>CM074187.1:4800000-6000000 GCA_037179385.1 Holothuria scabra | reverse complement strand
CAAGGTGTGATAGCACTCTTACTCTTATGAGGTGATGAAGTTAATTAAGCCCTCCTTGTGCAACATGCTATGCATGCAAACAGGAAGTGTTCAAGGTCATAAAAACATTTTTGTTTTTAAAGGGAAACACAGCATTAGATGCGAGTTGTACAACAAAGAAGTCACAAATTATTGCGCAATCAACCAATTTGTTTTAAGTGATTAAACTTCAGCATTTTATATCTCAGCTCAGGAATGTCATATGAAGATGGGACTTGGACTGTTAACATTAATTTTCCATCTCAAATATATATTTTTGAATTTTTTGACTTGAGGGTACACTTTAATTTCTCAAAAAGTAGAGGGCTAGAAGGGCTAAAATTTGTTGTGGCTGTGCACATGATCTCTTGCTATGAGTGTAAGCAAAACATCGCTGATGTTCATATTTTGTAAGATAGAGCTCAAGGGCCCACAGTACATCCTTGAAATAGGCCACAGGGGCCATTTTCATCCTGTAATTTGACCTGGAAGGAGGAACATAACAAATAAAAAGTCCTTTGAGAACTAGCACCAGACTTGTCTCCTTCCTTGGTGAAAGTTTCAAATCTGTGTATATATTTGCCGAAGAGGTCAAGAATCTCCCCGAAGGAGGGCCTCTTTTTTTGAAAATTTTCCCTGGGACCAAGTTTAGACCCCTGCCAAATCTCTTTTAGATCCATGTTGTATTGCTTACTCTTGCTGATAGTCAAGGAAGCAAATATAGATGAGGTACAATATAACATTAAGGCCCTTTGGACCATTGGAAGTGGACCCAGGTGGTTCTACATATTGAAATAGATGCTTCTGAAAGTGAAAAATTGCATTTTTTTTGGGGGGGGGGGGGAGGCTACATATCCACAATGCAGCAAAGAACTGATAATTTGAAATCAGACTATAATTATATTGCCACCAGAAACCACATTTGTCAAATTTGGGCCTTCTACCCCTTTCCTATAAAAAGTTATCAGGATTCAAAGTCATGAAAAATCTCAAAAGCAACATATGGCATGAAAATAAGCCTATTGTGCAATACTTCTTAGAAGGCCATAACTTCCAAACTGCTTGAGCTATGGGCCACAAAATTCCAGTGTGTTTCTTTTTCAATGCTTTGACAAATTCATTTTTGTCCGTCAGGCTAGGAATTCCCAAAGCCTACTTGTCCACATAAATAAGCACTAGTCCATATCTAATTATCTAGTGCTAGCCATTGAATTCCTCTGTGAAGAAGACTTCTGTGCTCCTTTTCCAGCGGGCTACAATATAGAGCAGTACACTTGTCTGAGTAATTTTTTACTTGCCACGGACTGTCAGGTGGGGGATTTGTCTATGCAGCAACATAATTTATGGAAATCATCAAAATTTGAAATGGTCACCTGGGGACCATTTGTTGAATTTGCATTGAATGACCAGATAACATTATTTGCCAATTTGTCCCTTAAAGTTTCCTGTCACAGGGCTCCACCACAACAACTCACTGTCCAATCACAGAAAGATATTAGATATAAAGGTAGATTCCAAACTCCTATTCCCACACTGTACAACACTCTGCGCCACTGTGCATGCAGTTTTTAACCCTTTACCGTTGTGCTCCAATTGGGGCATATTTGCGCGCCTCGGGTGTGGGCTGAAAAGCGGACGTAGCACCCCCCGCATCAGCTTCCGTAGGCCATTGACCCCGTGACCTTAAACTATTGTCCCTCTCGTTGTTGTGGCCGAATTTTCTGGTAGCTACTTGCAGTTTCAAGCTCCGTGTGAAACAGTATAGCTGGGTGACAGCCCCGCTCTCCGTATGCATGGGTCCAAAAGGACCCAAACAACGGTAAAGTTAAAGGTGTTCACACAATATATTTCTCTGTGTATAGACCAGGGTGACTGACGCACACGTACCTGCTTGAAAAACGTTCACACTAGTTGATTTTTTGTAGCAAACATGTAAAATATAAACACGTGCAAGATTTGCAGTGTTTTCAAATCAGGTAAGGAAGTGCTAAGCTTCAAAATGCGAAACCTCTTCTCTCTGAAGAAGCCTTTAACCCTTTTCCGCGTGTCTGGGTATACATACTACCCAAGAATTTAAAAAATTTTTCTAAAATCCATAACTTTGTCACCATACACTCCTCAGCCTTTATTCAACCACCAAAGTATAGCTCAAAAGATGCTCTTTATTATGAACTACTTTTGGGGGGGTTATCATGGACAATTTTGCAACTAATCACGGTTGAGGTTGTTTTTTACATAAAAAAAATTGGAAAAAATGTCAAAATTTACAAATTTTACAAAAAAATGGTTCTGGTACCTATCAAGCAGGCCACATCTCTTTACTTGTTTTGGAACTACCTGCATATATCTAAAACATTCTCAGACAGTTTCAACTCAGAGGGATGCAGGGTTTTGGAGAAATAGCTCCATAAAGTTGAAAAATTGGGAAAATATTGTTGAAAACGACCCAAAACAAGCCCTCCTTTCAAAAATTCATAATTCTCTGACCCTTCAACCGATTTTCCTCATTCAAAAACCAAAATGTTCCATATGAATTTCCTAACACAAATCTAATTACAAAATTGGTGCCCTATAGTGATATAGCACCATCTATTACCAGTTACTCAGGGATAACAAATAAGGATTAAAGAGTGATGTGGGTGAGTTTTTATCATTGGTAGGGCTTTCGAAGGTCATGAGAGCAAAAAAAATTGTGTCAGTGCAGGGGCGTGTAATTGAAAGTAATTGGTTCACTGGGTCATAGGGTCTTGTTAGGATAGTGGTTAGGTCATCTAGGTGCACGGAAAAGGGTTAAAGAACATGCAAAATTAGTACTAACAGCCCATTTGATATGATTCTCCTAACCTATCTAACATGTAAAACACACAAAATGTTGAAAATGATCCCTTGAGGCAGGAAAAATAACAAAAAGAAAACGGCCAGAGGCAACCCAAATTCCTTCAAAGGTGAAAGTTAAGTACATTGACCCTTGGAATGACATCATCACCTGAACACATTGTGCATCCCATTAACAAAGATCAGCTGTGTTGAGCATGCATTAACATTGGTTCCAGTGTCAAAGCTAGATTGCAACCTACAGTACTCTTTAATTCTAGAAGTGTTTTCTTTTTCGTTTTTGATGGCAAATGCCTGATCTGTGTGTAGAGGGAAATTGTACATATGCTTGGTTGGCACTATAATACATAATTTCCAAGAGAAGAAAAAACTAAGCGAATTTTGACACAACAACAGGGGCACATTTCAACTGACCCTCTGAGCATAGCATTATATGCAGAGCTCATTTCACCTCAGATTGTTTATATCCAGCCCTAGACATCAAAGAATGTCTTGAGATTCCATGCAAGATACAAGGATTATACCAACATAAGAGACAATATACTGTGATGCTGTTTAAAGTGTACATTAGATAACCTAAAAATGATTAGGAGTGATAGCTTGGACTACCAGCGATTGCAAACTCTGGTAATGTAACAATTTCTGGTCAGTCAGTTGTTAAGTGTCGGTATTTTTCAATGCACCATGACTTAAGACTTTTTACCAGGTAGTATTTGTAGTCCTTCTCATAATAAAAACAAGAAAAGAGAGACCAGTGATGGTGCAAAACCCTACAAGGCTACATCATCTCTTGGGGTTGCTCTAGCAACTACTCTACCCCAACATCTTCGCACGGATGCAGGAACTCGCTCAGCCCACTCTGATTCAGACACTAAAGGCTCGAACTGGTAAGGTAGAATGCCTAGCACTGACTCATCTTCTGCTCATTCTTTGACATCATTGTACTGCAGAAATTCTTCTTCATTGAAACTTGAAGAAGATTCAGACAGAATCAATTCTATATCATCATCTGAATGTGATGAAATATTTCATGCAATCTTTTATTTGTCTGAGTTGTTGAGTGTAGTCAACCAATGGGATTGAAGACAAAGAATCCTAGTTTTGGTTTAGTGCTCCGACGATGACATCATAATGTATTCAGTTTTAGCTTTGGATATTTCAACTTTGTGGTGCATGGAGAATGGTTTCTAGGTACCCTTAGTAAAGCTCCTAGGGTCCACCCACATGGAGGCTGATCTTCTTCTTCTCTTCGGAAATGGTGATACATCCGTAAAATTGGACATTCCCTCACCATGCATGCTTCGGAGGTGGTTCCCTAAGCTCTAACAAAGCTAGTGATAAGATCAACCTGGCCCTTATGACCCTGGGTACTATCGATGAAATCAGCTGGGAGACTATTCCAACCCTTAACCGTATTAAGCAGGAACCTAAATTTGTAACACAGTTGGTTCTAGAGTATGCATGACACAAATGAAGGTTATGCATTCCACAAGCAGCCTTACCAGCCTCAGCATTTTTGCAGTAGATTTAGTGTTTTCCTACTCTTTTAGCGTTTTAGCTTTCAGTTTTTCTAATTTGATGGAATCTACTGTTTTTGGCTCAAAACTGATATATTAGCATTATTTGCTGGTTTTCTTAAGGGTTCGAGGGTAAATTATCACTTTGGAACCAACTCAAGTCCATTATGAAAGTTCCATTTTTATGATCCCTGTACATATTACCATACCTTACGTACAATATTCATTTGTTCATTTGAGCTGCACTTTTCTGTGTGCATGGTGGCTGTTTTGCATAGCATTTAATGTTAAATAAAAAGCTGTTTTGCAAAAGGCAAAGGTAAACCGTTGGCAACTTAACTACTGTTGACTGTACTGTCATGGCCATTCAAAAGACTGGACATATTTGTACCACTTGGGAAATCCTCAATTAATTTCTTTCTATCCTATTTTTCTTGATTATAAACTATTGTGAATTGTTATTAAAAATGATCACTAAATTGTAAGAGGGGGTTGCCAACCACACACAATTACAGGCTATGGTATCATCATGGATTCTGGTTCTGGTTCTGGTTCTGGTTGAATTCAACAAACAGTTCTCCACAGACAGGACTGTAGGTGTGAAAAGGGCTAACAAACAAGGACTTGATTATTTGAATTGGGATCTCCTCAAGGACAACAGGTTCAATTTACATAGTTGGTTTCTGAAAGATTCAATTGAAGGGAGCCTCCCTAACAGCTGGGGGCAAAGAATTCCACTCAGTCATTGTCCTTGGCATAAAAGAAAACCTATAGCAGTCCTTTCTTCCAGTGGGTTGATTGGCTATGGTACCATCATGGATTTTGGTCCATCATCACAGATTTTAACCTTTACCACACAGCCTATGGGCTAGGCCTAATCTGCGTCACATTATGTACTTCACTGAGTTATCACAAATCAAATTTTAGATGATCCCATCCAGGGGCTGACTTGGGTACTAATTGGGTTTCCGTACCTGGAAGTGGCATATAATGCATGTAACCTTAACGTATATCCCTAACACAGTATTACTAGGCTATGCACAAGTAACCCTAGGCCTAACCCTATTTACTATGCATACATAACCCGTGTAGGCCTAGGCCTAACCTCATTACTACAGGTATGCGTACGTAACCCTTACCAAATAACTGTGGGTACAGAAACCAAATTAGAGCCCTGACTTGTCCAGACACAGTATAAAATGCCTTGTTACAAATTACACTTAGGTCTAACAAATCACACATGTGACAATTACGTGGCTTATGTTTTAAATGATTTTGATAACGTTTCAATTAGGTCCAACGTTATTGTCTTTTCGATGGATATATCACGCTTTAAGTGAGTGTTAAGGTTTATTAACTGGAATTAAACTCTACAACTTATTACATTCTCACAAAAACTAAGCATGCAGGCTTTCTAGTGTAGGTTTGCTAATCGCTGTCATAACCTAGGCCTAGTCAACCCCAATCATGCGATGACAATCTCGCTATTGAAAAGTTCCATTGTTCACTTTTCTCCTTTTCAATAATGACACATAAACACCACGGAGCTCGCAAACCGCAAAGAGCTCATTTGGAAACCACGGCCTTTTGTGTATAATCTTTACTATGTTCGACTGTCTTGCTCAGATCGTCAAAATGGACTATCTTGTTTTCTAACCTTTGGCAGGTTTTGTGAATTTACTTTGATCGACGTAGGTCGGCTTAAAAGGACTGTCGGTTCTTGACGTTCATTTCAACCTCAACGGACCGGTACTGTAGCCCTTGAGCAAGGCTGTGTGTTACGTTACATGGCCTAAGCTCATTACACTCCATGTGATGTGGAGTGTAATGAGCTTAGGCCATGTAACGTAACACACAGCCCTGTTCAAGGACTAGTAAAGACCAAGGGCGTTAAAGTAGTGTTTCATCAATGCTTGCTGACTTAAACTGGCCTACTCTGGAGGAACGCAGGATCAGTGCTAGGTTGAGTTTACTGTACAAGTCTCTCCGTCACTTAGTTACCACTAGGCTAATCTAAACGGATATATTTTTAAGCGCGACAATAATGGAATCTCCACTGGCAAGTCTTCATCGATCTCCTTTCACACCCTGCTGTAAAAAAGGACTGTTATAAGTTCTCTTTTATTCCTAGGACAGTGGCAGAGTGGAATTGCTTACCCTCAGCCGTAAGGGACTCCCCATCTAGCCAATTGAAACTTTTAGAAATCAAACAGGCCTACGTAAACTGAACTTAACATCTTTGAGGTGATCTGCATCTATTAATCTGATCTAGGCCTAGGCCTAGGCTAATTGAATTGTCCGCTAGACGTTACACACCCTCAACCGTATATCCCGTTTGTGGAGAACTGTTTGTAGTATCCAACCAGAACCAGAATCTAGGCCCTAGGCCTAGCCTGGTACTAGGCTACTTAGTACTTAGCACTATCAGGCTACTGGTTAGTAATGCAGGGGCCTAGCCAGTAACATTGCCTTCGCAGCAAGGGCCTCAAAGGGCTCAAACTTTTCAAAATCTATGAACAAAAATGAATGTTTTCATCAAACCCTACATTATCACTTGGAATTAATACTATCATCTGAACTGTCTTCAATATCAAGAAAGGGATGTTCACCTTTTTAGGCTCTTTCGACCAATGTCGCTGTAAGTTGACGTTAGGCCCAAGTCAGCAAGTTTCTAATGAGCCTGGCATGGCGTACGCGTACACGTTATCCTCCGAGATTAGGAGATCAGACGATGCATAGTCAATATAGGCGGACGATGGCAAGCTATTGTACTGTAACAAAAGCTAACGGTTCTATGTTGAGGCAGTACGTTTTCCGTGGTCACGTGGTATTCAGGGTGCACAGCTTGTGCTGCGAAGTGACTACGACTGCACGATAACCTCAGGGCTTGACGTGTTGAAAGGGGACTTTTTCCAAAAATGCAACTAAAGTATGAGCTTGTAAGAGACCAAATCAATAATTTTAAGTTTCACAAGAGTTTTAAGTCTACATTCCGCCTCGTATCACTTATAATTCTGCTTGAATCTGGTGAGAACTGACAAAAACACCCCGTAGTTCTAGAGTAGCCTGTGTACATAAACGTATAATACTGAGCCTACAAAGCCCTGCCTCGATCGTCCCTTCGACGATCCTTGTAGGTAGGGCAATTTTTTATGTTATCTTCTTCTCTCTGAATTTGGTTGTGAAATCATGTTTATTTTTACATTTCTAGGTCTATAGCCTAAATGTAGCCCGTGTTGTTGTGAACATAAGCATGACATCTAAAGCTGGCTACATGTAGGCATACTGCTCGTGTTTGAAGTTCATCACTCGAAAAAGCTTAACAGACTTCATAAATTGTTGAGGCCTGACGAAGATCAAGAGAAATTATGATTAGAGGTATATTCCCGTTGCTAGTAGGCCCAAAAGATGTCCACTGAAATGGTCGAGTGACGGAATTGTGAAAAATGACGAGATCGAAGCTGCGTCGTGCGAGAAACTTGTGTAAAAGTTCACAATTTAGGCGCGATAGAGCAACGTGGATCAAGGCGTAAAGCTCCGGTTGGACTGACTTACCATGGTCGGTCGGTGATCACTGTGCAGCATGCAAGCCTAGGCTGTTGAACGACCCAATTCTGAATGTTCGCCAATCGTCTGTCAGTTATTTTATACAGAAAAAATGCCTCTAATGGACTTAAACATTCGAAGACGGTTTGTTGTTGAGGGTCGCGGTAGATATATATTTTTCACTGTGGTTGTAGTTCTCGGCTAACTTGCAGTATCGGCGCCGTTGAACTTGAAGCTAACTGGCCACCGTTCGCCTGGTACACTTACCCAGGCTATGCGAGCGTATAGCATTGTGATACCATGAGTCGGTCAATCAATAAGCGTTGTACTCTGTGCACGTGCCATACATTTTTATGCAATGACCGACTCAATGCACTGACCGACTCAAGATACACTACATACGTGCATACGTGGGTATAGTTATAGTTATTTCGTAGCTTATATGGAGATGTCTTCTATTTTCACATTAGTTTATTGCAAAATCATCGCTTAGCATGGATTTTGCACGTTTTAAGGGAAAGGCAAAACTAAAATTCTATCATTAAATATTGCAAGAACACTATTTACATCAGTTTCTTTCATTGAAAGTGTACAGGACTGCGTAGACGTGTGTATACTGAACGAAAGCTGTGCACTCTGAATACCACGTGACCTTCGTTTTTCGAGAACAATAACATCACTTCGATAGTTACTTGCCAGACCATCCGCCCTCTATAGACTATGGACGATGGCACCAGTTTTGAAGTTACAGCTCGCGGAACGGACGAAATATTTTTCGTTCTGCTCATCTCTAGCTAAGAAAAACCTCTGCAGCGCAGCCACAGAGGAGCTACGCAGATACTAGTCCGTAAGTCACGTAGCAAGCAGTGCCATAGAGCAGGATAATACGAACCTATTCTACCATACGTCACTCTCAGTCACAATTATATGAGAGAACACAGGACCGGATTACTCTCCATTACACAGAAGGATTCCGAGGAGGAAGGTTCTCTCTGAGATACCTCTCTTCTCTTCCTCTACGGTTCAACGAGAATCAATACTTGCATATTGTGTTCGCTGACCGCAGAGCTCTCCATTGTATAATGCACCTTGAATCAGATTGAAGCAACTCCCTGAAAGAAGTGAATGCAGAAATCGTTTTAGTTATTTCTTTTCTGGTTGCCTCGTGAAGAAGACTTAAAATATGCAGGCCTCATCCGACGTTTGGTAAGGTGCGGTTACTGAAAACTTATTGGGTCTTACCCACATTCTAACTTGTTGGTTAGAAGTTCTTTACAGGCCTACTTTCCTACTTTAGCCTTGCTGGCCATACTCCTTAAGAGGAAATTTGAATTTTACGCCCTGACCTGTTGGTCGGAAAATTTAAGCAGATCTATTCTCTAACTTGATAGTTGAGATTGATACAGTCGAAACCTGACTTGATAGTCAGTGACTTTTGAACTGTTCATTATGGAAGATTCACTGGAATCTCTAGAGCTTGAAGCTCTTGATTATTCTGAAGAAGTAGAAGTGGCTGGCCCTTCGAACTCGAGAGTTGGTTTACGTGATTCCGGCCAATCATCTCTGCAACAAAATGAGCTAGCAGAGCTAAAGATCTCAATGATTCAAATTCAAAATCAAATGAAACAATTTTGTGAAAAAATGCAAGGAAAAAATGAATCGAGCAAAGTGACTTCTATCAAAAGAAAGGCTTCTGTCATTGAAGAAGCTTCTGAGTTAAGCGATGATATCGCACACAACAGCCACAAGCCTGAAAATGACGAATTAGTAGACTTCGACGAACAGTTGGAAGAAATTTTACAGGCTTCACAGCAACCTGGTGATCCAGACAGTTGCTTTGTAGAAACTAAAGAAACTGAGGAACAAGTGATTTTTGATTCCTTGGTTTCCGATTTGGGTATTGGTAAAGAGACTGGACCCGCAGTTGGGGCTAAAATTGTGGATCTCTTGGCCAATATTACGCAGGTTAAATTGTCCTCAACCATGATTAGAGAGCGGTGTCAAAAATATCATCGCCCAGAAAACGTGGAGCTCCTTCAAATTACAAAAGTAAACACACTGCTGTGGGAGCATTTAAAACCTCATGTTAAAAACCGTGAGCTGAAGCTCCAAAAGGCTCAACATCTTACAGTAAAAGCAATGACGGCATTAGCAGTAACGCTAAACGCCATTCTAAATGCCAAAGGTATTTTAGACAAGGCATCCGTAATTACAGCTATTACTGATTCGCTAGCCCTGATGGGGTCTGCTAATAACCAGGTAAATCAAATCCGTCGGGATCTCATTAAACCCGAACTCAAACCAGAATATCGAAATCTTTGCTCGAGCTCAGCATCGGGTTCCGTTTGGCTGTTCGGGGACAATATGTCTCAGAAAATGAGAGACATTGCGGATGCAAATAAAATTAGTCGCCGCATAACGCCAACGACAAAACCCCCTCGGGGTTCATACCCTCGAAAGCGAGGCAGAGGTGGAATAGGCAGTTACCAAAACCACCAAAATTATTTTTTGGGACATCGCCAACACAAGGCAGAGAAAGAGAAATACAAGAAGAATTAGAGAAAGGTAAGGTATGTTCCTCAATACTACTGCCTAGTGTAATTCATGTGGGGCCAGCTGATGCTAACCCCTTTACAGGCAATAAAGCGGGCAGAATACAACGTTACATTCCCTGTTGGGAG
The DNA here is from genome assembly GCA_037179385.1 of Holothuria scabra. NCBI lineage: Eukaryota > Metazoa > Echinodermata > Holothuroidea > Aspidochirotida > Holothuriidae > Holothuria > Holothuria scabra. The sequence goes on along the minus strand of CM074187.1, from coordinate 5,989,403 downwards.
ACAATTACCTCAGACAAGAAAATCTTAAATATTGTTGAGGGATATGACATCGAATTCAATAGAGAAAAACCAATAAATTATGCCTTATCAAAACCTTTCTATCAGAGTTTGAGCGAGTCCGATGACTCCAAATTGGAAATGGAAATTCAGAAACTACTCCACAAAGGGGTGCTTGAGAAAGTAGACCATGTGTCAAATGAATTTATATCAACGGTCTTTTTGCGACCAAAACCAGATGGTACTTCACGCATGATATTAAATCTCAAAAACCTCAACAAGAGTGTCAAATATCACCATTTCAAAATGGATACACTCCAAACAGTCACTGCACTCATTGAGCCAAATTGCTATATGGCCTCAGTCGATTTAAAGGACGCCTACTACATGGTTCCAATTAGCGAAAATAGCAGAAAATACTTGAGGTTCATGTATAAAGATTACGTTTTTCAGTACACTTGCCTCCCCAATGGGTTAGCATCGGCTCCTCGTGTTTTTACTAAACTCCTTAAGCCAGTCTTGTCACAGTTACGTAAACGAGGTTATACTTGCCTTGCGTATTTAGATGATATATATATTCAGGGCAAAACCAAACACGATTGTGAAGCTGCTGTTGAGGCAGCAGTTCAGTTATTGCAAAATCTGGGGTTTTTAGTACATCCAGACAAGTCTATTTTAAGCCCTGAACATCATTTAACGTTTCTGGGGTTTTGTTTGAATTCCACTAAAATGATTTTATATCCAAAGGCAGACAGGACTCAATCCGCCGTAATAGAAATTGAATTTTTCAAGGGCAAAAGCATCAAAACTGCAAGAGAATTGGCAAGAGTTATTGGGATTTTAGTCTCCCTAATGCCAGGTGTCATTTATGGACAACTTCACTATAGAGAGTTGGAATTAACAAAAATCAAGGCTTTGCAGACAGGCATGGGAAGCTATGAAACACATGTCCAGCTGTCTGAAGAAGCTTACCAGGAGTTAGACTGGTGGGTCATAAACTTACCTTCTGCATTCAAGCCTATTTATCAGAGGGAACACGATCTCTCTATTGTAACAGATGCATCCCTTGAGGGATGGGGTGCTCACTGTAATACCTTAAAAACTCAAGCAAATGGGCAATGGACTAATCAAGAGACACAGTTACACATTAATGTGTTAGAACTACTTGCAATCCTGATGGCACTCAAATCATTGTGCCCCAAGGAAAAACGAAAACATATAAGAATAATGACAGATAGCACTACCGCCGTGTCGTACATAAATGCTATGGGTGGAACCCATTCGCCCCCCTGTAACCGTGTAACAAAAACAATATGGGCTTTTGCAATAGCTAATGCAAATTGGTTGTCTGCAGCACATGTAGCAGGCAAACAAAATACGATTGCTGATCACCTTTCCCGTAATTTCTCACGAAATACTGAATGGATGTTGGACAGGAACTTTTTCAAGGCTATATGCGCTTTATGGGGGCAGCCAGATATTGATTTGTTTGCCTCTCGGGTCAACAGTCAGGTGGAAAAGTATGCAGCCTGGAAGCCAGACCCGAATGCGTTCTGCATCGATGCATTTTCCATAAATTGGCATAATTATTTCTTCTATGCCTTTCCCCCATTTAGTCTGATAGCAAGAATACTACAGAAAATTCAACTAGAGCAATCAACGGGAATTCTGGTAGTGCCAATGTGGACAACACAATCGTGGTTTACAAAACTCACTCAAATGATCATAGCTACGCCAAGGATCCTACCTCAGCACAAAAGGACGCTCAGTCTTCCAGGGGCTCGAGGCCAAGCTCTACACCCCCTTCATCACAAACTCAAACTAATCGTATGCCTCTTGTCAGGTTGTCCTTGCAAGATTTTGGAATACCAGAAAAGTCTACCTCTGTTCTCATGGCCTCGTGGAGACCAACAACCCAGCGACAATACCATTGCTATCAGAACAAGTGGAAAAGGTTCTCCGACAGCAGGAAAATTAATACATTTACTCCCACTGTTCAGCAAGTAATAGAATTCATGACAGTTCTCTATGAGGAGGGGAAAGGTTACAGTACCCTAAATACAGTCAGATCAGCCCTGTCAGCTATGTTTTGTGGTAAATGCAATGTTATGGATCACCCGCTCATCAAACGGTTCATAAAAGGTATTTTTGAGTTACGACCGCCAGAGCCCAGATATTCAAAAGTGTGGGATGCGTCCTTAGTTTTGAACTTTTTGAGAAAGTTGCATCCCCTGCGTTCACTGACGCTTAAAGAAGTTACACAAAAGCTAGTGATGCTGGTTTCTTTACTTACTGCACAAAGACTACAAACTTTGAGGTTTTTGGATATTGAAAACCTAACGTTAACCAAGGACAGTGCAACATTTGAGTTGAAAGGAAATCTAAAACAAGATAGACCAGGAGAGAAAAAGTCTTATTTAGTCTTGTATCGATACCCGCCAGATGAAAGGTTAGACGTTTTATCACTACTGATTCACTATATAAAAATTACACAGCCTCTTAGAGGGTCAGAATCACAGCTTTTTATCAGTTATGTCGAGCCCCATAGACGCGTCAGCACAGAAACTATTGCTCGCTGGATAAAAGATATTCTGACGAAATCAGGAGTTGATGTCTCAGTGTACAGAGCACACAGTACACGTGCTGCTGCGGTATCCCTAGCAAGCACGAAAAATGTTCCAGTGTCGGAAATCATTAAAGTGGCGGGTTGGACGTCAGAAAGAACATTTGCCATTTTTTATAAAAAGCCATTGACAAATGTCGGGATTCATTTTGCAAACGCTTTACTGGGCACATGAAATTTCAGTTTAAGTCTTAGGAAGACATTCCTTCCTTTGTTAAAACACCGATATTGATTAAGAAAGACCCAGTGAAGCATGGTGAAACCATCTTTACCATTTCAGTTCAAGCCTTGAGAAGGCATTGTTGTTTTAAAACTAAAAACTTATTGTTTATGCAGATGGGTACATGGTCATGTTTTCTTGTTTCAATTTAAGCCGTGAAAGGTGCTGAATTATTAAACGCAAGTTATCAAAATTATTTGCCTTTTGTCGTTTTTTTCCGTTAGCTATTGTGCATGAACATGCCTGCTTTGAAGTCTCATATAATTGTGACTGAGAGTGACGTATGGTAGAATCTATTATTAAACGAGCCCTAGGGTGAAGTTTGATAGGGATTCTACCAAACGTCACTTGAAGGAGGAATTATATGCCCTCCACACTCTCAAACCCAACCCTGAATTACGTGAATCTGCCTGTCCATGCACTTCCTTTGAAAAATGGAGAGTAATCCGGTCCTGTGTTCTCTCATATAATTCCTCCTTCAAGTGACGTTTGGTAGAATCCCTATCAAACTTCACCCTAGGGCTCGTTTAATAATAGATTATCCTGCTCTATGTGCAATGCATGGTATCAAATGGAGGGCGTCGGCTTGAAAAGCAAAAAACGTGAACCCGCATTAATTCCTCCATTGACTTACACACTAAATCCAAAAAGTAAACGGACCTCTAAAAGCTTGTCGAAGTGTTCGCCAGGGTCAAGCTACCCCTCATATGAAAGCTGACAAGTTGGCCACTCATGGTACTTTCAATTTACCATATCATGACCTTGAAGATTTTTTGCTATTTCACCTCAAAGTTCAAACGACCTTTTCCGAGCCTTGTTTTTCACTAAAATGTCAGTATGTCTCCGCCGGCTTCTAAGGCCCATATTTCCACAAAATTGCTTTAATTAAGCCCAATTTTTCTTACAGAAAACCCCAGCCCATTCCATAACATATCAAAAAAGTGCTCCTTTTAGGGACTCTATCCGAGGGCGAACAAACGGACGCATTAATACACCTGCTAATTGGGATATGCTCCCTTACGCATAAATAGTCTTTGTCAAGTTTCTTCGGCCAACAATTATCGTTCTCATTCCACCGTAACGTTACACCCTATTACGAAATCAGATTCTGTACTTTTAACCCTCACATATCTGTCCGCCCTCAGACCTGCCCGGCCTCAAAGCCTTTGGTCAAAGTCTTAATATATGTACCTTTGAATAATCAAATATTCAAGAAGTGTTTACGAAAATTACGTTGCCGTGACGTATACACTATACTTGACCAATGAAATAGTGACTATCATTAGCCCTTTTGCAATGGTGCTTTCACATTGTAGGGTCATTTCTCCAATAGACATAGTTAATCTTCCTCCCCATCTACAGTATCGTTCAATACAAGCAAGGAGTTCTTTATAATCACCTTTAAAAATGTTAAAGGCAGTCATTCGTCACCCCAAACTACAGTTTCAGTATGCGTACATCAAAACTCTCAATTGGTACAGCTCTTTGATTGGCATCAAATTCAAACAACGCATCATAGCTAAATTACACAACATGGGCACTGAGAGTGTCTTGATTACACATTATGGACTTGTATGCCCACTGAGACAAGCCATGAAGCAATAAACTAGGATTGTGTCTGGATAAAGATGAGTTTTAGATAAATGTGGGAGGGGCTAGAAGTACAAAGGTTGGGAGAATTGGAACTGTTTGGGATGATGAAAATATGCCTTTTAAGTAAATGTTATAATTGTCTTGGAATATTTTATAAATGAAACCATTTACACTTTTAATATGGCACCCATTGATTGGACCCTAGCAGTTTGCAAATTGTAACTTGCATGCTAAGATCAAAAAGTTGTGTTCTACCGTAGATGGTTTTGCAATGCGATTGTACCAAATTTGTACGTTAATCAGTGTGGAGGCCTAAAATGCAGCTAGGACCTAGCACAGGCTTGCCAGTTCTCTTTTACTGCCCAAGGCCTTTTCTGTCGTTTTATGTCGTGCTAACACTCAAATAGGTAGAAATATACAACTCGAGAGGCACTCGAACTTGGCCTACATGTTAGTACTAGCCTAACTGTTGGCATAGTCCTGAGACCCGATGACACCAAATGGTTGACGACAAAGAAAATACCCCTGTTAAAATTTTAGGGTTAGGTGTTAAATTAAGGCAATTTAGATTCTGTGTAGTTTGTGGAAGAGATTTACATTCTTTTCGAAAGTACTTCTCTCTGAACAAGGATGACACTGGTGACAAACTTGCATCCATCCTTAAAAGAGATGGTTAAGATGTAAGAGAAGTGTCAAGCAGTATGTGCTACAACTGCAAGTTAAAAGTAGAACAAGTTTTCAAAATGAAAGAAACAGAATGCACAATTAAGGAGTCTTTTGCAACAACAGCCAAAGCCTCTGGCTCAATTGAAAGAGCTGCAGATAAGCTCAGAGTGAAGAGGATGGTAAACAGTCCATATAAGCCTCATAGCGATTCCAGGGGTGTAAACAGAGGAGGTAACAGCCAGTGCGTTTCCAGAGGGAAGGGGGGGGTACAAAATTTCGCCGGAAAGACTCGACAGAGTCTTTGGGGGCAAATCAAACCAACGGTCCAACACCTTAGACAGCTGACTAGTTCGAATTACGCGCATAATGTGATAAACGTAGGGCGAATTCTTATGCGTGGGCCACTGTTTTCAGGATTGCTTTGCATCCTGTGCAGTATGTGCAGTAAGTCGTCGCTCATACTTCAGTCAAATACCGTAGGAAACTTTTCCGAGCAGCTCCAGTGCCGTTTACCTGAATTATCTTCAATAAAGGCTCCTAATTTTGAAATACTTAGTCTTAAAAAGGCAAAAAAGTTTCGAAAGCATTTTAGAATCGTTGGGAAGCCTCAATCGGCACTCCTTAGATAACATTATGTAACAACAAAGATCTTCAGTCGACGTGCTATCTTCCACTTTTCATAGCCAGGGGGAAATCGCCCCGCCCTGTTACTACGCCACTACATGACAGGAATTCTTCCCTTCAGAAACTCTTAACCAAAAACGCACCATTTTTTCGACAATACAGGACAAGAGAAAAGTATCAGTTCCCCCATAAAACATACAGTTGGAGTGGATTTTTTTACTCTTAAATTATTTTTCAGAAATGATACGTATTGTCTATAACTACAAGTGGCGCAGCAAGGATTTTTGGCAAGGGATCCGGTGTTTTACTATGTGAGCGGATAGCCGCCAAAAGTTGGTGCGGAACGTGCAAGAATTTTTCTACACCCCCTCCCAAGGCTTCCAGATGGCAGGTAATCATCACGGGCGTACGAAAGCATTTCATATCAAGGGACAGAAGATTTCTTGCCCTCAAAATATAACTGTTCTCGAGAGACTATCTAAGCGGAGAGCTACCATTAGTCGGCGCGGAGCGTACATTTGGAAAAGTCGGTCCTCTCAAACAGCCGGAAATGACATTAAACAGGCTTACAATTAACTTCTAATCATCCGGCATTTTGAGCTTTCCTTTGCAATAAAACGTTCACTTCAAATAAAGCAGCACAATGCAAAGTTGTTTCGGCTTCTATAAAATCTTTAGCCCGAAATTTTCTGACGATAGACTCCACCATCATTGGCGCTAAGCGTGCAGAAAATTTTGAAAATTGGACCGATGACCGGAAATGGCACTTCCCATGCGTGAAACTATAAAAATAATACAGTCGTCATTTTGAGTTTTTCTTTGCAGTAATAAAAATGAAAGCACACGAATGGTTTGTTGATAAACGACTGCGCAATTTTGTATGTAGTCTGAAAAGGCAAGTAGGCAAAAACATGTGTTGGCGACTGGGAGAAAAATGTACAAGGGAAAATGACTTTCTAAGCGGAGCGCCACCACATCGTAAAATTGAATCTTTCTCTGAACTAGGCAGTAGGTGTTTTTGAAAAAAATATTTTTCAACATCAGCTCGCCCACCTCTGTTACGTGAATTACCGGATTTCGGATACTAGCAACTTGCTAAGTTATCAGAAAACCATCCAGATAAAATGTATCACTATCAGTATCACTTGATGGAATGTTCTTGCATCTATTCTGGGGGGGGGGGGAACTATACAACGCCGATTGATATAATTAATTTTACTTTTAACACCTTTTAAAAAATGTCACGTTACGAGTCGGGTTAAAATGAATTTTCAGGCAGAGTTATGGGAAGACATTCTTCCACTATGTGTCATGATATAACTGGAGAACTACCTACCCGATTTGCATAAACGTCACCCGAATTTTGACTGAAGGAAGGATAGTGCTATTAGGCACTGAAAATTAACACCCTCCCGTATGTCTGTGTAAATAATTTGGTGATTGAAAACATCCCAGAATTTTTTCAGCCTTCGCCCGAATATTTTACCATTTCGGGCAAAGTTTTTGAAGGACTACAGAAGGAAACGGAGCCGAGGAAATCTTTCCATAAGCTCCCCAAATGTGTCGCAAATGTTTGTTATTATTTTCATTTTCCATGTAAATTTTACTTTGAAAATAGTATGTTTTTGTTATTTGGGCAAAGTTTTGAAAGAACTCAGATAATCAGCTATCCCTGGATTCTGTTTCGCAAGATTTAAAAAACGCTGAGTAGTGATTGCTTTAAGTGTCTTTTAACTGATAGGCTCCCCAAATGTATCGCGATTTATTTTAAGCTTATTTTAATTTTTCGTATGAGCCTATATTTTTCCCTGACTTTGATACTATCTATTTTTCGGGCAAATGTGTTAAGGCATTTGGACATTCGACCATTTCGGACGTTGTGTTGCTAACGACTGTCAAGAAAAGCCATGTGCGTCCGCAGAAAAAAATCATGGGGGAAAAATTTCTAGGGGGGCAAAACCTCCGAGTCACCATGAATTGACACGCAACTTGCGAAAATTTCGGTCAAAAATGCCTCCCAGATCGCTGGAAATGGCATTTCTAAAGCCTATTTTTCGCATTTTTCTTTAAATTTTACACGTTTTTTCAAATTTTTGATTTTCCAGGGGGAAAGTGCCCCCTCCCCCTTGCCCATACCTGCGGACGCCCATGAAAAAGGCTCATGCACCTCTTTGCGCTGCCCGAATTTGTAGCAAATTTTTGTTATCTTGTTGGTTTTTCATGACAATTTCACCTCAATTATAATGTTTTTCCCCTTTTTCGTTTATATCTCTTCAACATTAGGGCATCCTTAGAAGTTTTATGCGCAATTAAAACCATGCCAGCTTTGGAAGCTTAAGTGGTTGCCCGATTTTTTCCGCAAATTCCGGTCCGAATGTTAGATTTGTGAGAATTTATTGTGCAGTCTGCCCCCAACTCTCAGATGCCTCGTTTGCCGATGGATAGCATCTCCTGGCCTTTGAATTTGCATTGAAATTATCTCTAAATTGACATAATTGTTCTGGAATTTTGTATGACAAAAAGTATTTTATCAAAAAACTTGGCGGGGAGCCTAGAGGGGTGTTTTCTATGACTACCTTATGCCGACAAGCAGTCCGACCAGTACTGGCCCCCATGGGTCAAGAATTATCCCAGTCCCGGATCTTCACACCCCTCAATTTTGCCTAAACTGTTCAATTAGGTCTGAAACAAGACTAATGTCGTCTATACTACTCTTTGAAAGAATTTTTCCTATGACATTTACCTTTCATATCCGATTTTTTTTTTTTCGGTTATTTGCAATGGGGGCCTAGGAACCACAGGAACCTCGTCTAGCTAGGTCACTGATACCCACCTGACAAAAGATAAAACAAACGACTTCAAATGACGACAAACGTTGCACAAGTTTGCATTTGAGGGTGAGCAAATGTTCAAAAGTTTCCCACCCTCTCCTCTTCTTAGGCCACTCACCCCCAGTCCCTGCAGTTAGCCCTCAAAACAAAAATCTTGTAAGAATCGTTACTGGGCACCGTAAGGAATTTTGTATTACTCCATCTCATAAAATAAGAAAACACTAAAAACTGCATACGAACTCGCGTCAAAAAGTAAAAGTGCAATTCATAAACCTATCATAGACATGTGGCAATAATATGCTTTCCAATCATTAGATCATGGTGGCACCACTGTCACCCCCCTCCCCCGATCCCAGCTCACGATTCCGGCACACGCCGAAGAAAAAGGGGATCGGTCAGAGTCCACTTCCAGGAGCCAAGGATTGGTATTTAAGTACATCTCTTGGTGACAAATGGAGTTGCAGGATTTTGCTTTAGCAGATGTCGTTATGGGTCTGCTAAGATATTTTGTTGAATTCAATGTGGGAAGGGTTCAGGAGGAGGAGGAGGACGTGTAAAGAAGTGAGCCCTCTACATAAATTTGTATAACGCCTTATTTTACCTCCTGATGTAATTGGGCGTTCCATGCATGTACCCTTTAGGGAATGGGTTTGTCCGGGTCAATGGATCACTATAAAAGGAATTTTTCGCGCGTTTCCCACACCCTTTTCTGCCTGATGCCAGCTGACCGGTATTTACCTGCACAGATGTCTCAGCATCTCTTTCACATAGTATGGAGACAACGCCTACTCGTTTGCCTTGATCTTAGGAACTGATATTTTAAGAAGCCCAAAGAGGTACGTTTTTGGTGTAATTATTTCTCTTATTTAAAGGTTTAGCTGTGTTTTTAGTTGCGGTATGTGAGATGGTTTGGCGGGTGAAATGTTGTAGGTTAGTTCCCTTTGTGCATATAGAAAAGTACTTGGGAATGTACTTTGCGACTTTGCGTGCGTGCGAAATGGTAATGTATACCTGTCTACCTTGTATATGATTAATTTGCGATATTGAATCGCAATGTATTTGTATGTATATAATGAACTGCGATATACATATTGTGCGTATAGTATATTTAACTGCGTTATACATTCGTTCTTAGTTGTATTTTATTGTGATATCTGTATTTCTGTGTATTTTGTATTTTTGTACTTGTGAGTATTTTGTATTTTCTATTTTTGTAGAGTTTTCACGGAATCCGGAGGTGGATTGAGCTTCGGCTCGTTGCGTGCGACTTATATACAGTATAAACAGTATAATATACCACTGCTCCATTCCAGTCGATGCCTTTTGAGTCTTTTTTTTGCGTGAGTTCCTGTATTGCGAATCTCCCCATAAACAGCTACAAGAGGTCCCTGAATCTTTGAGGTTGTAGCATGCCGTACCTTTGGGTAAAAAATATGCATCAGTACAGGTTTATTTGGTTCAGGATTAGGAAGGATTGTGTATCTTGAAAACCATGTTGAGGATGCCTTTAATAAATTTGTTTCCATCTTTCTTCGGCACTTTGATAATTGCTTCCCAAATTCTCCCAATCGTAAGAATGATTTTAATAATAGTACAAGCCAGTTTTGGATGTCAACAGGCATTGCAAACTCTTGCAAAACTAAGCATAAGCTATACAAGAAGTATGTTCAAAAACGAACTATTGAGAGTTTTACTGCTTACAAAGTTTTCCGCAATCGCTTAACCTCTGTTATTAGAGCTGCAAAGAGATTTTATTACAATGAAATGTTTGATAACTGTAAAAATGACATCAAGAAAACATAGTCTTCCATTAATTCAATTATTCACGGCAAGGATAAGGATAAGCCAATTGAGGAAACAAGTCACAATGGTGCCACTATCCGTGACTCCCTTGGTATTGGTAATGCGTTTAACGATTTCTTTACTTCTGTTGGTACAAGAATTCAAAGCAGTATTCCTGAGGTTTCCACTACCTCCTTTGGTCATTATCTCAGCTCTCCAAATCCAAACTCTATGTACCTTGAAACTACCAACCATGACGAAGTTCTCCGGATAATCTTAAGTCTTAAAAACTCGGCTGCAGGTCCTGATGAAATACCTCCAAAAGTGGTAAAAGCTGTTGCTCCTCTGATAAGTGATCCTTTAGTACACGTATTTAATCTATCGCTTCAGCAGGGTATTGTTCCCAAAGCTCTCAAAATTGCCCGTGTTATTCCTGTATTTAAGAACGGAAATAGGAACGCTGTTAGTAATTATAGGCCTATATCTGTATTACCATGTTTTTCCAAAATTATTGAGAAGTTAATGTTGCATAGATTGTATAATTTTTTAGTTAAGTTTGACATGCTGTATGATTTTTCAGTTTGGTTTCCTTCCAGGTCGCTAAACCACACATGCTCTTTTACACTTTACAGATTTGTTGACCAATGCTTTTGAAAAGAAACTTTTTGTTTCTGGAACTTTTCTTGACCTCTCCAAGGCATTTGATTGTCTACATCATAAAACACTTCTAAGTAAATTATCCTACTACGGCGTCCGAGGTGTTATATTCAATTGGTGTAGGAATTATTTATGCGATAGAAAACAGTTCGTAGTTGTTCGTAATGTACATTCAAATTACCTACCTATTAATTGTGGTGTCCCCCAGGGCTCCATTCTTGGGCCTCTTCTCTTTTTTATCTACATTAATGATCTATGTAAGTCCAGTGACAAGTTACACTTTATATTGTATGCCGATGATACTAATATTTTCTGTTCGCATGAAGATTTTAAGACTTTAATGGATATTGTTAGCAATGAATTATAAAAAGTACGTACATGGTTCTGTGCAAATAAGTTATTACTGAATGTAAACAAAACTGCATCGATTCTTTTCAGTACTCCTAATAGGCTGCCAGACCCTTTCATCCGTAGCATTGATTTCTGTGGTACTGAGGTCCCCCTTTGTAATTCGGCTAAGTTTCTCGGTGTCTTCATTGACAGTCATCTCACTTGGAGTGATCACATTCAGGCCATTTCTAAAACCATCTCAAAGAACGTTGGAATTATAGCTCGGCTACGCCATTATCTTCCTCGTAAAATCCTGCTTACTCTGTATAATAGTCTGATTCATCCACAACTATCCTATTGTGCTCTACTATGGGGTGGCACGTATTGTTCCAGGATTTACCCTCTCTTAGTTCTTCAGAAGAAAGCTCTTCGTCTTATAGCTAATTATCATCCGTCTCAAACTTCGTGTGAATTGTTTATAAAATTCAACATTCTCCATGTATTCATCGCCATCAAATTGGTATTTTTATGTATCCCTGGTGTAACAATATTCTGCTAAATATCTTCAAATCCATGTTTCACTTTCGACATGAGACACACACACACTTTACACGTTCCATGAATTCTCTTTCTACTCCCTCATTTAGGCTGACATCTTCGCAGCAAACAATTCGTTTTACTGGACCCAATCTTTGGAACTCCCTCCCACTTAAAATCCAACGGTGTCACTCCTTAAACCTATTTAAGAAATCCCTAAAACTTTTTCTGATGGGTAAACGTAACTGACTCTTCTTCCCAGTCTCCCTTCTCCCCAGTTTCCTCTCTCTGATTTTCCTGTTGTTTTTTCTCTCTCTCTCTCTCTCTTTCCTTTTGTTAACTCTGTTTTTGTTTTTGTTCGGAGGGCTCTTTCACAAGCTCTATGGAGCTTTTCTGAGTTTCCTCCTGAGTTTCTCTTTAGCTTTGTTTCGTTGTCTTATTTTTAGTTGCGGTGCCTGCCTTGCAGGCAGCACCGCAACTAATGCAGTTACTCTCGCGATGTCAATTTCTGACTTTTCCGGCACTTTATTTCTATCTTCTTTTAGATGCTTTGTGGTATCGAAATACGGTTTAGTGCAATTTGTAGGGATGGTACTTCTCTTTCGTGTTTTTAAGTTTTGGTGGAAATATGACTTTCGTGAGAGTGTAAAATTGGGTTTTTTTTCATGTAAAATTTGGAAACGTGTTCTATTTTTAGTAACAATCTTGCGGAACAAGACGAACGTCTAGACGAGTTGCGGTGCCGACAAACCAAGTCGTCTTATACTTTTAAGATGATTTGACGACTGTTAGCTACTAATAGCTTTTGGACTTTGGGCATGGACTCTACTGCTGTAACAAAGAAGTATATTTGCCTCCTTAATCAGGATATTCAAGGAGGTTTCCCTTCATGAGCTACTTCATTTTCTGTACAATTCGCGCCAGCCTATGGTGACGCTCTGTTTAGAATAATCATCCTTCTTTCAGAGAGGTTGAATCCAACTCAATACCACAGAGTGCACTCTAAGCGTACAAAACATTTTCAAATATCCGACCGCTCAGACAGTTGAAAATGGCATTTCCCGGGCTTATATGGGGATCTAAGCATTCGCTACTTTGAGTTTCCTTTTGTAAAAAATGATCACTTGAAACTTAAATTCTGCTATGAAGCGGTGTAAGTGGAGCACCACCATAAGTTGGGACGAAGCGTGCAGGAAATTTTGAAAAACCTGACCACTTCAGATAGTCAAAACCTTTGCTTATAGGGGGTCTTAGAAGTCACTAATTCGAGGGTCTGCTTGCACAAAAATTGTTCACTGCCAATCGATGAATCCCGCATCATTTCGGGGAAACTACAAACCGGAATTGAAAACATGCTAATGAATTTAACTCTATTGCGACTCTTGGCTAAATTCAATATATATTGAAAAAATTGTGTGCCCCAACTTCCTACTATATATGATTTTACTTTTGAAAAAATTAAGGCCTATGGGGATCTTACAGCAGTCGCTATTTTGATCAGAAGAATCAGATAAAATGTACCACTACCACTGGATGAAATGAAGTAGATGATTTTTCTTCTATTAGTAACACTCATAGACAGAATTGTCACGTTACACGGTGTGTTGAAATGAATTTTCAAGCAGACTTACGGGAAGACATTCTCACCCTACATCATTAAATTATCGAAAATCAGATTACCCGATTCTCATAACCATTGCCCGTATTTGGCAATAGTTGCAATAGTTGAACAAATCACTTTAAAGAGAAAAATGGACTTTATGATGAATAAGTTAAACGTTTTCCTGATAACACCACAACTCCCTGACATAATTATAACAAACTAGAGAATAATTAGCTCATAAATATCTTGCGAACTTTCCATTTCCGAAAAGGGCAAAGAGATGAAACGAACGAGCCACTTAGCTAGAAATTTACAGTTACGAAATGTCTTGAAATGTTCAAATCTTCGTCCGTAAACCAACAATTTGACCCTCTGTGCACGGTCTAAATTTAGTGTCTACGTCACATAACATAAGCTGATAAGGGTCAACTTATAGTAAGCAGAAAGTTGCAACTTTCCGTATTAAAGGGCCAAACTTTTCACCCCAAACTACAATTGTATTGCAGACGGGTTGTTGGAATGATGAAATTCGTCTTCTACGGAATCTTTTACTCGACAGTTTATTCGTATTCATAGAACTGTCTTACTTATTGCTTTCATTAGGTAATCGTTTCATCAATTGCGAGTCATGGCCATACATAAACTTACTACAAGGACAATATTTTCTTCCGTAGTAAAAGGACGTCGTCAAAGAAGCGACAAAAAGTCCTTGCTATAGAATGTAATAAGAAACGTGTCTGGTTAATAATGTGATGACAGACGAATCGCAGCTAATAGCTATAAATTATAAACATCGACATTTTGGTATTCACGTTTCATTATAGGACGTAAAAATGATGCAATGTATCTTTATTGATCTGTATTGATTACTGGATGGTTCGACACTCTGATTTGTGTAAGACAATATCGTTCAAGTTTGATTAAATGCTGAACTTAAAAATAATTGGGGAAGGGATACTAGTGACGTATATGAACGGGACTAATACCAGGGAGCTGCTACTAAAGGCAGCTCCTTGCTGTGACCTTTTTTGAATATAGTTCTTCTGTCAAAGCAACCATGGGACGACCCCCATGGTTTTTCACGGACACGGATGAGTGATATGTATGACTTTGCAGTGAAGACAAAAGGTAGCACACCACCAATTCAAGGGGAATCCCGCCGAAGGAGGTTACCCTACGAATTTAACACCCTAGAAAAACATTTTTTTGGTTGGGGGGGGGGGAGATTAGACCATGTTAGTGAAGAGATGTGTTCAATTTGTGATCTCTATGTGGTAGGAAAGTAGTTGAAGTAATCATTCAAAGAAAATTGAAGGTATTTCAGGCATTTTTTGCAATATATCCTTCCGCGATGCAAAACGGCATTTTGAATGAGTCAAAAAACAGAAACCTGACTACTCTATTATACAGGCCCTCCTAGCGCAAACTCAACATCGTGTAGGCAAGTAATGGTGGTGTTAGTAAAAGAGGGGCAGCAGACCCACTGACCAGAAGTTGTTCATCCTTTTCAAAACGTGTCTTCCTTTCCTAAGTCATTGTTGTGTATCTTGATATCCTCATTTTCTATCAGCCATCGAGCAGCAAGAACAACGCTTCTAGGCCTAACATTTTCAGAAAAAACAGCCGCTTTAGAACTTAATTTCCTCTTAAATTTGACAGGAATTACTTGGCTCTCTTCAAGTCTTATAGGTAAAGTTTTAATTGTTGCCACCACATCAGACGGGACATTAACAACATTTCCCTTAATACTAAATTGCCCTCCTCGAGGAAGCTCACTTAACTGCATAAAAGGTGTTCGCAAAGCGACCAACCTTTCTTGAAGACGATGTAATTTCAATTCTTCTGGTATCTCTTACATTTTCAACTCTGCCTTCTTATATATATTTTAAACAGGTTTTACAGACCCATCCTTTATCTATACCTTCTTCCTGCTTACAAATTTTAGTATTTCCACTAAATCTAACTAAATTCACCCACAGTGCACATTCTTTATACCATAACTGCTCACAATAAAAGCAAACATATGTAGGCCCCTCCATAATTTTATTCCAACGGCGATGTTGCAATTCTCTAATTGGACTCTCCTCTTCTTTTCTAAATTGACGCTTACGTATTTGTTCTCTAAGCATAATTTTAGTACTATCACTTGCAATACCCACACTACGTGTTATCACAAAACCTTTATTTTCCCAACATTTATACCTATCTTCAGTCACTCCCATAGACTCTTTCACTAATATATGATTACTCCCCTCATTTAAACAAACATCTGCTCTCTTCACATAACTTTGCATTGACATTTGATTACGCTCCTCTTCAAATAAAATGTCTCCTCTTTTCAATATGTTTCATTTAACACCGAAAAATTCTTCACTATGTTCATGAACACAACCCCTCTTCAACCAATTCTCTATAACGCTGCTCTCATGTACAGACTCATTATCTTCTATTTCCAACACTACGTCATAATGTACTCCACCTGTATTGACTAAATAAATGGCACGTTTTTCACGATTAACTACACAATGAACTTACAACGACTTGTCTTAAATAAAAATGATTATCTTCTACCCCTGTAACCAGTAATGACAAACACCGAAAAAACAATTACCATCCCCACGTACTTTTCTCACACGAATCGGCCTACTCTCAACTGAAACACATTTTCCTATTTCAATAGACGGCAAATCAACCCCCCAGTTTTCACAAAACCATGTTTGAATCTATCAACACAAGCTTCGTAAACATTTTTTCTCTCCAACAGCTATCAACAACGAAAAAATAAAATGTACATGTAGATCTTTCGGAACGTATAAATAATACCTCACGATCGTCATGTTCCCTACTTTCCCCATCATCACACCTCTGACTTTTTTCACATTCACTAGAACTTTTTTTTGGTTTGTTCCCAACTCTGATATCATCATTTTTCTCCTCTTCATAACTTTTATCTTGAAATTCACCCCATACTTTCTTTTTCTTTGTTGCCAACCTTTCCTTTCTAAATTAAAAATCTTTGAACGGCCCTTCTTAGGCATTGTAATATTCTCCACATAATTTTAAACTTTAAAATAACAAATTTACCATAACCAGACACCTTGATATAACACAAATATTAATACTCGCCAACTCATACAAATAATATTTACCTACCAATAACAATGTTTCCCTCCAACAGAAACTTACTTTGTGAATATTGTCGTTAGTGTGAGAAATTCACACAGCCCTTTAAAGTCACAAAAACAGTGAACAAAACTCCTCTAAACTATCAAACTTTTTACTTCACCGCAAGCCCGACCATGCTACTTGAAAAGAATAAATCTCTACAAAGAAATCCTCATATAAATACTCAAAATTCACTAAACATCAATCTGTAATGAATTAAAAAAAAAAAAACAACCAAAATGATGGCGCTGTGTTAAATTATCAAACAACCTTT
This sequence comes from Holothuria scabra, assembly GCA_037179385.1. NCBI lineage: Eukaryota > Metazoa > Echinodermata > Holothuroidea > Aspidochirotida > Holothuriidae > Holothuria > Holothuria scabra. The sequence goes on along the minus strand of CM074187.1, from coordinate 5,972,501 downwards.
TCCCCAGAGTACATACGGACCTGGTTTTTCCGCAAGATTGTTACTAAAAATAGAACACGTTTCCAAATTTTACATGAAAAAAAACCCAATTTTACACTCTCACGAAAGTCATATTTCCACCAAAACTTAAAAACACGAAAGAGAAGTACCATCCCTACAAATTGCACTAAACCGTATTTCGATACCACAAAGCATCTACAAGAAGATAGAAATAAAGTGCCGGAAAAGTCAGAAACTGACATCGCGAGAGTAACTGCATTAGTTGCGGTGCTGCCTGCAAGGCAGGCACCGCAACTAAAAACCAGGTCCGTATGTGCTCTGGGGAAAAGGTTGTTTGTTAATGTAACACAGCGCCATCATTTTGGTTGTTTTTTTTAACTCATTACAGATTGGTGTTTAGTGAATTTTCAGTATTTATATGAGGGTTTCTTTGTAGGAATTTATTCTTCTCAAGTGGCATGGTCGGGGTTGCGGTGAAGTAAAGAGTTTGATAGTTTAGAGGAGTTTTGTTCACTTTTTTGCGACTTTAAAGGGCTGGGTGAATTTCTCACACTAACGACAATATTCACAAAGTAAGTTTCTGTATAAGGGAAACATTGTTATTGGTAGGTAAATATTATTTGTATGAGTTGGCGAATATTAATATTTGTGTTATATCAAGGTGTCTGGTTATGGTAAATTTGTTATTTTAAAGTTTAAAATTATGTGGAGAATATTACAATGCCTACGAAGGGCCGTTCAAAGATTTTTAATTTAGAAAGGAAAGGTTGGCAACAAAGAAAAAGAAAGTATGGGGGTGAATTTCAAGATAAAAGTTATGAAGAGGAGAAAAATGATGATATCAGAGTTGGGAACAAACCAAAAAAAAAAGTTCTAGTGAATGTAAAAAAAGTCAGAGGTGTGATGATGGGGAAAGTAGGGAACTTGACGATCGTGAGGTATTATTTATACGTTCCGAAAGATCTACATGTACATTTTATTTTTTCGTTGTTGATAGCTGTTGGAGAGAAAAAAATTTTAGGAAGCTTGTGTTGATAGATTCAAACATGGTTTTGTGAAAACTGGGGGGTTTGATTTGCCGTCTATTGAAATAGGAAAATGTGTTTCAGTTGAGAGTAGGCCGATTCGTGTGAGGAAAGTACGTGGGGATGGTAATTGTTTTTTCTGTGTTTGGCATTTCTGGTTATAGGGGTAGAAGATAATCATTTTTATTTAAGACAAGCCATTGTAAGTTCATTATGTAGTTAATCGGGAAAAACGTGCCATTTATTTAGTCAATACAGGTGGAGTACATTATGACGTCGTGCTGGAAATAGAAGATAATGAGTCTGTACATGAAAGCAGCGTTGTAGAGAATTGGTTGAAGAGGGGTTGTGTTAATGAACATAGTGAAGAATTTTTCGGTGTTAAATGTAACATATTGAAAAGAGGAGACATTTTATTTGAAGAGGAGCGTAATCAAATGTCAATGCAAAGTTATGTGAAGAGAGCAGATGTTTGTTTAAATGAGTTGAGTAATCATATATTAGTGCAAGGGTCTATGGGAGTGACTGAAGATAGGTATAAATGTTGGGAAAATAAAGGTTTTGTGATAAAACGTAGTGTGGGTATTGCAAGTGATAGTACTAAAATGATGCTTAGAGAACAAATACGTAAGCGTCAATTTAGAAAAGAAGAGGAGAGTCCAATTAGAGAATTGCAACATCGCTTTTGGAATAAAATTATGGAGGGGCCTACATATGTTTGCTTTTATTGTGAGCTGTTATGGTATAAAGAATATGCACTGTGGGTGAATTTAGTTAGATTTAGTGGAACTACTTGTATTTGTAAGCAGGAAGAAGGTATAGATAAAGGATGGGTCTGTAAAACCTGTTTAAAATATATAAAAGAAGGCAGAGTTCCGTTATTAAGTCGAGATAATAATATGAGAATGTATGAGATACCAGAAGAATTGAAATTACATCGTCTTGAAGAAAGGTTGGTCGCTTTGCGAACACCTTTTATTCAGTTACGTGAGCTTCCTCGAGGAGGGCAATTTAGTATTAAGGGAAATGTTGTTAACGTCCCGTCTGATGTGGTGGCAACAATTAAAACTTTACCTATAAAACTTGAAGAGAGCCAAGTAATTCCTGTCAAATTTAAGAGGAAATTAAGCTATAAAACGGCTGTTTTTTCTGAAAATGTTAGGCCTAGAAGTGTTGTTCTTGCTGCTCGCTGGCTGATAAGAAATGAGGATATCAAGATACACAACAATGACTTAGGAAAGGAAGACACGTTTTGAAAAGGATGAACAACTTCTGGTAAGTGGGTCTGCTGCCCCTCTTTTACTAACACCACCATTACTTGCCTACACGATGTTGAGTTCGCGCTAGGAGGGCCTGTATAATAGAGTAGTCAGGTTTCTGTGTTTTGACTCATTCAAAATGCCGTTTTGCATCGCGGAAGGATATATTGCAAAAAATGCCTGAAATACCTTCAATTTTCTTTGAATGATTACTTCAACTACTTTCCTACCACATAGAGATCACAAATTGAACACATCTCTTCACTAACATGGTCTAATCTCCCTCCCCCCCCCCCCCCAAAAAAAAAGTTTTTCTAGGGTGTTAAATTCGTAGGGTAACCTCCTTCGGCGGGATTCCCCTTGAATTGGCCGTGTGCTACCTTCTGTCTTCACTGCAAATTAATACATATCACTCATCCGTGTCCGTGAAAAACCATGGGGGTCGTCCCATGGTTGCATTGACAGAAGAACTATATTCAAAAAAGGTCACAGCAGGGAGCTGCCTTTAGTAGCAGCTCCCTGGTATTAGTCCCGTTCATATACGTCACTAGTATCCCTTCCCCAATTATTTCTAAGTTCAGCATTTAATCAAACTTGAACGATGTTGTCTTACACAAATCAGAGTGTCGAACCATCCAGTAATCAATCATAAAGATACATTGCATGATTTTTACGTCCTATAATGAAACGTGAATACCAAAATGTCGATGTTTATAATTTATAGCTATTAGCTGCGATTCGTCTGTCATCACATTATTAACCAGACACGTTTCTTATTACATTCTATAGCAAGGACTTTTTGTCGCTTCTGTGACGTCCTTTTACTACGGAAGAAAATATTGTCATTGTAGTAAGTTTATGTATGGCCATGACTCGCAATTGATGAAACGATTACCTAATGAAAGCAATAAGTAAGACAGTTCTACGAATACGAATAAACTGTCGAGTAAAAGATTCCGTAGAAGACGAATTTCATCATTCCAACAACCCGTCTGCAATACAATTGTAGTTTGGGGTGAAAAGTTTGGCCCTTTAATACGGGAAGTTGCAACTTTCTGCTTACTATAAGTTGACCCTTATCAGCTTATGTTATGTGACGTAGAAACTAAATTTAGACCGTGCACAGAGGGTCAAATTGTTGGTTTACGGACGAAGATTTGAACATTTCAAGACATTTCGTAACTGTAAATTTCTAGCTAAGTGCAGCTCGTTCGTTTCATCTCTTTGCCCTTTTCGGAAATGGAAAGTTCGCAAGATATTTATGACCTAATTATTCTCTAGTTTGTTATAATTATGTCAGGGAGTTGTGGTGTTATCAGGAAAACGTTTAACTTATTCATCATAAAGTCCATTTTTCTCTTTAAAGTGATTTGTTCAACTATTGCAACTATTGCCAAATACGGGCAATGAGTATGAGAATCGGGTAATCTGATTTTCGATAATTTAATGATGTAGGATGAGAATGTCTTCTCGTAAGTCTGCTTGAAAATTCATTTCAACATACCGTGTAAGGTGACAATTCTGTCAATAAGTGTTACTAATAGAAGAAAAATCATCTACTTCATTTCATCCAATGGTAGTGGTACATTTTATCTGATTCTTCTGATCAAAGTAGCGTCTGCTATAAGATCCCCATAGGCCTTAATTTTTTCAAAAGTAAAATCATATATAGTTGGAAGTTGGGGCACACAATTTTTTCAATATATATTGAATTTAGCCAAGAGTCGCAATAGAGTTAAATTCATTAGCATGTTTTCAATTCCGGTTTGTAGTTTCCCCGAAATGATGCGGGATTCATCGATTTGCAGTGATAAATTTTATCTGGTAATTTTCTGATCAAATAGCGACTGCTTAGATCCCCTATAAGTCTGGGAAATGTTATTTTCGACTGTCTCAGGGGTCCGATTTTTAAAAATTTCTGTTCACTTCGCGCCAACCAGCGGTGAAGTTCCGCGCAGATAGTCTTCCTGGCAGCATTTTAGTTTCAAGTGAACAATTTTTGTGCAAACAGACCCTCGAATTAGTGGCTTCTAAGACCCCCTACAAGCAAAGGTTTTGACTATCTGAAGTGGTCAGGTTTTCAAAATTTCCTGCACGCTTCGTCCCAACTTATGGTGATGCTCCACTTACACCGCTTCATAACAGAATTTAAGTTTCAAGTGATCATTTTTTACAAAAGGAAACTCAAAATAGCGAATGCTTAGATCCCCATATAAGCCCGGGAAATGCCATTTTCAACTATCTGAGCGGTCGGATATTTGAAAATGTTTTGTACGCTTCGCGCCAACTAATGGTGGCGCTCCGCTTAGTCTTTCTGGCTGAATTTTAGTTTGGAACGAACATACGTTTATCTGCAATTGAAACTTAAAAACGCGACTCCTTGGATCCACTTTTCAAGGCTGGGAAATGTCATTTTTGACTGTCTGAGGGGTACGAATTCTCAAATTTTCTGGACGCTCCGCGCCAACCAGTGGTGGCGCTCCGCTTTGACTGTCCTACAGGCAGAATTACATTTCTCGGGCAAAAATCATGTGGCCCAAAAGTGAAATGCTCCCCTACGCCCCTGGTTATACTTCACTCAGGCGTGCACTGGAACAGCTGCTTGCAACATTCAGCAGGATTCAGGATTTGCGATCCTAGGATACATAGTTCAGTGGAGTAATGAACTGAGCTAATCAGTATCTCAAAAGGGTGTTTTAATCTTAGAAAAATAACAAATTTTCTCACCAGAATTAGAGACAAATAAACCTGGCAAATGCCATTTCTAGCCATCTGGGAGGTTTTAAAATCCAAAATTTCCTTTGTACCCTCCGCGTCAACTGACGGTGGCGCTACGCTTAGATAGTAAACTCCAGCCACCCCCTACAAAAGTATCCAGCCCTCCATGGACCCCTACCAGGGCTTTGTCCCCTGAACCCCACCATGGGCCCTTAAAGCGCCCCCTGGACCCCAGGCTGATTGGGCCAACAGTCTAAACCCTGTACAAACATGGGCCGATTTTCCTAAATTTTTAGTCAAGTCGTTCGTTCATTTCATCTCTTTGCCTCGAATTGACCATTGATTTAATTAACTATGCACCGACCTAAACAATGGTCAAACCATTGACCTCCAACTTTGGTCAAAATTTACTAATATATGGTCAGATCTAACCATTAATTGGTCATTTTTTGACCATACCATTGAGTCAGTGCATAGTTGACCATAGTGTTTTTAGAGTGTGTGCACTCTGTGGTATTGAGTTGGATTCAAACTCTCTGAAAGAAGGATGATTATTCTAAACAGAGCGTCACCATAGGTTTGCGCGAATTGTACAGAAAATGAAGTAGCCCATAAACCTCCTTGAATATCCTGTTTAAAAAGGCAAATATACTTCTTTGTTACAGTAGTAGAGTCCATGCCCAAAGTCCAAAAGCTATTAGTAACTAGCAGTCGTCAAATCACCTTAAAAGTATAAGACGACTTGGTTTGTCGGCACCGCAACTCGTCTAGACGTTCGTCTTGTTTTAATTGTGTTGTAAATCCAGAGAATGACTCAAATAAATGTTGTCGAACAAAAAAAAAGACATCTATAGAGAGAAAGTGCCGCCAATGGGTTCTTTGGTCTTTTGACAAGAAAATAGTTTTGGGGTCCAGTTAGGAAAAATGCCAGCCAGAAACTGTTTTTATTCCGATTTTAGTTTGTTTGGTCCGAATTTTTAATCGACTGTGTCGAACCAAAAGTGACTATGCCTCAGGCGTCAGGGGCGAGGTCATGAGCAGGCGAAATAATTAGGTATGGTTGCAAAACAGATTTCGTTAAGTGGAAAGCAGGCATCCCACATTTTTATAGTCTAGGAGTTTATACATTTCATGGGTAGCACATGAGAATCATGTGACAACATTTTTCTCGTTGGGTTGTGAACTTTGGTAACTATTATTGCTTTACCAGATGGACATGGTCCTGAAATAAGAAAGAATGGTACATGTAACTGAAATAAGGATATGCACTCTGAAAGGTGTTTAGGATTTTTTCTATTCACATTTTTTCCTCCACTTTGTAAGCACGTTAAGATGCTAAACACGATTTCTAAACACTTCGCTTTTAGAACACGTTAAATTGCTAAACATTCAATGTTTTGATCGCTAAACTTGTTTAAATTTCAAACGTGTTTGCAAAGTGCAGGCACGACAATTTAGTGCTAAACGTTTCTGTGCATTTGTTAAAAAGCTCGTTGTTTCAAAATTAGTTTGTGACTACTGCTCTTCACCTTTAAATTGAATTGATACTTTGTGAAATTTTTAGGATTGGAATTGTATCCAAGGGCTGCAATTTTTCAGACCGTAGCTGTCGAGGGATCTGTAGCCTTCATGCAACATGAAACAAGAGATCGAAGCAACAAGTATATTGGGTCTCGATACTTGCACCAGTGGCGTAACTAGGATTTTCTTGGAGCTGACGCGACCTTCATTATTTTGGTGGCCGTTCTTGGAATTCTGACGCAACTGGTGTACTTTCTATACCCTTTGCCCTACCATTGATTAGCGCGGAGAGTACAGAAAATTTTGGAAAATTGCAACCACTCAGACAGTCGAAAGGGAATTTCCAGATCTGCAAGTATTGAAGCAGTCGTTATTTTGGGATTTCGTTTGCAAAGAAAATCTCCGTTTTAAAAAACCAAGAGCAACACTTAATGTTTCTGTAGCTCAGCTAATCACAGGTACAGGAACAAAATGATATGATTTTAGGTCTTTAAACTAGTATCATGTGTGAATTATCTGTTCTTTTCAGCCAGTCTAGAACTAAACCAGTCATAGAATGACGTAAAGGGTCGGAATACCGGGTGAAAGTTGATCAGTTAAGTTTGGTGCTCCTTTGTTTGGAGGAGGTAGCTTTTGTATGGAGCTTTTCTTGAGCAAAAATTTAATTTCACCTTTGGTTCTCCTGTTTTTGAAACAGGATCAAAAATGTATCAATTGGGGTAGCTACAAGTGGGCAAGACAATTACGGTGAGCCTACAATAACACCGGTCCTAAGAATAAAATATGGAGACTGTCAGCATATGTAAAACCAGATCATCAAACGGGCCCACGAAAGAACAATTTTCCAACTTCTCTTTCATAAAATTCGAAATTTTCTCCAGTGCCACAAGTTCCATATGTTCAAAATTGTTTAAAAGTGTAAATTTCCGGTGCGTTTTGAGATCCGGAAATTGTCTTCCTCAGTGAAGTATGGACAAACAGAAATTTAGCTCCCCTTTACAATGCGTTATCCATTAACAGAATATAAAATTTACCTGTTGGCCTATTGCGTTTTCCATTATTCCCAACATTGCCGTTTAAGCCATGGACAGATTTTTTTCGCTGTCGCTGCAAGAGACGGGACAACCCCGACCTGACCTCGTAACTGAAACGGTGATTAAGTTAAAAATGGGCATGAATAAATAAACTACAATTTGCTGGTGATACCAGTGGTTGCGGGTGTTCCCTCAGTATGACCTTTTTCGCCATAGATCCAGGGTGGCGCCAGGATTTGTCCGACAGGGGGGGGGACAAGCTCCCCGACAGGGGGACCAGAATTTTAAGGCCCCTACAAAGCTTAGGTTACGTCCCGGTGGGACGTGAGTTGGCAGAATTCGCGCCGAAATTTTGGGCTTTCTTTTTAACAAATACTTAAAAATCTGGAGTTTTTTTTGAAAGAAATTTGGCTTTTGTTAGTACCATGAAAAATTTTTGGTCTCTACTGAAGAATCTGTCTTTCATATGGCAAAAATAAAAACGTTATATAGACGACAGCTGAAATTTTTTTGAGGTTACGCGTTAAATCGAGACGAGACTACAGTTTGTCCGGTAAGTTTTTTCCTTTTTGAACGAAGATTTGAAAATTAAGGGCTTATTGTATTGGAGAAATTTTGGAATTTAATGAAAAAAAATGGTTCTTTGGTAAGGTTGTTATGAATATTTGGCTTTTTTTAAGTTATATGCCTTTCAAGAGCAAAATTAGGTAGTATGCCGGGTGATTAACAGAGTTGGCTTTGGTTAGTTATTATACGGAGTATCCATCGGAATTCGCAAATTTTGCCACTTTTAACAATTTGAAGCTTATATTGGAGAAAAAATTGTAAAGCTTATGACAGTTTGGGCGTTTTCTGGAATATTCTTACCTTCTCATGAGAAAATTCAAGTAGGGGGTGATCTGTAGTTTTGTTCGGGTTACTAAATATCATCATGCAGATTCGGGCCCTCAGACCATATTGGAACATTCTCCCGAGGAAAAAGTTTGGTTTCGCATATATTCGAAGTTTCATATTTTATTTTATTGTCATAGGCGTACTGGAGCGTTTCACTTGGGAGAAAGCAGAATTCCTTTTGTCCGAAAAGTGTAATCCTCCCCGAAAGACCATCTAAGCTTAGCGCGCAGAAAGTTTTGAAAAACTGAGAACCCCAGACAGCAGGAAATGCACTTTCCGTGTTCGAAAGTATAATTTAGGAAGTCAGCTTTCGAGCTTTCTTTCACAATAAAATTTTTACTTGATAATACTGCCCCAAAACGAAAAATAATTTACAAGCATGCTTTGTTCTGTAAAGTAATCTGTTCGACCAAAGTACTGTCTATGCGGAGTGCCACAATCAGTTGGCGCGGAGCGTACAGAAAATTGTTGAAAAATCTAACCCCTCAGGTAGCCGGAATGGCATTTCCCAGACTTGTAACTAGAAATGAAGCAGTCGTTATTTTGAGCTTTCCTTTGACAGAAAAAATGCTAAATGATAAAAAAGTACCAGATAAAAGGTACTGCTACAAGTAAATGTAATGGTCTTGTCTCTTTTCGGGGCTAGGGGGACTATCCAACGGAATTAGGTTCACTAAATAAATGAAATTTTTACGTGACTGCCCCAATTTCAGAATACAAATGCTTTTAAGTTCCAACGTATTTGAAAATATGTCACGTTACAAGGTACCTTCAAATAAATTTTTCAGTCAGACCATTTGTCACTAGTATGTGGATAAAAGACTGCATACTATCCTGTATAAATATGCCAATACACATATTACCCCTCCCCCACCCCATTTTACCGTTCGCCACTCAATTTCAAGAACGACTTATTTAAGCCCGGGTTTTGCCCTTTTTCGAGGACAAATACCAAAATACCAACACTTTCTAACAAACTTTCAAGGAACATACCGTACAAAACTAACAACAGAGAATAGATTACGCTTTTAGCCAGAAAGTGACCGCAAATCTTATAAAGCAAGATAAACCAGAGCAGCAAGGGTGCTGTCGCACAACCCTGCTGTCGCACAACCCTGTACTTAATTGATTTAACAGTTTACCGGTTTTCACATAAGCACCACTACCAGTAGCACCGGTAATTTTGTAACTGGTTCCGGAAAAAAATATCAGTACTTTTCTTTCGTTATAATCTAATAAGCTATCCCTTTTTGGGGTCAAGATATTCGGCATTGTAACGATTATTATATTTCGCACCAATCTCTCTCCTACAAAATGTCATCCATCTTCAGTATCGACTACCATGGTATACACTGCTCATGTGCCCAGCACTTGCACTGTGCCAGGGTTAGGTGTAGTTCATCCTCTAATGTAAGGGCATTTACGGATCAGAATTAGATTGCAAACAGTTTGTGTAGGGCAGTTGCACACTGAACAATTTGAGGGGAAGCCACCGCTGAGATGTCTTTCCTCCCCCTTTCAATCCCTCCCCCATGAAACTCTGATCTCTCAACTCTGTTTCACATTAACTGGAGGAGGTTAAAAATTTTGTATATTTGACAAAATCTTGCACATTTGCTCACAAATCCATGATTCATTCTCTTTTAAACATATGGGCCAAGGTGCATTTTCTGAATAAGAAACAAGAGTAACAATTCTTCTTTGTTTATAATCTCTACACCGGAAAGGGCAATGAAACAATTCAGCTCCATTTTTATTTCAATTGTTTTACTCTGTAATATCGGTCTCTTAACTACTGCATGCTTCAGTAACCTTTTGTCAAAACAAACACTAAGACTCCGTGAAGGGGTAATTTGTGATTTTCCCTTAAACACATTCTTCCATTTTTTACCCTTCATTTCGGGGAGAGGCAAGTGGGGATACAAGGCAATATCCTGGTGGCTCCAGTCCCCTCCCCTGCATTCTCTGGTGAAAAAAAATTGGAAATGGCAATTGCCAGCCAGAAGGATGTAAGAAATCGTTACTTTCAGCTTTCTTTTGCAATTGAATGTTCATTTTAATAATCAAAATTAAAGTGAGTTGTGAAACGTTTCCCGAAAGGATAATTAAAGGCATATTCCGGAGGCAAATATCATTACTTCAAGATATACAGAAAAAAAATTTAGGAGGCGAAGACTGCATCTCAATAGCATTTAGCGTTCGGAAGATACAAATTTATACAGTAAGGCATTTTTTCTTTTGATTTGGTGCATCATAGGGAATCTGTGATGTCATCGCGGCACATTATTTGACTTTACATGCAATTTATTTTCGATTTTGATGGCGCGGCAGGCAATATTAAGCAGCAGTGGCGGTTGTACTCTACGCATGGTGGAGGGTAATATTTGATCTGGCAAAGGTATCATCATTCCAACAGTATAAACTTCAAGGGCAAAATGGACTTATAAAGAAAAACAAAAGGAATCAGAGACAATGTGCCCACATTAAATAACTTTTTTGTGGCTTTGTTGAAAAGCCGAGGTATTTTTAACAAAACTAACCAATCTTTAAAATGAGATACCTGTTTTTAGTTGCGGTGCCTGCCTTGCAGGCAGCACCGCAACTATTGCAGTTACTATCGCGATGTCAATTTCTGACTTTTCCGGCACTTTATTTCTATCTCCTTCTAGATGCTTTGTGGTATCGAAATACGGTTTAGTGCAATTTGTAGGGATGGTACTTCTCTTTCGTGTTTTTAAGTTTTGGTGAAAATATGACTTTCGTGAGAGTGTAAAATTGGGGTTTTTTCATGTAAAATTTGGAAACGTGTTCTATTTTTAGTAACAATCTTGCGGAAAAACCAGGTCCGTATGTACTCTGGGGAAAAGGTTGTTTGTTAATTTAACACAGCGCCATCATTTTGGTTGTTTTTTTTTTTTTTAATTCATTACAGATTGGTGTTTAGTGAATTTTGAGTATTTATATGTATTTAAATAGAACTTTTTTAAGTTCTAAAATAGAAAAGTTCTATTTATATATATTTATATATATTTATTTTGAGTATATATCCCTTTGTAGGGATTTATTCTTTTCAAGTGGCATGGTCGGGGTTGCGGTGAAGTAAAAAGTTTAACAGTTTAGAGGAGTTTTGTTCACTGTTTTTGTGACTTTAAAGGGCTGAATTTCTCACACTAACGATAATATTCACAAAGTAAGTTTCTGTTGGAGGGAAACATTGTTATTGGTCAGTTGGCAGGTAAATATTATTTGCATGACTTGGCGAGTATTAATATTTGTGTTATATCAAGGTGTCTGGTTATGGTAAATTTGTTATTTTAAAGTTAAAAATTATGTGGAGAATATTACAATGCCTAAGAAGGGCCGTTCAAAGAATTTTAATTTAGAAATGAAAGGTTGGCAACAAAGAAAAAGAAAGTATGGGGTGAATTTCAAGATAAAAGTTATGAAGAGGAGAAAAATGATGATATCAGAGTTGGGAACAAACCAAAAAAAAGTTCTAGTGAATGTGAAAAAAGTCAGAGGTGTGATGATGGGGAAAGTAGGGAACATGACGATCGTGAGGTATTATTTATACGTTCCGAAAGATCTACATGTACATTTTATTTTTTCGTTGTTGATACCTGCTGGAGAGAAAAAATGTTTAGGAAGCTTGTGTAGATAGTTTTAAACATGGTTTTGTGAAAACTGGGGGGTTTGATTTGCCGTCTATTGAAATAGGAAAATGTGTTTCAGTTGAGAGTAGGCCGATTCGTGTGAGAAAAGTACGTGGGGATGGTAATTGTTTTTTCGGTGTTTGGCATTACTGGTTACAGGGGTATAGATAATCATTGTACGTTCATTGTGTAGTTAATCGGGAAAAACGTGACATTTATTTAGTCAATACAGGTGGAGTACATTATGACGTAGTGTTGGAAATAGAAGATATCTGTACATGAGAGCAGCGTTATAGAGAATTGGTTGAAGAGGGGTTGTGTTAATGAACATAGTGAAGAATTTTTCGGTGTTAAATGTAACATATTGAAAATAGGAGACATTTTATTTGAAGAGGAGCGTAATCAAATGTCAATGCAAAGTTATGTGAAGAGAGCAGATGTTTGTTTAAATGAGGGGAGTAATCATATATTAGTGAAAGGGTCTATGGGAGTGACTGAAGATATGTATAAATGTTGGGAAAATAAAGGTTTTGTGATAAAACGTAGTGTGGGTATTGCAAGTGATAGTACTAAAATGATGCTTAGAGAACAAATAAGTAAGCGTCAATTTAGAAAAGAAGAGGAGAGTCCAATTAGAGAATTGCGACATCGCTTTTGGAATAAAATTATGGCGGGGCCTACATATGTTTGCTTTTATTGTGAGCAGTTAAGGTATAAAGAATTTGCACTGTGGGTGAATTTAGTTAGATTTAGTGGAAAAACTAGTATTTGTAAGCAGGAAGAAGATATAGATAAAGGATGGTCTGTAAAACCTGTTTAAATTATATAAAAGAAGGTAGAGTTCCGTTATTAAGTCGAGATAATAATATGAAAATATATGAGATACCAGAAGAATTGAAATTACATCGTCTTGAAGAAAGGTTGGTTGCTTTGCGAACACCTTTTATGCAGTTGCGTGAGCTTCCTCGAGGAGGGCAATTTAGTATTAAGGAAAATGTTGTTAATGTCCCGTCTGATGTGGTGACAACAATTAAAACTTTACCTATAAGACTTGAAGAGAGCCAAGTAATTCCTGTCAAATTTAAGAGGAAATGAAGTTATAAAACGGCTGTTTTTTCTGAAAATGTTAGGCCTAGAAGTGTTGTTCTTGCTGCTCGTTGGCTGATAGAAAATAAGGATATCAAGATACACAACAATGACTTAGGAAAGGAAGACACGTTTTGAAAAGGATAAACAACTTCTGGTAAGTGGGTCTGCTGCCCCTCTTTTATTAACACCACCATTATTTGCCTACACGATGTTGAGTTCGTGCTAGGAGGGCCTGTATAATAGAGTAGTCAGGTTCCTGTGTTTTGACTCATTCAAAATGCCGTTTTGCATCGCGGAAGGATATATTGCAAAAAATGCCTGAAATAACTTCAATTTTCTTTGAATGATTACTTCGACTACTTTCCTACCACATAGAGATCACAAATTGAACACATCTCTTCACTAACATGGTCTTATCTCCCTCCCCCCCCCCCCCAAAAAAAAAAGTTTTTCTAGGGTGTTAAATTCGTAGGGTAACCTCCTTCGGCGGGACCCCCTTTAATTGGTGGTGTGCTACCTTTTGTCTTCACTGCAAAGTCATACATATCACTCATCCGTGTCCGTGAAAAACCATGGGGTCGTCCCATGGTTGCATTGACAGAAGAACTATATTAAAAACTCACAGCATGGAGCTGCCTTTAGTAGCAGCTCCCGGTATTAGTCCCGTTCATATACGTCACTAGTATCCCTTCCCCAATTATTTCCTAAGTTCAGCATTTAATCAAACTTGAACGATATTGTCTTACACAAATCATAGTGTCGAACCATCCAGTAATCAATCATAAAGATACATTGCATGATTTTTACGTCCTATAATGAAACGTGAATACCAAAATGTCGATGTTTATAATTTATAGCTATTAGCTGCGATTCGTCTGTCATAACATATTAACCAGACACGTTTCTTATTGCATTCTATAGCAAGGACTTTTGTCGCTTCTTTGACGATGTCCTTTTACTACGGAAGAAAATATTGTCATTGTAGTAAGTTTATGTATGGCCATGACTCGCCATTGATGAAACGATTACCTAATGAAAGCAATAAGTAAGACAGTTCTATGAAAACGAATAAACTGTCGAGTAAAAGATTCCGTAGAAGACGAATTTCATCATTCCAACAATCCGTCTGCAATATTGTAGTTTGGGGTGAAAAGTTTGGCCCTTTAATACGGGAAGTTGCAACTTTCTGCTTACTATAAGTTGACCCTTATCAGCTTATGTTATGTGACGTAGACACTAAATTTAGACCGTGCACAGAGGGTCAAATTGTTGGTTTTCGGACGAAGATTTGAACATTTCAAGACATTTCGCAACTGTAAATTTCTAGCTAAGTGGCTCGTTCGTTTCATCTCTTTGCCCTTTTCGGAAATGGAAAGTTCGCAAGATATTTATGAGCTAATTATTCTCTAGTTTGTTATAATTATGTCAGGGAGTTGTGGTGTTATCAGGAAAACGTTTAACTTATTCATCATAAAATGCATTTTTTCTCTTTCAAGTGATTTGTTCAACTATTGCAACTATTGCCAAATACGGGCAATGGTTATGAGAATCGGGTAATCTGATTTTCGATAATTTAATGATGTAGGGTGAGAATGTCTTCCCGTAAGTCTGCTTGAAAATTCATTTCAACACACCGTGTAACGTGACAATTCTGTCAATAAGTGTTACTAATAGAAGAAAAATCATCTACTTCATTTCATCCAATGGTAGTGGTACATTTTATCTGATTCTTCTGATCAAAATAGCGACTGCTATAAGATCCCCATAGGCCTTAATTTTTTCAAAAGTAAAATCATATATAGCAGGAAGTTGGGGCACACATTTTTTTCAATATATATTGAATTTAGCCAGGAGTCGCAATAGAGTAAAATTCATTAGCATGTTTTCAATTCCGGTTTGTAGTTTCCCCGAAATGATGCGGGATGCATCGATTGGCAGTCATTTTATCTGGTAATTTTCTGATCAAATAGCGACTGCTTAGATCCCCCTATAAGTCTGGGAAATGTCATTTTCGACTGTCTCAGGGGTCCGATTTTTCAAAATTTTCTGTTCGCTTCGCGCCAACCAACGGTGAAGTTCCGCGCAGATAGTCTTCCTAGCAGCATTTTAGTTTCAAGTGAACAATTTTTGTGCAAACAGACCCTCGAATTAGTGACTTCTAAGACCCCCTATAAGCAAAGGTTTTGACTATCTGAAGTGGTCAGGTTTTTCACAATTTCCTGCACGCTTCGTCCCAACTTATGGTGGTGCTCCACTTACACCGCTTCATAGCAGAATCTAAGTTTCAAGTGATCATTTTTTACAAAAGGAAACTCAAAATAGCGAATGCTTAGATCCCCATATAAGCCCGGGCAATGCCATTTTCAACTGTCTGAGCGGTCGGATATTTGAAAATGTTTTGTACGCTTCGCGCCAACTAATGGTGGCGCTCCGCTTAGTCTTTCTGGTTGAATTTTAGTTTGGAACGAACGTGCGTTTATCTGCAATTGAAACTTAAAAAAGCGACTGCTTGGATCACCTTTTCAAGCCTGGGCAATGTCATTTTTGACTGTCTGAGGGGGACGAATTTTCAAATTTTCTGGACGCTCCGCGCCAACTAGTGGTGGCGCTCCGCTTTGACTGTCCTACAGGCAGAATTACATTTCTCGGGCAAAAATCTTGTGCCCCAAAAGTGAAATGCTCCCCTACGTCCCTGGAAATACTTCACTCAGGCGTGCACTGGAACAGCTGCTTGCAACATTCAGCAGGATTCCGGATTTGCGATCCTAGGATACATAGTTCAGTGGAGTAATGAACTGAGCTAATCAGTATCTCAAAAGGGTGTTTGAATCTTAGAAAATAAAAAATTTTCTCACCAGAATTAGAGACAAATAAACCTGGCAAATGCCATTTCTAGCCATCTGGGAGGTTTTAAAATCCAAAATTTTCTTTGTACCCTCCGCGCCAACTGATGGTGGCGCTACGCTTAGATAGTAAACTCCAGCCACCCCCTACAAAAGTATCCAGCCCTCCATGGACCCCTACCAGGGCTTTGTCCCCTGAACCCCATCAGGGGCCATTAAAGCGGCCCCCTGGACCCCAGGCTGATTGGGCCAACAGTCTAAACCCTGCATAAACATGGGCCGATTTTCCTAAATTTTTAGCCAAATCGTTCGTTCATTTCATCTCTTTGCCTCGAATTGACCATTGATTTAATTCACTATGCACCGACCTAAACAATGGTCAGACCATTGACCTCCAACTTTGGTAAAAATTTACTAATTTATGGTCAGATCTAACCATTGATTGGTCATTTTTTGACCATACTATTGAGTCGGTGCATAGTTGACCATTAGAGTGCACTCTGTGGTATTGAGTTGGATTCAACCTCTCTGAAAGAAGGATGATTATTCTAAACAGAGCGTCACCATAGGTTGGCGCGAATTGTACAGAAAACGAAGTAGCCCATGAAGGGAAACCTCCTTGAATATCCTGTTTAAAAAGGCAAATATACTTCTTTGTTACAGTAGAAGAGTCCATGCTCAAAGTCCAAAAGCTATAAGTAGCTAACAGTCGTCAAATCACCTTAAAAGTATAAGACGACTTGGTTTGTCTGCACCGCAACTCGTCTAGACGTTCGTCTTGTTGTCTTCTTTCAACAAAACCCAGGTGAAAACCACCAGAAGGCCTTTAAATAACTGCTAAGGAAATGTCTTCCCCCAAAGTGCTAATTCATTAGCCCACGGGGCGGACGAATTCTTTTCGTTCAGCTCACCGCTTCGAAAAACCAACTGAGGGGCGGCAACCTAAGGGGTGGAAGCCACCGAGGCACTACGCAAGCTATTAATGCATATACCGTATGCCTTTTTTCTGTTAGCTTTTTCTCGGCTTCCACGCGTTCTAAATCACATTTGACACGATAGATACCTACTGCGTAACTCAAAGCCCAATAAAGGTCAGAAACGTTTCAAAAAAGGTAAAAATATTTCTCTCGTCAAAAGTTGCTGTTCCTCAAAGTTAAAACTAGCATAAAATGTATAAAACGAATCAGACAGAAGTGTTCGGGATCTTTTCTTCAATACCCCAACGATACTATTTTGCAGAAACAGAGCACACAATTGCCCACGTTAAAAATGGTCTTGCCTGGCTTAGTCATCAAAACCAATTTTCGATAAAACAGGGTATTGGTTTCAGACAGTCGACACTACGTAGTCGTTAAGTGCTTGTGCACCTGCAATGTTAAGAAAGTCGATGAACCATATAGTACCGTATACGTCAACACTTAAATGCACGATCCTAAACATGTTTTGCGAGAAACTTGTCTGCATGACTTCATAGGTTTTTCCTTTCGGGAAACCAAAACTGAGCAACTTTAAAAATGATGAAAAAGTTAACCAGATCAAATGCGCCACTACCATTTTTCGGATCCCCAATATTTTTACAACTTTTTTCGGCCAGTATTACGAATTAAGGACTATGAAGGGAGGCTGAAGAAACATTGTTTCCTTTAAGTTGCCCGAATGTGTCGCCATGAAACTTTTTGTTACCTTTTGCAGCGATATACCTCTAATTAACAGGAAATGACACTTCCCGGGTTTTGAAAGCTGCATGCTTTTTTAACTTAGTTTTTTTTTATGATGAAAATTTTTATTTCAAAAAGTACCCCTTTAAAAAAGTAAAATTTTTCTGACAAGCCGATCAGAACTTTCGGTGCACTATTGAAACATATCGTCAAACTCGTCATAGCGGTGTAGCTAGACTTTTTCGACTGTTCGAAGAAACTTGCCTTGAATGGAACCTACTGCCGTTGTGCACCTAACGCGCCAACAATTTTGCTTCCTTCAAACAAAATTATGCGATAATACTGTTTCCGATTTTATTTGACGTAAATACATTAGGATAATTATTGTAGTGTTGTCATTCAAATAATCCTGATGCATTTAAGCTCAAAGATTATTAAATACATGAAGGACAATATTTATAATAATGTCGCGATAGTAAGCAATGTAAATAATCATTGTGTACCATACTGGGAATTAATTAAGCAGCTAAATTGAGATCAGTGACTGACATCTATCAAATGACTACAATAGACCAACAAAGGCTAATTTCTTACTGTATTTCACACTTTTTTCTTTTGGTCTTGCCTCCTGGACACATGTTAATTGTGCACTAACTCAATAAACTGTATATAAGCTTACTCCTTTATTCCTCTCAAGACGGCAAATATTTCCTAAAGAGCTTTCAAATATGGTCCGATTAGGCAGATTATCTAACAGTTACTTCATGCTCCATTTAACAGAGGTATGAAGCCACGCCTCTGAGGTCTGGAATTTTAACCACAAAATGTAAACATTCTCAGTAAGTAGGTAAATGTGAATAATAACTAAAGTGCAGTGTGCAAAAAGTAACAGCTTCCTTGGGAACTGAAAAGTTTTTTCCCTACTTGCCAAAATAACTTGGCATCACTTTTTCAACATTAGAGTAGATTAACCTTAACTGCCCTAAACTCAAAAAGCATTCTCTCAAACTCTTAAGAAGACTGACCACAGATTAAGGATCACTATATTACTTTACAGATATTTCAACCAGTGGTTAGTGTGACAATATTTCTGTACATGTTATGTATTGAAATAAAAATATGGAGCTTGCATAGACGAGTTCGGTAATTCGTTGGCGCAAGCAATTTTGAGGCACAGCGTGAGATAAAGTGTACAGCGCTCCCTCGTTTTCGTGCTCCAGCAGGGCTTTAATCTAAGTCATTACAGTCATGGGCGTCTGCAGGTATGGGCAAGGGGGGGGGCACTTGCCCCCCCTGGAAAATCAAAAATTTGAAAAAACGTATAAAAATCAAAGCAAAAACCCGAACAAAACATGTTTTCCAAGTTTCTATGCGAAAAATAGGCTTTAGAAGTGCCATTTCTGGCGATCTGGGAGGCATTTTGGGCTGAAATTTTTGCATGCTTTGTGTCAATTCATGGTGACTTGGAGGTTTTGCCCCTCCCTAGAAATTTTGCCCCCCTGACTTTTTTCTGCCGACGCCCATGATTACAGTATATAAATTCAAAATTAGTTATCTATTTCTTTTTTAGAATCAGCTGCCATTTTCAATCAACTTATTGGCTCAGTTTTTTAACACACTAAAAATTATTGCAAATTAGAATACACCGACCTTGCAAATATAAAACAAGTAACTTCATATCAGTATCACCAATAAACACCAGCAATAAACTCATATCCTCAAAATACCATGCATACAATCACATATCACTATGTATAAATTGGTTTTAAATTAATCCAATGCTCCCTGACAATAGGACAACCATGGAAATTGAGCCCTGTTATACTGTAGACCATTTATTTTTAAGAAAGTATTCATGTTTGACAGTTGTTTTCAAGTTAGTATACAGTACTGTATGAATTAGGGAACCCTTTCATCATCACCCTGGTAACACCAACCTATGGTATATAATTACAAACAGCAAAGTATTGTTCCAATTTGGGAGGTGTAACAAACACCAGTAACTAAAGAAATGTGTAACAACAATCTGGTACATCTTCAGGGAATCTGCACATTTGAATAAAGATCAACATGCAACTACGAGAGTCCATGAATTAGCAGCTAACAGACTACACCATTTTGTCCCTTAAACTGTGTCTCTTCTACAGATCTGCTGGAATTGCATGGCATTTATTTTCTTGGTGAACTTTGACCCTGGTTCATCAGCTACTGTAAGCCCACCATATAGGCCTATAGATTGCTTTCACATACCTCAAAAGCCATGCCCCATCTGATGGGTATACACATTTAGTGTACGGTAGTTAGCTGAGAAGCAGCTGACTGCCCATGTGTGAGTGTTGCATTGAAACAGTGTTGATTTTTGCCCAGAGATGAAAGTGGCTTACAGTACCAATTGTGACATACCTTTAAGGTGAAAGCACTTTAAAATAGGTAATTACTTTGTGCTTTACCTCATATCACTATATTTATATTTACAGTATATGTCACAACTATTACTAATGGAAAAAAATAACAGAATTGGAATTGCCATGTCATGTGATGTAAACTAATTATGGGGTAAGAAACCATTCAAAGCTGCTAAATTTACCAGTACTATATATGAATGACCTAATTCTATTTGACAAGCTGCATAATCATGGTGTGAGGACTTGAATAATTAATTAAATATATTGCAAACTGTGTCCAGATTGTGAATTTACCTTGAAAACAAAA
Source organism: Holothuria scabra (assembly GCA_037179385.1). NCBI lineage: Eukaryota > Metazoa > Echinodermata > Holothuroidea > Aspidochirotida > Holothuriidae > Holothuria > Holothuria scabra. The sequence continues at coordinate 5,952,095 of CM074187.1, read as the reverse complement.
TGATAATACTGTAATAAACTAAGAAGAAATTGAACAGAAACTGAAATTGATAAAATATAATGGATCTTTGAATAAAAAGCATGTACTGGTAAAGCAAGAAATCAGGCAATTACTGGATATCATTTCATTACTTGACATGAACAGAAAAAGAATTGAAACTTGATCACAAATAACATTTTCATAAATTAAATTTTTTTATTCCAATAATTCCATGAAGAGAACTATAAAAGAGCAGTCTTCATCAAGAAACTATGGCTTTAAAGGGTCATACTGAACCTATAACATTTTAGTTAATCTAACCACATTTGGAACAACTTGTGATAGGAGCCCTACTGTTTGCACATGTACATTGTATTTGTAGGCCTATACATTACTACTACATTATGTTCCAAGGGATAAAGTGGCCAGATTGAACAGTGCTGTCTTAAGCTAGCTACACACTACACAACTTTGCACACCGCAACTCAATCCAATTGTGATGGTTCTTCCCAACTGAAGACAAGCAACTTATAACTGGTCTTAACCTTGCCAATCACAGTTGTAGCAATGATCAAGGTTAGTTGCAGTGTGCAAAGTCGTGTAGTGTGCAGCTAGCTTTACATACCGTACAATGCTGCTGTTCCATATTCATTTTATAAAACAGCTAGAGGTCAGTTGAGCTGAGCACAGACGCAACTAGATACTACCTTTTTTAATTCTGTGCAATGATACAACACAAAAATCATGAATCTATTGACACCATTACTTCTTTGTCTGCCTCCATGGATAGCCCCAACTTGCAAGTATGTGATGTTTTATCTGTATGATATGAAAAAGGCTTCAACACATGACTTTGTGTCCCACTGTGCAATTTAACTGATTGAACTAATATTTACTTGCAACTTCTCTTTACTCTCCCTAGTTTACAATGACTAAAGAGTATTCAATGGAGGAAAACATTACAATTCACACCTGACCCAAGCTGAATCTTAATTTTTCTGAAGAAAGTAAAGACAACAGAACTTACATTTTTAAATGTTGAAAACTTTTAAACATGGTCCTTGAGAACCAGTTCCTGCAGAGAACATATCTACTACAACTGCAGTGAGGAATGGTTCTTCCAAAATGCAAATTCCACTAGGCCTCAACAGCTCATTCATACCAAATCTTCCCAAAAAGTAGCCTTCTGAATTATACATCAGAACTGCCCCTTTCTCTTCACCATCTCCATCTTTATCTTTACTAGTTTTCCTTCCCCCCTTCTGACCCCCTTGTTGCTGCCCCTTGCCACTAGCTGCTTTCTGTTCAGTGGAATCAAAAATGACTGTGACATATATGTTATCATCTTTATCTATAGCTACACCGCATGGTTTGGCAGTAGCTTGTCCAACTCTTGGAAAAAGCGTTTTAACCACCTCCCCACTTTCTACACTCAAAATTTTTAAGGCGCAACCTTCATGATCTGCTACAATCACCTGATCTTCAGCTTGATTCAGTGCTAACAGAGAGATAGCATTGCTACCAGAAAAGGACTTTTTACCTGAAGCTGCATCCATTTTCTTCAAAAAGGACAAATTTTGATTAAATACTACTATCTCGTTTGTCCCCCGATTGGAAACAAAAATTAACCCATTGCTATCAACAGCAATACCCATGGGTGTATCCAGATTCTTTCTACCAAAGCTTGTGACAAAACTCCCCTTATTGTAAATGTAGACACAATTATTTTTTTGGTCAGTGATGTATAATTTTTCACCAGCTGCACCAATTCCAAATGGGCGGTAGTCTTTTGACTCCTTCCCTGGTGGACTTTGTACTTCAATTATTTGTCTTCCCAGCCAGTCCATGCAATGAAACATATCATCATGTTCATCTGTTACACACAAATTGAAGCCCACAGCCACAACATCTTTCGGATACTTCATCGTACCCGTGACTCCTGCTAAAAACTTCCCCTCTGGGTGTACCACTACCATCAAAGGAGACCCTTTAATATTCTGTTTGCCCAACATGACTTCCATTTTGTAAACACCACACATTTTTGGCACAAAACTTACCATATAATCCCCATCCTTTTTCTGAAAGAGGACATTAGCACCAAATTTTTTCCCTTTCGGAGAGATCACACTGGCATCCACGTGATCTGTTTTGCTTCCACGAATGGTATTCTCATCCCTATCACAAAGCTGAACTCGTACTTTAATGGTGTTGCCACATATGTCTTCGTATACTTTGCTTGTTTTCTCAAGGAAAGATTTCTTTCCATCAGCAGTTTTTGGTTGTGGGGTACGTTCTTTCTTTTCACCCTTATAAGGTTTGTCAGAATCAGAGGACTTTTTCCTTGATCTTTGCTTATCTCCCTTCTCCATTTTTTTCACTTCTTCAACCAGGCCATTAATCATGAAGTTTGTAGGCAGGTTAGCCACGCCCCCTGCAGGAAGAGGATGACTGGTCTTGCAAGTGGGGCAAAGTAGCTCTCCCTTTTTAGAAACCCATAATGCCATGCACTCTTCACAAACAACATGTTGACATGGAAGGGTTTTAGCATTTTCTAGTAGATCCAGGTGAATGGGACACATCAAATTTTCCCTCATGCCCTCCATGGTGGTATAAAGATGTAAGATCTAGTGTGAAGAAGGAACATAGCGCATTAAATTCAAACAATTTTAATTTGAATCAGATTTTGTGTTTAATTTTACACACTTTTACTTTGAAGATCATCATGCACTGCATGTTTATTTTTAAATACCAATTTGAACAATAGATAAAAAGTTCTAAGTAAGAAACATGGGGAAATGACTTAACCTCATTCAAGCAGTTTTTACCCTTTACCGTTGTTTTGGTCCTTTTGAATCCATACGGAGAGCGCGGCTGTCACCCATCTTTACTGTCACGTGGAGCTCGAAACTGCGAGTCACTACCCGAAAATTCGGCCACAACAACGAGAGGGACAATGGTTTAAGGTCACGGGGTCAATGACCTACAGAAGCTGATGCCAGGCATGCTACATCCACTTTTCCGCCCACTCCCAAGGGGCGTGAATATGCCCCGATTGGAGCACAAAGGTAAACTTGAACAGTCCCAATTCTCCTAACCAACTTACTTAAGCCCCTTCTTCAACTGTTTATTACTCACACTCATCTACACAAAATCACAGTTTACTACTTCAGGCTGAGCATACAAGACCCCTATGCATAACCTGAAGGCAAAAATGCATCAAGGTTTTGATGATATGTAAATGTTCTATTGAATTGAATTGTATCTCCCTTTTTTATGTCACCAATCATATCAAATGTTGACATATTCTGTATATAGGAGATATGAACCTCTCTCTGTTTTGATTCTAGAACACAATTCAGCTTATTTGTCATGTACCTTGTTGTTATTTTTTTTTAATTATCCATTTATTTTTGAAGATAGCAGCATGCAGACTGCCACTTCTTCCAGGCCTACTCAGTTTACAAATGCTAAGTCATTAACCCTGCCTCTAGGTGCCTTTATGTTCTGGTTTTGGTAAGATATACTACAAACAGATCTCCGTAGATGGAATGTATACCATTGTAGGTGTGAGATGGCTAGTGTACTGACAATTTAATAAAGATTACTAAGCTGGGGTCTCCTTAAGGATGTTAAGTTCAGTTTACATAATTGATTTCTAAAAGATTCAATAGAGGGGAAATTCCGAATGGCTGGATGCAAACAATTCCACTCAGCCACTGTTCTCAGTCCTTTTTCAGATCACAGCAGGGTGATGAAAGGAGGTTGATAAAGTCCGATGCAAGCAGATATTTCATTATTGTTTAGAAACATATTCATCTAGACTGATAGCAACCAAGTGATGGAGAGACTTGTACAGCAAGCTTAGCCTGTAGAGTCTGGAGGACCAAAAGACAACTCTACTCTTTGACTGCTTATGATACTCTTGTCTTTATTTTAACTCTTTCTCATGTGGCACCACTGTACACAGGCTGACCTTGCACATTCAAGTGTACAAACAGGCACATAACAATAGCATTAACCTAACCAAAGAATAGGATTAACTTACTAAATAACACTGCATAGGAATTAACATAATAATAATAGCCAGAATAGCCAGGTCCCTTCACAACCTTCCCCCCCAAAGAACCCCCTCCACTTCCCCCATCAAGTACTACACTATTACTTTCAACTGATCCATGTAAGCATCTCATTTATGCTCTCCAACTTGCCCTCAATCACAAAATTCACAGGAGAAAGACAAGAGCAAACCACATATGGTCCTCTCAACTTGGGGGCTAATTTTGCTGAAAGCCACTTTATCATGTTGGACCACAGGCACTTGGCATAGTAATAGATTGGCCAACACTGTACATACAGTAGATAAAACACTTATTAAAGGGATTTTGTGTGGTATTCTCCCCCATTTCAATAGAAGGGTATCTTGTAGCAAAACTCTGGGTTTCAATAAGTGGTTGAAAAATGAATGTACACTGCAGGGTTTACAGTTTCAATGTCTGGTTTTGTGAACAGGAGGGACCTTTTTGCCAAAGATGGGTTATACTTGTCAAGTGCAGGGGCTAATGAGCTGGAAAGGCTGGTTTCTCAGGCTGTTGACTCTCAAGTGTCAAACTAGGTGCAGGGGTGAGGTTGCCAATATAAGGCAGGTATCTGTTGAAATTAAGCCAAGAGTGGTTCTAAAATTAGTGAGAGAAAGTATTTATCTAGGAAGGTTTGTGGATTGCAGTGTTTGCACCGGCTAGGAAATTCGTACCCGGGTACCCGAACCGTATTACCCGTCAGGTACCCGGGTACCCCCGATCGTAAACTTTGCAATATCTATCGTCCGCCCCACGGGCTAAGCTAGGCTATACACAGTATAGTATGTAGGCCTATGCTGTTTCGTTAAATGGTTTAGGAGCTGATGTTAGAAACACACGTCGCGGTAATTGTTTCTGGAAAAGTGCAATTTAACAGAAGCATGTTACGGAAACAAACAAGTTAAGCAACTTCATTTCAAATAATTGTGAATGAGATGTGGGTTAACACATTTGTTAGTAACAAAACCATGTTATTTTGTGAAGATCAAAAAGAAATCATAAACTAGAAAGCCAACAGGCTTAGTGATTCCTTGCCGTATGATATATCATGGCAAACATGGATGAAAACATGACATGCATGGGACCCATACAATTATCCTACTTAATTGAGATATCATACTAGTAAAGGCCAAAACTTTTGACCTCATGTGACCTAAAATTACTTTCCCCCCCATTTAAACAATAGTGATCACCACACCAACACGTCCATCAACATGAGCAATTCAAAAGCTTAGTACAGTATGAGTATGGAAGTACTACCTCCATGGTATGAGATCCCTCACAGTTATCCCCCTAAAAATATTATGTCTACAAGGTTTGATCTTTTGTCACCCCAAACCTTTGATCTCCACAAACAAGAGGAATTTCTCACACAGCTTTAAGTTTAATATGCCAGAAAACTATGTTTTGTCTCATTACTTGATAAAGCAGATTTTGAAACCATTTTAATCAAAAGTTTGGTCAATGGTGGCAGCTCTCCATTCTGAAGTCTCTATGTTCCGATGCCACTATGTTTCGAATAGTCTGCATTGAGGTTAGTGTTAAAACAAGCCCTCATCCAAACACTCTCCTACATGCATCAAATACTGTGGTCTCACATACCCTGCGCTCGATGTAACACAGTGTTACCTTGTGCTGGAGTAACGTGGGATCTATGGAACGCCAAAAGGGCAGGGTTTGTTGTTGTTCCAAATTATTTCGTTCATTTGTTTGTCATTGTTCATTGCTATTTCGTTGCTATTTTTCATTTTGTTCCTTTCTTATTTCGTTGTCTAGTTCTTTTTTGTTGTCTTTTTCTTTTTTGTTATCTACTTTTAATCCATTATCACTTTCAAATTTGTTGTCTGTTTCTGTTTTGGTGTCAATTTCCAGTTCGTTTTCGGTTACTATTTCGTTGCCTATTTTTATTTTATTGTTAACTGCTATTTCATTGTCAATTTATTATTCGTTGTTCACTTCTTTTTCATTGTCTAGTTCTGCTTCGTTGTCTTATTCTGTTGTGTTGTCAACTTCTAATTTGTTGTCACTTTCTTTCACTGAGTTGTCTATGTTTAATCCGTTGTTCATTTCTATTTCGTTGCCAAGTGCTGTTTCGTTGCTCCTCGCGATGTGGTTGTTTCTATCTAGCCTGTTGTGTAAACACAGTTTGTTGCACACTTCAAGTTTGTTGTTCATTTTAAATTGGTTGTTCATTTTAAATTGGTTGTTCATTTTTAATCGGTTGTTCATTTTTAATCGGTTCTTCCCGATAGATGGCGCTATTCATGAAATCTTTCAGATAAAACTAACCTAGAGCAGCCGTACATACAGTCTACAAAAAAAAATTACACAATAAATTAGAAATAAAGAAAATATACCAAACTAAAATAGAGGAAAAAAGTAATAAGAAAAAAAGGTAAAAAAATTATAAACGTAATCGTAAGTGAAAAAAAACTCAAACTAAACCTCTAAAAGTGTTAGTGACTCCCCGCTAATAATGTGTATAGTAGCTCTGCTAACCCATCTTTGGAATCTCTTGTGCACTCATTTCCGACCAAGCTCTAAAACGTAACTTCTGTCCTGTGTCATACTGCTACTTCATGGTTGGTCGCCTTTTTGCAACCTTGAAAATTCAAAATCAGAGCAAAACAGGGACAGGATGCACACGCTTCCCTTCTGTGATTGGCACGTGATACAGGAAGTTGTTTTTAGTTTGGCCGCAAAGGCCTAATAAAAGCCTATAGCCATGCTGTCTACCCTCAGTTCTGAGCTAGCCTTTCAAAGAATAGGTCTCTCAAAAACTATCAAAAGGTTAAACCCACAGCACTCTTAAAAAGAGATAAAATTAGTCAGCACATAAAATGTGTACAAGTTTCTTCGGTAATTCTGCTCATCTTGCTAAAAGCATTATCTGTCCTAAAAAGTTAGATTCGAGAAACAGGATACTGAATCAAGAATTCCTTCCCCAAAAGTAGAAAGGCTTCCCGAGCCATCAAAAGGGGGAGAAACTTTGTGTCATGCCGCTAGAATTCAATAGGGTCGTTTAGCCAAACATCCCCGGGAAAAGGCCATTTTCTCGGGTAAAATATATAGATGCCTGATGGCTAAAACCTCCTATTGAATTCTAGCCTCATGAAAAATCTCAAAAGTTTCGAATCAAGTGTACAGCCCAAAAAGGCGAAGTTAAAACTGCCAAATATTGTCTGAAGGTGGAACAAACCGAGCACTTCATCAATAACCTCTCCGATAGATCTCTATCGGATAAATATATAAAATAGCTCTACGAAGGGGTTACAGCTTTTAGCTATAGGCCTACCCCGTCCTTCAATCAGGATATCAAGCCTCATGCTGTATCTGCATTAGCCTAAAAGACATTTGCCAGGTCTGAGACCAAGAAAATAACCTATCCAGATCTTTCTGCAGCAGTAAGGCATCATCCAAAATGCTAACCTTCCTAGTATAAAGCTTAGTATCATCTGCAAACATACTTTTTACGAGTATAAATTAGCTACTACTACTAGGCCTAGGCCTATCTGTTGGCCAGCCTACCGAGCGCCTGTGCGTCAACTACCTTACCGAGAATACTGTTCCTGAAAAGTAACTCTCTATCAATTCTGCAGGTCAGCAATACTCACACAAAAAGTTCTTGAAGGATACTTGCAAGTTGTAACTTAGATGTAGGCCTAGGCCTTATAGCTTTTAATCTTTCAAATTTCGAGTATCAGTGGAGCTTACAGTACGACTACGACATAGGGTAGGCTATTTCTGTTCCCAACAAAAATGTTTCTGCTGGCAGGTACAAATCAAATGACATAGACCTTATGCCAGTTAGCTGTAATATTGCACTCTGGGAAGGATTATTCCAACACAGTTCCCAATCAGCATTGTGACCATTGGCCTTCTCCATGGTGACGAATCACTTCGTTGGTCCCATACATGGAATAATCCTTCCCATGTTGCAGTTTTGAAGCGCCCTCTATTTAATTGGCATAAGGTCTATATGATAGGGTGACTCCACCGTGTTTTTACAGAAGAAAAAAGCACAGAAAGTACTAATGAATGTCTGATCAACTCTTTACACAAGGACGTCCTCACTTTGCAGAGTGACACTGACTGAACTGATGCTTCCACCCGTACCCGTACCTAATAAGTTTCTTTCGTTATGAAATTTCACTATCTTTTTTAAATTCTGTCACCATGGAACAAAATATTTTCCAGCACCAACAATTTCTTGAAGGTAAGTTTTTAACAAATCTGTGAATGTTTTCAGCTAATAGAGAATCTATTATCCTTCTTCGACCTCACCATTTGGTGAGCAGTACGAATTTTTGAAAACGAAGATTTTCTCCCGTGGTATCATGGTGGTCACCGTATCATGAATATATGTACTTCCTACAAATTTCTTCGAAGAAATCATTAAAAACAGTCTTAATCATAATTTTCCCTCTTTTAAATGTTGTACAGGTGATGACTGATATAGCACATCCAATTGAAGGCAATCTCCTTCAAAGTGGAATGACTAACTTAATGTCTTTGGGGAAATCCCCTTTGGAAATCCCCCAAATTAGCAAAGTGCAGACCACTAAATCAGTATTCTTACTGTGAAAAAATGTTGACTAAAAGATATAGTACGTTCAAAAACAGATGCTTTTCTGACTGTGTTACTTACCACGTATGATAAATGTTTCAAACTGAGTTTGTAGCTAGAATTTTTTCGTGATTTCGGCCATAATTGGGAATTTTCTGCAAAAACCATCTCATTTTTTTTTTCAAAATTAAAGGGCTTTCCGATTTTTTTCCAAATTCCTGCCCTAATATAAATTTTGCGGAAATTTGGGACATTCTTCCCCCACCCCGTCTCGTACGCCACTGGTTAGGCCCACTCCACCCAAGAGCTAAGTGAGTTCCTGTGAGGTAACAGTGGTAAAGTTACGACCCTGGAGACTGCATTGACGTAGTTTGGTTGTTGCACTGGCCAATGACTGGGAGCAATGACCCTGCAAAGTGCAAATTCCTTCCAACCATATTCGACCCAAATATTCTACCCACCACACCAAGTATGATTTTGGAACAAATTTGTGTATCCCCAGAAATTGAAAAACCCCCTACAGGAGATAGAAACAGGCCAGATGCTATAGGAGCACACCTTAATCCACACCAAGGTAGCCAATTTCAGCCACTACAAATCTGCTAGAAAATTATCCATTCAGAAACCCGACGAGTAAAAAATCAAGAGATTCCGAAGATACGAAATCTCGTCACAGTCAACATGAATTTATTCAAAGTGGATCTATCGCAAGTATATCTATGTCATAGTAGCCGGGTAGCCCGGATTGAATATTATCAATGACCAGCATAAATACAATTATTTGTCCTGATCGCCAATGGGGGGGATGCTGGGGGGGGGGGGCTGGGCGATTCAGTAGGGGCCATGCCCCCAACCCGTAGCTACGCCACTGGGTCGATCGTGTCATATATTGACCCCATGCAAGAGCGACCCTTTCTCTTAAGAGTGAGGTTTTCTGGGAAACAACTAATCCAGCGTAACTTTTTGTTAAAAATGTCTCTGAATTGCTTGAAATGACACTTGTTCCGAGTGCTTCATTACTGCACGAACAGAATTGCCATTTTCACATCTTTCACATCCTTCCTAAATCATCTCGAGCAGAATTCGTGTAACGTCCCGTTTTTGCAATTAGGGTGTTTGCCATTGGAGAACAGAGTAAAGTACCACTATGAATACAGACTTGAACAAGTCTCTCGTGAGTGTTACCTGGAGGGGGGGGGGGCAACTACCTTAAAAATCCCCTACTTCATCACAGTACCGATTATGTATTTGACTCTTTATGATACACCATCTATCGGTCTATTAATTGTATCGCTTCTCAATTACTATGAATGATTAGGAAACTATTATCATATTTTAGAGGGAATTTTGGGCAGGACGTATGAAACTGTCATCAGCTGGGAGGGGGGCGTGTTGATGGTCGGGGGGGGGGGCGCCGAGGAGAACAGTCGCATGGGCGTCCGCAGAAATTTTACAAGGGGGGGGGCAAGGTCATTCATGATAACTGAATTGTGTACACTATCTCAGCGGAGCGCCACCATCAGTTGGCGCGGAGCGTACAAGAAAATTTTGGGCCTTACAAACCCCCCAGATGGCCGGTTAACGACACTTGGCGAGTGTTCTAAGCTACATGTACCCAGCCCTGAAACAGGAATTTCATGTCTGTAATTTTTAGATTTTTAGAATTTTCAATGTAAAAATTGTTAAAGGGAAAATCATGGATGATTGAATTGTGTGCACTTTCTAAGCGGAGCGCCACCATCAGTTGGCGCGGAGCGCACAAGAAAATGTTGGGCCTTACTAACCCTCCAGATGGCCGGAAACGACACTTGGCGAGTGTTCTAAGCTGCATGTACCCAGCCCTGAAACAGGAATTTCATGTCTGTAATTTTTAGATTTTTAGAATTATCAATGTAAACAATTGTTGAAGGGAATCTGCCTCTCGGTCACGGCCTCGCACGCCTACGCACGATAAAACTAACAACAGTCAAACAGCCTATATAGGCCTATGTCCGTTACCTAATTATGAACCATGCATACCCCCCCCCCCCCCCCCCATATTCACCTTGTAAATCCAAGTTACACCCGCGCGTCACCACTTGAGATCAGCACGGGACCAAACCAAGACCAACGCATTCATCAATGGTCGGATGCCATATGCACACTACATACCTGACAACTAGGCTAGTACAATTTTGGCATAGTCTTTACAACTACAAATTTCCAATAGATATCACGAATGATAGTCCCCAAATTACGATTTCACAGCATACTTCACCATCTTCTCTTTTGCTATTCCTGGTCAAAAGTCCGCATATTTCACGAGTAAAAACTGACGCTGTGAGTGAAGGTATTTTGATGATTTATTTTTATTTTTTTTACTTTAATTTTTAATTATTTTTTCACAAGTTTGATTTTCCGGGGGGGGGGGGGGGCAAGTGCCCTCCCTTCCCCCCTTGCGGACGCTCATGAGGGTAGGGGATCCGGGATATAGGATAAGTCGACGTTTTTGAGTGCATTGCTTCCTATTTTGTTGCTTTTAAGGTACATTTACTACGACAAAGTTCATTGTAATATTGCAAAATTTTGACATAACTTAATCACAGAGGCAACAATTAAGGATTTTTGCCCTTATAATGAAAGGAGGCAGATGAATACTTTGTGTCCTACCAGTGGCGTAGCTATGGGGGCAGCAGTCCCTCACTGAAGACCTTGGCAAACAATTGTATTCTTTCTTGCCGACGATAATATTCAATCCGGGCTACCCGGCTATCATGACATAGATACACTTGCGATAGATCCACTCTGAAAGTAGGAATAAATTCAGGTAGACTGTGACAAGCTTCATATCTTCGGAACCTCTTGACTCGGGGTTCTGGATGGGTAATTTTCTAGCAGATTTGGAGTGGCTGAAATTGGCTACCTTGGTGTGGTTTTACAGTCGTTCAAAAGCGTGCTCCTAGCTTGGCCCCTAGCACGTGGCCTGTTTCTATTTCTTGTAGGGATCTTTTTTCAATTCTTGGGACTTCAAAAAGTTTTTCCAAAATCATACTTGGTGGGGTGGGTAGAATATTTAAGTCACATATGGTTGGCAGGAATTTACACTTTGCACAGCCAGTGCTACAAGTCATTGGCCAGTGCAACAACCAAACCCATGTGGGTCAGTGCAGTCTCCAGGGTCGCAACCTTACCACTGTTACCTCACATGACCTCACTAAGCTATTAGGTAAGGGGACATACCCAGTGGGGCAGGGGCAGAATGTCCCCAAATTTCCGCAAAATCTAAATTCCGGCAGGGATCTGGAAAAAAATTCGGACAGACCTTTATTTTGATAAAATGGCATGGTTTTTCAGAAAATTCTTTGTATGAATGTGGCAGAAAAAGGGGAAAGAAAAGTCATATAGTTGCAGTCAAATTTTCATGAAAAATCAATAAGATTCCAAAAATTCGCTACACCTTCGGGCAGCACAAAGAACTATTATTCGTAAATTTTACGTCAAAGAATATCACAACACAATGCCCGAACTTTGGTCAAACATCAATTTTTTAGCATTTGCTCGAAAATAGAAAAGTTTCATAGTTAAGGTAACATATTTACGAAAAATCAAACAAAAAAAATCGCGACACATTAAGTAAGCTTGTGGCTTAAAAGAAACAATCATTCTTGAGGCTGTTTTCAAATCTTATGTTAAAAAAGCTAGCATTTGAAAACTAGCCTGTGAAAAAATCCCCATCATCCCCACTTCATACTGTAGTCTTACAAAAAATTGCTCAAAGTAGTAAAACATTCGGGGAAGGTTTAAGAAATACTGAGACGCTTTCAATTGCCAAATTAATACAACGGACAGACAGGACGGTGTTCAGGTGCAGTGCCCAAAAGTTTGCCATCCATCCTGCCCTAGAGCCAAATACGGGTTATGAAAATCGGGACGTGTTTTTTCGATACTGCATGTAATGATGCAGTGTGGGAATGTCTCCAAATAAGTCTGCTTGAAAATTCATTTAAACACACCTTGTAATGTTACATTTTTTTCAAAAGTAAAATCATATCGGAAGTTCGGGCAGTCACACGATTTCATCAATATAAATTGAAATAAGCAGAGTCGTTATAGAGTAAAATTTATAACCATTGTTTCAATTCCGTTTTATAGTTTTCCCCTGGAAATATGCCAGACCATTTTATCCATTGGAAGTGGTACATTTTATCTGGTAATTTTCTGATTAAAAAACAACTCTTTAGATCCCCCTATAAGCATTGGCAATTTTCGACTGTCTGAGGGGTCCGATTTTTCAAAATTTTCTGTTCCCTTGGTGCCAATCAGTGGTGGCGCTGCTCGTAGATAGTTTTCCTAACAGAATTTTAATTTCAAGTGAATTTTTTTTCAAATGAAACCCCAAAAAGCTCCAAAAAGCATGACTTCATGGAGGTCAGATTTTTCAAAATTTTTCTGTAAGGTTTGCCCCACTTAGACCGCTTCAAAGCATAATCTTAGTTTCAAGTGAACTTTTTTTGAAAACGGAAACTCAAAATAGCACTGCTTAGATCCCCCTATGAGCCTGAGAAATGCCATTTTTCACTGTCTGAGGGGAAGGGGTGGCGCCAGCGGGGGTAGGGGGCGGGGGGCCATGGCCCCCGTCGGGGAACACTGGCCCCTTCGTCGGGGAAGGTCGGCGGTTTCGTCGGGGAGGCCTAAAAATAAAAAATAAAAAAAATACCCTACAAGCACTGACCTTATTGGAAGTGCGATCTAAAACATATTCTTTGTTTTGTAATGCTATTTTAATACATATCGGAATCGATTTTAACTTTTCACTTCTTAGCACTGCTATACCTCATTCCATGTACCTTGTCTCATCTCCTCCCCCGTCGGAGAAGGACGGCATTTTTTCGGGGAGGCCTAAACATGAAAAACGTAAAGGACTGAAGTTACTAGATGGGTGATCATGATTTTTTCTTTAAGTATTTTTTTTCTTTTTAACGCTATTTTAATGCATATCCGAATCGGTTTTAATCACTTCTTTCTAGGTCTGTTATCCCTCACACTATTTTCAATCCGTGCCCGCAAGGTCATGCCCCCGTCGGGGACGGCTACGCAACCCCTGTTGTTGAGAAAATCCAATTTCGTCGGGGAGCCTTCATCTATATACATGCCCACGATAAAAGACGTGGGCCTGATAAACTTCAATCACTTGGTCGATCTTCTTGATTTTGCTTACTAGAAGACCATATTCTCAAGGAAATTCACAATGCCGAATTATCCTTGCGAGAGGCTGTTCATTTGCATTCAGTACCGAATGATCTACCGTCTGGCCTGCCCGGACAACCGAACATAATGATTAACAGTGGTGTGAGAATGTCTCCCACATAAGTGTGACTGAGAATTTATTTGAAGGCACCTTGTAACGTGTCATACTTTCAAATATGTTGGAAGAAAAACCATTTATAGTCTGAAGGTCGGCCAGTCACGTAAAAAATCTCATCTATTTTTGGGACATTGCAACTGAATTCAACGAAGATTCTTCATACAGTCAAAAACATTATAGTATGTTTTCAATTCCGTTGCATAATTTCCCCCGAAAACTTAGACAAGACCATTACATTTAGTTGAAGCGGTACCGTTTATCTGGTACTTTTCTGATCATTTAGCAAGTTGGGTTTTTTCTACTGAAGTGAAACTTTCATTTTAAAGGAAAGCTCAAAGTAACGACAAACTCACTTCTAGTTACAAGTCTGGGAAATGCCATTCCAGCTATCTGAGGGGCTAGATTTTTAAGAATTTTCCGCGCCAACTGATGCTGGCGCTCCGTATGTTTTTTTGGCTGAATTTTAGTTTGCAGTGAACGTCTATCTGCAACTGAAAACTTTAAATAAGCTTGGGAAATGTCATTTTTGACAGTCTGGGAGGTAGGAATTTTCAAATTTTCTGGACGCTCCGGGCCAAATTGATGGCGCTTCGCTTAGAGACAGAATTTCATTTTCGAGCGAAAAATCGCCTGTCCCAAATAAAAACGCATTCCACGCCTATGGAAATACATTACTCCGACATGCGCTGGAATAGCTGGTGGCAACAAACAGCAGGAAATCGGATTTTCAACCCTATGATCCATAGTCCAGTGGAGTGATGAACTAAGCTAATCCGTATCTCAAAAGTGTGTCAGGGTCTAAGAAAAATCATAATTTTTCTCACCAGAAATCAAGACAATTAAACCTTGCAAATGCCATTTCCCGCCATCATCTGGGAGGTGTAAAAATCCAGAATTTATTTGAACTCTCCGCGCCAACCGATGGTGGCGTTTCGCTTGGATAATAAACTCCAGCCCCCTACAGAAGTATCTCATAGCCCCCACGAAAAAATCCTAGCTACGCCACTGTCCCCTTGCCTACTGTTTAATATCCCTATGGGGGAAATTTGCTGGTCCTTTTATAATGTGCTTTCCACTTTAGAGCAGCTGTTGAACTTTTTATCCGGCATGCCTAATCCAACTCATAGCGTGTGGGAGGAGGGAAGCCTTTTAAAAAGAGCATTTGTTCTTAGCTTTCCCAAAATGACTCCGAACTCTTGGCGGACTTACGTGTGGTGTTAAGGCAACATGATCTTTAAAAGTCAAGGTCGACGTCTTCAAATGGACAAGCTTGTATTTCAAGACGTGCCCTAAGTATGCAATATAGTGAAATATACCTAAGGATACCTTCGGAACCTCAATGGACGCAAGTACTACAGGCGCGGATCCAAGGGGGGATTTTACGGCCGCAACCCCCCCCCCCCCTTTTGTCACATCAACAATAAAAATACACTAAATGTTTATCTACGAGAATATTCAAGGTGCTGTTTCAAGCTCATCCTTTCCCCTCACAACACAAATCCATATACACGAACTCCATGATATTGAGCCCGGCTGAATCTAATGATTCTCTGCCGCCTTGCCGTAAAAAGGAGCTGCAACTCCCTGGCCACAACAACAAGATTTGAATAAAGTAAATAGCGGTCGGCCACGATAGAGAAATCCGATTAGAACTTGTTTTTAGTGACTGTAGGCCGCCATTAGTGGGGTCCATCAGCCTAAAGCCGTCTTTATTTATTCTTTACATGAATTTCAAACCTTCATATATAGTGAACTTGGAGAATTTAAGATACAAATTAGTGTACAACCATCAATGATAGAGATAAGCAAGGAAATCGAAAGATTTAAAGGTAATGGACCCCAGTTATGGCCGACTGAAATCAGACCATGACTTGCTGTCCGGATTCGTGTATAAGTAACTGTTCACACAGTCGCACGCCAGCCCATGTGTGCAATGTTCCGGAGTGGCTTTGAACTGTCGACACATTAGTCTTGTCTCAGTTTCCAGCGGTGGTTCATTATGTTATAGAGCAGGGGTGTGCAAACTTTTGGACCGAATCATGTTGCTGTGGCCATCTGGGTGGCCTCAGTAGGGCAGGTTTCGGTTAAGTGTTAATTATAAAGCGTTACGTTAGAACTGAAGCCCTGATATAGTTGTTGATGCTGACCACGGAGAATTGGGCTATACGTTGATTATGATTTTTGTTTCAGTTAATCAGGCTGCTCGAACACATGCGATCTTTGTAAATTTTGATGAAACTTGTAAAGGCTAGGTAGCCGGTATGTGATGCATTGCCATCCTCCCTTGAAGTTCAGAAGGGATTTTCGCCGGCCAATGAAGTTGCTCGAATTTATACTCATCATAATTTTATGCTCGCAAGGTAGTCAAATAGTTTGTAGAATGCTCTAACCAGCTCATTTTTCCAAAGATTAATTTCTTTACATTACCATTTCATCCAGTGGTAGTGGTTCATTTTATCTGGTAATTTTCTGACCATTTTATAACTTACTCATTTTTTTTTTATTGAAGTTTATTATTATTTTTTTTTTTTGCAAACGAAAGCTCAAAATAATGATTGCTAAGATACTACTTACAAGTCGGTGGAAAATGCCGTTTCCGGCGTCTGTCTGAGTGATCGTGATTTTTCACGATTTTCTGTACACCCCGCTCCAACAGATACAGATGGTGGCGCTCCGCTTGGTCTTTCAAACAGAATTAAATATTCCTTCCATATGCGTAAAATGCGTGAGGCTGGGGACGGTGACAGCCCCCGTAAAATGAGAAGCATGCTTCCGTCCCTCATTTCCCAGGTCAGGAAACCCCTTTTTCATTTCCCAAATCTCAAAAAACAAAATTTCCCGCGCGGATTCTTAAGTTATTGAAGTTTCAAAATGTTATCAATGATCAATGCTGCAGAGCAGTGACTAAGCTTCAGGAAGGAGGGGTGATTGCCTCTGGCTGGAAAAAGTTAAAAATTCGGAAATTTGACATTTGAGACACCAGTCAAATACAGTGCGGTTTTCCCAACTTTTCTTTCATAAAAATCCGAATTTTTCGTAATAAAAGCTTCATATTTGTAATTATTAGTATTAAAAAGGAACATTTTTCTGCGCGCTCCGCGCCCAAACCTTCAGCTCTGCCCTGTATGCAGTAAGTGGTAGCTCAGTGGTAAACTTTTCCGACCCGCTTAAGTGCCACTTCCCTAAAATTTTCTTCAATAAAGGCTTTTTAATTTTTAAATATTTTGCCTAAAAGAGATAAAGTTTCGGGAGCTTTTTGAATGTCCCCGAGAAGACCCATTCCTCACTCCTTAGATAACATTATGTAACAACATGCTATCTCAGATATATGCTAAGAGGAAATGCAGATTCTTCGATGGTCCCCCGCCCCAAATATTCAAATATCCTTACAGGAAACCCTGAATCTAAACTATTTCTTCCAATACAAGCTCCATATTTACAAATGTGTAAAAGAACCCAAATTTTCGACGTGCGCAGTACAGTAATGTTCAAACTTAAGAAAAAATCAGATTTTTTTTAGATTTAAAAAACTGTTCTTGCTCGTAGAAAAAAGCGAAAAATTTAGCATAAAAAATGCACCTCTTGGTCAATGGGGTAGGGAGAGGTACATGGTCCACAATTGTTCCGTCTCCCTCCCCACTTTCATACTGCTTCCTACGCAACTGGGGTATTCAGACAGAGAATCACCGTACGTCCCAATTACCCGCTTCCTCTAAGTTCAGCCCCCCCCCCCGCCCTTTTTTGAAATGTCTGGATCCGCGCCTGCATAATGAACCACCGTTAGAAACTGTGACAAGACTAATGTGCCGACAGTTTAACGCCACTACGGAACATTGCCCACGTGGGCTGTCGTGCGACTGTGTGAACAGTTCAGTCGTAACACTCATGGCATAGGCCTGTTGACCGACCGCTATTCAGTTTATTCAAATCTTGTTGTTGTGGCCAGGGAGTTGCAGCTCCCTTTTACGGCAAGGCGGCTGGTAATTATTGGATTCACCGGGCTTAATATCATACGAGGTTGTGTTGTGAGGGGAAAGGATGAGCCTGAAATAGCCCATTGAATATTCTTGTAGATAAACATTTACTGTATTTTTTATTGTTGATGTGACGAAAAAGGGGGGGGGGGTGAGACCGTAAAAGCCCCCTCCCCCTTGGATCCGCGCCTGATGTAGTTTTTACCTTCTGATTTTATCTATACGAATCCGGGCAGATATTATAGGCGGCCATTAGTGGGGTGCGTCAGCCTTAAAGGTAAAGAGCAGTCCCCCAAACTTATTTTGAAGAAAAACCTAATAACAAAATTTTCATCTTATTTCTTTTCAAAGTATCTTTCATCACATTCTATGAATTCACTTTTTCATATTCAAGGTAAACCAAGCAGTTATTTCTGGTAAATTTCACATTTGAAGAGAAAAAATATTGTCACATGACCCCCAACAGCCAATCATGAAACTGGACAATGTATATATACTTCTTCAATTTGGGATGACTGCTCCTGCCCTTTAAATCGATTTAATTCTATTGTCTGTATACAATTGTTAACCCACATATTGTGTGAAATTGAGGGAACCAAGGAATATTTTATCGTGCAAGCATCCATAATACAGTGAAGCAAAGAATTTAAAAGATTAAAACTGATGTACCCGAGTTATGTCCGACTAAAGGTCTTTGGTCCAGGTGTGAGTCACTTGATTATTAATATATAGTATTACACGTAGAAGATGCAGAAAAATGTAATGTTTTTGCCCACTTACCTTGCTGTTTGTGTAAAGCTAAATACCTTGCGACTTGCTAAGTAGCAATAAAAGTGTCAGATAATCTAATTTTAGTCTTCTTTATTTCGTGGCAATTAGAAGAATACTTCTGACAAAGGTCAACAAAATCGTTTCCTCTTTTCTTCTTCCATCTTCTTTATCACTATTACAAACTGAAAAACATACTTTACTACTTATTTTACATTTCTTTAATATTTTCTGAATATCAAACCGTTTCTCAGCTTATGATAAAACTCAGCATTATCCAACATTCTCTTATATCTTTTTAATAACTAACCGTTTAAAAGTTTATGACAAACTGTTCAACTGTTTATGATATATATTTTTAGATTCGCATTTGGATAATGTTAACTTTGTTCGCTACTTGGGAAAATTGTGCATGAGCGGCTTGCAACTATACATGATCAACTGTTTAAAAACAGTTTACTTCAGTTAGGAAAATCTTAGTCCTCCAAGTTGTACAATATGTTTAAGAAAATAAAGATCCCAGTGCCCATACTGATGTGACTTTAAAGTTTAAATGCCCTCTGCAAACCAAAACAAAGATGCATGGTCTAATTAAAGAACAAATAAAAAAAGGGGTATAAAAAAAACAGGGTCTAAAGCAATGTTTAGCACCTATAGCTTGTATATCAAAATACTACAAGAACCGGTCGTGGCTCGTGAAGCTCGAATTGTTCCCAAGATAAAAGGATTACACAAACACACGCGAATTGAATGTATTCAAACTACAAATCACAGTTTGTTTTTACACAACTTTTAATTTCGCACCACAGTGACTTAAAAGTAACTAAAATGATCCGTGAACATTGTCTTACATTGTGATTAGTTAAAAGTGCTGTGGATGCTGTCTAAATCTTGCATCTGTATATTTTTATCACCCGACAAATATTCAGGATTTATCATTCATCAGTGATTACCACAGATTTAACACTTCTTCTTATTTGAGACACCTCTTCAATGTTTCTATACACGAATCCGGACAGCAAGTCATGGTCTGATTTCAGTCGGCCATGACTAGGGTCCGTCACCTTTTAATCTTTCGACTCCCTTGCTTACCTCTATCATGGATGGCTGTACACTAATTTGTATCTTAAATTCTCCAAGTTCACTAAAAATGAGGGTTTGAAATTCATGTAAACAATAAATAAAAACGATTTTGGGCTGATGGACCCCACTAATGGCGGCTTACAGTCACTAAAAACAAGCGCTAATCGGATTCGTCTATATTCTGTTAAAACAATCAGCTCTGAAGGAAAAATCGAGGTACCGGAGCAAAAGCTCAATACTCTTTGTCAAACTCTTATTGCCACTGTATTTAGTACAAGCATCTCGCATCTTCCTACGTTGGTGGCTAGTTTGTAAAAATCTATTTCACTCTTATGAAAATGTAAATACATTTATCAACTTCTGGATTCCTAAAACAAGAACTTTTTATACATGCTGAAAGAAATACAAAGCATGATGAAACCTGAGGCTTCACATCTTTTTGTTCCCTATTGCAAACGATTCCTTTGCTGGTCTAAGACTGAGTATAAGAATACATGCCGGTACTGAAGTTTTGTCTCTCAGTCGGAAGAGTGAGTCAGAGATGTGGAACCGGTCTAGTAATACAACTTGGTCCATAGTAAATGAGGAAATGGGTTGCATTGGCTTTCTACAAAAATCTGTTACGGTACGTTTTTCCGCTTTGAACTTGGTTCAACACCACTCACAAAATTTTTATTTTCAAAGTTCAAACAATCATAAACAAAAGTGTTTGCATGAAATTTACATGGATCGGAACCGGAGCCAGGCAAGCTACTAAATGGTGAAAGACTTTGGGGAAGATGTAGCTAACGGCACAAAGTTATTATTTGATAAGTGTTATTTGCTTGCACCCCATCCCTGACTAAGGTCATGACATGATAAGAAGAAAACTTACGCCCTCTGATGGATAAATGAATGGTACTCTAATCTTTGAAGTGTTTGTTCTCAGGGGCGGGATTTGATCTGTGAAAGTGTGGGGGGCAAACTCGGGCTGACTACCAAACGTGGCCGAAGGCGCCGCGGGAGCGCGAAGCGCTCCCCCTACCGGCGTGGGGTCCAGGGGCCCGCCTTAGGACCCCTGGTGGGGTCCAGGGGTAAAGCCCAGGTGGGGGTCCAGTAGGCGAAGCCCCCGGAAGCTCCTGGGTATTTACGAAATTGTAGGCCTTTAAATGATTCATTTTATCTTCAGCTTTAAATTACATAAGATGGGCACTTAACAGAACACAAATATCACAGTTTGAATTTCTTCAATTATATTCTTACTCCGTACGATTAAAGTCGGCCGGAATCGATAATGCAGAGGGTGCGGGGAGAGAGAATTGATTACTTAAAATTGAGGTTCTTCAGGGGCTCCCTCCGTGTGCATCAGGTCTTCTTTTCAGAAAGCTAGGGGGCTTTTCATGTGATGTGAATTCAACCTTTGTCTATGATGAGGCGCGTGAAGCGCGCCGAAAAATTTAACGTTTAGGACATCTCAGTAATGAAACTGAAAGAAAATTGGAAAAAGGATGGGCCACTTTTAACCTTAGCTAAATAGCGGTGGCCCCTAAAGACATTCTTACTGAAGCACAAACATACTCTGGTTTCCATACAGTTTTTTTCAGGTGACTTTCAAAGAGCTGTTACCTGTAAATAGACGCGCGGAGCGCGCCGACAAAATGAACTTTTACTTCATCTCAATAGTGAAATTGCAAAAAAAAATCAGACAAAAAGTGGTCCCTTTTCACTACAGCTGAATAAGGGTGACCCCTGAGGATATTTGTTCTAAGCAAAAACGTACCTTTGGTTTCCTATAGAGTCCTTTTCATGAGATTTTAATAGAGTCCTTATCTGTGATGGGACGCACAGAACACGTGGAAAAATTGACTTTTGAGACATCTCAATAGAGAAATTAATGAAAATTAGAGAAAGGGTGGGCCCCTTTTCCCCCAGCCGAAAAAGAGTGGAGCTCCAGATATGGGTCAAATAAGATCATCGTCCTTTCATAAAGCTTTGGGGCACTTGGTCAGAGAAGGGGACCAGAAGACGACCACCTACCTACCTCCCCTTTCACTAGTAACGGTAGACCTGTGTCCGGCCCGGGCACGGGTGATAAGTTTCAGTGACAATGGGAGATGTGTTCAACAAGAGGTAAACCTGAATCCTGACATATTTAAAACGGGTGTACGCGAAGCGTGTCGAAAAAAAAAACAGCGTTGAAACATTTATTGGAAGAAAATTGTTTTTATTTAGTTTTCAATGCAGTACATGACATGTTTAAACATTGAACAACTTGATTAAGTATCACTCGCGTAGCTCTGTCAGTTCCAGTTTGTACTTTTGTAGCAAAAAGGCTTAAAAAACTAGGTTCTGGAAAAAAGTGGGGGGGGGGGTTCCCCCGTGCCCCGCGTTATCCTGCCTATGTTTGTACTTTTCTGTTTGAAAAAATTGATATCAATTAATGCAAAACAGTGAATGCGTTTGTGGGATCATGAACTTGTCTGGATGGGCTATTTAAAGAAACATACGTTCCCGATGGGAATCTTGGTTCCCTCATCAAAATTCCTAGAACAACTAAGGTAAAAGATCCTTTGTAAAATGCCAATGAGATGACAGGAGCTTAAATCTTGTTTGTGTATTGGGGGCAAAAATTTTCAAACAACCGGTAGAACCCTGAATGGTGTCTCGTTTGTACGCATGCAATTCAACCATACAAACGCGAGCTCACACGTCTAAACACACATACACACACACGTAAATATTCATACTCACTTCAGGTGCGGTTTTACCCGGGGTTTTGGGTGGCTCAAGCCCACCCCACCGCCAAAAATGTCTGAGTTTGTGTAAACCTTAATGCTGTATTTGCTTATATTGAGGAAGAAACTTCCAAACAGATCTATCACATACTGTAATTAAATAAATATCTTGCCCCCTCCCAAGTGACACCAGATCATCACGTACCGGTAACATTGGACAACTGCACATTGCAGGTTTCTCAACTTTTCTTTCATAAAATTGCGAATTCTCTCCAAAACAAGCATATTTTTTAAATATTTCTTCAAAAAAAAAAAAAAACCGCAGAATTTTCGGCGCGTTTTGAGAGCCGCATCAAATTGCAACCCTCGCACAGAAATCTTCACACTTTAAAACAAATCAAATTTAAGAAACTTTCCGTGGAAATTCTGGGAAGAAAAAACCAAAATATGGCATTTATGACAACTAATTATCAAAGACACGATCAACTATAGTGCTGTGCTCCTAGATTTTCTTTTATAAATTCAAAATTTTCTCTAATATGAGCCCTTGACGCGTCCACATATTTGTACACAAGACAACAAAGATAATACAATGCAGCAACAATGATCCGTAGTCGCCGTGCAATCTCAGATTTGCTAACAGGAAGGGCAACGTCTCCAATAATCCCCAAACATTTCACATTTTCTTACAGGAAACTCAGAATTTACAACTTTTTGTAATGCATGCTCCATGATTTTAAATATTTCTTTAAGAAACGCAACATTTTAGGCCTTCATTTCGTCCCTATTCATTCTTATAAAGTGGCAGTCCCTCTAGTTAGATGTACATCGGGCGCTAATGACTGTTGGCAAACAAGACCAGGTTGCTTGTAGTCTCTCATTAACGTTGAATTCATTGTTCCTAATAAAAATGCCTGGAAATTACATAAAAATGGGCCTATACAGTGGTGTAGCTACAAGGGGGATTGCCCCTAGCTCTGAAAAATAAAAAAATCGGAAATTTACCATTTGTGACACCAGTCAACTACAATGTGATTTTCCAGGCTCTTCTTTCATAAAATTCGGAATTATCTCCAACAAAAACTCCATATTTGTAATTATTTATATCAAAAAAGCAACATTTTTCGCAAGCCGCAAATTGCAAATCCCAGTCCAGTGCTCGTTCATAAATCAGTTTGGCAAACTTTTTCCGAGCTCTGGAAATAATACAATCGGAAATTTGCCATATGTGACACTAGATCATCAAGTGAAAACGGCAACTACGGTGCTATTTTCATAAATTTTCATTCATCAAATTCCTATTTATATCTAATAAGCTCCTGACTTTTAAAATATCATCGGAGAGCCTCATTTTTTAGGCCTTAAACAACATTACGTAGCATCAACGATCATTGGTTGCCTTGCAATCTTAGATTTGTCAATAAGAATGCAGACTCTTCAGTAATCCCAAAACTTTTCACATTTACTTACAAGATACCCACAATCCAGAATTTTTCTGCAAAACAAGCCTCATATTTTCAACTATTTCTTTAAAAAGAGTAAACGTTTCGACACGCCGCAAATTACGCACAGTAGAGTAGTGTTCACACTGTGGAAGAAATCAGAAAGATTGGGTGCCTACCCCCTGGAAAAACGTACTATCATCATGCTTTTTTTAAGTCCTCCCGACCCTCTGGCAAAGGGCCATTCGTAGAAACTAAACTTTAAACTGCTTCCCGAAGAAGCTATTGCGTCCACTGAAAGATTCTACGTGACCAACCTCATGGCTCTCAGACCATTTGCATCATTGGTCTGTCATGTTAGACTCCACTCTAGACTAGATGAAAGGAACAGATACTACACATGCAGTCAGGAGGGTGCGAAACATGTGAACAGACAATCAAAACGTAGCGCCCTTATTTTTTGCAAAATGTGTACTTGAGTCGAAGGTGTACCATGCAATAAAAGCAAAGGTTATTTTCATATTTGTAAAAGGAATCGCTCAGTTAACTTTGCCCCCTCAGCATGTTAATTAGTTATTAATTAATAATCATTAGGATGACGTCATTATCTAGCCTTAATAAATTACTAATTAAAAAAATCTACATTCTGCTAGCAACAACACATAGAATACGTATCGTGTGCCTCGCACAGGAGCCAGCTGCATGTTACACAGTTCAATAGCAATTCGTCACCAACTAAAGAAATTAAAGTAGCAATATGGAATTTGTAAAGAAATTCATCCTTTCGTGTCTACACCTTCTACTGAGAACTACGTTGCTGTCTTTCCTAAAGGGTAAATAATTTATATGAATATTCTAGGCTCAATATTACTCATAGAAAATTCAAAAGATAAAATTAAAAATGTGAGACCCTTTTTGTTTTTCTTTTTTTTAAATCTGAAAACAAAATATTTCCTTTTTTCGTTTGTTTGGTTTATAAATGCACAATAGGAACATTTTCTGCAATGAAGAAACGGCTGTGATAGGCCTTGGTTGCTTCCAAAATGAGACGACAAGCCAAGTGGCACTAGAGGGTTTTTAGTTAAAACCCATGACTAAATTGTAAAATTTGTAATGCTTCTTTGGCCAGAACCACCTCTTAGATTCTCCTATTTTTTCACCGGTAGCAGTTTCCATCTAAATAGATCTGTAAGGTGGTAAGTTCTCTGTGATAGAATTGATATGTCTTCAGATAAAACCTAAAACAACACCCTAGTCGGAAAGAAGAGATTTGAATTACTGCTTCTATCCTGCAAGGGCGACGATTTGTTTGTAAGACTGGAGGAGGGGTACGACATGTTAAGAAGCATGACCACGGTCATTTTGAAATTCGTGAGTAGGGGTAAATGGAATGAGGAAAATATCTTAAATACAAAATGGCCCTACGAATTTTCTTCATATTTTAGAGACAAAGTGGATTAATTTTCGAAATTTCGGATTTTGATGGACACATCAGTAACCGTGCCATACTGGTTGTCAATAGTTTTAAAGCCCTTAAGCCAAACACGCTGATGAACTGCAAGTACATAAATATGATGTACATGTCTCATGAGTATTGGGCTTGGTTTTAATATTCACAGTGCAACCAATCTAGTGCGGCAAATAAAGTTCAATGGAATACCCATACAACCGTCTTTACCTTGTAGATATACACGTATTTCACAACAAATGTCCTATGGGGTCGGAGAAAATAGGTAAATCACGTCATGTACACGCCTAATATATATGTCAAAGTAATAATTTGCCGGGAAGCGAAATACTTCCTTTCCGATTTTCTGACCAACTGATGTACTACTTGAGGGTATGTATTCAATATTGTCTGAGAATGTGAGTATGCTATGGTTATGACATACAGGCATATCACAGTAACTGTATCCGAGGGTTGTTATAAGTGGACAGCATTGTACAACATTTCGCATTTTTCAAGTTGGAATCGTGGGCTCATTTCTCCACCCCAAACCCCATACTTATAGTGCTACGGGTCTGATGTCTAATGGTGGGTGAGTCGAGGCAAAGACTCAAAAATTATAGAATACACCTGCTCTGTTTCTACCCGGAGAAAAATATTTGCCCGATGATCGGGCTGTTATGACATTTGGGAAAGAATCCCCTCCACAGCTGAACCCCTGCTATCCAAATTCCTTTATACAGTGATCTTGTTTCGAGAGTTGTTTTGATTTCTGCCATATATTAGCCACCTTGTTCAACCTGGATCTTATGAAAAGTCCAATACTTTGTCATCAACTCTTCTAAACCCCGGTGACGGTTCCCTATATATCCAATCCCCCAAACCGGTCTCAAAATATAGTTGATTTTCACACAGGTGCGTCAGCTAACTTCTGCCCAGATGAATTCCCGTTCCAACAGTGTCCGAGACCCCTGCTCGATAAACCCGACGACATTTTCTGCTGTGTGATTGATGGTCATGACTACGAATGTTGCAGTCAAAGCATATTAACGTAAGTTTTTTCTAAGCATATTAACCTAAGTTACGAATCATGGTTCATATCCCACAACATCATTTATTAGAAACGTGTGCTATCAAATTCGAAAATATATCTGCATATATGAATATTACAGAGCGCTGGAAGAAATAAAAAGTGAAGGTTGCTGCCTTTTTAATAATTTCTTTCTAAAACCGACTATGCCTGACGGGATATATGCCTTTTAAACTGTAACCCTAAAGTACGATCTACATAGGTTTGCTAAAGTATAAAATTATAGTTCTTGTGGGATGATGTATCTTCACAAATCTGTTCAACCTTCTGTAACGGACCCAAGGTGATGACGTGGGAGCACGCGCACCAACCTTATTTTCAAAACTAAACTTTTTATGTACGCTACACTATATATACTGACGGCACATGGCGTATTTTATCTATACTCTTCAAATGAAAGACATTCCAGAAATAAGTGGCTGCAGTGCACGCCCCCTCCCCCAAAAATAAATCGTGGATCAACCCCACACTCTAAACATCTCTCTTATATCTTTTTTGCTAAAATAAAATAAGGCTACCCCTTCTTCTCATCGAACTCTAGAAAATAAGAAAGTGTACACGTAATTGTTCCTTTCCTTTTCGGGTGATTTTAATGGATATTAATGATCACTCCTTCAAAGCTGCACACTTTACGACAGGTGACCTAAGGTCAATTTCTTGAGATTTTTATTTGAATCATAAATGGGAATTATACAACTAGAACAATAAATCAATGAGTTAATCTTACCTCACAACTTTCAATTGCCCGCTCAGGGGATGTGCATTACTCTTTCACCCGCATTGTCAGCACTCGAATTTTCAAAGGAGGAGCTGCACTTATGTGAAACCTGCTAATTTGTTGTTAATAATGTTCCTCTTCATTGGTCAGATTATGGTGGGTCATCGTCCTTTGTTGCTGTCTACTGTTGGTGTTTCTGGTTTTGACGATAATCCTCTGTTGTATATGTCCGTGTTGTTGGTATGCAGCTCGTCGTCAAACAAGAAGAGCGCAAGGAGCTTCTCAACAAGTCATCGTTAACTGTCCGCAGACTGATCAGCCACCAGCCTATAGTTACAGTTTACCACCATACCCAGCGACCGAGGCGGCTATTCCAAGCAAAGAACCGTCAGGAGACTTGCCATAATTGAGTAAACCTGCCATAATTGAAGTGGTCATTATCAACGAACACTTGTTCTGTTTTTTTTAACTCAGTATATAAGTTGGGGATACAATGTAAATTTTGATAGTAACGTACAGATATTCTTAGCACATCAGTAGTGATAAAATAACCTAATTATGCTTTCATTTTAATTGTGAAGGGTGCTTTCAAGTACAATTGTTAGAACTTACACCATATAGGCCTACAGTAAGGATTTCTGATCATGGTCTCTAAGAAAAGGCTTCGAATGAGTCCATTGTATTAGAAACAGTGGCGTACACTTGGGAGCTGAGGACCCTGGGATAGGGCATATCGCAAGTGTTTAATTGGTGGATCAGGAAGAAATGACACCATTAAGCGTAAATAGCGGATCCCCACCGTCAGTCGGCGCACAGAAAATTTTGAAAAATCGCGACACCTCAGGCAGACGGCCGAAATGACATTTCCCAAGGCTTGTAAGTAATATCTTTAGCAGTCTTTATTTTAAAGCTTTTGTTTGTAATGATATTTTTAACTTCATCAATAAAAATTGTAAAATGGTAAAATGTAGGCTACCACTGCTATTGGATGAAACGCAACTACAATCATTGGAAAGGGAGCTTGTATGCGAGGCCGTCACATAAATTAACATTGAAAATGTTTCTTCCTCGAGAAATACAGTTAGTTGCATTTTACATTTCCCCGCCATAATTGTTTCTAATCATCAGATTATAGCTTACAGAAATAAGTTTGGCTCAACTGCTCCTCAAATTTGGAGGATTTTGAAGGAAGTAAGTTGCTCTTGTCCATGCCCCTACGGTTACCCCACGGAAAAGGAGAACACTAAAATGAATTTAAACAACAACGTTATCGCTAACTTTTAAGTCTTCGAGATACCTAAGGTGCGTAGCAAATCCCCATATGCTCCATAGACACGAAAGTGATGAAACGATTTGGGACCAAAAAGGGGTCCCTATTTTTTCATGAGAGACTGTGAAGTGCGATTTCCCTCTTTCGTCTTTCGTCAGGACTTCGCTAGCGTGACTAGCTTACATATAATAGTCTGAAACCCTGTGCGTCAAAATGACGGTCTCACTGGTTATGGCCTGGCTTAAAGTGATATCTGGAATGGTTAAATTGTAAACGTAAAGCCCCTTCAGCATTTTCCTTGTAGCACGCTCTATGATTACCCACGTATTAAAAACAATACTAGTCCTGTTCACGGTTTTATTCTTTTCTGTTTGATAACTATTCAAACTTAAATCGCAGAATTACGGAAAATGAGATTAGGCATGACTTCACGTGTGCGCAAGGAAAGGGAGAGGAATATAAGGTTCTGCCCTCCACTCGCCCAATTGGGTAATGCTACGTGAGAAGAACGTGCATTAACGTTTCATGAAGGTATGCTTCAGTACGCCTACTAACTGTAAACAGGAAATTGTAAATGACCCGCACATTTACTATAAAATTGATAATAGCATTGTGCATTGAGCTGTCACTGACCAGAAAGACATACAGGTATCTACCGACACCACTGCGACGTCACTATGTTGACGGCCATGCGTCTGTTGTACAGCAATGGTTACTATGGTGCTGTTGTGCCCATATTTGAAAAACATCTATGTTTTTAGAATCTGGACCTAAATGAAGTGTCAGATCTTTTGCATGAAACAAAAGTTATACTGATCATTATTTTGTTACGCCTTTATCATCTTACAAGAAGTTTATTAAAATAGAAAAAAATACCAAATTTGTCAGTGTCAATGTTTCATTCATGTAACGGTGTAGGTCTAAGGTGGCAATCATTGGGTACGTACCGTATTTAAAATACCGGTTGTAATTTATTTTTAAAAGGAAGAGTTGGGCAATTCTTTAGAGACAGTTTGGTACTTTATACACAGTGCATACTGCATGATCCTCAATTTGTTGCGAGATGAAATTTGTACAGTGCTACTAAACGAGTAAATTTCGTGGTGGGATCGTTGCACGGGTTTAAAGAGCCAAAATTACGTGAAGTTGGATAATTCTATATACTTTTTAAATTGAGAATGCGCGGTCAAGTGGTCAGAGCATCAGACTTGCAGTCGGCAGATCGGGAGTTCGAGTCCTGGCTTGGCCTGGTCATACCGAAAACTTTTAACACGGAGACTTTTGGCCTTGTTCTTGGTGCTCAGCATAAGCAATGGAGTAGGGAAACAAGCCAGTGAGCCTCAACTGGAAAAAAGGCCCGGCTTTACCGGTTTGACCTGAACCAATTGGTTGGAAACTGGGCCGTAAAACTCCATCTAACCTACCTTCAGACATTTTGTTACAGTACACAGTGAGATGTTCAACAGTACCTTTGACCCAATTAATGATGACTCTGTAGCTCGTTTTATAGACAATTTGACACAATGGAATTTTTTTAGTAGATGAGTCACTTTATGACGCACTCATGATTAATATGTATAGCCAACCGGACATCGGTAACTGTGTATATAAATCAATCACTAATTTAATAGGATCTCACATTTGTAAGTTACTAAGAAGGTAATTACGATTGCAATTCTCAGAAGGTTGTCCAAAGTGCACTTTGAACCAAGCAGCTTAATTTAAAGGGCAGGAGCAGTCATCCCAAATTGAAGAAGTGTAGTAGACTGTCCAGTTTCATGATTGGCTGTTGGGAGTCATGTGACAATGTTTTTTGTCTTCAAATGTGAAATTTACCAGAAATAACTGCTTGGTTTACCTAGAATATGCAATATTAAAGTCATAAAATGTAATGAAAGACACTTTGAGGAGAAATAAGATGAAAATTGTGTTATTTAGCTTTTTCTTCAAAATAAGTTTGGGGGGACTGCTCTTTACCTTTAAGTTCATTTTGAAATTTAGGCATCGGGTGAGGCACACGTTCTTCGTGTACTCGGAGAAAAGGCTCTTGTGATACGCAATTTGAGGCTGAATCACCGTATTCACCGTATTTCACTTAAAGTTTACCTCTGTCAAAAATTCAAAAATGTATATTTAAAGAGCATGAAAAATGAATTCTAACAGTCCAACTGCCATCTTCGTAGAACATTTTTAAGCCGTGATATAAAATATTAAGGCTTATTCATTCAAATTAAAATGGTACATTGCGCAATAATTTTGTATGTCATTTTTGTACCAATCAAATTACAATCTTTGTATTTATTTTTCTGAATGTTACTGCACCTAAAATCAAGGTGTGATAGCACTCTTTACTATGAGGTGATGTAATTAATTAAGCTATTTCTGTGCAACATGCTATGAAAGCAAACAGGAAGTGTCATAAAAAAAACATTTTTAATTTTAAAGGGAAACAAAGGAGACAATGTGAATTGTACAACAAGGAAGTCACAAATTATTGCGCAATGGACTAATTTGTTTTAAGTGAATAAATTTGAACATTTTATATCTCGGCTTAAGAACATTGTAAAAAAGATGGGATTTGCACTGTAAGAATTCATTGCTCCAACTCC
Organism: Holothuria scabra; assembly: GCA_037179385.1. Lineage (NCBI taxonomy): Eukaryota > Metazoa > Echinodermata > Holothuroidea > Aspidochirotida > Holothuriidae > Holothuria > Holothuria scabra. Next base: position 5,921,014 of record CM074187.1, on the reverse strand, counting down.
CCCCCCCCCCCCAACTTTCCATGTTTCACTTCCCAGAATACGCAAATGACAAACGTAGCACCAGATCGCATGTAAAGACACCCAATTTTTCAGTTTTCCAGGGCCGGGTAGGGGGTGGGTATGGTCACCCAACATACTGTGTACCCCCTCTTCAGAAAAATCCTTCGTGCGCTACTGAACATTTTACGAACAATAACAAATCACCTTTTGCAATAAAAAACAAGACGAACGTCTAGACGAGTTGCGGTGCCGACAAACCAAGTCGTCTTATACCTTTAAGGTGATTTGACGACTGTTAGCAACTAACAGCTTTTGGACTTTGGGCATGGACTCTACTACTGTAACAAAGAAGTATATTTGCCTTTTTAAACAGGATGTTCAAGGCAGTGGAATAGCCAGGATGGGATCTGGGGGGGGGGGCTAGGTAACAAGTGGGGGGAGGGGCTGGTACCTCCGAGGGTCAGGCACGGCAAGACTTTCTAAGCGGAGCGCCACCATCAGTTGGCGCGGAGCGTACAAGAAAATTTGGGGCTTTAAAACCCCTCCAGATGGCCGGAAACGGCACTTCCCATGTGTTTTAAGCTGGATGTACCCAGCCTTGAAATACGAATCTCATGTCTGCGATGTCTCAAATAATGAGAATAAAAAATCAATCTATGAAAAATGGTAATACATACACTTTTTAGGGACCTCAAAACTGGGCACTTCTGATCTGTGGCCTGGGGGATGAGACTAAAGGGAGCCGGTATCTCCCTTTCCCTTGGGAAAAATTGTAAACTTCAGAAGCACGTAGATCGCAAATGCGGCAATATTTGAATCTAACCGGAGCGCCACCATCAGTTGGCGCGGAGCGTACAAGAAAAATTTGGGCTTTAAAACCCCTCCAGATGGCCGGAAACGGCACTTCCCACGTGTTTTAAACTGGATGTACCCAGCCGCAAATTCGGCAACATTTGAATGGATTTCAGCTTTCCTAAGGCAGTACCTCACCCTTTAACAGGAAAACCAAAAGTAGTTGTGTCCCCCCTGAGAAACTTTCTTTGCGTTAGATTTCCTAGATGCAAAATGGTGCTATGTTTGGCAAAACTTTGAACTGATTATAGGCCTGAGTTTTCGGATTTTCCCTTTTTGGGGAGCATGAAAAATATAAAAATGTTTTTAGTTTTTGTAGAGATTTTACAAGAGACATACATACTACCAAAGAAACAATGTGCAAAATGGTGCAGTATTTGTTCATCGGTACATTACGTGGTCAAAATTAAAATACTACGAATAAATCCCTCAAAATAATTGAACATCAAAGCAGAAGTATGGATCATGTGGGAAACACATGAAATCCGGACCTTGTGGACATTTTACAAATCCCCCGGACGCCAGTGCCAACTACTAAAAAGAGGACTTGTCGAAAAAATCGTTTTACAGTGGCACTTGTCATGGGCAGGAGTGAGGCACGACATAGGCCTACTTGCTAAGGATGGAAGGGAAGAATTATCCGAAGGCAGTACCTTACCCTTATCTGCTTACGGCATATTTTGTGTATAATTAAGTATAGGAAGGGTCGTGTGAGAGTGGTCTCCAGTGTACGATTGCCTTATTTTCAGTAAATCAATCAGCCATCCGAAAGGGAGAAAGGGTCTTAACCTAACAAAGTCGCATTAAAGTTTGTCGTCGAGAATTTCGTTTCATCTTCGAAGTGAAATGCAATTAACTACAGTGCAGATCACAAACGGTATCTAATTTAGTGAAAGTAGGCATTTTGAAGTTATTGCTTGATTTCATACGTGAGGACAAAATGTGTTTTACACACATTCATCCATTTTTTTTTTTTTTTAATTTTTACACATTTTTTTATTTTTATTTTTTTCAATTACTTTATCAGGACGCAAAACATCTGGGGGGCCTGAAGAAAATCTGGGGGCCTAGGCCCCCCAGGCCCCCCGTGGCTACGCCACTGATTCAAGGAGGTTTCCCTTCATGGGCTACTTCATTTTCTGTAAAATTCGCGCCAACCTATGGTGACGCTCTGTTTAGAATAATCATCCTTCTTTCAGAGAGGTTGAATCCAACTCAATACCAGGTCGATGCATACCAGGTCGATGCATAGTTAATTAAATCAATGGTCAATTCGAGGCAAAGAGATGAAATGAACGAAAGATTTGGCTAAAAATTTAGGAAAATCGGCCCATGTTTGTACAGGGTTTAGACTGTTGGCCCAATCAGCCTGGGGTCGAGTTGGCCGCTTTAAGGGCCCCTGGTGGGGTTCAGGGCACAAAGCCCTGGTAGGGGTCCATGGAGGGCTGGATACTTTTGTAGGGGGTGGCTGGAGTTTACTATCTAAGCGTAGCGCCACCATCAGTTGGCGCGGAGAGTACAAAGAAAAGTTTGGATTTTAAAACCTCCCAGATGGCTAGAAATGGCATTTGCCAGGTTTATTTGTCTCTAATTCTGGTGAGAAAATTTCTTATTTTTCTAAGAATAAAACACAAGGATCGCAAATCCGGAATCCTGCTGAATGTTGCAAGCAGCTGTTCCAGTGCACGCCTGAGTCACTAGCGTAGCCAGCGGGGGGGGGGCAGGGGGCAGCTGCCCCCCCCCCCCACAGAAATTTTTGGGACGCGATGGGCGATGTTGAAAAAATGAAGGGGAGCCAAAAAATATAAAAAAAATAAAAAAAATATAAACGGCAAGAGGAGGGAGGGAATCGGGGGCATTTTTTTTTACAGTTTTTTTTTTTTTTGGGGGGGGGGGCTCTTAGTCGTTACGATAAAGTATGCAGTCCCCGACGGCGACTAGTCTCCCGGTTTACCTGTTTTTTTGCTCTCAAGGGACAATTTCCCTAATAAGAACCCCAAATTTTCGGCGCGCTACGCGCGCTGTAGATTCACTCCAGTTTTTTCAATACTTCCATTCCACATGTCTAGAGAGTGTTAGTCCTCTCAACCTTACCAAGTAACTGGTAGGCAGAGTACACAGGTTATGCAGAGGTCGTAAATTTTATCCCATATCACAAAGCCTAGTTGCTGTTCTCTTTTGTGTGTCATGCGATAGGTCAGATAGTGAGCCACTCACGGAGAATAGTTTGGCTATTTTATCGGGTATTCCAGGTGGTTTCGACACAATGTATGTTATCCCCGATACGGTCTACAACCCCTACAGTTTCTATTTTTTTTTTCTTTTTGTTCTTTATGATTACATAGGCTATGTTATTTTTGTAAGCCCACCCCAAAATTTCGCGTGATTTGCGCGCTTTGCAATTTCACGATTCAGACTCAAAAGAACACTAACTCGGTTTTTAAAATATTAAGTAACATTGTGCAAAATGTGCCCAAGGCTGCAATGACATGGGATAGTTAGGCTCCTTCATACCACCCCCTCGACATAGGGGCTGTCGGAACATGTGGTCGCTGGCATGGCCCGCCCCCTGTAGGGGATAACCTGTCGCCTTCTCATGGTCGGTTTAGTTACTTTGGCTTTCACAAGAGTTATTTCTGCGATAAAACCCAAAATGTTCGGTACGCTTTGCACACTCTTCCTCAGTTCCTTTACCTAGAGCTAATAAAGTACAAACCCTTCCCATCTTTTCATGTAAATCATATCGAAAAGTTTTGTACAAAAACGATCATTTGCTCATTCTATATCAAAATTTTTTTTAATGTTCTAATTAAGGTAAGTTTAATCGATTATGCCTTGGAATGATATGTCAAGGTGAGAGGAACTCATGAAATGCCGATTTTCATTCGAAATACATGACTTTTGACGTTTTCAAAATTTTGTGACGTCATAATTTGGGGAATTTCCCCAAAATAATGGGCCATTTTATGCCTTTAATTCACGCGTTTTACGACAAAAATATAGATCCAAATAAAACCAATTCTTCTCCTCCTGTTACCTGTGACATGCAGCTCCCAGAAACGAGTTTAGCCGTGTCAATATATTTGTGGCCAGAAGTGTTAATCCTTTAAATTATGTAAAATTGGGATAAAAAACGCTTTTAGCCCATAGACATCAGATCCCATAAATTAATGATTTACGACAAAAGTAAGGGGTGTGCCCTGTCAAAAAAGCATTCACTAGATGTGCAATAGTATGAACATCACAAATCCAGTTTAGCCAGACCTTAAAACACAACCCCGAATACTACATAAAGCGGAAAACCTAAAAAAGCAAAATGCGCCCGCACACTGTAACGCATTTGGGAGGTTTATGATCGAAACTTTTCGATATGTAATAAGTAGAATAAATGGATTAATGTTCATGTCGGGAATTTCATCTCATTTCGCTAAACTTAGTTAATTATCTCTTGTGTCAGTCGTGCGGTACGGACTCGAAGGAGAAATTACAATATAATTTGTGTCCGATAGGGCCCAAATGCCGGGACAATTTATTGACCTACATAAGATTTGAATAAGTACAGATTCTTTTTAGTGTAGGCTAACCCCAAAAATTTTTGCCCCCTTTTGCACGGTTAAATCAATGCGGAAATATCTTCCTCTAGCATATACAAATTTGATGTCGTATATGGCTCGCAATGGCAGGTATAGTGCACAGGTTTTCTTCAAACCTCCCTCACCAACTCATCGACGGCATCCTGGCTGTCGGGGCTTGGGTCGCTACCCACCCTGCCCCTCCCCCGTTCGGAGAGTGGCCCTTCGTCGGGCAAATCCTGGCGCCAAGCCTGGAGGGAAGACACATTTTTCCAGTTATGACTTGTATATGTGTAATGAAGCAATTAACTAGAAATGGAAGCTGCATTTTTTGGAGATCGGCAACTATTTTGGAGGGGCTGTCAATTTCACTAGGAGGACGTGTCGGCCCTCTAAAACCCCCTGTGGAGTACACTGGAATCTAGTATAAAAAGAACAAAATATAGCACCATATTGCATCTAAGCTCTTCGAGACAGCAAAACATTCCAAAAGGGGAAGGTGACACCCAGGGAGACAGGCCCGTGGTCAGGGGGTTCAGGGGGTGCTCACTTAGTCCCGCCCATACCTAATTTTTCTTATTTTTAATTTTTTTTTTATTTAAATGGAGTTTTGGCGTTTTTCAGGGCAAAATGTCAATTCCGCTGGTTTAGCCAAATAAATGTAAGCCTTATGAGTAGCTGTTTTGTTCCAGTGCGACACAATTCCCTAGGGCCCCATTGACTCGTACCGAGTAACCCTCTTACAGTCACACACTAACCCTGCTAACTCTCGAGAGAATAAGGAAAACATTGATACAAGATTGAAAATGTCCAAAAATTCCAACTTAGGTGTTCACCAGATCGCTAAATTTTGATGTAAAATTGCAAAATCTCCTTGGGGCAGGAGGGGGAGAGCCACACCCTCTCACCGTTCGGTCGCTCGGCTCCTCACTTGGGCGCTTCGCTCCCTCAAGAAAATGCCACACCCCAGTGGCGGCGATGAAAAATGAAAAAGCTTGGGCTAAAGGTATGTTCAGCCCCTCAATATTTGTCAAGTGCTCCAATTAAGAAGCGGGGAGAATTTCGAAGTTGGGCTGAACATATTCTTGCTTAAAACACTCGGGAAGTTCCGTTTCCGGCCATCTGAGGGGTTTGTAAAACCAAAAATTTCCTGGTACGCTCCGCGCCAATCGATGTTAGAGCTCCGCTTAGAAACATGTATTAACATTTTTCATAGATTGATTTTTTTTTTTGCATTAATTGAGAAATATCAGAAATGAGATCCATATTTCTAGGCTGAGAACATGCAGCATAAAACACTCGGGAAGTGCCGTTTCCTGCCATCTGAGGGGTCAACTGATGGTGGCGCTCCGCTTAGATAGTCCTGTCGGTCAAGATTGTGGACGAAGAGTCGACTTTGCCCCCCCCCCCCCCACAAGAAAATCCTGGCTACGCCCCTGGCCTGAGTGAAGTATTTCCAGGGGCATAGGGGAGCATTTCACTTTTGGGGCACAAGACTTTTGTCAGAGAAATGTAATTCTGCATGTAAGACAGTCAAAGCGGAGCGCCACCACTGGTTGGCGAGGAGCGTCTAGAAAATTTGAAAATTCGTACCCCTCAGACAGTAAAAAATGACATTTCCCAGGTTTGAAAAGGGGATCCAAGCAGTCGCTTTTTTAAGTTTCAATTGCAGATAAACGTACGTTCGTTCCAAACTAAAATTCAGCCAGAAAGACTAAGAGGAGCGCCACCATTAGTTGGCGCGAAGCGTACAACACATTTTCAAATATCCGACCGCTCAGACAGTTGAAAATGGCATTTCCCGGGCTTATATGGGGATCTAAGCATTCGCTATTTTGAGTTTCCTTTTGTAAAAAATGATCACTTGAAACTTAAATTCTACTATGAAGCGGTGTAAGTGGAGCACCACCATAAGTTGGGACGAAGCGTGCAGGAAATTTTGAAAAACCTGACCACTTCAGATAGTCAAAACCTTTGCTTATAGGGGGTCTTAGAAGTCACTAATTCGAGGGTCTGTTTGCACAAAAATTGTTCACTTGAAACTAAAATGCTGCTAGGAAGACTATCTTCGCGGAACTTCACCGCTGGTTGGCGCGAAGCGAACAGAAAATTTTGATAAATCGGCCCCCTGAGACAGTCGAAAATGACATTTCCCAGACTTATAGGGGGATCTAAGCAGTCGCTATTTGATCAGGAAATTACCAGATAAAATGTATCACTGCCAATCGATGAATCCCGCATCATTTCGGGGAAACTACAAACCGGAATTGAAAACATGCTAATGAATTTTACTCTATTGCGACTCTTGGCTAAATTCAATATATATTGAAAAAATTGTGTGCCCCAACTTCCTACTATATATGATTTTACTTTTGAAAAAATTAAGTCCTATGGGGATCTTATAGCAGTCGCTATTTTGATCAGAAGAATCAGATAAAATGTACCACTACCATTGGATGAAAGGAAGTAGATGATTTTTCTTCTATTAGTAACACTTATTGACAGATTGTCACGTCACACGGTGTGTTGAAATGAATTTTAAAGCAGACTTACGGGAAGACATTCTCACCCTACATCATTAAATTATCGAAAATCAGATTACCCGATTCTCATAACCATTGCCCGTATTTGGCAATAGTTGCAATAGTTGAACAAATCACTTTAAAGAGAAAAATGGACTTTATGATGAATAAGTTAAACGTTTTCCTGATAACACCACAGCTCCCTGACATAATTATAACAAACTAGAAAATAATTAGCTCATAAATATCTTGCGAACTTTCCATTTCCGAAAAGGGCAAAGAGATGAAACGAACGAGCCACTTATAAATTTACAGTTACGAAATGTGTTGAAATGTTCAAATCTTCGTCCGTAAACCAACAATTTGACCCTCTGTGCACGGTCTAAATTTAGTGTCTACGTCACATAACATAAGCTGATAAGGCTCAACTTATAGTTAGCAGAAAGTTCCAACTTCCCGTATGAAAGGGCCAAACTTTTTCACCCCAAACTACAATTGTATTGCAGACGGGTTGTTGGAATGATGAAATTCGTCTTCTACGGAATCTTTTACTCGACAGTTTATTCGTATTCATAGAACTGTCTTACTTCTGGCTTTCATTAGGTAATCGTTTCATCAATTGCGAGTCATGGCCATACATAAACTTACTACAATGACAATATTTTCTTCCGTAGTAAAAGGACATCGTCAAAGAAGTGACAAAAGTCCTTGCTATAGAATGTAATGAGACGTGTCTGGTTAAAAATGTGATGACAGACGAATCGCAGCTAATAGCTATAAATTATAATCATCGACATTTTGTTATTCACGTTTCATTATAGGACGTAAAAATAATGCAATGTATCTTTATGATTGATTACTGGATGGTTCGACACTCTGATTTATGTAAGACAATATCGTTCAAGTTTGATTAAATGCTGAAAATAATTGGGGAAGGGATACTAGAGACGTATATGAACGGGACTAATACCAGGGAGCTGCTACTAAAGGCAGCTCCCTGCTGTGACCTTTTTTGAATATAGTTCTTCTGTCAATGCAACCATGGGACGACCCCCATGGTTTTTCACGGACACGGATGAGTGACATGTATGACTATTTGCAGTGAAGACAAAAGGTAGCACACCACCAATTCAAGGGGAATCCCGCCGAAGGAGGTTACCCTACGAATTTAACACCCTAGAAAAACTTTTTTTTTGGGGGGGGGGGAGGGAGATTAGACCATGTTAGTGAAGAGATGTGTTCAATTTGTGATCTCTATGTGGTAGGAAAGTAGTTGAAGTAATCATTCAAAGAAAATTGAAGGTATTTCAGGCATTTTTTGCAATATACCCTTCCGCGATGCAGCACGGCATTTTGAATGAGTCAAAAAACAGAAACCTGACTACTCTATTATACAGGCCCTCCTAGCGCGAACTCAACATCATGTAAGCAAGTAATGGTGGTGTTAGTAAAAGAGGGGTAACAGACCCACTTACCAGAAGTTGTTCATCCTTTTCAAAACGTGTCTTCCTTTCCTAAGTCATTGTTGTGTATCTTGATATCCTCATTTTCTATCCGCCAGCGAGCAGCAAGAACAACACTTCTAGGCCTAACATTTTCAGAAAAAACAGCCCTTTTATAATTTAATTTCCTCTTAAATTTGACAGGAATTACTTGGCTCTCTTCAAGTTTTATAGGTAAAGTTTTAATTGTTGCCACCACATCAGACGGGACATTGGCAACATTTTCCTTAATACTAAATTGCCCTCCTCGAGGAAGCTCACGCAACTGCATAAAAGGTGTTCGCAAAGCGACCAACCTTTCTTCAAGACGATGTAATTTCAATTCTTCTGGTATCTCATACATTTTCATATTATTATCTCGACTTAATAACGTAACTCTGCCTTCTTTTATATATTTTAAACAGGTTTTACAGACCCATCCTTTATCCATACCTTCTTCCTGCTTACAAATACTAGAATTTCCACTTAATCTAACTAAATTCACCCACAGTGCACATCCTTTATACCATAACTGCTCACAATAAAAGCAAACATATGTAGGCCCCTCCATAATTTTATTCCAAAAGCGATGTTGCAATTCTCTAATTGGACTCTCCTCTTCTTTTCTAAATTGACGCTTACGTATTTGTTCTCTAAGCATCATTTTAGTACAATCACTTGCAATACCCACACTACGTTTTATCACAAAACCTTTATTTTCCCAACATCTATACCTATCTTCAGTCACTCCCATAGACCCTTTCACTAATATATGATTACTCCCCTCATTTAAACAAACATCTGCTCTCTTCACATAACTTTGCATTGACATTTGATTACGCTCCTCTTCAAATAAAATTTCTCCTCTTTTCAATATGTTACATTTAACACCGAAAAATTCTTCGCTATGTTCATTAACACAACCCCTCTTCAACCAATTCTCTATAACGCTGCTCTCATGTACAGACTCATTATCTTCTATTTCCAACACTACGTCATAATGTACTCCGCCTGTATTGACTAAATAAATGGCACGTTTTTCCCGATTAACTACACAATGAACTTACAATGACTTGTCTTAAATAAAAATGATTAACTTCTACCCCTGTAACCAGTAATGCCAAACACCGAAATAACAATTACCATCCCCACGTACTTTTCTCACACGAATCGGCCTACTCTCAACTGAAACACATTTTCCTATTTCAATAGACGGCAAATCAAACCCCCCAGTTTTCACAAAACCATGTTTGAATCTATCAACACAAGCTTCCTAAACATTTTTTCTCTCCAACAGCTATCGACAACGAAAAAATAAAATGTACATGTAGATCTTACCTCACGATCGTCATGTTCCCTACTTTCCCCATCATCACACCTCTGACTTTTTCATATTCACTAGAACTTTTTTTGGTTTGTTCCCAACTCTGATATCATCATTTTTCTCCTCTTCATAACTTTTATCTTGAAATTCACCCCCATACTTTCTTTTTCTTTGTTGCCAACCTTTCCTTTCTAAATTAAAAATCTTTGAACGACCCTTCTGAGGCATTGTAATATTCTCCACATAATTTTAAACTTTAAAATAACAAATTTACCATAACCAGACACCTTGATATAACACAAATATTAATACTCGCCAACTCATACAAATAATATTTACCTACCAATAACAATGTTTCCCTCCAACAGAAACTTACTTTGTGAATATTGTCGTTAGTGTGAGAAATTCACACAGCCCTTTAAAGTCACAAAAACAGTGAACAAAACTCCTAAAAACTATCAAACTTTTTACTTCACCGCAACCCCGACCATGCCACTTGAAAAGAATAAATCCCTACAAAGAAATCCTCATATAAATACTCAAAATTCACTAAACACCCAATCTGTAATGAATTAAAAAAAAAAAAAACAACCAAAATGATGGCGCTGTGTTAAATTAACAAACAACCTTTTCCCCAGAGTACATACGGACCTGGTTTTTAGTTGCGGAATGCAGTTACTATCGCGTTGTCAATTTCTGACTTTTCCGGCACTTTATTTCTATCTTCTTGTAGATGCTTTGTGGTATCGAAATACGGTTTAGTGCAATTTGTAGGGATGGTACTCCTCTTTCGTGTTTTTAAGTTTTGGTGGAAATATGACTTTCGTGAGAGTGTAAAATTAGGGGTTTTTTCATGTAAAATTTGGAAACGTGTTCTATTTTTAGTAACAATCTTGCAGAAAAACCAGGTCCGTATGTACTCTGGGGAAAAGGTTGTTTGTTAATATAACACAGCGCCGTCATTTTGGTTTTTTTAATTCATCGTATTATATTTATTACAGATTGGTGTTAAGTGAATTTTGAGTATTTATATGAGGATTGCTTTGTAGGGATTTATTCTTTTCAAGTGGCATGGTCGGGGTTGCGGTGGAGTAAAATGTTTGATTGTTTAAAGGAGTTTTGTTCACTGTTTTTGTGATTTTAAAGAGCTGTGTGAATTTCTCACACTAACGAAAATTTTGATAAAGTAAGTTTCTGTTGGAAGGAAACATTGTTATTGGTAGGTAAATATTAGGGAGTAGGGAACATGACGATCGTGATGTATTATTTATACGTTCCGAAAGATCTACATGTACATTTTATTTTTCGTTGTTGATAGCTGTTGGAGAGAAAAAATGTTTAGGAAGCTTGTGTTGATAGATTCAAACATGGTTTTTGTGAAAACTGGGGAGTTTGGTTTGCCGTCCATTGAAATAGGAAAATGTATTTCAGTTGAGAGTAGGCCGATTCGTGTGAGAAAAGTACGTGGGGATGGTAATTGTTTTTTCGGTGTTTGGCATTACTGGTTACAGGGGTAGAAGATAATCATTTTTATTTAAGACAAGTCATTGTACGTTCATTGTGTAGTTAATCGGGAAAAACGTGCCATTTATTTAGTCAATACAGGTGGAGTACATTATGACGTAGTGTTGGAAATAGAAGATAATGAGTCTGTACATGAGAGCAGCGTTATAGAGAATTGGTTGAAGAGGGGTTGTGTTAATGAACATAGTGAAGAATTTTTCGGTGTTAAATGTAACATATTGAAAAGAGGAGACATTTTATTTGAAGAGGAGCGTAATCAAATGTCAATGCAAAGTTATGTGAAGAGAGCAGATGTTTGTTTAAATGAGGGGAGTAATCATATATTAGTGAAAGGGTCTATGGGAGTGACTGAAGATAGGTATAAATGTTGGGAAAATAAAGGTTTTGTGATAAAACGTAGAGTGGGTATTGCAAGTGATAGTACTAAAATGAAGCTTAGAGAACAAATACGTAAGCGTCAATTTAGAAGAGAAGAGGAGAGTCCAATTAGAGAATTGCAACATCGCTTTTGGAATAACATCATGGAGGGACCTACATATGTTTGCTTTTATTGTGAGCAGTTATGGTATAAAGAATGTGCACTGTGGGTGAATTTAGTTAGATTTAGTGGAAATACTAATATTTGTATGCAGGAAGAAGGTATAGATAAAGGATGGGTCTGTAAAACCTGTTTAAAATATATAAAAGAAGGCAGAGTTCCGTTATTAAGTCGAGATAATAATATGAAAATGTATGAGATAACAGAAGAATTGAAATTACATCGCCTTGAAGAAAGGTTGGTCGCTTTGCGAACACCTTTTATGCAGTTGCGTGAGCTTCCTCGAGGAGGGCAATTTAGTATTAAGGGAAATGTTGTTAATGTCCCGTCCCGTTAACCTATAAGACTTGAAGAAAGCCAAGTAACCCCTGTCAAATTTAAGAGGAAATTAAGTTATAAAACGGCTGTTTTTTCTGAAAATGTTAGGCCTAGAAGTGTTGTTCTTGCTGCTCGCTGGCTGATAGAAAATGTGGATATCAAGATACACAACAATGACTTAGGAAGGGAGACACGTTTTGAAAAGGATGAACAACTTCTGGTAAGTAGGTCTGCTGCCCCTCTTTTACTAACACCACCATTACTTGCCTACACGATGTTGAGTTCGCGCTAGGAGGGCCTGTGTAATAGAGTAGTCAGATTCCTGTTTTTTGACTCATTCAAAATGCCGTTTTGCATCGCGGAAGGATATATTGCAAAAAATGCCTGAAATACCTTCAATTTTCTTTGAATGATTACTTCAACTACTTTCCTACCACATAGAGATCACAAATTGAACACATCTCTTCACTAACATGGTCTAATCTGCCCCCCAAAAGTTTTTCTAGGGTGTTAAATTCGTAGGGTAACTTCCGTCGGCGGGGTTCCCCTTGAATTGGTGGTGTGCTACCTTTTGTCTTCACTGCAAAGTCATACATATCACTCATCCGTGTCCGTGAAAAACCATGGGGGTCGTCCCATGGTTGCATTGACAGAAGAACTATATTCAAAAAAGGTCACAGCAGGGAGCTGCCTTTAGTAGCAGCTCCCTGGTATTAGTCCCGTTCATATACGTCACTAGTATCCCTTCCCCAATTATTATTAAGTTCAGCATTTAGTCAAACTTGAAAGATATTGTCTTACACAAATCAGAGTGTCGAACCATCCAGTGATCAATCATAAAGATACATCGCATCATTTTACGTCCTATACAATGAAACGTGAATACCAAAATGTCGATGTTTATAATTTGTAGCTATTAGCTGCGATCCGTCTGTCATCACATTATTAATCAGACACGTTTCTTATTACATTCTATAGCAAGGACTTTTTGTCGCTTCTTTGACGATGTCCTTTTACTACGGAAGAAAATATTGTCATTGTAGTAAGTTTATGTATGGCCATGACTCGCAATTGATGAAACGATTACCTAATGAAAGCAATAAGTAAGACAGTTCTATGAATACGAATAAACTGTCGAGTAAAAGATTCCGTAGAAGACGAATTTCATCATTCCAACAACCCGTCTGCAATACAATTGTAGTTTGGCCCTTTAATACGGGAAGTTGCAACTTTCTGCTTACTATAAGTTGATCCATATCAGCTTATGTTATGTGACGTAGACACTAAATTTAGACCGTGCACAGAGGGTCAAATTGTTGGTTTACGGACGAAGATTTGAACATTTCAACACATTTCGTAACTGTAAATTTATAAGTGGCTCGTTCGTTTCATCTCTTTGCCCTTTTCGGAAATGGAAAGTTCGCAAGATATTTATGAGCTAATTATTTTCTAGTTTGTTATAATTATGTCAGGGAGTTGTGGTGTTATCAGGAAAACGTTTAACTTATTCATCATAAAGTCCATTTTTCTCTTTAAAGTGATTTGTTCAACTATTGCCAAATACGGGCAATGGTTATGAGAATCGGGTAATCTGATTTTCGATAATTTAATGATGTAGGGTGAGAATGTCTTCCCGTAAGTCTGCTTGAAAATTCATTTCAACACACCGTGTAACGTGACAATTCTGTCAGTAAGTGTTACTAATAGGAGAAAAATCATCTACTTCATTTCATCCAATGGTAGTGGTACATTTTAGCTGATTCTTCTGATAAAAATAGCGACTGCTTTAAGATCCCCATAGGCCTTAATTTTTTCAAAAGTAAAATTATATATAGTAGGAAGTTGGGGCACACAATTTTTTCAATATATATTGAATTTAGCCAAGAGTCGCAATAGAGTGAAATTCATTAGCATGTTTTCAATTCCGGTTTGTAGTTTCCCCGAAATGATGCGGGATTCATCGATTGGCAGTGATACATTTTATCTGGTAATTTTCTGATCAAATAGCGACTGCTTAGATCCCCCTATAAGTCTGGGAAATGTCATTTTCGACTGTCTCAGGGGTCCGATTTTTCAAAATTTTCTGTTCGCTTCGCGCCAACCAGCGGTGAAGTTCCGCGCAGATAGTCTTCCTAGCAGCATTTTAGTTTCAAGTGAACAATTTTTGTGCAAACAGACCCTCGAATTAGTGACTTCTAAGACCCCTACTAAGATAGTCAAAGGTTTTGACTATCTGAAGTGGTCAGGTTTTTCAAAATTTCCTGCACGCTTCGTCCCAACTTATGGTGGTGCTCCCGGACTTATACCGCTTCATAGCAGAATTTAAGTTTCAAGTGATCATTTTTTACAAAAGGAAACTCAAAATAGCGAATGCTTAGATCCCCATATAAGCCCGGGAAATGCCACTTCCAACTGTCTGAGCGGTCGGATATTTGAAAATGTTTTGTACGCTTCTCCCCAACTAAAGGTGGCGCTCCGCTTAGTCTTTCTGGCTGAATTTTAGTTTAGAACGAACGTACGTTTATCTGCAATTGAAACTTAAAAAAGCGACTGTTGGATCCCCTTTTCAAGCCTGGGAAATGTCATTTTTGACTGTCTGAGGGGTACGAATTTTCAAATTTTCTGGACGCTCCGCGCCAACCAGTGGTGGCGCTCCGCTTTGACTGTCCCATAGGCAGAATTACATTTCTCGGGCAAAAATCTTGTGCCCCAAAAGTGAAATGCTCCCCTACGCCCCTGGAAATACTTCACTCAGGCGTGCACTGGAACAGCTGCTTGCAACATTCAGCAGGATTCCGGATTTGCGATCCTAGGATACATAGTTCAGTGGAGTAAAGAACTGAGCTAATCAGTATCTCAAAAGGGTGTTTTAATCTTAGAAAAATAAAAAAATTCTCACCAGAATTAGAGACAAATAAACCTGGCAAATGCCATTTCTAGCCATCTGGGAGGTTTTAAAATCCAAAATTTTCTTTGTACCCTCCGCGCCAACTGGTGGTGGCGCTACGCTTAGATAGTAAACTCCAGCCACCCCCTACAAAAGTATTAAGCCCTCCATGGACCCCTACCAGGGCTTTGTCCCCTGAACCCCACCAGGGGCCCTTAAAGCGCCCCCTGAACCCCAGGCTAATTGGGCCAACAGTCTAATCCCTGTACAAACATGGGCCGATTTTCCTAAATTTTTAGCCAAATCGTTCGTTCATTTCATCTCTTTGCCTCGAATTGACCATTGATTTAATTAACTATGTACCGACCTAAACAATGGTCAAACCATTGACCTCCAACTTTGGTCAAAATTTGCTAATTTATGGTCAGATCTAACCATTAATTGGTCACTTTTTGACCATACCATTGAGTCGGTGCATAGTTGACCATAGTGTTTTTAGAGTGCACTCTGTGGTATTGAGTTGGATTCAACCTCTCTGAAAGAAGGATGATTATTCTAAACAGAGCGTCACCATAGGTTGGCGCAAATTGTACAGAAAATGAAGTAGCTTATGAAGGGAAACCTCCTTGAATATCCTGATTGAGGAGGCAAATATACTTCTTTGTTACAGTAGTAGAGTCCATGCTCAAAGTCCAAAAGCTATAAGTAGCTAACAGTCGTCAAATCACCTTAAAAGTATAAGACGACTTGGTTTGTCGGCACCGCAACTCGTCTAGACGTTCGTCTTGTTTAGGTTTAGACCCTTTCTGCCTTTCGGATGGCTGATTGATTTACTGAAAACAAGGCAATCTTACACTGGAGACCATTCTTAAACCACCATTCCTATACTTTATCATACACAAAATATGTCTTAAAGGCCCTGTTCTCTCACCCCAAACAGTTCCAATTCTCCTAATCTTCTTACTTAAGGTCCTCCCACAATTATCTGAAATTCATCCTCATCCAGAGACAATCTCAGTTGATTGCTTCGAATCGAGTATTAGAAAAGCTCAATGTTTGTAAACAAAACACTCTCAGTACAGTTCATGCTGTGTAATAAAAGCTTTGGTACTCTGTATTGTTTGAATTAGCTTTCAATCAAGGAACTGAGCCAATGGAGAATTTCAGTACACCCCTTACAAAATTGTGGCTTGGGGTGAGAGGGTTAGCCCTTTAAGGTTAAGGTACTGCCTTCGAATAATTCCTCCCATCCATCCCTAACAAGTAGGCCTACGTCGTACCTCACTCCTTACCATTACAAGTGCCACTGTAGAACGATTTTTTCGACAAGTCCTCTTTTTACTAGTTGGCACTGGGGTGCAGGCGGATTTGTAAAATGTCATCAAGGTCCGCATTTCATGTGTTTCCCGCATGATCCATACTTCTGCTTTGCGGTTTAAATATTTTGAGAGATTTACTCGTAGTATTTTATTTTGACTACGTAACCCATAACTGAACAAATACTGCACCATTTTGAATCTAAACACCACTGAAAACCGGAAAACATTGTTTATTTGGCGGTACAGTATGTATGTCACTTGAAAAATCTCTACAAAGACTTAAAATGAGTATTTTGAAAATTTTCATGCTCCCTAATTAGGAAAATCCTAAAACGAAGGCTTATAATCAGTTCAAAGTTTTGCCAAACATAGCACCATTTTGCATTAGCAAATCTAACGCAAGAAAGTTTCTCGGAGGGGGACACAACTAATTTCGGTTCTCCTATTAAAGCTGAAATCTATTCATTTTGCGATCTACGTTTTCCTGAAGTTCACAATTTTTCCCAAGAGAAAGGGAGATACCGGTTCCCTTTAGTCTCATCCCCCAGGCCATGGCACAGATCAGAAATGGCCAGATTTTGGGTCCCTAAAAGTGTATGCATTATCATTTTTCATAGACTGGTTTTTTCACACTATTTGAGAAGTGGCAGACATGAGATTCGTATTTCAAGGCTGGGTACATCCAGCCTAAAACACTTGGGAAGTGTCGTTTCCAGCCATCTAGATGATTTGTAAAATCCAAAATTTTCTTGTACGCTCCGCGCCAACTGATGGCGGCGCTCCGCCTAGATAGTCTTGCTCCGCCTGACCCTCGGAGGTACCTCGGAGGCCCCACTTTTTACGTAGCCCCCCCCCCCAAAAAAAAAATCCATCCTGGCTACGTCACTGTCTTCCAGGCCGGTGATCACTCAACACATCTGAGAAAACCTGCGATGCCTCTGTAAGAATCCGACCTGATGTTTGTGAGTTTAATTAAAATCCTCCCCATCACTGGTTGTAAAGGCCAAAAATTTGCCAAAGAGGGTACATAATTATATGATTTGCATCACAGGTCTGTGAAAATGACATGTTAGCCGTGATGTCACACACCAACAAACTGCTTTTATCGGACACAGGTAGCCAGAAAAAAAGCTATCTTTTGTTGTGTCGTCACGAAATACCGGCAATTAGTCTAAATTTAATTTTCGTAGTCCAACGATACACATTAGATTGTCCACATAGATTTGCAAGTTTCGAGTTCTTTTCGGCCAGAGATAAAAGAAATTTTAATAAAATATCTCTTAACTCGGATCGGAATCCGCTTAAAGCTACTACATTTCTGGCAGCCTTGGCAGTTTTTTTTTCTGAAGAAAATATTTTAAAAAAATGTAGAAGGTAACAGCTCGGTAATCGTCAATTTCCGCTTTACTTATTACAGGGCCTTCTTGTTACCCCTTCCCCCCAATACTAAAACGTTCTTTACTAAGAAACTGCCGGTTGCCACTAGTAAAATGATTTCATGTGGATGGTCCTAGCTAGGCTCCGGCCCACTCTTACGATGTTGTATATGCAACACCGTAAGGGTCGCATGTAGTTATGCTGCCGTGAATTTAAATTGCTTTGAATCACGAATAAATCAAATTGAGTGTGAAGTGGAGTTTGCAATTTGTGAAATATCCTGCAAGTTTATGTAGAGAAACATGCAATGCAAAAATGAGGCCTGGAGCAGTGGCAGATCCAGGATTTGCCAGAAGGGGAACAAGCTCAGTTGTGGCTGAAAGGTAAATATGAAGGGGTTGAACGATAACAGGCCTATCTGAGCAGAGCGCCACCACTAAATGGCGCGGAGCATACATCAAGAAAACTTTTGACCTTACAAACTCTCCAGATGGCCAGAAACGGCCTTTCCATTAGAATTATATGAAAAATGGTTCAGCTTAACAGAAATGTCACCTTTTGAGACTAGCACTTACAATTGTCACTTAGTGTAAAATACAAACGCCATTAATTTTTAATACGAATTTATACGCTCCACGTATTGACAATCACTTTCAGATTGCCGCTATAAACGGGGTAAACACAAACATAGGCGGAAGGACGGGAGCTTTTCAGTTAGAGGAGGGGACAAGAATTTCTTCCCGGAAAATGCAAATGCGTCCAAAAGACTTTTAACTCTCCGCGCCACGATTGGTTGGCGCGGAACGTTTAAATTTTGGAAAATCGCCCCCTCAGACAGTGGAAACTCATTACGGGGTATTAGCCTTTCAGGAGATCCGTCATGGCTACCACAGTTTTAAGGGGAAAACTGCGGTTCCCAATTACAGTACCCGACCACTGGTTCATTACTCCTATCAGCTGCTTCAATGAGCAGCAGATTTGATTACCATTCTGGTACAACAGAAACCCAACAACTTTGAGGTTCAAATAACAACTTACAACAAATTCTGAAATAAGTGCTAGCAAAAAGGAATCAAATTACTTAAAGTGAACTGAAGGGCTACATCTCCTTTCAGCTTATTCTGAGATAAAGTGCTATGAAATGTCAACCTTCATGGTCATTTTCAAATGCTTAAATAGGCATATAATTAGTACTGAGAACAGTTCCTGACGAGATGGTTCTAAGGGTATTTTTTTCCGACATGAATTGCATTACTCAGGTTTACAAGGAGGATCCTAGAACTCCAAATTTTAAATTTTCGTTTGCAGAAAAACGTTAAAAGCAGAGCTTTCACTTAAACTAAATTTCAGCCAGAAAGACTGTCTAATCGGAACGCCACTATTGTTGGCTCGGAGTGTACAGAACTTTGAAAAATCGTTCCCCTCAGACAGTTGACATGACATTTACCAGGCTTACAAGGAGGATTTAAGCGGTCTCTATTTTGAGTTTTCGTTTGCAAAATATATTCCTTTGAAACTTAAATTCTGCTAGGAAGACTATAGAAGCAGTGCGTCACCATCAGTTGGCGCCAAGCGTACACAACATTTTGAAAAATCAGAACTCTCAAACAGCGTAAAATGGCAGTTTCCAGGCCTACAAGAAGGAAATGCTATTTTGATAAGAAAATCACAAGAGTAACACAACCATTGGAAGAAATTGTATTCTATCTTTACGGGGAAAAACTATTAAACGGAACTGAAAACATTCTAATTGCATTTTAATCCCTTGCGACTCTTGGCTAAATTCAATATGATATTGTCTCGGGACTACGTACCGATTCGTCCCAACCATAAATTATTTTACTTCTTTTAGCAACACTTGTTGAAAAAATATCACGTTGAGAGGTGGGTTAAAATCGAAGTTTCAGGCAGACTTGTGGGAAGAAATTCTTACACTGCATCATGGAAGAGAAAAAACCAATGACCCAATTTTCATTACCGTTGGGGTAGGATGGATGGCAAACTAGTATATACTGCATGCTGGAAGCCCCCCTGTCTGTATGTATAATTCATTAGGCAACTGCAAAAATCTCAGAACTATTTTTAACCTTTTTCCTGGTGTTTTACCATTTCGGACAAAGATCATTTTGCAATACTATGAAGTGGGGCTGAGGAAAACTTTTTCCATTAGCTGACCGAATGTGTCTTAAATTTTTGTTATTACATTGTGTCTTTCAATGATGAAAAGTTTTCCTGACACATAACGTTTTCTATTCTGGGGAAAGATTTGAAAGCATTGAAATAATCGGCCATTTCGGGCATTATGTTCCACAAAACTTAAGAATAGGCTGAAGAATTACTGTTTCTTTTAAGCGACAGGTTTCTCAAACGTTACGCAGTTTTTTATCTCTTTGATTTTTCTAAACATTTTACCCTGGCTATGATTCTTATTTAAACAAATACTTGAAATAATTTATTAGACCATTTCGGGCATTGTGTTGTGGAAGACTATGAAGTAAAACTCACAAATAATAGCTTTTTGACCTGCCGAAATGTAGGCTATAGCGATTGTTTTGAACAATGTTGAATTTTCATGAAAATTTTGCCGTGGTTATAAGGTTTCTTTCCTTTTTCGGCCGCTATGATCTTTTTAAGATTTCGTGAACGCTTAGGAACTTTCTGAAAACGTGGCATTTTTTTTTTGAAACTCAGCGGCTTTTTTATTTTTCCAGTCTTTGCCCCAATTCCTCCTGAATTTTAGATTTCGCTGATTTCGCGTAGACTGCCCACCTGGTACGCCTATCCCTAAAAGAATATCGGAGAGGAGCGCCACCACCAGTGGGGCGGAGCGTCCAGAAAATTTTTGAAACCGCAAACCCTTAGACACCTCAATGAAATTGGCAGTCGCCAGCCTGAGAACTTAGACCTTAAGCAGTCACGGTCGTTATTGTCAGCTTTCTTTTTGAACTGTCATCTCTTAACCAACGAAGAGAATGAAAAAATGCACAATGATCGTAAATTTGCCAAACAAACTACAGGTTGTTTGGTGTGAGGAAGGGAACTTGAAATAAAGTAAGCCTATATATAAGAGAGATGTCATTTATTGAAGCGTAGTCAACTAAGACACTTCACATTAGGCCTAGAATATGGCCTTATTTTGGTTTTATGAAGTAAAAAATCCACTCTTTTTGGAAGGGGGGGGGGGGGCGCTTCCTGCTTAATCTGCCCTTGGAGGCTTAGAGAGAAAACAAGTAGGCCTATAAGCCGGACGGCCTTTTTAGGGGGCATCACGATTAGCAACATGCTGACGGGAGTTGACTTGGTCAAGTCTAACCTGGAACGGGCTTCCATAGCAACGACTGATTCTCAGGGCAACCAAAATTGAGACCTGAGGCCGGGTGTCATATTTCTTAATTTCACATTTATAGGAATTGAGGCGAAGCATATGACAAGCCGCAAATTGCAACTCATGATTTAGTTAAAGGAAGTAATTTCTGCGACAAATTCTTTATTCTGTGCCGTTGTTGCGGAGTTTTGAGCTTGCAAACGCTAAGCAATGTTACAACTTGCATGTGCCCTAATGTTATAAGCCTAACATAAAGTTTGGCATAGGCGCATGCCCTTAAGTATATTGTATGAACTAGTTACGCTAGACGTAAGTTGCAGTGTGATGCGAACATAGGCATGTAAAGCTATGGGCCAGTTCAACTAAACAAAATGCAAGACATTATGTAGTCTACTGTCTTCCAGTTTCACTGCTAGCCCAATCAATATAAACACATACAATGGATGACGTTCGTTTTGAATGGATGCGTGATAAAGTTTATTTCGCTCTTAACATTTCTGAGCCAGAAGTCTTTGAAGAACTTTTGAATCGTGATGAGGGAGAATTTGAAGGAGCACTTGCAAAATTTTTAAATGAGACACCGGAAGAAGGAAAATCTGCTGCAATATTTTACAAAAGAGAAAGAGAAGAAGAGATTGAGATAGAGGTAGAAGTAGGTAAGGATATGCCAGTTAGCCTAAGGCTAGCCCTTGAACAGGACCCAGCATTACGTTCCTATGCTATACACATCATTTCTGGGCCCTTGCCCGGTATACACAAAAACACAGCTCATTTGCCTACTCACCCGTGAGTAGGCATCCCTCATGTCCCCAAAAAGATACCTTTTCTCACCAAACTTTCCACAGATGATCTTTGTCATCACATTCACCTTCCACACAAGTCTGTTAACGAAATAAGATCTTTAAAAGGGAAATTTTGGCTGGATAATTCTGCGAGTAACGTTAAGCCTGTGCAGAATAATTTTTCAGTCAAAGAAGCCATGTGATCTCATATAAAACGGGGAAGCCTACGCAGTGACTGTACAATTTCGTAATGTACAGAGAGCTTACTATATGAAGTACAACTATTGACTAGCCGCGCTTACTAATTGGTCTTCGATAGCTTGTCGAGCGGAAGTCCTTCCCATCATGCAACACAGTAGCAGACGATCAAGATGTCGATGTTACTGTGAAGGATGGCACCACATTTTTCCTGCTTTTTGCTATGAATTCGCTGGTAGTAAACTTTCCAGAAGGTATAAGTGGTATTTAAGAATGCTCAAAATCATTATGTTAACTCAAATCTGTTCTATGAACCATGCCATCGTAATTAGAGCTCAGTTTGTTGTTTTGGCTTAAAACGTCGTTACCTTTGTACATGTAGGCCATAACCGTAGTAAGGAGTGACTAGAAGGAGCGGATTATACGGTCACGTTCAGTGACTAGCCTAAGGCTAACCAGTGTCACATCAGGCTAAGTTCGGCCTATCGTAAGCAAAGCTTTCATTTAGGTAAGTGTATACTCAGCCCTCGAACAGGATTGTGTGTTCGTTACATAGCCTAGGCTCATTCCTCTCACAACACAGCCTTGCGGTTGCAACTGCACAACGACACCCATGGATCATCACCTCTTGCGACCCCAAATAACAAAATATTCTCACCAAACTTCACACACATAATCTCTGGCACCGCATTTACCTTCTGTCAAAAGATGTTTACAAAGTTTCATCAAAGAATGGCCGAATTTTCACTGCCAATTTTGACCGAAACAGCAAGTCAATGCATCATGTTTTCAAACTCTGGACAACTGTTCTCAGTAGAGGTCAAAGGTCACCAGTGGCAAACTTGACAAAACGGGATGCTCCACCTGCATGGCTCTCTTCAAAATAACATCTTTGATTTCGGAAACAATACAAAGTGTGTATTATTGGGAATACCGCATAGACTCAAGCGACTACTCTTGTGAAGTGTATCCACGCAAGGGCTGTGTTGTGAGAGGAATGAACACACAGCCCTGTTTGAGGGCTAGTATATAGGCTACTGTGCTTGTCATGAGTTGATCACCTGAAAAACTTTGTAACCATGAAAATATGAAAGCATCTGTAAAAATCAATGAAACTTGACAGTAATATTTTGTAATTTGTCTTCCTCCTTGTGCTATATTTTGGTGTTTGTTTGGATTGAGCAATCTGTGCAGTACAATTATCTCTTTGGACAGTCTTGCAATTAAAGTTCAAGAGCAGTCCCCTCAAAGATGTTTTGAAGTGACAACTAATTATCACAGTTTTCTTCTTATTCCACTTCAAAACATCTCTCATCACCTTTTTAGGCTTCATTATTGCATGTTCAGGGTAAACAAAGCAGAATACTAAGGCTATTTACATTTTAAGAGGAAAAATGTCAAGTGACTCTCAACAGCAAATCATATAGCAGTTTACAATACTGCTTCAGGTTGGGGTGACTACTCTAGCCCTTTAAGTGACAAAACTTAAAATTACCATAAGAACAAATGACGTTTGTTGACAGACATCAGAACTCAAACAAGCTTTTAGTTACCGTATTTTCCCAAAAGAAATTGCACAAATTGTAATGAACTGTCATGCATCTTGGGTGTAGCATATGGAGAGGGGTAAAAGACAACTGCATGTGGCATTCACTTTTGATGTTTGTGACTACTGCCTGTAGATTTTTGATGCATGTAGATTAGTTGACCAGCATGCACCATAGCCTAATGCACCATTGCAGGAAGAAAAAAATACTTATCAAACCTTACCCAGGAAAAAACCCACAATCAAGCAAAGTGTAATTTAATAGGGCTATACAGTAGTTTGCCCACAAGTCATGCTGGTTTATTATTAATCACCCCATAAGACTATTTTAAGTACACATGTTCATAATGATTTTCCTCAGAAATATTGAAATGTGTTTGCTTTTATGTGTTATTTATTTTCATTTAAAGTATTCAATTGTGCTTCATATTTGTATTTCAATTTCCAGAACCTTCTGAAGCTCCATTTCCTGAAGAAACAGGTCAAGATGCTCTCCCTGAGACACAACCAGCAACGGCTGTCCCCACACCAGTACCAGACACTGTGGAAACTCCCACTGAAGAGAAAACAAAGACAGGGAGTATGTCATTGGAATGATATTTAACAAAATCTTGTACTGTGCATTGGTTGAAACATGTGTAATAGATGTGGGATAATGGCTTGATGTAATATTCAAGGACACAACAGCAAATCTAAATACCCAAAACAACAATGGTCTCTTCGTCACCACTGCAATAATATAAAATCAAACAGTTTAGATACCATTGTTCAACCTCAGAGAAAGGTGAACACTATGACACATGTATGTGTTGTTGATGGTACAGGGTATGGGTTTGGGGGGTGTAGAATGTTCCCACGTTATTTCCTGCCTGTTTTAATTAAGATGGGGCTAAAGGGAAACCAATTTGAACCTGAACCAAACTTGGAAATAAATTTATACGCTGACTTTTTTTATTGAGTTGATTGACACTATATAACACATTTGTTTTGGTGTGTCTTTAAATCTCATCTGTCTCGTCCCGTCTCGTCTCATCTCATCTAACTAACTAACCAACTGACCAGTTAACTAAAACTCTTGAAGAAGGATACAACAAAGCACACCCAAATGATGTATTTCTTTAGCACAGGAATTAAGTTTATAACAGAATGCACACAAGTTGCTTTGTCTATTGAACCCCACTATATAGACTAATTGTAAATCACCACTTACAATGGATAATATAGATATTGATGAGGAAAGGGGAAGGTGGGGTGAGGTTAGTTAGTTACATAGATGGAGCTTTAAGGCCCAGTGGGGTGAGATGATGTAGAAGTGTGGAAAGTCACAATAACTATACATGTACTATTTTCAATTCAAATTCGATAGTTCTGTATCCTATTCTAAGCTCTATATTTTGCAGTTGATATCTCTATTTGCAGATACTGTATTGCAGATACTGTATTGATGGTAGAACTACTGTATTAGGTTTTATATTAATTTCAGAAGTGTACCACTGAAAGGAACATCATCTCCAGAGATGGGTAGTAAATGTGGAAGGTGTAGTTGCAGTGGGGCACAAATATATTAAACCATGACTTATCTGATAGACTGCTAGATAATTTTCGATTGAACCATGACAGAAAGGTCATTCAAACTTCATTTGGTGTTCTCAAAGTTACTTCTAGTCGGATTACATTTTATAGTACAAACTGTCATAAAATGTGTTACGTACTATAAGCTGACAAAACAAGGACTTTCTTACTTAAAAGTGAATTCTTCTTCCACAGAGAAAAAGAAGAAAAAGGGTAAGAAAGCTACATCAGCAAGAACTGAAGATTCATCTCAGCATGAAGTTGAAACACCCAGAGAACCTGATCCTGTTACTCCTGCTATACCTGAAGGTGAAAATGGTGTAGTGGAAGAACCAGAAGAAAAAGTCATACAAACGGTAAATCTTTCAGACAATGTTGCAAACCTTTTCCATTTTTTTTCATTGGATTATGTAGTATTTCATTGGTCCACAATGTACATTTTCATGGTATTTGAGCTTAAAATTTTTCCTAGGAAAAAAGTTTGAGAAACCTTTTGGTGAAAATAGTGTTTGTGTTATCAGGTCAGGGGTTGACCCTCATCTGTTTTATAAATTCACTCTTTGCGCATGTAAACCATACATGTGGTAGTTTTCAGCCTTTTCCCTAGTTTGCATGCTGTAAATTTTTTTGTTGAAAAGGAGCCTCAAAGAGACATTAACCAATGTTGTGCTCTAATCAGAAGAAAAATATAACTAGCAAAGGTGTATTTTGAATTTTATTGCATACAGAATTAACTGGTTCAATGGTGCAAGAACATTTCTTTTTGCTTTGTACAGGACATGGAAGAAAAAAGTGTGACTGAGTCTGTCACTATTTTGCAAAAAGTTATCTGGACGGCAAATGGCTCATTGGTTTCGATGAAAAAAAGAAACCCATGCATTTATGATGGCTTGCATCTGTATGTGTGTGTGTTTGTGACACTTTGCTTCTTTACACGATATCTTCAGAAGGGAAAATCTGGCAGTTCTCAAACTTGGTACACAGATGCCCCTCACCAAGAAGAAGAACCCTATTGTTTATGGTAAAGGTCAACGGTCATCTGGGGTCACTGTTGGTTAAAATCCGAAAACTTTCTGTACATGATATCGCAAGGTGGGACTCCTGGATTAATTTCAAACTTGATATGTTCATGCATTATGATAGCACAAAGAATGCTATCCATTTTGAAAGAAGTCAAAGGTCATCTGCAGTCACCAGGGGTCAAACTCCAAAAACCTTGATTTACATAATATCTCAAGGTAGGAAACTTGGATTAATTTCAAACCTGATATGTTGATGCATTATGATGACACAAAGAACCCTATTAATTTTGGTAGAGATCATCTGGGGTCATCAGGGGTCAAACTCTGAAAAACTTGTTTGCACAATATCTCACGGTGGGAACCTCAGACTAATTTTAAACTTGATGAATTGATGCATTATGATGGTACAAAGAACACTATCAATTTTGGTTGAGGTCAAAGGTCATCTGGGGTAACCAGGGGTCAAACTCCAAAAACCTTGTTTTCATGATATCTCCAGTAAGGAAGCTTGGACTAACTTCAAACTCAATATGTTGATGCATTTATGAATATGATGTGAGGGAGAACCCTACCGAATTTGGTAGAGGTCAAGGTCATCTGGGGTTACAGGGGGTAAAACTCTGAAAACCTTGTTGACACAGTATCTCGAGATAGGAAACACGAATACTTCATATTTGGTATGTGAATGTGTTATGGTCAGAAGATGGTCCTTATCACTTTTAAGTCCTTATTTTTTTCAGTGGAGGTCAAGGGTCATGTGGAGTATCTATCTGTCTATTTATCTGTCTATCTTTCTGTCTGTCTGTCTGTCTGTCTGTCTGTCTGTCTGGCTATTGTTCCTGAGGTCAAAAGTCATTTGGGATCACTGGAAGTCAAAATGTGAAAACCTTGTTAACACCACTCAAGGTGAGAAACTTGAATTGATACTACATGTGGTGTGCAGATGCACATTATGGTGAGAAGTCTGTGTTGGTGGCAGTCAAAGGTCACCTGAGATAACAACATTACTTTTGAACATGCTAGTTTAACATTGAGGGAGATGGTATGGTACAAAATGGCATTTATTTGAAATAGAACATTTAGGTATCAGTGAAACCTCAATGCATTTTTGCATTATGGTTTAAATCCTGATTTTGGTAAATTGCTTTGGGAGTCCTGTTCTGTTGCACACAGCAAAATTCTGAAGTTGATATTCGAAGACTTCAGAATATGTGTCAGTCAATGTTATGTCATAGAAGGAACTCTAAAACCCTGTTCACACTAGGCGATCCCAACTTATTGCAACAAGACTGTCTTGTCGTGGTGGGTGACTGACAACTACCTAGTTTAAGAGCATAGTGTCCACATTATGCAACAAAGTCACAGGTCAATGGAGCCATTGATGCAAAATTGTAACATACTCTTTGATTGTTACCTTGAAGAGACAAGACTGTATTCTATCCATTTTGATGAACCGATCCTCACCAACTTCATTCTACTTCATTGCACGTTTTAGTCTCGTGTGACCAAACATGTTCAGTCTCATGAAACTGGGTCAGGCATCTGCTTGCAACTAGTTGCAAAGCATTCCACACTTTGCAACGCGTCTGAACATTCAATGTCGTTGCAATGAGTTGGTCGCATCGAGTCCCATAGTGTGTACAGGGTTTAATCTCAAATTTATTCAAGAGTCATCACAACATTTGCTTGATACAGCAATTATCTTCCTTAAATGTTTTAATGTGGCTACTTTGATTTAAATGAATGAATGTTTATAGTGCAATCTGTTGTGCTTTTACTGTTTCAAATTTGACCCATCTGATCTCACTCACAGAAAATAATTACACAGACAATTATGAAGACATACCTGTACATGTGCCATGGTCATATTCCAGAAGAAGTTGCAGAAGATGACTGTGTATATTTCATTCGCAATACTCCTGGTGTGGTGGAACTTCCAAACACTATTGATGAGGCCCATGAGATTTTACCTCAATTCTTTGAATTTGGAATTCTGAATGGACATTCACTTGTCATGTTAGAGCAGGTCATCACACAGGTACTGTGTAATATGGTTTACACACCAAATTTTTAGCTCATTAACTTGCATGAAGCAATTCACATTTTCATATTTTCATTTTTGGAATGACTTGATGTTGAATGCTGTAAATAACAATCATATTGGTTGACTTTTTGAATTATCAGATTGGAAGTAGGTGCAAAGATGATATAACTGTATGAATACAGTTTGATTTGATTGCTATCTTGCAGTGAATTAGATTTTTTATTTTACAAACACCCCTCTCCCCTCATCCACCCGCCCCTTTAAGCAGTCCTGTCTAATACTATAACTCTAGATCTTACAACTGACAAGCACATCACAGCTTGATTTATAACTTAGGTAATCATCATCATATGTAATCCATGATGTACTGAAAGTCATAGTAAAAATCGGATTACCCTGCCAAACTCTTCATGACCTCCAAAAAATGACCCTTAAGTCAAAAAACCACTGATCTACATATTATTGAAGGGAAAACTTTCCAGCTTTATTAGCTTGTTACTGTAGTAACATGTCTTGATTGTCCAAAGGCTTTCACAGATTTCCATTTGGTGTTTGTTGGTATTCATGTACACCATTCTTGTGCAGCCAACCATTAATTAATAATATATTCTTAAACAATAACATCATGACAAATGAAATAAATTTGTCAATTTAGCATAGCTGCAAAAATCTTTGCAAATTTAGTAAAACATGGTTTAGAGGAAAATTAATGACCAAGGTTGACTGATAAACTTAAATTTGCGTGTAAAGCACTGATACTTAAAACAGTGTATGTTACCAGTTGAATTTAAAAATTTTTGTCCAATCTCACATTTTTAGTTTTTGTCAGTCTATTGCTCTTGCATAAGCTGTACTTTGTAGTCTTAACATTCATGTATGTGATACTTATGGCTAAAACTTTGGATGTGATTATTTCCAGGTCTACCTCCCTTTGCTATCTTTTAATTCTCACAAAAATGGCGAGGCGCCGACTGATGCAGAGGAGCAGGCAGCAGGCCTTTCATCATCATCTCATGATGACTTTGATGATGACAGCTCTGTAGCAGAATCTAGCAAGATCAACCTCGCTGAGTCCAGACAACGTGCTCTCCTTAGAGATGAATTTCTTATTAATATGCAAAAGTTTGTGAGTCACATATCACGCACTATCCAACATATTGAAGGAGAGGTACGACTTGAGGTTCCAGAACTAGACACTGATGGAGATGCAACTGAACTGGCTAAAAATGAAGAGCTTATACACAGTATTGAAGAAGCCTGCTTACAATGGACAAAACAGATAGCTAGTGCCTTGGAGCTGCAACTAAAGAAAACCCCTCAAGGAAATGGGCCGTTGGCTGAGATAGATTTTTGGAGGGAGAGAAACTCTGCATTGAGTGCTCTAAGTGAACAGCTGAAACTTCCAAAAGTGAAAAGAATGCTCAGTATTCTGTCCTGTAAAGATGCCTTGGGGGATCATGCTATTTTACAGAGCTTTGACCTTCACTGTGCAGAGCTTACCAAGTATCATGTGGAAGCTAAAGACAATGTGCGATTCTTGAGCACCTTAGAAAGACATTTTAAGAATATTACCCATGGTGCAGGGTTCCAAATAGTCCTTGATACAATTCCATCCATGATGAATGCCTTGAGAATGGTGTGGATTATTTCTCGACATTACAACAATGATGACAGAATGGTTCCTCTCATGGAGAGAATTGCCTGGCAGCTTGCAGAGAGGGTTGCTAAAGTCATAAATATTAGAACCATTTTCAAGTAAGTGATCTTAATGAACTACTAACTTTTGTAAATATTGTTTGATTTAAATTTGAGATCCCATGGGATGTTTTTATTCTGTGGAAATGCTTGCCTTGGCTCATTCATAATGCTAAATGTAATTTGGTGTGGCTCTGTCTCAGTATAGTGTTGTTTGTATGCCAAGATACAGTATATAGGATCATCATGAATGATATTTTTTTCCAGTCGCTCAAGCAAAATACTAATTATGTGGTACTTCTCATGTAAAAACCTGGAAGGTTTTCATTGAAAAAAAGAGGAAGTAGAAGAAAAAAAAATACTCTTTTCACATTCCTATGAAGTAAAGGAATATATTGTTAATTTTATTTCATAGCAACAGTGTTATAAAAATGGTCACCACTTTATGCATGAAGGGAGCAATGAATGGGAAAAATCTTTTTTTTTTTTTTCATCTCATTCATTTCGAATTTTATAGTCATTATTTAGAACTTAAGCATTACAATGTTTACAGGACGAAACTTAAAACAACAATCACTTCAAATTATAATAACAATATAGTGAGGTGTATACAGCCTACTCGTCTTCGAACAATAATTGGCAGGAGGAAAATGTTTTTTTTGAGTTCCTCATATAATATGTAGCGTTTTGATTTACTGGGGACACCTCTGGAGATCCTTTTTTCTACTTCTATTGCAAACTTAAACTTGTAAATGAAATTGTCAATTGTAGGGAGAGAACAGTTTTGCTTCAATTGATAGATAAAATATTTGACATGAAAAATTAAAAAATTTAATGGGTGTTTGTGAAGTAACTTGAAACCAAAATAAGTATCCTCCTTGGAAAAGAAAAACTGTTTATTCAATAAGCATTTCTCAACTTCTAGCAAAAAGGAAGAGATTACATGACATTCCCAGAATAAGTGTTCAAGTGTCTCGTCATGGAGGTTACAAAAGGAACATAATGGGTTATCCCGAATATTCATCAAAAAAAGCAGGTGATTTGTCCCCAAAATTCTGTGGAGAAATCTATATTGGAAGTATTGTAGCTTAACCTTCCTGACAGAGTGCCATGGACTTAAGAAAATGTTTTCCCAATCATCATCACTGAGTTTAAAATTATCAGACCACTTTGAAATGGCTTTAGGAGGAGTTGACACCATCTTGACTAAATTCAAATAAACAAACTTTGACACTTTCTTATTATTCTGTATACTGTCTAAGAGGCGTTCTCCTTTACTTGTATTTTGTGTGTCAAGAAGGTTGCAATTTCTCCACTCTCTGGGCACTGCAGAGACCAAACCCCAGTATAAAGTAAAATAGCAATGGTTAATATTAAATTTATCTAAAAATTCCTTGTAAGAAAGGACATTTCCATTCTCATGCAAGATGTCTTTGACATACATAACCTTTTTCTCAAACATGGACTTGTAAAATATTACTTCATTATTTACCTTAATATGTGAATTATTCCACATAATTTCATTTCTATGGTCATAATCACAATCAGAATGTGAATGAATAAAAGATAGCCATGCTTCAGTTGCATGTAGGATAAAAACATTGTTAATATTAGAAATGTCTCTTGAGTTACAATTACACTTAAACAAAAGAGCCCCTCCATATCTTTCCAGATAGAGGTCAAAGAACAATTTCCAAAACCCATGTGTATTATCTGTATATCTCTGGACCCAAGTGCATTTAAGACCCCTAATGAAACCTAAATGAATAATATTGAGTCCTCCAAGATGATAAGGGTTAATTACCTTTCTACGCCTAACTTTCTCTGGTTTACCCGACCATATAAAATCAAAAATTAAAGTATTCAACTCCTTTACAAAATGGGAAGGTGGATTGGGAAGAACAAGGAAGAGGAACACCAACTGGGAGATAGCAAAACTTTTCACAATTATATTCTTACCGACCGGGGGGTAAATCTCTAGAAGACCCCAGGTGAAGAAAAATCTGACACTGTTTAAGTTCTTCACAAGTCTACAAAATGTTCATGTGTAAATACATGGAAAACGGCATCCTAATTAGTACTGCTTTATGGTCAAAATACATGAAGCTCTTGTGAATTGCTCAATATTCACATGATTTTCTTTTTCAAAAAAAAACAACCAACCTAATATTGTCACATACTGAAGAATGCAAATGTTTTTTTTTTTTTTTCACAGGGATACCCATCCTCAAATTAAAGCTAGGACACATGAAGCCAAGAAAACTCTTGAATTGTGGAAGGAATGTTACTTTGAAGTTAGAGCAAAGATTGAAGCATCTGGTAGAGATGCTAGGTGGGAATTTGACCGTAAAAGATTGTTTGAAAGAACTGACTATATGGCTACAATTTGTCAGGATATTTACAACGTTGCACAGGTAACATATAAAGATTCTTTTTTTATCTTGATTTATGCTGCATATGTGAAGTTGCGATATTTTCCAGTTCAGCTTTTGTTGTCTGTTGTTTACTGTTTAGTTGTACGTTGTGCAAATAGACTGATTCACAGTTACACCACTGGTTGGCTAAGAACATGCACAACAACATATACGTGCATGTTAGGTTTTGCTCATGCAGTAATGGCATGCAGAATGTAGACAAAATACAATCTACATTTCATTGTAACAAATATGTAAGTTGCACCCACGGACTTATATACATGGACAGAGCATGTAACATGTACGTCCTATCCGTAGATTGTTGCCACCATCTGGGGCCAAAAAGGCGCACCAAGATGGCCATCGTGAAGCTATAAATAGTCTGATTTGATGAATGTGGTATATTTTAAACAAAAGTTAAAATTGATTGGGAAACAATATCATATTTCTGCAATACGTGAAGTGATTTTGACTGTACCTTGCCACAGTTAAAAAATATTTCAACTTTCTTGCAAAATCTGGGGATTGACTCGAGCAAGTCCAAACTTTTAGACAAATTTATAGAAGACAGCCATCTTGGTGCGCTTTTTCTCATATGTATGGTAGCGACAATCTGCGTGCAGTATGCTCTATCCATGTTTATAGGAAATCTGTGGTTGCACATCATCCACCCCTGTTGTCAAGCAGCCATGATCACATTTGCATGTAAACATGAAGGAATCTATTAATCGCAAAATATATCTCAAGACATTCTCATCAAAGAAAAAGGGGGGAAAATATGGGATTCAATATCATTCTCTTTGGTTTACTTTTGTCTCTTGACACTATTGACACTTTTAGGTCCTTGAAGAATTCTACAACATCTTTGGTCCAGAACTCAAATCTGTTACTGGTGATCCCCAAAGAATTGAAGAAGTTCTGAAGAGAGTGGATGGCTTGGTTGACCCCATTGAAAAGGTATGAAACTAAGAAAATATCATATTTTCAGAGGAAAAATGTTGATAATTATTCAGAGTTTTTGCTCTTGCTAATTAATTTCTGTTTGCAAAAGATGTAATATATATTTTCTGGTATTACCTTCTCAGGTGGACTTTGAACCCTTTGTCCTCAAACACCAGCTTCAGTGGAAGAAGCACATGGAGTGGTTTAACAAAGAGGTTTCTGCAATTGAAGATGAAGCCAAGCATTTCATCAATGAGTCATTCAAAACACTTAGATCTGCAGAGGGTGCTTTTGATCTCTTACTAAAGTTTAGGCACATACGATCCAGGGAGGCTATCAATGCGCAAATGATGAAGAAGTTCAATGACATCTTATTACAGTATGGTAAAGAGGTGAGATACAGGAGAAGTTATGTTCTATGCTTTGGGGGGGGGGGGGGGGGTGCCAGTCCAATTTGAGTGCCATCTAATTGTCTTCAGCTAATTGTCTTCAAATTGACAAATGTCTCACCCTACCCACCCCTGCTATGTCATGTCCTTTTTTCAATGTCCTTTTGCCAATGTATATATTTCAAGTAACAAACATGGCAAAATCTGAATAATTTTCACTCTGTTCAGAGACAGCAATTTTTAGCTTCATGCCAGAAAGCAAGGGCCATTGGATAGGTCTGACCTGCATGGCAACAACACTGCTCTGACTCCTTGGAATAAGCAGGTGGTCAGACAAACTCTGAACTGGTCTTTCAAAAACTACCAAATTTGATCCAAATGGTTGGGTTGTCTGCCTCACGGCTTGAAGTTGTAATTTATTAGCCAATGGCTTCTCCCATGTTTGTGGTCACTGAGGGTTGTGCAGCAACTGCCCTCCAAGGCCTACTACTATCATTATTATAAGTGAAGAGAGCTGGACAACATACCAGGGTTGCCCCACAAAGAATTTATCAAAAATAGCTTCTTCAGAATTATTCAATGGACTTTCATGATCTCTTGCTTTTTTACAAGTGTATGATGCAAGACTCTGCCCATGCTGGAGAAAAAATTTCATCATGCAGAGGTTCCTGAACTTTGTTTATACCAATAATATGGTAATGTTTAATGTGTAAGTTAATATTTTATATTTTTTGATGGCAACATCTCAGTAGAGGTTTGTATGTTAGGATTGCTTAATTTGTTTGATTTTTTTTTAAGTATTTCATTTAGTTCTTTGTTTTCCTTCACAGGTGGATACTGCTCATGCTTTATTCAAACAGTACCAACATAGCCCCCCAGTGTCCAAGAACCAACCCCCAGTTGCAGGTGCCATTGCTTGGGAGAGATCCTTGTTCCTGAGAATAAAACACACCATCATTCGATTTCAAGCTGTTGAAGACATGATGACAAGTGACTATGGCAAAGCAGTAAGTACTTATGAAGGTCAAGGATTACCTGGATATAAAGTTGTTGAAAATATGAGTATTTGTAAGTCTCATTTAATTCAGAAAAGGCTTAGTGAAAAAAATTGGGAGATACTCTGCAGTTTTTTTTTTTAACTTTTGTTTCATATTTCTAGTTTTATGATTTTGGGGGTACATGCAAAAGGTGAAGTAAAAGGAAAGAAAAGAAAAGAAAACATAAACCTGAACATTGGAGACCTTTATGAAGGCTTAACAAAACTTAACAGCATGTGTAATTATTTATTAAATTTTTAACATCCAGTTAGGTAAACTTTTCTTTCAATATGGCCTTTTACTAAGTATATAAAACATTCCATTAATTTGACTGTTGTTATTATTTTTGAATATTTTGTTTTGTTTGTCAACATCTGTAAATTTATAATTCATACCTTAGTGCTTGAGGTCCTTCCATATTTTCTGTAGGGAAACGTTTATACCCTACCAATTATATCTCTTTGTGTTTATATTAGAAAGGATGATCTTGTATGAACAAGTTAATATTTGTGACAATATATCCTGTAAGTTTGTGTCAAATGTAGTATAGCAGCTGATCATCCATGAAAACAGTCAGAGTTTGCTAAAGTTTGAAGTGCATGGTAATATTATTTCTAATATAAACCCATATTTTGATGAACAAGTAGGAGCTGCATTGTAGGCAACTTGCAATAATAATGTTTCCTTTTACTGGGACTAACATGTGAGATTTTTCCAGGATTTTGAAACATTTCATGCATGCTTTACTCATATCATCTATGCTCACCATCTGTGTTTGTAAGTTTAGTAAGGTAAAAAAATTCATTTTCTCCCATTAAGGCCAGAAATAAGTATCTTGGTGTGGCTCGGCAGATGAAGGAGTATGAGGACAAGAAATATGAACATTGGGCAGAGCATGTTGCTGCTATTTTGCCTAGTCTTCTGAAACGTAACCTTCTTACCAAGCCTGATGTTATTCCAACAAAGAATGATCTCCAAGGAGAAGACGGTAAGATTGCCTTTTATTGATGTTAAGAAAGAAAAAAGTTTTAAGTATCTGTGTGTATCTTTCCTAAGACTACACTTTATCCTCCCTTCATCTTTGTTGCTTAGTGTGTACCTTCATTCTCAGTTTCTTCATTCCCTATCTATTCTTATCATTTGATCATAATTTATTCCCCTTGCAAGAAAATCTTTCCTTAAACTTGCAGTTACCCAAGGAAAGGGGCATTCAGTAAAAATCAGTGATGTGGGGCATTTTACGTCACAAAAGTTTGGGACAAATCCAGTACAGTGTTGCTTTGTGCAATTGGGTGTCCGTGAAACAATTGCATGTGTAAGGCAATGTTATCCACACATGTATAATTTCACTCAGGCTTCAAAGTTGCAAGTGTGTGCTGCAGGTTGAGTATTGTGTAGTGTGACTACTAGAATAGAAATTGTGAGCATTTTTTCCCCTTTTTTTTTTTTCCCCTTTAATCCGTCACTTATATGAAAGTCATAAACTTGCCTTATTTTTCTGTTCCCAGGTTTTAGTGCAGATTCCAAATATGTTGTTGACTTTGCCTCAGAATTATCAGAGATAATTACAGAAACTAAGTACATGGAACAACTTGGATTTTCAATTCCAGAGTTGGCCAGAAATGTAGCTCTTCAGGTATGATTATGTGAGAGATTTATTTGTATTAAACATTTATACCTCATCTTTGTGGAGGTGTGTGCAAGACTAAAGAAAATCTTATTGAAAAGTCACTTTCAATTCTTCTTCATTGTAGATTCTGTTTTTTAAGTGTCCTTTCATCTCAGATATGTATGAAGGTGCGTAATATTTTTTGTTGTTTTATAATTTTTATCAAATTCCAGGAAGACAAGTACATTCGATGGAATGATGGCTTGAATCACATGCTGAGTCGATACCACACCGTTGTTTCTACCTTGAGTACTGCTGAGGTGAGAGAGTGTGGGAAGCAGGTTCCTCAACTGATTCTTATTTATATAAAAAAAGATCACTCACTCACCATAATCATCAGGAATTTTCATCTTGTATTAAACAAAATGTGTACCAAATGATTAAAACGTTCGTGACAAAATTCTTACTTTATTCCCTATTCGTAATCTTTCACTGTACATTGGTACTGTTTGGTGCCAAACTGCTCTACTCAACTAGCAGGGGTTGGGTGGATAACAGTTGCATGTCAAAGCACTGTGCATCTTTTGAGCTTGTTGTTCATACTGTAGGCATCGTATGCTTTGTTAAGGCAGCTAAACTGGCGAAAAAGGAGGATACATTGTTCACTTAATGCAAGTCACAGTCCCCGGGGCATGGGATGCGATTAATCCCATATAACATTTTACTAAATGATTACTTGGCTGGCAATTAATTGCTAATCGCTGACAGCCCTACTCCACTGTTATTTCACTCCTTGTAAATATTGCCTGAAGACAGTGTAAACTTCATGCCATTGCCTGTGAAAAATTGGACTTTCATGCTGATTTCTATGATTAAATGCTTGTGCATTGTACACGAAAGTGCAACTGATAATTGATCTGATTGGGTAGGTTTTTGGGGAGGCAGGGGTTTGAATGGGGGAAAAGCAGGGTTTATTTAGTGTTAAATGTTAGAGGTAGGAGAATGCAAAAGATTATCCAGTAGAGTAAGTCATGCCCTGCAAGCTTGGGGTATAAGCCTGGGTTATTACAGAGTGATTTGTAATTTTATGAATCAAAAAGATTACATTCTCTTCATGCCTGGGACTTCATGAGTTAATTTCTCAGCATTTCATACTTCTTCAGTACAACTGAGCTGTGTCAGTGTATATCTGTTTTGTTCTTGCCAAGTAACCTGCCAAATCTAAAACCTTAGTGAGGATATTCAACCCTTGTAACAAAATAAAAAATGTACATTTTCACATGGCAATTACATTTATGTTATCTTAGTCAATATATTTGTCATATTTAGTTTACAAATGGTGTACTCTGTTGGAGTTAGATTGGTGTGTGCATCTCTGTGTTTCTCCTCTACACATTGGCCCATTTAATATCTAAGTCCAAATCGATTTATGTACTCATTCATTATACAAGAATGATGGTGAAAACAAGAATGAAAAAGAAAAAATGAGTATACAGCTGTATTATGACAAAAATCTACTGCAAACATAATGCCTCATTTTTTCTTCTGCAGACTCAGTTGCTAGATGACCATCTGAAAGATTTAAGCAGGACCTTGAAGCCAGGACACAAGAGACTCAACTGGAATTCTCTTGGTATTGCTGATTACATTTCAAAATGTGAACAGGTAAGAAAAAAAGCAAGGGCTGTGCTGCCATTTTGTCAACATGAATCTGGACTACAGTTTTCAAACTATACCTGTGATATATCCATCTGTAAGTTTCACATAAATCAGTCTATAGGGATTCTTCTCTGACGTAAGTATATGTAAAGAAACAAAACCTGGCAATATTAGAATCTAAGTTGAAAGTACTCACAACATGTATTAGTACTCAAACAGTTATTGAACAAGTATCACTTATTTTATTTTTTAAGCACAATGCCACTTATTTTTTTTTTCAGTGCAATGCTGTAAAACTATGTTAAAATCCCTATATAACATACAGTGCCAAGGAAGTGTGTTCAGACAATATCTTTAATAGATAGAGGAATTTAAATAGTGTTTATGACCTTCTTTACTTTTCTGAATATTTCAAGATTAACTATTGATTTGTGTATACTGTAGAATCTGGCCATACATTTAGGCCTCAAAATAAAAACTTTTTGAGGCCACATAGATAACTTCAATAATAAGCTTTCAGCTAAGTTTATATTTTGTAATGCAATAGTTGTCATAAATAGGAATAAAAACCCAAGTCCATTATAATTGTGTGTACGTGTGCTCAGTAAACATCACTGTTCATATATTATCTTGCATTTTGATATAAATACATAAATGTTTAATTGGGTGAAAATATTTATCTTCTTGGGTTTATTTTCCCATCAACATTCCATTCTCAAACAACAATTTGTTTACATTTAGCTCAGTGTAATTGAGATATGTCACATTTAATTACAATACAAAAACTTGTGCTTGTGGTTCTTTACATATTTTTTAATGGATTTTTTTTTTTCTTTCCTTCATTTGGAAACATTTGCCTATAATGTATGAACCAAAGTTTGCGTATGTATCCTCTTTCTGTTTCAGGCAATTTCAAAGTTTGAGTCTTTGTTGAATCAAATTCAAAAGAATGCTAAGGACATTGATGCTAGGCTCCTGTCAATTGAGAATGCAGACCTCTTTAAGGGACCTCCTCCAATCTTGAATGGTGAGATACTTCCAAGTTGTAAGGAGTACTTTGAGAGGATTGAACAGGAGCGAATTCATACATTTGAAGTCCTTGCACGCAAGTATCGTGCCATTGGTCCTCTTCTTACCAAGATGGAGGGACTTGTTGCCCATACCAACTCTGGAAGATCTCCTCGACTTCACAGTTACTATGCTCACTGGGAGTGGAAAGTGTACCAGATCTTGAGAAATGTAAGTTAATCTTTTAAGTGTGTAGGAAGGTTTAAGGGAAACATTTGGTTTCTTGTTGTCTTTAATGAAGACAAATTTTTCACTATGTGCCAAAGACAGACATACTCATCAAAGGGAGACTTCAAACCAACTAGCCCTAATAATTGTTTTCTGCTGGTTCAGTTAAAATTCATTTTGGACATCTGTCTTTACTCTTCTCTATGGTTACTTCAGTAAAGCAGTTCATTAATTTGGAGAAAGTTTTAAGAAACATCCAGTAAGGTTTTAACCATTTGCTTTATATTGTGGTCAT
Organism: Holothuria scabra; assembly: GCA_037179385.1. Lineage (NCBI taxonomy): Eukaryota > Metazoa > Echinodermata > Holothuroidea > Aspidochirotida > Holothuriidae > Holothuria > Holothuria scabra. The sequence continues at coordinate 5,881,535 of CM074187.1, read as the reverse complement.
TTACGTAAATCTCCTTATAAATCTGTGTCAAAGTAGAAAATGTTTGGGTTAGTGTTTTTAAATTGTGTGTCTGGAAGGTGAAGTTCATGTCAGTGAAGTAGCACACATGCTTTATATTCTTCACTCCCTGTACATATTTTCAAAGGCTATGATGTCAAGGTTCAAAGAATTCTCTGCTGTTGTACAATTATTTATTTCCAGAGATGACAGTTACTTATTTTCTTCTCCTTTAACAGTTGATAATCAAGAACCTCACTCGATTTAATCAACATCTTGCTGGCAGTAAGCCAATGTTTCAAGTTGAGGCCATGCTCTCTGCTCCAGAAATACTTTTAGCCCCAGCTGCAAATGAAGTGTATAAGCTATGTATGCAGTCAGTACGAGATTGTGTTGAAGGGTAAGTGTATGCACAGTTGCAATGACATCATCTGTTACAGAAAGATGCTGTAAAGCTACGGAGCCTGTAACTTCTGCAGGCAAACTTTTTACAGTTTGTTGGAACACAAATGATTGATATTTATTATGGTGCATACAGCTTGAGAATTCCATAGAATCTTGTTAATGGTACATGGAGTCATCCTAAATATATTTACTTTGGTTTCAGCCATGCTGACTCAAGTGGCTAAGAATTAAGACCACAAAATGAATTTTACTATCAACATCTTCTATAGATGGCTGAGAAAAAAGTGAATATTATGGTTACTGCTAGCTATTATCTAACAGGTGACTACTTACAAGCAGGCCTTGAATTTTTTTTTGGCATATGAGTGGTATCACACTCCATCACTCACCTCAAATCACAATGAATAATAATATTTTTGACATTTAGATACCAAATGTAGCTGTAAAGGTTAATGCATTAGTTTCATAGAACAGCCAGCACACCTGTCACACTCTTTAAATTCCTGAGGAGTTTGATTTGTAGCACACCTTGAAAATCTAAAACTCAAGATGTGCAGTGGGAAACATTGCATTTAAAACGCATCAACATGGCATAGAAATATAAAGAGCCTTTAACCGTAAATTATTCCATCCCTCCAATATAGTCCAGTATAAGCTTTGTTTCCTGAAAATGCTATGTTAAGTAACATAGGTTGCATTATTTGAATTTTTGAAAGTTTTTTTAACCAGTTACTTGTGAGCAACAAGTAATGAATTTATTTCTTTGAGAAACCTTTTTTTTTCAGAAAAGATTGTTACGAGAATGCCTTATTTTAAATCAATTGTCATTCTGCAAATACATCAAACTGAGGGGATATGCTGCACACTTAGGCCTGTATTGGCTGCACTCCTAATTTCAATGCCCTGGGAATTTTTTGCCATATTTTGTAACAGCAACTCATAAATATTCAACAAAAAGTGAACCAAAGCAAGTTTGATTACAATCTGATGAGCAATGTCAACTAGATTTAGAGTGAAACTTTGTCCTCGTTTTTGTTGACAAAAAAAAAATGAACATTTTTTGTGCAATGAATGCAACATTATTCTATAATGGTTTCTCTCTGTTTGACCCAATACAAAAAGTGATCTTTATCAAGTTGTCTGTAGTATAACTTTACAGCATCATACTGCTGTGTTCTTTTACTATTAAAAAGTAAGTGTTGTTCTTTGGAGGACATAGCTTTGATGGGAAACAGAACTTATCAGGGAGTAGATGTTTGGTATTGCCAGATGACTCTTTGCCAGCTAGAGGGGTACTTAAGAAAAAAGTAATCACTAAGCTACAAAGTAAACCACAAATATAAACCACAGTTATGAAATGGATGGATTAAGTGAATTGGTTTGTATTATATTTTCAACTTTGTGTTGTTTAAGGACCAAAAACTTTGTACGTTGGATGCATGGCACCTGTATAGAGACTCCACCACAGAATGTTGAAGGGGAGGATGAACCTATTATCTTCAGCTTCTTTTCTGACATAGCTGCTGACCCTGTCATTGTTGAATTTATCACAACTACCTCCAACTACATGCAGAAAACCCTTACCAACCTTACCAAGTACCTCAGCAGGTAAGTATAGTTGAAAAAATGCAAAGAAAAGAGTCTTGAGGACTTAGAACATTTGTTCTATGTTAGCTTTTGTTCCTTGCTCATCTTTTGTATTTTTGCCCATATCTGTACACCTTTGTGCAGTGTTGCCTTTAAAATTGTCATGACCTTTTTGTTTATTTTGGCTATCAAGTTGTTTGTGTTTTTATTTTTATTTTGAGAAAAAGAAAACAATTATCCTTTTTATTACATAGCTTGATTGCAAAAAATTTGCAGTAATACATGGTTTAAATTTTTTGATAAAAATGAGTTTATGGTACCAGTGAACACAACTTTTTGACTGAATCGATAGGTATGAAGAATGGGAAATTGACAATATTTCACTTAATTTCATACCTATAATTCAAAATTGTAATCACTATTTTGATTTGCTTATAATCAACGAGGAAATAGGCTTACCTGACTTCATTCAATGATATGTCTGCCACTGACGGTTGTCAGCTTTTTGGATGGTGAGCTGCAGGCCCCCAAAAAATCGTCTCTGGAGGGCCACATGTAGATTGCAGGTCACAAGCAGTTGACACCTAGTTGTTTGACACATAACTACTTTGTGAAGTTCTGTGTTTATCTTTTTCAAGTGCGTCATTTTGAACTTTTTAAAGGTTATTTGAAGTTGAACACATCCTCTGGTTTCACCTTGTTTAGAGAAATGAGTTTGCAGTTTTCTAAAAGTCAAATTCCATTTTGTTCTGTCATTTTACACAAACTATCATGGAAATGTGTAGCACTAAAACATCAAATTCTGTTTTGTATTTAAACAAAGAAGAAAACTCTTTTCTCTTTTACCATTTTAGACTATGATATGCAGTTAGTCTTACACAGAGGGAACTGTTGCCTAAGGAATAAGTGTTTCTTTTAAGGATTTTTTATGTTCTTTATCTCTTTTAGTTCTTCTTAAATCTTTCCTGTGTAAATCTTTTTTGTCATATTGTGTATATCCTCTCCTTTCAGGTGGAAGAGATACCGTCCTTTGTGGAAGCTTGACAAGACAATAATGCTTGAGAAGTTTGCTGCCAAGAACCCTACTTGTGTTGCATTTGATGATATGTTACAGTTCTATTCCAAGCTGGCAGATGAGGTAAATTGAGGTGAAATTCAACAAAGGAGAGACATGGTTTAAAGCTTTTCATTGCATTTTGTCCAATAGTACACTGCACAGTACTTGCCTGTAATAGAAGGCATCTTTCAAATTTCCTCAGTAGGTATAAGAAAAATGGAGTTTCTGCTTCCATTGAACATAATCAAGAACATATTCAGTATATTCAAGAACATATTCATGTATTCAGTGGTGGTACCAGAATGTAAAAATGAGGGTGGGAGGCAAACTAGGAGCAACGGAAAATGTTTGGGGCAAACATTTTCAAATGCCACATGAAACCGAGCCCAAAAGGACATCTCCAGCAAGTAGACACAGGGTCAAAGCCGGGGAAGCTCTGAGATTTAAGCATATCTGTGGATGAAAAATTAAGTCTCAGGAGAGATATATTATTCATTTATTTTCAGTTGATGTAACTGACTGATCAAATTTGGAAGGTTGGCAAATGAGGTTCAAGAACAAAAACTGAATTGGCAAATGCCCCTTCTCCTCCCCCACTCCCCATAGTGACACAACTGAGCATATATCTAAGCATCATTTGATAGCAAAATCTTATAGCTTTCCTTGATGCTGTTATTATTTAATGACTGACAGTCATAGTTGACACCCTTAAATGAACTTGAGCTCATCTCTGTGTTTTAAATCTGGCAAGTATTTTTCTGCTGTGGTGTAGCAAATGCATGTACCATTGTTTGTTTATCACCTTCAGAAGCAGATAAAGGGATGTTTGCTTTATCATGTGTTAGATTAATTTTAAAAACCTGGAGGGACAATTTAATGGAAGTGTTATCAACTTATCGTTGACTTGGGTAAATATTTTTTCGTACCTTTGATCAAGGTTGTCTAAATATTGGGTTTATTGAATTAGTTGGGTGGCATTTAATGACACATCAATTAAAATGTGTTATTAGCTGATTATAAATGTAATATTTAAATATAGTTTCAAATATGGTTCAACTTCAAATCAGGTTTAAAATATGCTTCGGATATGGTTCAACCCCTTCACTGTAGTCACCTCTTGCAAAATGTGGGGAATATCATGAACATATCCTACAACCCCCAACCCACAGGGTCAGTTAGTTAGTTAGAGTTTTGCGGCCCAGTGTCCAACCTTATGGTTCAAGTCAAGCCAGCTACCGCCTTTTTTCCAGTTGTGGCTCACTGGCTTGTTTTTCCTACTTCATTGCTTATGCGGAGCATCACCCACAATGGCAGTAGGTTCTATTTTCAGAGTCTTTGGTATGACTGGACCTGGGAATAGAGCCCCGGCCTTCCACGTGAGAGGTGGATGGTGTTACAGTTAGACTGAACACGCTAGGGGTTAGAACAAACCCACAGGGGGCATAACAGTTGTTAATATGAGGATGATAATGATGGTGAAGGTGAGGATGGCAGTGTGGATGATATGATTTATAGTCTATGCTCCTATGCAAGGTTATGAAAATAACACTCTGGTGGTTGAAAATTTGTTTTTTGTTCTTATCATCATTGCATGTTGAGTATGCTAGTTGTGGTGTATTGCTGTTGTGGTTTATTCATATTTGTGTATAAATTGCACAAATAATAACTTCGTTTTTTAATTTACAAAAGGTGGCTTCCCAACCAAAGATCCGAGATGAAGATAGCATTCGACTGCACATGACAATGTTGGCAGACACAGTGAGGGATCATGCCAAGAAATGGGTCAATTCTCTTGGAACACTCCTGCAAGAAGCAGCTAAGACAGACCTGTTTGGACTCAAGACTGAATTAGAGGTGAGAATCTTTCTGACTATGTATAAATAATGCTCTTGCAAGATGTGATGATGCTGTCAGCCATGAAATGTGTTATAATACACAAATTAAAACAAGCTTATTTCATTATGCCTTGTTTCTTGTGGTAAGAATGTGGCACATCATTTGTATCATTACAGTCTAAACACATGAAAAGAGTATGCTCCACTATCATTTGTACATTCATTGTTGCCACCTTGCATCTTAGCAATATAGTTATTTCTATGGTCTTGTGTGGAAATGTTTTATCTTGCTCAAGTTGTTAGATATCAACAGATTTTGTGAGCAACTTTTTAGTAGTATTTTGAACACATTTATCTTCAGATTATACAAATGACACACCAGTTAATTGCATGTGTGAATGGTAGCAACTCTTTAGTCCTCATGATTCCTTTTCAACTTGTAGAGAGTGATTGTTAATTACACTGAGTACAACCTAACATTCTAATGCAATTTACTTTCGTTTAATGACTGACCGTTTGTTATTGTGATGGTAGATTGGATGGTCTGTCTGTAGGATGATTGCATGTAGAGTAATTGCAGTTACTTCATGTGTATGCAAATCTGAATTGTTGTCTTGAAACCACAACAGAACATAACTAAATCAACCATAATAAAAGCTAAAGTTAGCAAATTAAAGAGGTTTCTCTTTCCTTCGTTCCTTTTGCAGACAATGAGTGCCAATTTGAAGAGATCACCTGACACATTGGAGGATCTCAAATTTGTACTGAAAGTTATTTCTGATGCTAAGGACATGTCACTGACAGTTGAAATGAGAATCGCAGACATCTTGGAACGCTATAGGACAATTGCAATGTACAACATTGAGATAACACCCGAAGAGAAAGAAGCCTGTGATAACATCCAAAAGATGTGGGAGGACTTGTTTTTGGAGTCAAAATATGTTGACGCTAGCTTGATTGTGGTCAAAAAGAAATTTACTGAGGTAAAGAAAATCTTTTTTCATGCTTTCAATGGTTTTTCATGGGTTTTTTTTAATGCTTACCTTTTTCTGTTTGCACTCTTCATGCTGTTCCTACTTTAATACAGTATGCATCACTATTTGTGTTGGGTAATTACCGTATTTACTCTATTAAACGCCCCCTCTCTAATAAACGCCCCCCCCCCAACTTTTTTGTCACATTGCATAAAGTGAAATTGTTAATTCCAAAGACAATATGGTAAAATGAAAATGAAATAGTCCTGCCTTGAAGCCACGAAATCTCCTAAAGTCCCATACTGTATCCTGAAGTAAAAGGCATGTTTCTGCAACTAATTTCTGTTGATATCCATCACGCTATAGTTTGGTTACCGGTCATTGGGGAGGAGCTCACAGCTGATTGTGAAGCTGACAACCAAATGGACAAATATGTCATATGTAGCAGTTTATCAGAAGTCACATAAATTTGACTCTAATAATCGCCCCCCTTAACGAAAATTTCACGCCCCCGGGGCGTTTAATAGAGTAAATAAGGTATGTCAAGTCACATGACAAATCATAGAAAAAATGAAAAACCCTTTTTTTTTTAACTGTATTCACACAATTTATTCTTTTTGTTACTTAATTTAAACTTACTGCTTCTTCTCATTACAAAGAGTTACTTCTATTACCAGTGAGGATTTCCCCTAAAGGTATTAAAAAATTGTATCACAACATTCTTCATTTGTAATTCTGGCAGATTACTCAAACTCAGATTGGAGGTTTTAGTACAGAGCTAGACAAGTTTCACACCAGGTTTAAGGAGGGAGGACCAGGAGCAGTTGGAAATGATCTTGACAAGGGTAAGTGGAATACTACTACTTTAATATTCACTTTGTATAATTTCTTAGTGGTTTTCTCAACTTCAGTTTGTAATTGTCATTTGAAGGTTACCATGACTGAACCATAGATAAGTTTAATATATTCATGATGACCACTTCTGTTGCATGAGAGGACTTACTTGGGGAAAGGGTTAGAAGTGGTCATCATGAAACCATCAAAATTAAGATTGATTAAGATGCTGGCCAGAATCAAGCAATTGACTTAGTCTATCACCTTCAACAATAATACAGAACTATTGATAGTTATTCATTTCCTTTGATTTATTTGTTTCTCCACTACAAAGTACAGTTTTATTAAATCAAAGAATTTCTGTAGAAACAAAACAGATTTGACATAGTAGAAGGAAGTGTACTAACATTAAAGGCAGAACAGTCCCTTGAAAAAATATAACAATATAACCGTATAAAAATGAAGTACTAAAGTTACTAAGGAGAGGTATTAAACCCAAAAAATTACAATACCAAGGGAGCAGACTTTGGGTAATTTGAGGCAATTTTTATGCAATAATTATGTTGGAAAATGGAAAGGATATCAGACTGGTTTGATTATCAAAATTATGATAGTACTTCTTTAAAGTTACATAATTTTTAGCCTTGAATCTTGCATTCGGAGTGTTGAAAAAATGCATGAATGCTTCTCCACCTCAGGAACCTACATTGGTTTATACAAATGCATTATATGTTAGAGCTGAGTAGCTAGAATAAATGTCATAGTTACAGTGAAGATATGTCTCTTTGTAAAAATTTCACCACAAAAGTAACTTTCATGTATCAAGTTTTTCTTATACTCCCCCCCCCCCCAACAAGCACCCACCCCTTGAACAGATGTAGTTGTTGACTAACTTATCTTTTTTGAAGCCTATGCAATAGGGTAACCATATATTAGGTGTGGTGTTGTGGGTGTATTAGTCAGGGCCTTTGTCTAAGTTTTCTATTCCCACTAACACTTTATAATGGAGTTAAAAACTTTGCTTCTTTGGTGCTGGAAAAGCTCCCAAAGCTCCCATGTGCTTTGCCACTATGATATATTTCACTATTTTTTTTTAATTTTTTTTTTTAATGTTTATGTGTTATTTCAGGTCTTCAACTGCTGGAAACTTACAAGAAGGAGTTGAAACAGTATGAAACTGACAGACAGGAATTGGCAAATGCAGAGAAGTTATTTGATTTGCCTATCACAATGTATCCAGAACTTGTTCAGGTCCAGAAGGAGATGTCTGGCTTGGAAAAAATATACGACATCTACAAGGAACAAAAAGTATGATACTGTATATTTTTTTCATAGTAAAAATAAGTTGTTTAATTTGCAGCAGAGGATAGTTTTATTTCTATTTTCAAATAGAGGGTTTCTAAATGATGTGACTGTAGCCAGAGTGATACTTAAACAATTTAAGGGAGAACACAGTCATTTTGAGATTTAGTAAAGGGGATTAGTCCCATATGGCAGAATTTTCAACACCCTTTACCTCCCCAGCTTCTTCAAAAACAAAATGTTTTCAATATATTTTAAATCTTCAATTAATAAATAAGGGATGCTTTTACAGAAGAAATGTAATTCTTTTTGTTACTGAAGACAATGTGATGATTGTTCTATATGATGATTTGATCATCTTTATTGTCATGTGGTTAGATTGGTTTCTGTTTTAAAATATTGGGAGGTAATAGGAAAAATAAAGAAAAGAAGGCACTCACATCCTGGATTGTATTGTAGTCTTAAGGAAGATACTATTCAATTTTCAAATATATGAATATTTTTTTGAAGGTGTATTAAAATATTGTTTGTGTGCCTGTTAGATGCCTGTTGGTAATAATCCAGATGTGCTTCATTATACTTTATTGTAGACAGCCAGAGAAGAGTGGGCCCAGACATTGTGGGCTAATCTCAATGTTCAGCATTTGGTAGATGGTATTGAAGGCTACATCAAAGCTTTAAAGAAACTCCCTCGAGATGTGAAGGGTACACCAACTGCTCGAATGGTGGAAGGAAGGATGAAAGAATTTAAAGACTCCATTCCTTTGTTTGTAGACCTCAAGAATGAAGCTTTGAGAGAGCGGTGAGATTTAAGTGATAATTTTTAATCTGAGGCAAGGATATGCTTCCAAAATGTTTCAAAGCAGGGTTGTTGTATTGGTGTTTTAAATGCCAAAATCCACAAATTTTGCATATTTGAGAGATTATTAGTGTACAAAATTGTGAAGCTCAGACAAACTAGCTTCTTGGTATTTTATTGCAACTTCCATTTGCTTATCTTTTTTTTTCCTGCTATTTGCAACTTTTTCCTCTCAGAAAGTTTTCCAACCTTACTTCAAAGAATTTTTTACAAGAGATGAAGAAGTTGCAAACTTTTATTCTAGAGTGTTTGAGAACTACGTAACAATATATATTTGAGGATGTTGATTGTCACACCGCATTATATGGGGTGAATAGTTAGTGTTGCTGTTAGTGATTTACATTTTTTATTTTGATTGGCATTTAATTCCTTTAGTTTTACTTAATTGTACTCCATTTGTGTGAAAGGATCAGCTGTTGAAATATTTATGGCCTATACTTCAAAGGCCAAGGGTAGTACTCTTCAAACTGATTTTGAAACAACAGCTAACTTTCACAAATTTCTTCTTATTTCTCTTCAAAGTACCTTTCATTGTATTTCCTAATTTAAATATTGCATATCCAAGGTAAAGACATGGGTTACTCCTCATAAATATCAAACTTCAGGGAGGAAATCTAGTCTCATTATTTTCTATAGCCATTTCTGAAATAGGGTAGTCTTCTAAACTAATTAAAACAGGGAATAATTTATCCAGTATTGCATTGCAATTTGCTACACAAAGAGGCCAAGTTGCTATACAAATGAAAAATTGTGTAGCAATTTTTTGTCTGCATAACCCTTGCATTTTCACAGACAATGTGTGAAAGACCTCAAAAATCTTCAAAGGTGCTGCACAAAATTAGAATGCTAAATCATTCCCTGTAAAATTGAGATGACTGCATTTCCCCTTTAATGCCTTACTCTTTTGCTAATTTTTGTATTTCAGCCATTGGAAGGAATTGATGCAGAAAACAGGAAAATCCTTTGATATGAATCCAGACACTTTCACCCTAGAGAATTTATTTGCTATGGAGCTTCACAACTACAAAGATGTTATAGCTGACATTGTCACTAGTGCTTCTAAGGAACTGAGCATTGAAAAGGTAATAAATTTGTATCGTGATGTGTGGTCCTGTGTTGGTATTATAAGATTACTTGATGCTGTAAGCAAACCTCCCGTATGTGATTACACAATCGTCTGAATAGGATCCTTGGTCAATCAGTTAGACTTACTTACTAGAGCAAAGAGAAGGGGGACTTTGTATAAAAAAGTGTCAAGATGGGCAACCAATCTGCTAGGTATTTATGATCTAACCAATTCATATTTACTTTTTTTTTGCTGCAAAAGAGCATCATGTAAACCAATAGCAGTCACCAGACAGACATGTTTTCTCTTACCATATTGTTGTTGTAGCCTACATGCATGCAGCAGCTGTATTGTTTCGACCATTTTGTCAGGAGATGACCTTTCACCCCTTTCTTTGTTTTATTTTTGAAGGGTATCAAAGAGGTGACTGATGTATGGGAAGCAATGAAATTTAATGTTATGAAGTACATGAAAGGAACCCAGGAAAGAGGATTCATACTGGGAGCAGTAGATGAAGTCATGCAGATTCTTGATGATAATGCTATGAATTTACAGAGCATGTCAGCATCTCGCTTTGTAGGACCATTCCTCAACCAAGTACAGACCTGGGAGAAAAGTCTGTCTCTGATTGGTGAAGTCTTAGAGGTGAGTGAAATTTGCCAATAAGTTTCAGTCATTATTTAATTTTGAACCTTTCTTAAACATAGAAGAAATGATATTTTCTATTGTGAAACATGCATTTTGTGTAATTAATTATTCAGTTCCCTTCAGCTTTAAATATCTCTCTCCTCAGCACTTCAAATATGTGTTGAATGTTAACTAGTTACAGAATGTAGATATTACAGAAGAGGCCAATAAGGATCTGAGCAGGAAGTTACATTTAGAACCTGTACATCAGAAGAAAAGTTGCTTCATTATCTCATATGAAGGTAGAAAGAGAGTATGGAACTTTTCTGTACCTAGTTTAATGAATACTGCCACCTATTTGCTGATATTTTTAATTTTATTTATCATTTTAGGTATGGTTGGTTGTCCAGAGAAAGTGGATGTATCTGGAGAGCATTTTCATTGGGGGTGATATTCGATCACAGCTGCCAGAGGAGGCAAAAAAGTTTGATGCTATTGACAAACTCTTCAAAAAGGTAAAATATTTACTTTAACACGGAAAATCCAGCTGATCAAAATTGTCGACATCAATGGTTTCTTCCTTACATATAGTCAAACAAATTAAAGGGAAGATGTACCTCTGAATATTTCAAATAAATATTTAGAGGCTTACAAGCCCTGCGAACTTTAGAGGAGGATGTAATTACTTATGGGAAAGTGTAATTAACCCACAAAATTCTGCTAATGTACATTATGTAGTAACTGGCATGTGCAGTAAATAACTAGTGCCAATGTTTTTATAATATTCCAGAAGCTTTTGGCACCTCAGGTCACCCTTCCAATAATCTTTTATACATAAAGAAGAAACAAGAAAATTCAAGAAGTTTGACCCTGAAACTTTTGGAAATAAATCCAGTAAACAACGTAAAGTTTCTTCCAAGATTTATCACTTCATCCACAAAAGTTAATATTTTAAATAATCATTAAATTTTTTATTTGATTTTTTTATTTGACTGCTTTGCTGTTTTTATTTTAGATTATGCAAGAGACTCATGGTAACCCTAAGATTAAAGATGCATGCCATGCTGCAAACAGACTTCAGGACCTGGAGATGATCAGCACAGGATTGGAGAAGTGTCAGAAGAGTTTGAATGATTACTTGGATTCTAAGAGGAATGCATTCCCAAGATTCTTCTTTATATCTGATGATGAACTTCTGTCCATATTGGGAAGTAGTGAACCTACCTGTGTACAGGAACATATGATCAAGGTAATGAAATAGTGTGCAAAAGACCTTACACATGTAATGTCACATTTTCAAAAAGTATGCCCTTCTTTGGAGGAATAACAAACCTGCATCAGCAATGCAAACAGCTGATTGATCAACTAATCAGATATGCATATGTGGTCTACAGATGTGGGATAAATTCTGTTGTGTGTTTCTGTCGCTCCATATGTGCTCCACACAGATTTCAGTGGCGTTAACAAATGACATTGTTGTTCCTCCAAAACGATGTCATCAAGGCATAAGGGTCTAGAAGACAATAAAGGTTAATATGCCTGGAATTTTATAGCATTTTAACATAGATGATGGCATAAAGGATTCCCATGTTTGTCTTTGTTTGCACAATTTCACTCAATGGTGTAAGCTTATTCATATGCACTTGATGACCAGTTGGGAGATGGAGTGAATCCTCATACAGTTAATACTGAGTATTGATACCTGGTTGTATACATTCCTACATGAAGTCACAGTTTATGGTCATTGAAATGCTTTCTGTTTCTCAACAGAAAATTAAAAGATGGCTTACATCTCAGTAGGTACTGTCCTTCATTGCAGTCTTCAGGTAAAAACATGTCTTTTCCTTGTATGAAGTAAATTTAAATCAATGTTTCCCTCAATCTCCAGATGTATGACAACATTGCATCCTTGAAATTTCAAGAAGGTAACAACAAGGAGACACTAGCCATGGCAATGATATCAGCTGAAGGGGAGTCCATGAACTTTAGGCAAAGTGTTCCTGCAGAGGGACGAGTGGAAGATTGGATGACCAATGTCCTTCTCGAGATGAGGAGAACCAATAGACTTATCACCAAAGAGGCAGTCTTTAGATATTGTGATGGCATGACCAGGTGTGTTGTTTTTTATTGTCAGATAGAGGGGTGGTGGTTTAGATTGGTATATTTGGTACTTATGAAGTGGGGGAATAGGTGTGGTTGATATTGGATTTGCAAATTAGTAGGCAACTTGTGGGTGAAACTTTTTAACCACACCTTGTAAACTGCAACAATTTGCAATCAAAATCATTATGGCCATCATGGTAATAAATAATGAATGGCCTTATAGAGCACTAAAATCTTCAGGGTTGCTCACCACTATTAACTGTTTCCATTGACTTAAACACTAAACAGACTGTTATTCAGCCTCTAATTCCTTGTCAAAATTTACAAAGCCAGTAAGTGTGCTACCAGTGCAAAGCTCACAAGTTGGTTGTTAATGTCACACAAGAATTTCCATAGCATCACCAGTGGCTTTATGAGCCACAGGCATATGAATTAAAAAAATGATTTGTCCCCCCCCTTTTCACTACCCAACATTTGAGATAGGTCAGCTGGCATTTCAGAGCCTCTAAGTCAGCTCAGGTGTTAACAATTCCAACCATTTTCTCACCATATATTCTCCAACTTAGCCAATACCAAAAACATGCAACAAACAATTCATTGCTTTCTTTTAACACATTGAAAAATTAAACCAAACAAAACTTCTAGGGACTACAGCCAGCAGGTTCACCTTTTGGCCAAAGTGCAATGTTAGGTAATGGTAAAGCACCCCCTTCAAAGTATTCATATCACTACACAACCCTGACAAAAAGCCAACTGAAAATAATAATAATAATAATACATTGAACAAGTCAACTAGAGAAAGTGAATCATTAAATTGTTTGAACATGAAAGCATAGCAGGAACTGAGTCATATCATAGGTCATTTGCAGGTTGTTTTCTCAAATGAGACATGAAGTTTATACTACATATCAGTGTTGTGAAGTTGGAATTGAGGTTGTGTGGTCACATCCGAAGCTAGTATATCAACTGACTCTTTATCTCTTACATGGTGAAGAACCATGATCAGTTGATCATGGTAGTTTGTATTTCAATGTTACATGCTATCTTAATATGTAATCTGTATCTAATTAACTATGTAATGGCTTTTAAATTCTTCTATTCCTTTGGGTTAGGGCTGTCAGAAGTTGAAAATAGGTGTTGACATAGAGATATGTTTTTTTTTTTTTTTGCTAAGAAAGTATATCTGCTTTTGATATCCATCCACAGAGTTGAATGGATGTACCTTTATCAAGGCATGGTTGTCCTAGCAACAAACCAGGTATGGTGGACATGGGAGGTTGAAGATGTTTTTAGGATGGTTCGGCAAGGTGACAAGATGGCTATGAAGAACTACTCTAAAAGAATGCATAGTCAGATTGATAGTCTTGTTGTCCAGGTGAGCAAATAATTTATCAAGAATTTTATGATTCTTAGTGAAAGTTTGACACATTTTGCTTTTCATGATGATGTGAAAGGTGGAGTGTCTACCATTATTAAGAAACCAGGTATAAGTCTTGTGTTAATGTTTTAATGGTATCATGAGGTAGCCATCAGGGGCAGATTTTTTGTCATATACTGCCCTTGTTTCTTTATCTAGTTGTGAGGTTTTGAGTTTTACTCCTGGCCAGGTCATACCGAAGACTTCAAAAATGGTACCTACTGCTATCATGCTTGGTGCTCAGCATTAGCAATGGAATGTAGGAAACAAATCAGTGAGCCACAACTGGAAAAAAGACTGTCACCAGCCCAACTAGAACGATTTGGTTAAAAACTGAGCCATAAAATGTCATCTATGTAACTTAATCTCTCACCTTCCATATGACAGCAACTAAGTGACTATTGACATCATATAACAACTTCACTAGTGTTTATATGAACCTCACTATGATACTTATTTTCACAAGTAATAACTTGATATTTACCACAGGTCCGGTCACCACTTTCCAAAAATGATCGCAAAAAGTTCAACTCTGTACTCATCATTGATGTACATGCCAGAGATATTATTGATGGATTTGTGAGAGACAGGTTTGTGTTTCATGTGTCTTTTCGTTTATTCAAGTTTTGGAAGACTAAGTATCTCAAATGTTAGAACTAGAAAGGGAAGCACTACAGTAGACTGTTGAAACCATATGTGAAGTTTAGTACTTTCCATATTAAGTATGTTTTTGTTTTACAGAAGGTGCACATAACATCAGTTGAAATAAAGCATTATCCAACATTAAAGCCTTTAACTCTCCATGCTATTAAGTAGAGCACTTGATCAGGGTTATTTCCTTTTATGATGATGCAGTAACTCAGGATAAGGATAGATAGTTTTTCAAACAACCGCTACAAAGGATTGTGGGACAGAATGTTAGTATACATCATTTTTATTACTGAAATTTTACTATGGCAAGAACTGATGCTTGCCAAAATGCTATCCTACAATCCTTTGCCATTTGGAAAAGAGATTTGATAAAATGTCTCTGGAAGATTTTCAGTTGTTTTTTAGTTTTTGTAGGTATCATTCATCTTTGTCCTAAAAAACTAGAATAGCTGCATAGCCAGCTCAGATAGATTCAGTTACATAAGTAATGGTGTATTTGGTTGCAAATTTAATGGTTGAGGCTCTATTCAGAAGGTCACAATGCTTTGGGGGGGGGGGGGGGAGATTAAAGGCAGTTCTTCAGATTATAGACAAGTTTTCTTCTGAACATGTTTCTTTTCTATCTAGTATCCTTGATGCTCGTGAGTTTGAATGGGAAAGTCAGCTAAGGTTTTACTGGGATAGGGAACCTGATGAACTCAATGTACGTCAGTGTACAGGAACCTTTGGTTACGGCTATGAGTATATGGGACTCAATGGAAGACTGGTTATCACACCTCTAACAGACAGAATTTATTTGACATTGACTCAGGTTAGTATGTGTCCTTGAATGTTCATCAGTGCTAAATGTTGTCATTTAACAAAAATGAAATTGCACAGACTCTATTGAAGCAGCCTTCTTTTTGTAAAAGACTTTTGTGTTTGATGTCATGGAAGTTTTGAAAATATTCTATTTGTATAGATTTGCATGAAATATGAGACCTCAAACAAACTGATAATACACCTTGGCACCATTGCAGTCAGATGCTGTTGTATTACCTCCCATATTTCTTATAATCCTGTTATAGACCACATGTTTGGTCTAATGGTAAGAGCATCCACCACTCATGCTGAAGGCCCAGGGTCTATTCCCAGATCGAGTCATATCAAAGACTCCGAATAAGCAATGGAGTAGGAAAAACAAGCCAGTGAGCCACAACTGGAAAAAGGCCGTGGCTGGCTGGACTTGATCCAATAGGTTGGAAACTGGACCATAAAACTCCATCTAACCAACTATATATCCTGTTATGATAAACCATATACATTGTTGTCACACAGTTTCACTATAGAGGCAAATATTGAAGCAAGCTGTATGCTTAACATAGATTTCCCACACATGTGAAGTAAACTTTTAATACCTGTGTATCACACAGGTAGGCAAATCTGCTGTCTGCATTTGTTTTGATAATATGCACTTGCTTCCATTGGATGGCCTACTCTGAATACATACCATCTAACATAATTAACAGTCTTTGCATCCCACTCTTCAAGTTTCTGGCTAGTTTTTGATATTATTTTTGTGAAGAAGTTTAAACCAATTAAATATCAGAAGCCTTCATGTTGAAACCATACAAATATGAGAGTATAGCACAGGATAACTTATGATTGGGGTTAGTGGTGCAAATGATGCATTAGTGTGCAAACCAGGTGCATCCAGTGAAAGCTTTAACTGCAGAGAGTGTCCTAATGCACAAGTTTAAAGTAACTTAACCTTGTTTATTCATACACAACAATAATTTAACTGATTTAAAAGATGAAAGGTAATTCAAATTTCATTTGCAAATAATCATATTAAAACAGAAAAACCTTGAGGAATTGGAGTAGCCCAGCATGAGTGTGTTTATCTGTTACCATGAGTAAATTGTGTAATAACGTGTGGTCACCTGATCATAATGAACCAATAGATGGTGAGAATTATATATCTTCAAGTCAACTTGATATCTAATTGGCTAATCTCCATTAGTGTCCTTTGGTTCCTCAGCTGAGATCATGTCATAATTTGGTTGGGATAATTTTTTTTTTTGAAGTAAAGATGACACTAATGTTTCTCTATTTAAATGCGTGTGGTATTTTTATCTACCGATCTGGTTTGCATATAAAACACTACAAAAAAGTACTTGCAATGTATTCTTTTGTTCATAGAAAACAAATTAACCTTGGTGTAGTGTGCATGACTGTTAAACACTCTCTTCATATTAAAACAATTGTGTAAAATTAAATGAAGTGCATCCCTCATTCATTCAAAAGTGTCATTTTGAAAGTTTCCAACAAAACCATATCAATGGGGAAAAAATATTACATTTCTTCTCAGGCCTTATCTATGTACTTGGGTGGAGCACCTGCAGGACCTGCTGGTACTGGCAAGACAGAGACAACCAAGGATTTAGCTAAAGCTTTAGGTTTACTTTGTGTGGTTACAAACTGTGGTGAAGGCATGGACTTTATGGTACGTATATGATTACTATTTCTTTCCTGTGATATTTGTAGATTAATGCTACTACCACTTCAAGAACCTATGTAGCTTTTAATCTAATGGCATCGTCAGAGAAGTTTTTAAAACCTCTGAGAAACTTAATTTGCATAGAAGTTTTCCTTTTGGGCATTTTTGTTCAAAAACAATGTCATATTTTTGTGTTGCATGAAATATAGCTAGGAAAAAAAGTAAGTCAGATAATCTATTTCAGAGTTTTTTGTTTCATATTCTGGTAAAGTTTCCTCATTAGAAATAGAATGCTAAGAAAGTCTCTTGGGGTCTTGAAAGTGTACATTTTGAATCATGTTTTAACACACTAATTTCCATGGTCATTGTTTTCTCCTCTTTTATAGGCTGTTGGTAAAATTTTCTCAGGCTTGGCTCAATGTGGTGCCTGGGGCTGCTTTGATGAGTTCAATCGGATTGATGTTTCAGTGCTGTCTGTTATCTCCTCACAAATCCAGACAATCAGGAATGCTTTAGTTCATAAGTTGAAGAAATTCCAGGTAAATAATTCCTCTTCTGCTGACTGATGATTTGTTGACGCAAACACCAGAAGTTCATTTCAAATTTGACATTGCTTGCATGGTTGCTGTCTAGTGCAAGTTTTGTATTTGAATTTGTCTCCACAGTTGTGATTGTGTATGCATTGTTCTTTAACTGTATTTGAGTGGCTTTTAGACAAAGTGAGGTTAAGATAAAGAAAGTTTCTCATAAATTCAGGATTCTCATGAATTTGATAAAATTTAGGGAAAGCATGTCTTTGTTGCTATCAAAGTTATTAGAAAAAGATTATGTCAGTGATATATTTCAGTCAGTAAGAATGCTAGAAGTTTCATAATGTTTAGAAATCTGACAATGAAAGAAAATGTTTTTAAGTACTTATTATGCATTTGTATGTATTGGGAATGAAGTTTGTTGAAAATGTGGGCTCGATACTTGTGGATATTTTTTTTTCATGGAAGTCAGTTTTGATATCATCAGGTGAAAGATATAGAAATTTTACTAAATGATGTATTTTTCATTCATTTTCTGATATGCTTCACCTTATGTCAAATTATGAATTTTGAAATATATCTTCAAAAAAATGATTATTATCATTTTCTCTATTCCCCATTACAGTTTGAAGGCAGTGAAATTGCCTTGGATGGTAGGATGGGTATTTTTATCACCATGAATCCTGGCTATGCTGGGCGCACAGAACTTCCAGAGAGTGTGAAAGCTCTATTCAGACCTGTTGTGGTCATTGTGCCTGACCTTCAACAGATTTGTGAAATTATGTTGTTTTCAGAAGGATTCTTGATGGCTAAGGTAAGTGAAAATGGTGCAAACAAACCATTGTGGTTTACTAAAATTCCATATACATCATCACACATTTGGTCCAAAATGCTTGTACACAAAATTAATGTACAATCAAGTGGACTGCTCTCCCAACAAATTTGAGGACCATTACTATTATTATTATTATTATGCATTTCTCATGCACTTACAATGACCAACAGGTCCTAAGCGCTACAAAAATATAAATCTGTAATTAATAAAATTAGCAACACCAAAAATGAATTAAATGAAAGTAAATGTTAAAATGAGAAAAAGAAAAAACTAAGTAATCAAAGATACAAAAATAATCGAGTACAGAAGTTAAAAACTAAATGAATGTACATCAGGCAAATACTTAAAAAAAAATTGGATAAAAAAAAAGGCAGAAGAATTAATAATAGGCTTCACTAAAGAGGTAAGGTTTTAAAATTTTCTTGAATTTTAGCAAAATCATGTATGAAGGTGTTCAAATATTTAGCTGCGTATTTCATCTCCACAATACATGTTCAAACATTCGTATAGACAATGTCCATGAACAAATGAATGATCATGTAAATGCGGCCTTGGTTAACCATTAATTATTTTATGTGACAAATACCAGTTTTTCCATCAGTAAGGCTTTAATCTTTAACAGATCATATTAATTGTAAGTATTCTAAAATATTTCTTTGTAAGGAACAGGTTTTACTCACACTTGAGGTGTACTGAAGATGTCAGTGGTCATTATTGCATTTACAAGTGAAGAAAAACAGCAACAAGTTTGACATTTCTAGGGTAGTTTATTAGGTTTGATTGTTTTGAAAGACACTTCTTTTAATGAACTGTACATTTTTTTTTTTTTCAACTTTTCTAAAATATCAGGTTCTGGCCAAGAAAATGACAGTATTGTACAAACTGGCCAAAGAACAATTATCCAAGCAGTACCATTATGACTTTGGTCTGAGAGCATTAAAATCTGTTCTAGTCATGGCTGGTGAATTGAAGAGAGGGTCTGCTGATTTGGATGAGGTAGGTAACATTCCATTTATTTAACAGATTAATTAAGGTTCTATTTTATATTTACCAGGGGTCAAAATAAGCCCTCAAATTTTGAGGGCCCCTAGTTCATGAAATTGTGGGGCCAAATGAGAAATTAAGGGGCCCAAAAATTAAAAGGGGATCAATATACTAGACCAAAAGCCATAATTTACGAACACCTTCTAAGACCAGTACGTAACATCTGCAGGTTATACACACAGTATATTTTCATGGCAAAGAAAGTTAATGCTGAAGTGTTTGTCAAAATTTTCTTGTAACACAAAGGTGTCACTCTGTACACTAAATACACAGGCTGTGAGAGGTTCATGTTCAGACTGTTCAATTAGATTTGAATTTTTAAGGAGCCAGTTGGGCCCCTTTACTATAGAATCTGTGAGCCTAAGCAAATTTCTTGGAGTATCAGCCCATAAGGTCATGTTATTTTTACCCCTGTTGACTTGTTTTGCATTTTGCAATATTTCTATTAATGCTAGTCAGCAGTTGTGAAATTAATTAAGCAGGATAAGATCCAGGGCATTTCTTTTTTTCAAATGTTTTGCAATAAGTGTAACATTTCTACGGAGTAACCCTTACAAACATTGTTAGAGCTGCAGTACTTTCATGAGGCAAATGAAATGGATTTTAATCGTTCATATGTATCATGATCTGTCTTGAAATTTAAATCATATTCAAAAAATATAAAGTGTATGATGTAACTTTATAAGTTTATGTGTGTATCAAGGATGTGGAAAATGATGTTAATACTGATGGTGATTCATTTACAATTACTAGTAATTTGGCATGAATTTGCAAATTTTTCTTTTTGTAGGATGTTGTGTTGATGAGGGCTCTCCGTGATATGAATCTACCAAAGTTTGTGTTTGAGGATGTACCTCTCTTTCTGGGGCTTATCTCTGATCTGTTTCCTGGCCTGGATTGCCCCAGGGTCCGTTACCCCAACTTTAATGATGCTGTGGAACAGACCTTGGAAGATAACAATTATATCCTTCTAGATCACCAGGTAAGTGATTTTAATAAACAAAGTAGAGGTATAACATGAGAGGGGGGGGGGGCGGTACTTCATCTGGCTACCTCAAACTGATGTCAATAGATAACTGAAGGAGGATGAATGGGCCAAATGGCCCAATGCAAACAGGATTAGTAGTTGTCTATTCACATCAGTTTGAAGTGGCTTACAATGAAGTATGTACCCGAGGATGGGATACACAGAAAGGAAGTCATCAAGTGACAAAAGCAAGCTATTACAAGCTTAAATGAATAAGAAAAAAAATGAAGTATATTATTATTTGAAGTCTCAAACTTAATTCTAATTTATAAATTGAAACTTTAAATATATAGTGCATTTATCCCACATGTTATTTTTTAGGGAACACTGGATTGAATGCATGCAGGATGAAGGTTTGCAGTCTAAGGTATCTAATGAGAATGGGAAAATCGCTCAAAATTTAAACAATGTATTAAGTGATTACTAACCTTTAACAAAGGATAAGTGAAATAAAAAAATATTGTACATGCCTTATTTTTTTACAACAGGTTGACAAAGTAGTTCAGATGTATGAGACTATGCTCACTCGTCATACTACAATGGTTGTAGGACCCACTGGTGGAGGTAAATCTGTAGTCATCAATACTCTTGCCCAGGCCCAGACAAGGTAAGGAAAGATCAGTTCTTTGCTGGCAGCAGATGATGATAGGAGTTTATTTGTCTTTATATCCATGCACATAATGTAGATTGTAAACCTAATGCTGTTGGCTACCATGTGCAAAGTTTGAAGTTACAGTAGTTGTGCATTAGAAACAATGTTACATGGAAACTGTGCAGATGAACTCAGAGTGGTTAGTTACTGATGATTACTACCTGTTTTCAGAGTATTGAAGAACAAGTTAAAGTTTATGCTTAATATAACCTATACTTTATGTATACTCTTTTACAATGTCATCAGAATAATCTCTTGGCCCATTTTATGCACTTTTCATTTACTAATGCACTTTGTTCATGTTGCTCTGTAACTTAGTTTGAAAGATAGTTCATCAGTGAATGAAAATTAATATCAGCCTACCCTTTCCTTTATAAATGGACCCAGTATGCTGTGGTGGTGTTAACATCACTTCCTTTGAATTACTAATTTTTTTTTTTATTTTACCTTCTTTCCTGCAGGCTAGGTACTCACACCAAGATTTACATTATGAATCCTAAGGCCATGAGTGTCATTGAATTATATGGTATACTGGACCCTGCAACACGTGATTGGACTGATGGTCTGCTCTCCAACATCTTCAGAGAAATAAACAGACCCACTGACAAGAATGAGCGCAAATATATTCTGTTTGATGGAGATGTGGATGCTCTCTGGGTGGAGAACATGAATTCTGTTATGGATGATAACAGACTCCTTACCTTGGCTAATGGAGAGAGAATCAGACTACAAAAACATTGTGCTTTACTCTTCGAGGTATGGGTTGGAATTTTTTAAGGTTTTGGCTTATGCGTTAATTGAAAGTATCTTAAGGTATTTTGAAATTCGAGTGTTGATTTCAAGTTATAAGTAAATATGTACCAGATATGTTGTTCACAGTGCAAATGATTCTGACTTAATATGTGGAACACAGGATAAAAGGCAAAGAAAATTGTTGTCAAATTAAAGTTGTTTTAGTACTGTATTGCTATTGGCACCAATGTATTGCGCCTTCCAAGACTATTGAACAGAACACACTGCATTTGAAGGTGGGGATAACATAAGTAACATCAAGGGTAAATGCAAACACACATTAGTAACACTCTGCATGGGACTTTATTTTAATCATCATGTTTTCCTTAAACTCAATTGAATATAACAAACATGACTTAAATGTTTTCTTTAGAAAATCAAAAGCAGTCCCTTAATTTCTTTGAATGGTAATAAAATTCTTTAAAAATGAATATGAAAGTTCAATAACTGTTACCTGATCACAGTTCCTTCCATATGTCTCACTCCCTGATGTGCCTGTTCAGAGATGTCAGGCACAATAAGTGCAGGCCACCTTTGCAACATTGGTTGTCTTATCAGAAACACTGAGCTATAATTCAAATTTGGTACAAGAACAGCTTTTCTCTTAATCTTGTGATTTGTGGAACCAATCCCTAGTGCATTTTAGTTCTTCATATAAAAATTCCCCTTATGTTTAACAAAATTCTTGGTACACAAGCATGCATTCTGTCAGGGTTGAATAAGAATTATATATTTTAAAGCAGAAAAATATTAGCTTTGAATATAAAATGCATCTTAAGCAACAATTTTTGGGTTTATTCCCACAGGTATCAGATTTGCAGTATGCATCTCCTGCAACAGTGTCAAGGTGTGGTATGGTATTTGTAGATCCAAAGAATCTAGGGTATATACCATACTGGCAGAAGTGGGTAAATGCTAGAAGCAACAAGAATGAACAGAAGGAATTGACCCGTCTCTTTGAGAAATATGTCCCTAGTGTCCTTGAAATGATTTTGGAAGGTATTGTTGACGGTAAACAGGGAGAGAAGTTGAAAACCATTGTCCCACAAACAGCTCTCAATATGGTGAGTGTTTTTGTTTGTTTCAGAATGTCTTTGGTGAGACTATGTTTCAGAGTAAGACATTTTATTAATTGAATGTTGTTTGATACTAGATGGAGAACTCAAAATTAAAGTGACATGTACATTTTCAAGTTGAATTTCACTTTTACTTTATTAATTTAATGTAAAGTCTGTTCTTACCAATGATATTGATTCACGAATGGTTTTTTTTCTTGCAATGTTTTGTCTGGAAATCATGAGAGATAAGTGGCAATAAACTGTGTTAAGGTTCAAAGTTTCATTTTGGAAGCAGTAAAATCAAGTACAGCGTGGTAATAACTTCAGTCACTTAGTTACTTCATGTAAAGTGTTACATATGTTGGGTGTCTATCTCTCTAATATTTCCCATATCACTTGTCGCTCTGTTTGACTTGCATAGAATATCTTGGTCACTGAAACACATTTTACTCTAAATGTAAACATGATTTGAAAAAGACTCAATATTTGACAACTTCTGAAAAATGGGATAGGATTGATGATAAATACCACTTGCTGTTCTTTGTTTTTTTCATCTCAGAGATTTTTTTCTGTGTGAGGAGAACTAATACATGCTTCTTGTAAGGTTGAACTTTGTTACCAACACCTCATTTTATACAATTTTGCCTTTGTATAATATATTTTTACAGGTTGTCCAGTTGAGCAGGATGCTTGAAGCACTCCTTGATAAAGAAAATGTTGACTTGAATGTCCTGGAATGTTACTTCCAAGAGGCACTTTATTGTTCCATGGGAGCATCTCTTCTGGAGGATGGACGTATTAAATTTGATGAATATATCAAGTACGTATCATCCATGCCTCTTATCACTGATGAAGGACAGAGGGCTGGTCCTGGGGAACTCCCTGGTCAATTAGATACTGTATACGAATTCTTCTTTGATGGTGAGAAGTCAAAGGTAAATTTATAAAATATCAATTTCTTTTTTAAGTTAAGTTTTTCATCACACTTACATAGTGTACATTAAATAGAATGTAAGTTAACTTATGTATGATGTGAAATTAAGGAAAGTGTGCTTTAGCCTATGAATTCAATGTGTCCTTTGTACATTGTAGTGTGTGAATTTGTTATTCTCATGGTTGAAAGATGCTGCCTATTGTGAAGAGCAAAATCATCCCCATACAAATTTATTAGTTCTCCAGAAATGTCTGCTTTGTTGAAATTTGTATCTATCACTCATAATAATGTCTGCCATCAGATTTATGATTTGAATTTATCTCTCTTCAAAAGTGTCGTGTTTGATGTGTCATATAGTACTAGCATAAAGTCACTGTTGCCAAAGAAGCAGTGTGTTACTTTGCTGTTGAGAAAAAGTGGCACATTATCACCTTATGCTGCTGTACCCATTCTGCCAAAAAGTAAAGAGGCTTTGCAATTGTGTCACAAATCAGCCACACTGGAGGAATTTCATGCCAAATTATGGCTCTGTGCAATAGCATTTGTACACCTTCATTGGGCAAGTTTGTATAGTGTGGTGAACAAATAGGTACATGTACTCCAATAGGGCTGCCAGGGAGTTTTTTATGTCATACAAAAAATTTCTGTTCATGATCATATTTCAATTCTTGTCTGCCATTGTCTGAGTTTTCATCATCTTTTCTTTTGTTCTCTGGTACTATCTAGTGGGTTCCATGGTCAGATCATGTCCCCAAGTACGTTCATGACCCAGAGAGAAGATTCAATGAGATTTTAGTCCCAACCAAGGATACTGTTAGAAATACCTGGCTTCTGGAACAGATGGTGAAGATAAAACAACCAGTGTTGTTTGTTGGTGATGCTGGAACCTCTAAAACAGCAACAATTCAAGACTTCCTTCGAAAAATTAACCAGGAGACACATGTAAGTCAATGTAGTATGTCAAGATGTTGATTACTGGTTTTGACATTACTGTGATTGGGCAGCTTTACAACTAAGCATTCTTCCCTTATGTTACTGTGTAATATTGCGCATTCTTGGCATTCAAAAAGAGGTATAATTTCAAAGTTGTAAACACTTTGAAGGTGAATATTACTATTAGCATTTAAAGGGGAAATCATTCTTTTACCTTTAGGAAATTTTCTATTGTGTGCCAGACAGTATTGAATACAAACAGCTTAGCATGAACTTCCCTCCTTTGCCATTGGCATCAAAGAAATAGTACAAGTAAAACGAGCAAAAAGGATATTAAATTTTAAGTGACTGCTCATCCTTTTATTGCTTGAAGATGTAGCCATAAGGCTATTGCTCACATTTTTCTAATGGCAGCATATCAATCCTTATGAAAGGCAAACTGTGTTTGGTTTGGTAAACAAGGTTACAGGAAGACTCTCAGACTTTACTGTCATATCTAAGAGGGATTTAAATTGTCATTTTTTCCTATTATACTTGTTTACTTTGCCATTGCAGCTTATCCTGTGCATCAACTTTTCCTCTCGTACAACTTCCATGGATGTGCAACGTAACCTGGAAGCAAATGTTGAAAAGAGAACCAAGGACACGTATGGTCCTCCACCTGGAAAAAGGTTACTTGTATTCATGGATGATATGAATATGCCTCAGGTAAACATTTTGTCATTTTCCAGGTGTAAGATTTAGATTGTGATATGATAGGTGAAACTTGGTCAATGTGGGAGGTTTTTTTTTCTTTTCTTGAATGCAAACTTATTGTGGCTTGGATGTCTCTTTTTAACAATGATTGTGTATTTATAATGTTAGACCTTTTCAACGTTTCTTGACTTCATAAGTATTGACTTGCTTTTCACTTTTAGTCTTTTTATTTTTTTTATTGTTGGTTGTATTAAGGTAAAGGGTACTGTATTCATTATTAGAATGATAACAACAGGGATGTTGTTTAGTGATTTTTTTGAAATCAGAAGTATTTAATAAAATGCATGACTTGATGTAATTTTGTGAGCAGAATTTGTCAGTTGGTTATCTGAAACTATTTGTCATAATTTGAGCTAAAGTAATGCACAAACCTACAGCTCTCGATGGTAGATTTCACATATTATACATCAACATATTTGTAACTGGTCTTTCAAGGTTGATGAGTATGGCACCCAACAACCTATAGCCTTACTAAAGCTGCTACTGGAAAAAGGAGGCATGTATGACCGTGGTAAAGATCTCATCCTCAAGTATATCAGGGATATTGGATTTTTGGCTTCAATGGGCAAGGTGAGTGACTTTGTAAATGCAGGAAGTGGATTGGTTAGGATCAAGGGTGTCTCATTGATATTTCGGGGTTAGTTGAGCTTATGGTTTCCCAACCTTGCAGTTGCAACTCCAGTAAGGTTGCAAATCACCAATAGTGGGGTTGTGAAATAGTTCCAAAATATTTGAAAATTTTTCACTCAGTGAGAAAAAAATAAATATCACTTGTTTGACAGCTTTAATTTGCTTAGAGCACTGAGACTAATTAAACCAGGCATGGAATTAGAATGAGCATGGATAAAGCATTGCTTACAAAATTTTGTTAGGGGGAAGGTGAATTTCAAATTAAGAATTAGTGATATTCCTTTTAGGTATACCAACTAGAATCATGATCTGATGTTCCTATCATGATCTGATGTTCCTACTGACCCTGTGTTTGTTCTAACAGTAAGAGCATCCGCCTCTCACATGGAAGGCCCGGGTTCTGTTCTGTTCCCAGGTGGAGTCATACCAAAGACTCTAAAAATGGAACCTTCTGCTATTGTGCATGATGCATAAGCAATGGAGTAGGGAAAACAAGCCAGTGAGCCACAACTGGAAAAAAAGCCATGGCCGGCTCGACTTGAACCAGTAGGTTGGAAACTTGGCTGTAAAACTCTATCTAACTAACTAACTGATGCTCCTACCTGAAGTAGCCTTCACATAGAGAAAAGGTTAGAAATCTCTGGTTCAAATGGTCCAACAATTTGGAAAAGTGACATCTTTATTCCCTTAAGAAGTTAGATCATGAATCTGTAAGCTCAGATTGTTTTGAACTCAGAATTGAAAATGGAATTGTTTTTGATGATTTAACATGCACTGCTTGAAGCAGAAGTATGAAAATGCAGTGTAATTTAAACAACTAGTTGTTGAATATATTTTAGTCTTCCTAGTCAAGTTTAAAACAGTCAACTTCCCAACTTAACATTGTTTAATTTTTGTTTTTGTATGTTGGTTGGTATGTTGACTCTGCAAAGTTGACATTGTGAAACTAATCATTCCCAGTCACCCAAAATAGAATGTCCTCACATGCTATGTTTTGTAAATTTACCAGGCTGGAGGTGGACGTAATGAAGTGGACCCAAGATTTGTGTCCCTCTTCAGTGTTTACAACATCACATTCCCTTCTGAGGAGGCCTTGAAGCACATCTATGCCTCCATCTTGGCAGGTCATGTTCAACCATTTGATGAAAGCATTCAGAACATTTCTGAAACCATTACACAGGTTTGTACTTATGCCTAACTAAATACTGGTTAAGGATGGAGAATGCATGTATGAAGGATAGGACAGTCTTGGGATGGTTGGAGAAGGATTGCATGCTGAATTGCTGTGTCATACTTTATTTAGATATTGTAGGGGTTAATGGGCAGTTGAGGGGAAGAGTTAAGTCGAACTGATAATCTAAAAGGCAAGCTATTTTGATAAACTAAACCAGGTTGTAAAGTGTCATAGGTGGAACACCTTCCACTGTGTTCTTTAGTAATTTATGTTGTTATTTGTCTTTCTGTCTCTATCATTTCATTTATAAATAAATAGAGGATGGTAGAACATGCTCTTTCGTTTGTTGGTGTTCTTTAACAATGTTTGTATTTGTCTTTCTGTCTTTATCATGTCAGGTATAAATAAATAAGTAAAGTGATGATATGCTCTCTTAGTTTTGTTAGCTTTTCTTTTGTAAGTCCTTTTTAAGTTTGGGAACATAGTATCTGAAGAGCTACCTATTTAACCACTCAGGGTCTTGAATATCTTTCTATATATGTCAGGCTAATGTTAACTTCGGTTCTTTTGTCTCATTTTGCAGGCTACACTTGATCTGTACAAGATGATTGTCAATGATCTGCCTCCCACACCTTCAAAGTTCCACTATATCTTCAATCTGAGAGATTTGTCACGTGTCTGCCAAGGTCTTCTATTAACCACCCCAGACAGGTTTCAGAAGGCTGATTCTTTCATTAGAGTTTGGAGAAATGAATGCCTAAGAGTTTTCTATGACAGGTTAACCAATGAAGAAGACAAAACCCATGTTCAGGTGTGTAGAAAAAAAAACTTTTCAAATGATGTTAAGCTACTAACAGTGAAATTTATTTTTGGTTTTGATGATAAGAAAAACCAAAGCAGTCGTAATGACTTTTGGAGGAGGGATGAGTGTGGGCATGGGTGTTTGTGACATGTTGCTTGTTAATACAATATCTCAAGATGGAGAATATCTGACAGTTTTAACACTCAGTACAAAAGGGCAGCATATTAAAAGGAAGAACACTATTGTTTTTTGTGGAGGTCAAGTGGTATCTGAGGTCATCAGGGTCAAACTCTGAAATCTTACATGATTTCTCCAGGCAGGGACATAGATTGATTTCATATTTGGTATGTGGATGTGTTATGGTAAAAAGATGGTCTTACTGTTTTTGATTTGCAAAAGAGGTCAAAAATAATCTGGGGTCATTCAAGTAGAAACCCTGAAAACATAAATAAAATATCTCAGGTCAGGGAACTTGGATACTTGTCTTGTTAGGTGTGTGGACATGTTATGGTGAGAAGATGCCCTACAACATTTGGTGGAGGTCAAAGGTCATTTGGAAGCAGAGTCAAACCCTGAAAACCTTGTCAACACAATATCTCCAAGCAGGAATAAATTTCATGTTTAGTTTGTGGATATATTATGGTGGGAAGATGGTCCTTATTGTTGTTGGTGGAGGTCAAAGATCACCTGGGGTCACTGTGGGTAAGTAGAATAAAATTATTTTTCCCACTTCTTAAATATGGGACATCATGTCATATTGGAATAGAACATATTTATCATCAAATCTCAATGCATTCTTGCATTCTAGTTGCCCTATATAATTTAATGACTTATAAAGTTTCCAGAAAATTTCAACTAATGTTTTTGAGGGTCAAAGAGAAGCTGCGATCAGGAAATAATTTAAAACCAGTTAATCGTCAAAAAAAGATATAAGAGTTCTGTCACTGAAAATGCTGTGTAATTTATTAATTTCTTCAAGGGTCTGATCAAGAATATCCTAGATGAACATTTCAAAGACTGTGTTGAAACAACTCTTCGTGATCCTATATTATTTGGAGACTACCGGACTGCCCTAGATGAGGGTGAAGCCCGTCTTTATGAGGATTTACAGGATTATGATGCTTGTAAAGCTCTTTTTCAAGAGGTAAATATTAGCGTGCCATCCGTAATATTGGTTACTTTTGGTATTAAACATTAAACAAACATCTAAGGTTTTTTACCACTTTGCATTGTTAAGCCTTTGTTGGATTGTGATTTAAATTTAAAAGAACAGGTTTCATTTTAAAATTGTTGCTTGGTGTAGATGGGATTTATCTGATGGTCAGCATCTTGGAAAGTCCTG
This sequence comes from Holothuria scabra, assembly GCA_037179385.1. Classification (NCBI taxonomy): domain Eukaryota; kingdom Metazoa; phylum Echinodermata; class Holothuroidea; order Aspidochirotida; family Holothuriidae; genus Holothuria; species Holothuria scabra. The sequence continues at coordinate 5,851,833 of CM074187.1, read as the reverse complement.
GTAGTAGGTCTCTACATGTCACAACTTCAGGACTTGAAATATCTGTCAGCACGAAAAGGTTTGCCTATAAGGCCTTTACTTATGGCTGTGTGGTCTCTCATTAATGTCCTTTGATATAACTTAAACCTTGTTGGTCATTTTGGTCGTTTCAGTTTTCCTTTTCTGAGCCTCTCAACTGACATCGTTCTCGATCTTTTATATAGATTTTGGAAGAGTACAATGATAGCCACACCCCAATGAATCTGGTATTGTTTGAAGATGCCCTGGAACATCTGACCAGAATACACAGGGTCATCAGAATGGACCAAGGACATGCTCTCCTAGTTGGTGTTGGTAAGAGATATTATAATGAACACTAGATCATCCTTCAGTGTGAATTAAATTAAAGAACAGGTGGATTTATTTGGTGGTTTAGTAGTATTTAATTTGTCTTTTCTTTATGGTTTGTTCATTTGATGGTTTCAATAGTCATCAAAAATCATGTTTTGTCCTCTTTGTGTAGAATCATTTATATTGTTATCATAGTGGAAGATGAAGGAGAGGAAGTGGGGTATGTGAGGATTTAAGAGACAAAAAAACCGAAATTGCCATTGTTCAGTTAAAAAAAGCTTATTGTTTAAGGGAATTCTTGTTTCAGTTCTTGTGACAATTACATCATTATGATGCCATTGTTTGCTAAATTCCCATTCATACTTTGTCTAGAGCAGCTTGGAACTATTCATAACATTTATTTGAATCTCAAAGATTAGAGTAGAGGGGTCTGTTGTAATAATGTTTGTATTTAGTTTGCCTGAAAGGACTTTTCGACATGCATTTTTGCTACATGTATCGATATGTGAGTAAATGTTGTAACTCTGTAATTCTCTGTTTACTTTTTACAAACCAGGTGGAAGCGGAAAACAGAGTCTCACAAAGCTAGCATCATTTGCTGCAGGATGTGAGATTTTTGAAATCACTCTGAGCAGAGGCTATGATGAAAACAATTTCAGGGAAGACCTGAAGATACTCTATAACAAGCTGGGCATTGAAAGGAAAAAGGTTGTGTTCCTCTTTACTGACCAGCATGTAGCTCAAGAAGGTGAGGACTGTGTATAAATGGGATTTAATGCTAGGTGATGATAGAAAACTTGGAGGTTATTGAGGAAATGGTGGTGTGAATTAAATGTACAGGGATATATTCATGAATTGATTAGTTTTGACTTGCTTACTTCCAAGAATCATTGTTTTTAATTTTGAGCATTTTTGCTTTCTCCATCTTTCCCATAAATTTGCTTGATCTAGTGAAATTTGTAGCAGAGTATTAGGTTAGCATTTTATTGGGTCCATGGCAGGAACTTTTGTAACAGCTTGAGCATAATTGAACCATACTTCTGTGTTCTGTATGGCCTTAATTGAGTAAGGAATAACATTTTGTTCCATTGTGTGTCTGGAAATGTCCTGAGCTCAGTCATGTTTCATCCTGGGTTATGTAAATTTTCACCAATAAGTATAGCCTTCTCTGTGTAAATACATTCCATCTGGCTTGTTATTTAACTAGGTCATGGGTATTGTTTTCCTTTAAGTTTAATAGGACTTGATATTCAAGTTTCTGTTAATAATTAAACAAACTGCACCCATCATTTTACTTCCTCCCTCTTTCCTCTTCCTTCCTCGCTCCTTCTTTCTCTCCGTTCTTCTACTGTGATTGAAATACCTTGATTTTTTTTCTAGGTTTCTTGGAGTTGATAAACAACATGTTGACATCTGGAATGGTTCCAGCTTTATTTGCTGATGATGAGAAAGAGAGCATAGTTGGACAGGTAAGCTCTGCAAGACATTGTTACATTTTGAAGTTTTTGACATGTATTGCAAACTATTGGTAACTGACGCCATTTATGTTTATGCAGAGTTGTACAACTATGGCAAGATGAGCAGAATCTTGGCAATGATGTTCAGTTTTTTTTAAAAAACTCTTTTTTGAATAAACATAAGTGTGTCAACCCATTTTTCTTCAATTATGTATAGATAAGGTGCATTATCAAAGGTAACATAGTCAAAATGTATTGTTGGGAAAGCAACAACAAACACAAGGCACTATTTGTGATCTGATTAAATGTGAAAACTATTATCACAAATTGGCTTAAGGTAAGAGCAGTACTGATATTTTCAAGGCTTTTTCAGTACAATATCATCATTTGTTGTTATGAAATTATTTTCAATGTGCCATCACATCTGTTTTATCAGATGAGAGATGAAGCTACCAAACTTGGTATCCCTCCCACCAGAGAATCTATCTGGCAATATTTCATCTCAAAATGCTCTACCAACCTCCACATTGTCCTTGCCATGTCACCTGTTGGGGATACACTGAGGACTAGGTGCAGAAATTTTCCAGGCCTCGTCAACAACTGTAGTATTGACTGGTTTATGCCATGGCCAGTTCAGGCTCTCATGGCTGTTGCTAATGTGTTCCTTGGAAATGAAGAGGTTAGTATTGTTATATCCTTTAATGAGTCACCTGACTTGACTAGATACCATGGACTTTTCCCAATCTCTTCTGTTAGATGAATTCAAATGAAAAGTGGATTCCATCATTTATTCTGCATCTCATGCATATAGACCTAAAATTTTTGAAAATAAAGTAAGATACAAGACATGGGGAAAATAAGTAGTTTGAGAATAAGAAATGACGAGAAAGAAGATCAAGTTTTGAACCACTTATAAAGGAATGGATGTAAATTTTTCAGTTCCAGAACACACACTCAAGGAAGATTTACGTCCTTATTATGTAAAGATATAAAGGAATGAATCACATTTTTGCTGTGCTAGAACATTCTCAACAGGAGGTTTGGGGAAGAGATAGCATTATTAACACAAAATGCTGTGGTGAAAATGACAGAAGGGAGTAAAGGCCATTGCTTCATTTATCATCTAATGATTGGGTGTTAGTCTTTCACTGTTGAAGAATGAAATTTGCAACTAGCAGATACAACTATGTAAAAGTAAAAATTTCTCAGTTATGATCAAATTTTTGAAGTCCTGAAGTGCTGCCACAGATTTCTTTCTTTGATCAGGAGTTGTTAATGCAAGATTAGTTATCCATTTGCATCATGATACTCATTTGATTACTTGCTTCATGCATTATTGAAAGTAAGTTAGATGACCTTTTACCACCCAGTTTTTATTAAACCAATTGGTTTAAGTCAAGCCAGCCACCACCTTTTTTCCAGGTGTGGCTCACTGACTTGTTTTCCCTACTCCATTGCTTATGCTGAGCACTAAGCTTAATTGCATGCATTATTGAAAAACCTTAATATTCTTACTTCATGTAAAACTTATGTTTACAATTTTAATCATTTTTCTAATTCATTTTCCTTCATGATAGTAATCTATTTACATTTTTTTTTTTAAATATTGGTACACAATGTTCATTTTCATCAATAATCCAACTGATTTTTATTGCTCCCCACCCATCTTATACCAACAGGTGAAAAGCATCCCAGAGGAACATAAAGAGAAAGTTGTTGACCATGTTGTCTTTGTACACCAATCTGTGGTTGATTACAGTGTTAAGTTTGCACAGAAGCTACGCAGAAACAACTATGTGACACCTAAGAATTATTTGGACTTCATTAATACTTACTTAAAGCTTCTTGATGAAAAAGATGAATACATTCTAGCTCAGGTATGACCTTTTTTCATTTCTTCAGAAAGTCTCAGTTCAATGTATGTATAACTTCCTTTCTAGCATTCTCTATTGAAAAAAAACATGTAATTTGATATGTGAGTCATTTAAAAAACAGACCTGGTTTCTTTTTATGGAATAGTTTCCAAATGTAAGTGGTCTTCAGTCTTTTTAACTCTAAAGATTGAAAAGTGGTTTAAGAAAAGATTTCAGGTTTTGACATTTTATGATAGATTGTTCTGTTGGCATATTGTCAACATATTAACATATAATTATTTTGGGTAGGAGAACCAACATTGGGGAGCAAAATTTAGTCACAGAACAAGAACTTAACACCACAATTGGACTACTTGATGCCTGAATCTTTAAATTCAATTTCTTGTTTTTAATGTGTAAAAGATGATACATTTTCATTTTTAAGCTTTTGAAAAAATTTCAAGGCTCCACTGTCACTTTTGTAACAGTGTGAGGAAGCAAAATGTTCATGTAAGGCTGATCATGAAATTATCTGTGTTTTCTTTCACAGTGTAAACGTTTAGAGGGCGGTATGGCTAAATTGGCAGAGGCTAGTGTTCAACTCAATGAATTGAATGAGAAACTAGCTGTTCAGAAAGTGGCTGTTACAGAGAAGACTGAAGCCTGTGAGGTTTTACTGGGTGAAATTTCAGCCAGAACTAGCCAGGCAGAGGAAAAAAAGTCATTTGCTATATCAAAGAGTAAAGACATTCAAATACAGAGTGTGGAAATATCCAAGGAAAAGGTAGGGATTGTTTCAGGTTATGTGCTTTATATGTTATGTCTTTATTGTTTACCTGAGTGTATTTTGTATCAGATAATTTGCAGTCACTTTACAAATAAACATCACCTTCTTTGTTTGCAATTTGTGTTAATATGTGTAATGAGTTAGCTAGTTAGTTTGATGATAGTGTAAATAAAAGGGAAACACTTAAATTTAGTATCAAATATGTTTCAAGTTCTTATTCTGTTCAAGTACAGCTCAAATATGGTACATTTCTTTAATACATGCAAATTGTTGCCATTGTGAATCCATTGTCAAAAAGGTGAATGGGAGAAAGATGGAAAGGGAGGAACATGTTGAAAGGAGAGGGGTGTAGTCAATGTATAAATGAATAGAAAAATGATTTGACAGTTACAAGTGGTTCTTATAGCTGGTGGACCCTACATTGATAGTGTTAATGAAAAGTTTGAGTTGTGGATATTACTATGAATTATTCACTGTCATGAAGAAAACTCATCTCTTAATATTGCCAAGAATGAAATTCAATTATTTATGGGTTAAAAAGTTCATCTGTACTTTAATTATAAAAGAAAAACAAATAGAATCTGACACAATATGCCCACATTACATTACTTTCTGTGACTTTGTTGAAAGGTAGAGGTATTATACCATAAAAGTAATCAGTCTTTTAAAGTGAGATACCTTGAGTTAGGAAAAGAAATTCACAACAGGATTTGGATGACATGGTCTAAAACTTCTTGTCTTTCTTGAAAACCACTGGAATATGCTCTTTAACTGTTTTGTTTTTGGTTTCGATGAAAGAGAAACCTATGCATTCATGATGGCGTGTGTGTGTATGTATGTGTGTATGTGCGTGTGTGTGTGTGTATGTGTGTGTGTGTGTATGTGTGTGTGTGTGTATGTGTGGATGTATGTGTGTGTGTGTGTTTGTGACACTTTGCTCGTTAACACGATATCTCAAGATAGGAATGTCCGACAGTTTTCAAACTTGGTACATAGATGCGCCATATTGAGAGGAAGAACCCTATTGTTTTTGGCAGAGGTCAAAGGTCATCTGGGGTCAAAGTCTGAAAATCTTGTTAACACGATATCTAAAGACTGGAAACTTGGATAGATTTCATATTGGTATGTTGATGCATTGTGGTCAGGAGATGTTCCCTGTGGGTTTTTGCGGAGGTCAAAGGTCATCTGGGGTCACCGGGGTCAAAGTCTGAAAATCTCGTAAACACATTATCTCAAGATGAGAAGCTTGGATAGATTTCATATGCAATATGTTGATGTGTTATTGTCAGGAGATGGTCCCTATTGTTTTTTGCGGAGGTCAAAGGTCATCTGGGGTCACTGGGGGTCAAAGTCTGAAAATCTTGTTAACATGATATCTCAAGATAGGAAGCTTGGTTGGATTTCATATTTGGTATGTTGATGCGTTATAGTCAGGAGATGGTCCCTATTATTTTTGCGGAGGTCAAAGGTCATCTGGGGTCACTGGGGGTCAAAGTCTGAAAATCTCGTTAACACGATATCTCAAGATAGGAAGCTTGGTTGGATTTCATATTTGGTATGTTGATGCGTTATAGTCAGGAGATGGTCCCTATTGTTTTTGCGGAGGACAAAGGTCATCTGGGGTCACTGGGGGTCAAAGTCTGAAAATCTCGTTAACACGATATCTCAAGATAGGAAGCTTGGTTGGATTTCATATTTGGTATGTTGATGCGTTATAGTCAGGAGATGGTCCCTATTGTTTTTTGCGGAGGTCAAAGATCATCTGGGGTCACTGGGGTCAAAGTCTGAAAATCTTGTTAACACGATATCTCAAGATAGGAAGCTTGGTTGGATTTCATATTTGGTATGTTGATGTGTTATAGTCAGGAGAAGGCCGCTATTGTTTTTTGCGGAGGGCAAAGGTCATCTGGGGTCACTGTGGGTCAAAGTCTTAAAATATCGTTAACATGATATCTCAAGATAGGAAGCTTGGTTGGATTTCATATTTGGTATGTTGATCCGGTTTAGTCAGGAGATGGTCCCTATTGTTTTTTGCGGAGGTCAAAGGTCATCTGGGGCCACCGGGAGTCAAAGTCTGAAAATCTCGTTAACCACGATATCTCAAGATAGGAAGCTTGGTTGGATTTTATATTTTGTATGTTGATGCATTTCAGTCAGGAGATGGTCCCTATTGTTTTTTGCGGAGGTCAAAGATCATCTGGTGTCACCGTGGGTCAAAGTCTGAAAATCTCGTTAACACGATATCTCAAGATAGGAAGCTTGGTTGGATTTCATATTTGGTATGTTGATGCGTTATAGTCAGGAGATGGTCCCTATTGTTTTTGCGGAGGTCAAAGGTCATCTGGGGTCACTGTGGGTCAAAGTCTTAAAATCTCGTTAACACGATATCTCAAGATAGGAAGCTTGGTTGGATTTCATATGGTATGTTGATGCGTTTTAGTCAGGAGATGGTCCGTATTGTTTTTTGCGGAGGTCAAAGGTCATCTGGGGTCACTGGGGGTCAAAGTCTGAAAATCTCGTTAACACGATATCTCAAGGTAGGAAGCTTGGTTGGATTTCATATTTGGTATGTAGATGCATTTCAGTCAGGAGATGGTCCCTATTGTTTTTTGGTGGAGGTCAAAGATCATCTGGGGTCACCGGGGGTCAAAGTCTTAAAATCTCGTTAACACGATATCTCAAGATAGGAAGCTTGGTTGGATTTCATATTTGATATGTTGATGCATTTCAGTCAGGAGATGGTCCCTATTGTTTTTTGCGGAGGTCAAAGGTCATCTGGGGTCACTGTTGGTCAAAGTCTGAAAATCTCGTTAACACGATATCTCAAGATAGGAAGCTTGGTTGGATTTCATATTTGGTATGTTGATCCGTTTTAGTCTGGAGATGGTCCCTATTGTTTTTTGCGGAGGTCAAAGGTCATCTGGGGTCACTGGGGGTCAAAGTCTGAAAACCTCGTTAACACGATATCTCAAGATAGGAAGCTTGGTTGGATTTCGTATTTGGTATGTTGATGCGTTTTAGTCAGGAGATAGTCCCTATTGTTTTTTGCGGAGGTCAAAGGTCATCTTGGGTCACTGTGGGTCAAAGTCTGAAAATCTTGTTAACACAATATCTCAAGGTAGGAAGCTTTGACAGATTTCATATTTGATATGTGGATGGGTTTTAGTCAGGAGATGGTCCCTATTGTTTTTGCAGAGGTCAAAGATCATCTGGGGTCACCGGGGGTCAAAGTCTGAAATTCTTGTTAACACGATATCTCAAGATAGGAAACTTGGATAGATTTCACATTTGGTATGTAGATGCGTTTTAGTCAGGAGATGTGCCCTTTTTCTTTTTTGGCGGAGGTCAAAGGTCATTTCAGGTCACCAGGGGTCAAAGTCTTCAAATCTTGTTAAAGTTATATCTCAAGATGTTGGTTTATCTATCTATGTATGGCTTTTGTGGAGGTCAAAAGGGCATCTGGAATAACAACATTATTTTTTGAACTTGCTAGTATAACATTTGAGTGAGAAGATAGTGGTGCATGATGTCAAATTTGAAAAACACTACATTTATGTATCATCGAAACCTCAATGCATTTTTGCATTCTGGTTATGCTATTTCTTCATTTTGTTCGTATAGAAAGAGGCAGAAGAAGCCTTGAACGAAGCTCTCCCAGCACTGGAAGCAGCAAAACTGGCTCTTCAAGATCTGGATAGGTCAGATGTCACAGAAATAAGGTACTACCAACCATTCTTTCTTGGTTAGATTACATGCATCTTTGCATCACATTCCTCAAAAAGTGTTATGTATATAGATTAGAAATAATTATATCTTCTTCACTTTATCTTTAGTTCCCGTACTTGTCCTGCCACGATATTGGTGATACATTTTTCTGCTGTTAGCACTTATAATGCACTGTACTGTCAACATTTTGGAAGTACACTTTCTGCATTGAGTGCCTGTACTTGGAACATGCACTTGTAAGATTGCCCTTCCATGATGTTAACAGTGTAAGGTCTTAAAAGTGCTGATTGGAGAAAAATGATTATACAATAGAGAAATGTTGTGGAAATTAGTTAGCATGTATTCTGGAAAATATCCTTGAAATTTAAAGGACCATTATCTAAGAAAATATGTCACATAAATATTCTTTTCTGTACAGAGCTTTTGCTAAGCCTCCTAAAGCTGTCCAGATGGTGTGTGAGTGCATTGTAGTCCTGCGTGGGATCCGAGAAGTATCTTGGAAGTCTGCTAAAGCTATGATGGCAGAGGCTAATTTCCTTAAAACTTTGCAGGAACTTGATGTTGATGGCATTGGCCAGACTCAGGTATGGCTTAGGATGTTGGTTTTGATGATTTTCTTGGCAAAATAGAAAGCAAATTCAAACTTGGGTAAACTTTAGTTTGGAGATTACACACCTAAGAATGGCATTCTTAATATATAACAGTTTGTAATGGTGAATGATGCTTTTGATGGTGGTCATCTAGCTCACCAAGTTATGACAGTGATATTCTGAACATGTTGGTTGTGCTGTAAAGAAGCCGTTCAAATATCATTGTTTTTCAGTTCTTACCAAGTTTGCTATTTTGTTATGTTCTTAAGCATAAGTAAAATATATTGCAAATTTTCATTTGGCAATACTCAACCTCTACTGATGTAAGGTTTTGTAGAACATTTGGTTTTTTTTTTGTTTTTAGAAATTAAGTATTGTCTTTGCTACCTAAAATGGGTAAAAAGCAGAAGTATTTGGTGTTGGTTGGGTTATGAAAAAATGTATGGAATGAATTCATATCAACTGGACTAACTCTGTAAATGAGTGAACATTAATGTTTATCAATCTAGTGCAACATGTCTACTCTCTTAGGTAAAAACTGTGAAAGGATTTCTGAAAGATTTGGACACGACACCAGAAGAAATGAAAACTGTATCCATGGCTGGTTCTGGTCTCTTAAAGTTTGTTGTAGCTGTCATGGGATACTGCAGTGTGGCCAGAGAAATCAAGCCAAAGAGAGAGAAGGTATGAAAATTGATGATAAAAATTCTTTTGCCTAGAATGTGCATTTGTATTCATAGTTGGGAGGAATATGTGTTTTTTTGAGAGAGAAAGCTAATTATGCAAATTTATGTTAGTATTTTTATAAATTTGTATTATTATAACCAGCTCATAAATAGATATACATAGAGAGTTTTAAGATGCTCAAGACAGTCTTAAAATCATGATGGAAAGTGGATATTTGAAAATGAATCTTGGGAGCAGAAATTAAAATGGTCTTTTCAGTATGTTACAGCTCTGTGAATTTTACTTCAAGGCCAAATTTACCATGTTTGACCCTATGATTAAATCAAAATAAATGTTAAATTTAAATAAACATGTTATTGGAGCATAGTAAAATGGATGAGTATTGATGTGGGATTGGCAGAATGATGTCAGCAGGAATGAATGGTGGATGGGGAGGTTTTTGCACTGCTTTATAATTGGTGAGTTATATGGAAACTGTACTAGGATACTGTATAAGGAAAGAGATGTTAGTTATGTTTCTGCTATTGGTTTCCTTTGCAACTACTGCATGTGTCATTCACTTCCTCCTGTACTAGGTGGCAAGATTAGAGAAGACATTTTTCCAAGCCAAGAGGGATCTAGATAAAATCAATGCTGAAGTCAAATCATTGGAAGATGAACTTGCAGACCTGGGTAGAAAATATGAAGAAGCCATCAATGAGAAGCAGGCATTGCAGGAGGAGGCTGAGATTATGGAGAGACGATTAATTGCAGCAGATAAACTCATTTCTGGATTGGGGTCAGAGAATGTCAGGTGAGTATCATTTAGGGGTTTGCATGGTTTGGGCACTTAAAGTTTGGAAGATTGAAGCATCTCATCAATGTTTGCAAGGTCATGGAATATGGTTACTTCTTTTATGAGCACTTTGATTCATCTTCCATTCTCAGTGTAGCTGCAATGCCTTCAGTTGCTACATTCTTAAAATATCTTGCAAAAAAAAAAACTTTTTTTGCATTATGGGATGAAAGTTTTGTATTTCACCTTTTATGAAACTTCCAGATTAACAGTCCTTTGAAAATCAGTCAAGAAAGTATATATGAATGCTTAACAAATTGTTCAATTGAAATTATTTGTTTAGATGGACCAAAGATTTGGAGGAACTCAAGTCACGTCGTGTTCGTCTTTTGGGTGACTGTCTGATATCATCGGCCTTCTTGAGTTATGTTGGAGCCTTCACATGGGACTTCAGAAATCAACTGATCTATGTAGACTGGCAGAATGATGTGCAAGAAAGAGGAATCCCTCTAAGTGACAATTTTAGAATTGAGGGACTTCTTACTGATGATGTGGAAATCAGCAGGTGAGTCTTCAAGAATGTTTCTCTGAAGTTCAAAATGACATTTATTTTGCTGCTTGTAAGTGTAAATCTCCCAGCATACTCTCAAAGTTTCCACTTACCACTTGATGGTATGTTGTTGTAAGTCAGCAATTCATTGTCCATATGAATGTGTATTAAAGAAGTGATTTTAGTACAAACTTCAAAGAACACACTCAGGACAATAAAAATAATTTAATCTACTGGGGAATTTAAACTTTTAATGTGGGTTCTCAATTGCCAATGATAATGTGAAGAATGTCTGCCATGTCCAATGCATTCTCATATCTTGAATAGTAACTGGAAATTTTCTGAAGATCTGAACATGTAATATCTTACAGATTTTAAGTCAAAATATGTTGATTGAACTGATACTTCTAAACTTTGTCCTTTTTGTTTATTTTTCAGATGGGGCTCTGAAGGCCTTCCTCCAGATGAACTTTCTGTACAGAATGGTATTCTGACCACTAGGGCTAGCAGATTTCCACTCTGTATTGATCCCCAACAGCAGGCCTTGAACTGGATCAAAAAGAAGGAAGAACCAAATAATTTAAAGGTTAGCAAACTCTTAATTTAGTCCTTACTGAAATAGGATAAAAAATTTGGATTCATCCCTTTTTCCTTATAAAAATCAATCATTTCTGGGCCTGTAAAAAGGAGACCATAAACAAATGTCCATATAACAATTTCGAATTAGTTCAGTGTTAATTCCTTGAGATTATAAAAACTGTTGGGTGATATGTCACTCAATCCATCTTTTTTAAGTTTCCATTGATAAATCTGCCTGTGGGAGACATCTTTCTGATCAATTTTAATTCTTTATTATTTCCTGTAAGAGATGAAGTCCAAATTTTTATTTGTCATCATTTTTTTTGTCTCTTCTCCAGGTGTGCACCTTTAATGACAGTGACTTCCTGAAACAGTTAGAGTTGGCTATCAAGTATGGCTTCCCTTTCTTGTTCCAAGATGTAGATGAGTACATTGACCCTGTCATTGATAACGTGCTTGAGAAAAATATCAAAGGTAAGTCTGGTAAATGTTCCTACATGACTTATCTGTTTTGCATGTATAAAATCTCTTTGGCAAAGCTATATGACATTATCATTAACAAAATCTGTTGGTATTTTTTGGCAAAATTCATTTAAATTTTTTACAAAGCTTTTATTCAAGTCAACCATTTTCAAGATACTAAAATGCACTTAGGGTATTCTAATGTGTTAACTTAGGTTGCAGCTCCATAAAAAAGAACATAGAAAACGCCCTGTGAAAAGGGGTTGGTGGGATAGAAAAGTGAGGCATAAAGTTTAATGTGACTCTTGTTGTTTTTTAACCTCTAACAAACTCTTCTAAAATTGATGTAAATCTAAGTTTAAACCCTAATTCTTCACATAATTGAGTAAAAGATACCTTGACTCAATCTTCTCTCTGTTTTTTTGGTGCTCAGGTCAAGCAGGCAGAGAGTTTATTATGTTAGGAGACAAAGAAGTGGATTATGATCCCAACTTTCGTCTTTACCTCAACACCAAGTTATCCAACCCCAAGTATACCCCAGCAGTGTTTGGTAAAGCCATGGTGATCAACTACACAGTCACTCTCAAGGTTTGTGAAGATCTTACAAAACTCCAATTGAGAATATTCAATAGGTATAGTTTACTTAGTATAAAACTCACATATTATATGATAGTAAAATGTGACACATGGTTCCCTAAAAAGCAGCCATGGTGATCAACTACACAGTCACTCTCAAGGTTTGTGAAGATCTTGCAAAACTCCAATTGAGAATATTCAATAGGTATAGTTTACTTAGTATAAAACTCACATATTACATGATAGTAAAATGTGACACATGGTTCCCTAAAAAGCTGGTCAAACTGCTGCTGTTGAAGTAGAAACAAAACAATTGTAAGTATCTTGGATAGGTGTCAGTTGTACTTTCATTTGTGTTGCAGTGTATTCAGTTGTCAGTTTTGAGATATTTGACCTCTATTTAGCTACATATCTACAAACCTATAACAAGAGGGATCAAAGTCCTAGCTGGTAATACTATTGCCACCATTGGCAAAACCTTTTAGTGTGTCTCACTCATAGCACTGGGTCATGTTCCTTTTTAAAGAAAATGTCTATGTCTGTTTCTGTGTGTGTTTGAAGTTTCTAACCATGTTTTGCTCAAATTTCACGAAAATGCCCGCTTTTATCCAGGGTCTGGAAGACCAGCTTCTCAGTGTGATTGTTGGGTTTGAGAGGAAGGAGCTTGAGGAACAGAGAGAAAGACTTATTCAGGAAACAAGCGAGAATAAAAGACTTTTGAAAGACCTGGAAGATTCTTTGTTGAGAGAGTTGGCAACATCAACTGGCAATATGTTAGATAATGTGGAACTGGTAGCTACCTTGGAAGAAACCAAATCAAAGGCTTCAGAGGTATGTGCTTTAAAACTGAGAAAATTTATGTAAAAGGTGTGGTTTAATTTTATACTGTGGTGGCAGCTGAATGAATGAAATATTATCATGTAGATTAGGTAAGTGTGTTTGGCTTTACAGCTAATGAAATATGGTGTAAGGATTGATTTTACATTGCCTTTGGTGCAGTTTGTAGCTTTATATTATCACATACAAAGTTACTTCAATTTTACAGTTTTATGCATAAAAAAGGCAAAAGTGTTTCTCTTTATTACATATTAGCAGTACACTGATATTTGAAATATTGATGTATTGTATCTTCTTCAACTTATATTCAGCTTTCATATGTGAAATAAACATATTAATTAGAAAAAGGGAATACCATAGTGTGGATAGCATTTTGGTAGTATAGAATGGTTTGCTTGCTGTCTATGAGCTAGGCAGCTATTTAAGGTCAAATTGGTTGCACTTGAGGGTTAATAATATCATTGAATTTCAATTAGTGAAATCTTGCAGATATTTTTTACAACTGGTTTTAGCAGTCTTTATTAAGCCTTGGTGAATTATGTTGTTAATAGGTTACAGAAAAGCTGAAGCTTGCCGCTACTACTGCAGTGGATATTGACAAGTTACGAGATGGTTACAGACCAGCAGCTAAGAGGGGAGCTATCCTCTTTTTTGTTCTGTCAGAGATGGCGCTCATCAACAATATGTATCAGTATTCTCTAGCTTCATATCTGGATGTCTTCACCTTCTCACTTAAGAAGAGTCTGCCAGATTCAATCCTTGTGAAACGATTACGAAACATCATGGATACTTTGACACACAATGTTTACAACTATGCTTGCACAGGTAAGTATTGAGAATAGACACTTTTTCAAAGGAATGTGGGATAGGATTTTGGTATAAGTTTTTTTTCTCTCGACATTGGCATTTTGTTATTAGTACAAAACAACACACACTAGCATTTTATCCCATAATACTTTGTTAGAGCTCTTTGGAAAGGGTAAATGGTGGCCTGCCTCTTGCTCACTGACTTTCAACAATCATGTAGTAAAAGTTGTTAGTTAGATGAGGGTTAACAACACACTAAGAAGAATGTGTTAAATAGTGTCAACTAGATGAAAGGGTAGAGTTTAAATTCATTTTCAAATACTGTTCAATTCCAAGATCTGTTTCAAATGCATTTCAAATACTGTGCAAGTCCTTCCCTTTAGTTGCCTCTTATGACAGGCAGAAAATACTGTGGGCATATTCTATAACCTCCGGCAAATAGTTGTATTGCCACCTGGAAGTAGTTAACAGTCTTAGTAGAAAATTCTAAGAGAATAGGGGCATAAATCCCTCCCAAATTTTGGAAATGCTTCCATTTACTCAATTTTTCATACAACCACTTTTGCCTCAAGGCCTATCCATTGCCTTCACCCTGCCACCTGCAGTATCCTACTCCCACCACATCACATTTTCCAGATAAAATTCCTTCTACCGGTAAATGTGCATTAAATGTGCTCTTGAAAAATTAGATTTTCTCTTGGAACCCCAAAATCTGTGTTTCTTGGGGAACTAGGTTGTAAGGAAAGTCACATGACATTATTACTTAATCTTCATTTGTTTGATCTCCCAGGTCTATTTGAGAAACACAAGCTACTGTTTTCATTCCAAATGACCATCAAACTGGAACAGAGTGAAGGTAATCTTCCTCAAGATGAACTGGATTTCTTTATCAAAGGAAATCTTTCCTTGGAGAAAAGCAGAAGAAGCAGACCTCATCAGTGGATACCAGAGCAGGGCTGGGAGGATGTGATGAAGTTACAGGAGATGGCTGATGTATTTAGTACTCTACCAGATGATATAGATAGAAACCAGAAAGAATGGAAAACGGTTAGTCTCATAATTATAATACTCTCTCATTGGTAATAGGAAGGGAGAATTGTACAGTGAAAGGCAATTGAAAGAAGTAGTTTAGTAAGTTAGATAAGGTTTAACGGCCCAGTTTCCAACCTATTGTTGCAACTAAAGCCGGCCACAGCTTTTTTCCAGTTGTGACTCACTGGCTTGTTTTCCCTATGCCATTGCTTATGCAGAGCATCAGGCACAACGGCAGTTGGTTCCACTTTTTGAGTCTTTGGTATGACTCCACCTGGAAATTGGACCCAGGCCTTCTGCATGTTAGGGGGGTGCTCAACCATTAGACCAAACATGCGGTCTAAAGAATGAAGTAGGAGTATTGATTTTAAAACCAAAATTATTTTAGTAAGCAGAACCCTTTGCATGGTGAAATGGTTAGAGCATGTTACTTGCAGCCGGGGGGGGGGGCTTCTGGAGTTGGACTCCTAGCTGAGTTCTGCTGAAGACTAAAAAAAATTAAACTACTGTTTGGTGCTTACATGGGCAATGGAGCAGGAAAAAAAGCCAGTGAGTCACACACCCCAGGTTCAACTTAAAAAACACACTCTGTAAATAGAAGAAGTGCAAAGCCTGTTTCAAGAAATGTGATATGAAGTGAACTTGTAAGTCAATCAAGACTGAAAGGTGAAAGAAACTCAAAATTCAACTAAATAATGAGATGAATCATGAAAGTAGAAACTTCAGAAAGAACAGCATTTGAATCAGGAGAATCCTTTGTATTAGAGTTTAATTCCAAAATAAATGTGCTCTTGCTCTGACATCTGTACCAGATCAGTTGCTGTCAATTACTGTGTTCCTTTGCCAAGAACAGTGAAATAATACTAAGTAAAACCAATGGTTGGGACTGTGGATCCATTCAGTATGGAGATAGATGATTTAGTTCCCAAAAGAGCTGGCACTAGTCACACGTATACCCATGCCTATTTAACCCACAAGGATGTGAGTATTTTGACAAGTAGGAACATTCTAGTGATGGTCTTATTTTATTGGATATGACAGCTTTATTCTTTTCAATTCTTTGCTTGCATGAATTATGGATGTTTGTTCACTAAAATGCCTCATGATTCCCTCAATTTCACTGAATATGAGGATTAAGAATTACATGAAGACAAGAAAATTTAAGAAAATTTAAAAGCTGTGGGACCCCACTAATGGGCAACTTCATTCTCTGCTCAGATCTGTCTACTTTACTTCTTGTGATTTTGCTGTCACTCTCAGTCACATTCTTGTAGGCTGCAACAAATACTCATCAGAAGAACAATACTGTACCAAGCCTGAAAATATTACTCATGGTTTACAGCTATTCTGTAAAAAAAGAGTGTTTTTAAGCTACAAATGTTTTATAAGTTGAAGTCTTTTGTTCTTCACAGTGGTTTGATTTGGACAATCCTGAACAGAGTGGTTTCCCAATGAAGTACAAAGATTCTTTGAGTGAATTCCAGCGTTTGCTTTTGTTGCGGTGTTTCAGAGTGGACAGGGTTTATCGTGCAGTTACAGACTATGTCACATCACGGATGGGAGAGAAGTATGTAACTCCTCCTGTAATCAGCTTTGAGGCCATTTTTGAACAAAGCACCCCATTTTCTCCTATTGTTTTCATCCTAAGTCCTGGCTCTGACCCTGCCAGTGACTTGATGAAACTAGCTGAAAGGTCTGGCTTTGGTGGTAACAAGCTCAAGTTTCTGTCAATGGGACAAGGACAAGAAAAGGTAATCTACTCAGTTTCACATCCAAGCTCCATTCTTCTGATAACTCTGTAGTGATAGAAGAGAAATCACACACTTGCTGTGTTGCTTCTGAAGAATGTAACAAAAAATCAAAGGCAGTGTGGGTTGTAACTGGTATCTGAGTTTGTTACATGATTTGTGCCCTCAGGTGATCAATGCTTTCATTGTGTTCACACTGCATGAAAGGCAATAACACCTGACTAGCTTGTTTGCTAACCCCAAATGCTGCAAAACTTTTTGTATACTTCAGTATATCTGGTACTGTCAATCGACCAGATGTTAAAAATGACAAAATCAAGTTTATATGTAGTGTGCTTCTGCATCCTCCCTGAGGTGATAAAATGTAATCAGGCAGAAAAGGATGATGTTTCAAACAGTAAGAAGAAAAGTTTCATCATGCAGGAAATTTGTAAAGAAAAATTTTTTTTATTCATCAGTTTTAAAGAAACTCACAAGTGATTAAAAATTTTATTTGATAGAAGTATTCTTTGTGACAGGTCAGGAAGTTTTCTTTCATTGTGCAAAGTTCTGAGACTCTGTTGCATTGTAAAAGTAATGTATCATTAGTGACATGTGATGCCATTTCCATCAATTTGCTTTGAAGCTGTTATATACATTTTACTGAGACATTGCCAGGTCAGGTGTATTTTCTCTCTCTCTCTCTGTGTAAACTTAAATATTTTATAGACATAAATGTGTAAAAATCAAATCTACTATGATTTTGATTTTTTAAGATGTGTCTAGGGAAATGTCATAGATTATTTTGCAGTTCTTTTTAAGTTGAAGATCTTCCCTTGACCCTCTAACCATGTATTGTATTACAGATGGCATTGCAACTCCTAGAGACTGCCATTGCAAGGGGTCAGTGGTTGATGTTACAGAATTGTCATTTATTGGTTAAATGGCTGATAGATTTAGAGAAAGCTCTGGAGAGACTCACAAAACCACACCCTGATTTTAGACTCTGGCTGACTACTGACCCTACACCTGCTTTTCCCATTGGAATATTACAAAGATCTCTTAAGGTTGGTTAAAGTATAAACTTGTATATTTATGAACCCCTTTTCTTTTTTTTTTTTATTTATCATCTAAAAAGTATGAAGGTACCATAATGTGGTCTTGAAGGAAAAAATAATTTTGTAAAGACAAAAAAGACAAACTGGTGTTGATTTGTTAACTTTCATCTGATGTTACAAAGAAAAAGGTTTAAGAATGAGAAGAATACTTTTAGCTCATCTTCAATTCATTGCTTTCTTTTTCTGTTAGTACACCTGCTCTAGTCAATAATTATAGGGTAGTATTTTTACAGTATTGTCTTACCGATCAGAGCCATTTAGTGAGGGGAAACCACTTCTTTTCTCAAACCTTCTACTCAGCATCTGAACACTAATCCCCTTAGAAAGATTTCATTTGAAAATGTGAAGAATTATTCTAATTTTTGGTTTCGATGATAAGAGAAACCTATGCAAACATGATGGCATGTGTATGTATGTGTGTGTGTGTGTATGTATGTGTGTGTGAATGTGTGTGTGTTTGTGACACTTTGCTTGTTAGCACGATATCTCAAGGTAGGAATGTCTGACAGTTTTCAAATTTGATACATGGATGTGCCATATTGAGAGGAAGAACCCTAATGTTTTTGGTGGAGGTCAAAGGTCATCTGGGGTCATGAGGGGTCAATTTCTGAAAACTTTGTTAGGACGATATCTCAAGGTAGGAAACTTGAATAGATTTCATATTTTGTATGTGGATGCGTTATGGTCAGAAGATGGGCCCTATTGTTTTTTAATGGAGGTCAAAGGTCATCTGGGGTCACCAGGGGTCAAAGTCTGAAAATCTTGTTAGCATGATATCTCAGGATGGGAAACTTGGATAGATGTCATATTTGGTATGTTGATGCATTATGGTCAGAAGATGGTCCCTATTGTTTTTGATGGAGGTCAAAGGTCATCTCTGGTCATGGGGGTCAAAGTCTGAAAATCTTATCAACACAATATCTCAAGGGAAGAAACTTGGATCGATGTCATATTTGGTATGTGGATGCGTTATGGTCAGAAGATGGTCCATATTGTTTTTGGCTGCGTTCAAAGGTCATCTGAGGTCACTGAGGGTCAAAGTCTGAAAGTTTTGTTTGCATGATATCTCAGGATAGGAAACTTGGATGGATTTCATATTTGGTATGTGCATGTGTTATAGTCAGAAGGTGGTCCCTTTTGTTTTGGGGGAGGTCAAAGGTCATCTGAGGTCACCAGGGTTCAAAGTCTATAAATCTCCAGCATGTCTAATGTCTTGGCACTTTTGCCATTGCCTAATGTATAGCATATATGTGCATTTTGAACCTGTCCAACACATGTATGTTTCTGTGGAATAACCTTAACCCTTTACCGTTGTTTGGGTCCGTTTGGACCCATACAGAGAGCGCGGCTGTCACCCATCTTTACTGTTTCACGGGGAGCTCGAAACTGCGAGTAGCTACCTGAAAATTTGGCCACAACAACGAGAGGGACAATGGTTCAGGGTCACGGGGTCGATAACCTACGGAAGCTGATGTGGGGCGTGCTACGTCCGCTTTTCAGCCCACTCCCGAGGCGCGCAAATATGCCCCGATTGGAGCACAACGGTAAGGGGTTAATCTAAAGTATCTACAGCACGGGTCTGTGCACACACGCAGAGAGAGCGGCATCAGCTTTGCAGGAAACACACTCAACAGGCTTAATTTAACCCTTTACCATTGTTTGGGTCCGTTTGGACCCATACGAAGAGCGCGGCTGTCACCCATCTTTACTGTTTCACGCGGAGCTCGAAACTGCGAGTAGTTACCCGAAAATTCGGCTACAACAACGAGAGGGACTATGGTTCAAGGTCACGGGGTCGATAACCTACGGAAGCTGATGCGGGGCGTGCTACGTCCGCTTTTCCGCCCACTCCCGAGGTGCGCAAATATTCCCCGATTGGAGCACAACGGTAAAGGGTTAAGCTAGGCCTATACTGGGAAATTTAGCTGTGCAGTGGTGAATGTTTTCCTTCATACTTTTATTCTTGCTTATATTCCTACCAATATTTTAGTTGTTCTAGAACATGATGTAAAGCATGCAGCAGCGTATTTTGGTAGCATGGTGGTATCTGCAGCAGGTGAAAACTTACAAACTTACTCATATTTTTATTCTTGCTTAAGTTCCTACCAATATTTCAGTTGTTCTAGAACATGATATAAAGCATGCAGCAGCATATTTTGGTAGCATGGTGGTTTCTGCAGCAGGTGAAAACTTACAAACTTACTCATATTTTTATTCTTGCTTAAGTTCCTACCAATATTTCAGTTGTTCTAGAACATGATATAAAGCATGCAGCAGCATATTATGGTAGCAGGTTGGTATCTGCAGGGGATGAAAACTTACAAAATTTTCCCATATATTAGTGTTATGAGAAGCTGTTTAAAAGTTCTCCCACATATATAAGTGTTAGGTATTGCCATTGCAAAATAATGTCTCAACTCTACAGTATTTATGGGGTTGCAAACCTCTGCACTGTAATCTAACCCTCAACAAAGTCTTAAAAGTATTATTTAACCTTTCAGCTGGAAAGGATATGGGGGAGGGACCATAACTTAGAGTGTTGTGAACTCTCAAGACTTTTTGCAGATATATGTACAAAATCATCAACCATCAAAACCATCATCACGTTATTTCTTGATTGTACCATGGTTTTTTAGGTTTACCCTAGCTTGAGAAGGGTCCACTTAAAGTAAGGTTTGCATGATTCCTATTTTTCAGGTCATTTTTGGAAGTCTGGAAGCCTTTTGAAATTGCAATATTTCAAGATAGCTTTCTGTCTGTATGTATGTTTTTCCATCTATGGCTTTTATGGAGATCAAAGGCAAAGGTTATTTAGGGTCACTGGTGGTCAAAATTTGAATGACAACCTTGTAAAGTGTCAACACATCTTAAGGTGGGAGACTTAAATAGATTTCACATGTGGTATGTGAATGCTTATGGTGAGAAGATGATCCCTTTTTTTGGTGGTGGGGGTCAAAGGTCATGTGGTATAACAAAATTATTTTTTGAACATGTTAGAATAACATTTGAAGGAGAAGATAATGGTACATGATGGGATTAATTGGAATGGAACATTTATGTATTATCGAAACCTCAATGCAGTTTTGCATTCTGGTTCTTGAGATGATACTTTTAGGAAAAATCATGTCAAAGATGGAATTTTAAGTGCTTAGTTCCGTAAAACTAAATGTAAGATATGGTTTTCAGACAACTTAAATAATAGATAAAATTAAATGTGCTAGCTGGAAAAGACAAGAGTGAAGTTAACAGTTGTTGCACTTGTAAATGACATAACCTCTGTGGAAAAAAGTGAGGATAAGATTCGGTATTTGTGTTTGATTCTCAACAGGTTGTGACAGAACCTCCAAATGGCCTCAAGCTGAATCTAAGAAGTACTTACCACAAAATATCCTCTCAGGCTCTGGAAGACTGCCCTCACCAGGCCTTCAAACCACTTGTGTTTGTTCTTGGGTTCTTTCATGCAGTTGTTCAGGAAAGGAGAAAATATGGCAAGATTGGTTGGAATGTACCTTATGACTTCAACGAATCTGATTTTAGAGTCTGCATGGAAATATTAAATACCTACTTGACCAAAGCACATGAGCAGGGAGACACCAAGATACCATGGAACAGTTTGAAATACCTTATAGGAGAGGTAGGAGACAATTCAGCATACTATGAAATAATGTACACAGACACTGTAATTACAAGATTGAATGTAATGTTTTCTTAAGTCAACTTGGTTTTTTTCTAATTTTTCCTTCCATGTGACAGCCAATTGATATGTCATGCAATGTTGTTGTTTTTGGTATGTCATTTATAGTTTTGTCCAAACTTTCTTCTGGTTTCTCAATTTATGGAGATATCAAAATGTTTCATTTACTTTCATTTCATGTACTCTTTTCCAAAGATTCTCTGTTTAAAGAAACAATACAGAAATACAAACATAGTATTTGTCATGGGTTTTTTTACATACAAGATAAATGGTGTGCAAAAATACAGGGGATCACTTATTTTCAAAAGAAAGTGAAAAAAGGGAAACTTTATTTGAACCAAAAGTAGTTTGCATTGGTACGAACAAATTGACTTATGAATTGATGTTGCATATATTGTTTTCATGTTTGTAGAAAAAACAGTGATGCATGAGGCCACAAGCAGTTTTATTTGCCACTTGTGTCTAGTAGACTATGTGCATATTTGATTGCTTGACAAAAACTGTTTACATATATTGGTGTAACTTGCAATGACACTGTTCCTCCAAGCAAGGGCATACTTTTTGCTCTGTGACATCATATGAATGTCAAAAATCTATTGGTACCAATTCAAACATCACTTCTTTATGCATGTTTCTTTAGTTGAAATTAAAACAATTTTTTGTGATGAGAACTTTCTTTAACTATATTTCAAAATAATCAACTGTTGCTTTTTTCTCCCACCAGGTCATGTATGGAGGGAGAGCCATTGACAACTTTGATCGTCGTGTTCTCAATACCTACATGGATGAGTACATGGGAGACTTCATCTTTGATACCTTCCAACCGTTTCATTTCTTCCATAATGAAGAAGTTGATTACTACATCCCAGAACTGGGACTCAAAGATGTTTACCTTGGTATGTATTCAAGGAGATTTTGAAGTATTTGAAGTGGTACTTGAGTTTTCTCAAAGGAAGAAAAAGAAAAAACCTGGTAAACTCTGCATTTTGTTATAGTCTTGTGATTGGTCTGGAAAAGTTGTTCTGTGATCTGAAAATTTTAACACTGATTGCAGTAAGTAACATGCATCTACATGTCTTTAATGATCATGTATCTTCATGTCTTTGCAGTGCACAGATGCGATAAATATTTGATATATAATTTTTTTTCATTTCAGAATTGAGTTAATGTTCATACGCTCTTTAAAATGTTTCAGTGGTATATATGTCAATTCATTTGTATGTAAACTTACTTGAATGGCTGAAAACTATCACTGCAGTCCTGAAATTGTGAAGTTGTTGGACACAAGCCCTTTATTTCAATTTTAATGTTAGTTTGATAACTCTAGTTAGTTTTGAAGTTACCACTATGAAACAAAGGTAACAAAATTGACATTGCTCTACCTGATTTTCTTGCTACATTTAGCTTGCATTCTCACACGTTTTTCCATTTTTTGTCATAAAGGTGAAAACAAACAAAGTCCATTTTGAGCAAAGTGACAGAAAGGTTATCAAAAGAAAAGAATAGATTTCCCTTTTTCAAATTTATTCTTGCCTATTAATTAGTGCAAGAGAATAAGCGTGATTCATGTGTAATGTGTATGATATGTGGGACCACTATTTCATATGATTCAATGTGATCTCACTCAGTTCAATGGTTATGAGTATGTTTATCAAAAACAGAGTCGATTTAAAGCATACATCAAACCTCACAATTGGTACAGCTCTTTGATTGGCATCACATTCAAACAATGCATCAAAGCTAAATTACACAGCATGGGCACTGAGAGTGTCTTGATTACACATTATGGGCTTGTATGCCCACTGGGACAAGCCATCAAGCAATAAACTAGCATTGTGTCTGGATAAAGATGAGTTTTAGATAAATGTGGGAGGGGCTAGAAGTAAGTAGGTTGGGAGAATTGGAACTGTTTGGGATGATGAAAATATGCCTTTAAATATTACACACATTGTTGATGTAATACTTTGTATGTTAGTTGCTGAGAGGATTTTTAGTACTTGTTTCTATTTTTTAACACTTTGCATGTTGTGACTCATTATATGGAATCATCCTGATTTATTAATCGGAGTGTCTGCTCCTTCTGAACTCAGAGACCACTCTGTTAAATTTGCATAATTAGTCACTCTCAAGTTCTGCTTTGCCTTGGCAAAATGATTGTTATTGAAACTAGAAGAGTTTTAGACTTAATATTTGCCCTAAAAATTTTAAATATATTCTCCATCTAGTACCATTTCCAAAGAGGAAAGAACTGAAAAAAGAAAAATTTTGTACTTTTACCTTTTCTCCAGACTACATTGAAGAATTACCTCTTGCCAACACCCCAGAGGTGTTTGGTTTGCATCCAAATGCTGAAATCAACTATTATACACAAGCAGCTAGAGACATGTGGTCTCAGTTGGTTGAGCTTCAACCTCAGACAGGTAAAGAATCAACATTTTTATTTTGAGTATGGTGGAGAAGGATTTCTTGGTCTCTTGTAATTGGTAGAGGTTTAACATTTTACCAGGAATAAATTTCAGCTCATTCTCTGAAGGTCATGAATTTTATTTTTTGTCAGCTATCATGGCATCTATTTTTGATTAACATTGTTGTATTTCTTAGAAATGCTTAATGAGCTTATTTTGAATGAACTTCCATCATCTATCAAAAAGATGGGTGTATATTTCTATCTTTCAGCGGCATCCATCCGGGGTGAGGTTGGGGCCAAACTATCATTTTTGCTCCCCATTCCACAAGCTAGATTGACGGCCCTGCTATCCATAACGTGAAATGGCCCTTAGTGAAATTGCCTACCACTTCACAGTCTAAAACCCGACTTTAAGGCATTTAAGTCGGGTTTTAACTTAATGTTTGCACCTACAGATTATAGCTACTCCAACCTTAAAATCAGTAAAAATATGATAAAACCCAGGAAGCACTGGATTGGCCATAAACTGTGGGTGTAAAATATCAATTAAAAACCGGACTTACCATCTAAAAGTTGGGTTTTAGGCTTTTTAGTGGTAGGCAGTTTCAGTAAGGGCTGTTTCACATGATGTCAGTAACCTGATATGGTGGTGACTCGGGTAACCCAAGCTTAAAAGGTTTTCATTTTAGCTTAGAAGAAAAAAATTGAGTGTTTTGTGTCTGAGGACAAGAATAAGCAGAAATGATCAATTAAAAGGAAAGAGGGGAGTGACAGCATTTGAGTGATTAATTTCTCATCAAGATTTTCACTTAATTGCATTAATGCAAATTAACATGCATAAATAGGAAAGTCACCCTTCTCTTTTGTAATTTCTGTACCTCTCATTAATCATTTACAGGAGAGTCTGGATCAGGCATTAGCCGTGAAGATTTTATTGCCAACATTGCATCAGACATCCAAGCCAAACTACCTCAGCTGTTTGACCTTGACAAAATCAAGAAAAAGTTGGGCATTGATATCAGCCCTACAACAGTGGTCCTGCTACAAGAACTGGAGAGGTTTAACATGTTGATCAGCAGGATGTCTAAATCACTGGTGGAACTTCAGAGGGTAAGCAACTAAAGCTTTTGCTATTTTTAAGCAGCTAGACTTTTGGGAGAATCAGTTGTTAATGTTCTGATTAGAAATTTCAGTTGAAGGGATTCTGACCTTTCCTTTAAAATTGAGGTGGGAGGGCTCCAAGTGCTTGGTTGCAGTTTAGTAGGTAGCTGTTTGTGCTTTAGTGCATATGTAGATACCAGGGAATAATATTACTTAAAAGGGAAACACTTGTTGAGTGCAATGGACCAAATGAAGAAATTTAAGAAAATCCAGAACACTGAAGTCGGAATGATGTTTGTGCAAATGCTCAAATCTAAAGAAGTTAAAGACCTAATCTTCTCAACCCAAACAATTTCAATTTACCTAACCTACTTACTTAAGCCCCTCCCACAACTGTCTGAAATTAATCCTCAACCAGCCACAATCTCAGTTTTTTGCTTCAGGGGGAGTATACTAGACCTCAATGTGTAATCAAAACACTCTCATTGCATTACATGCTGTGTAATATTAGCAAGTTTGAGCAAGAATTGATTGACTTTAAAGATTTGTCAGCTATCTGAAGCTTAAGTTACTGAGTAGAATGTTATGGCTACTTATAACCCATGCCTTATCAACACCCATTTTGTTTCCTCCTTTTATGGGATGAAAAGGAAGGGGGGAGGCAGGGGGTAAGGAAAAGACACTATGAACTACTTGAAAGGTCAAGGGTCATCTTCCACAGTGTATGTATCTCATGGTTTACTCATAGAAACCGGCCCATGTAACAATTGTGAAGGGGAACTTTCTCCCCAAATGTATTGGAATCTAGTAGTATTTTATGAGTTTTCTTGTTTTTTGCTTTAGGCCCTCAAAGGTGAAGTTGGGATGAGCAGTGTCCTTGATGAAGTTGCCAGAGCTCTTTTCAATGGTCAGATCCCAGCTATATGGAGACGTCTTGCACCAGACACTCTCAAGTCCCTGGGTAACTGGATGATACACTTCCAAAGGAGATTTAGTCAGTACACCACATGGGTCAGTTTACTTTCCATCTTCAAGACTTGGTTTTGTGTTATAAATATACCATCAACTGATGCTATTGTAAATCATTGTAAAATTGTCATGAATAATCTTTGCATCCTTGTGTACAACTAATACCCTGCCAACTGCAACTTAGATAACAATGAAATATGTTTGGTCACCTTGAAGATCTCACCTGTACAGGTTTTCTGTTTAATTGAAATTTTCTTTTGTTTTAGCCAAGTTTACACACACACTACCCGTTCTTATACATTGATTAGCACATCACCTATTCTAAGAGTACTGTTCTTCTATTGAGACAGCATGTAGGTACCAGATTTTTGCAGAAAAAAATCCCATCCTAAAAAATCAATATAGGATGGTCTGTTGTTACAAAGTTGAACTGAATATGAATTGGAAGGTAATTAATTGGAAGTATGGTATTAAAAGTCTGCTCTCTGTTTTTAGGTAGCTTTTTTTTTGCTTTCAAATCTCTTAAAAATTAGTATGTTGTTACTGTCATGTTTCCTCTAGTATGACAACTTAACCTACCAAAGAAACCCTCAGAATGATGCATCCCAATGTTTCATAAAACAGATATTGAATACCACTGACATACAATTAAATCATGGACTAATATTTCAATAATCTAAGATCCTGGTTTGGGTGCAGTATGTGAATTTCAGTTGGGTTGAATGCATTCTTTGTAAGTCATAATATTCACCAGAGGCTATTAATTTCTTGCTGCTGATAAAGACTAATGAATGGTAATGTATTTGGTAAATTTCACAGGTAAATGAATCTGAACCTCCTGTCATCTGGCTGAGTGGACTCCACATTCCAGAATCCTACTTGACTGCTCTTGTCCAAGCTACATGTAGAAAGAATGGTTGGCCCCTGGATAAATCAACACTGTACACTGCTGTCACTAACTATATGACAGAGGATGAGGTTACTGAGAGGGCACATTCTGGTAAGGATAGTCCTGTATTGTGTATATAAATCAGGGAACTTATCCTAAAACTTGCTGTAATCTTTGAGAAGTGTTGATTTCATTGTTTTATTTCTCGTATAATATGTCAATTATTACAGCTGCTGAAGAATATCTGGATTTTAGTGTGTCATTCAGATTCTACTTAGCTTCACATCACCCCACAGATTTAGTTTTCTAGGATTTGTAATAAAAAGAGAGTAATCCCAGCACACTAAAAGTCTTTAAGTTAGTGTTATATCATTCATTGAAAGGTCATGTTCTATAATGCTTTTCATTATATCCTAAGTCATCTTTCTCAGTATCCTATTTTATTTCCTGCCATCGCCTTTTGTCATGTTTTCTTCCAGTAACATTTAAAGCTGATGAATTTTCACGATATGGTATGTGGTATCGATATTATTTAGACTGCATGGCTAAAATGCTTCCTATGCAATCCTACCCTAAACCCCTACAACCTGCCTCCTCTCCAATCATTTACTCTACCCTCAGCTTCTTTTTAAATGATTTTTATACTCACATCTGAATGGCTTTGCTCCTTCCTTTCAACAGGGAATTGTTTGTGTTTAATTTGTCATATTTCTGAATGCTGTCTCCTTGCTTACATAAACATGTGGTTAGCTTTTCTTTATAATATGCCGTAGGTGAATGTTTTTTGTAAATTCTGTCAAAGAGCAACTTAATCTGGTGGTCATGATTGTCTTGGTAGATACTTGGAGCTGTAAATTTTGCATAGCTTTACCAAAACCATGTGGGAGCGGAGTTGAGAGCTTATATAAGAAAAAATGCCAGCACACTTGCTAACTTTCTCCAGTTTTTTTTTTACCTCTGCTAGATGTGGATGCTCTTCTTTATCTATGAATCTATGTAGCATTATGCAATTTATTGTCAACAGTGGGACAGTAAAGGATCTTCCGTATTTTGTGAATGGATTTCAATAATTGTCAGAATAGCGAGCTGTCATATTACCATATGTCTAGGCTAAGATGTACTACTTCAGCAGAGCACCACTTTTGGTTTGCAAGGAGCATACCAGAAAATGACTCCTAGATCACTAGAAATAGCATTTCTAAGCCCTTTATTTACACTTCACCCACCTCCTTTATACATGCATGTACCTTCATTTTTTTTTTTGGTTTTTTGTCCTTTTCTTTGAGTGAGGGGGGGGGCAAAATATGATTTTGAGGAATCATGAAGGAGAGGATTCAGTGTATTATTTGTTTCTCCCCCTCCTTCCTGGTTTTTTTTTTCCCTCCCATTTTTTTAGAGGAAATTTGCCATATTAATTGTGTCTCTCCCCTTTAAGTGTTTCTAAGATCTTCATTTACTCCTGTAAGAACATTAGGTTTGCTTCTTTCACAAAAGTTTTGAAGCTGAATGCTTGCATTTTATGCAAGAGTCCACCGTTTTCAATAGGGATATTACATGTACTGTACTTATTATGAAAGATATGGTTCTGCAGAAGTAATAATAAACTCCTCTCTGGTATTTGTAACAAAAAATCCTGCATGAGTTTTTTTTTTTTCAATTTTTTTTTATCTTTTTGGAGATGGAGAGAAAAATTTTTATTTAAGTTCTTTTAACTTGACAGCTTAAACACACCATTATGCCAAGAGGATGTATTTTGGCCATGCCAAAATCTCAAAAGATGTGAACATTAACCCTACAGGAGAGTACCATTTGAGGTGCAGAAGCTTAAAGAATGTTGGGAGTTTTCAAAATGTTCTCAGCAAATTTCTTTTTCTTTCCTCTCTGGAATTCAGCATCCTTCTTAGGTATTGCCCATAGTCACTCCAGTCCCAAATTTCTGTCTTTGCTTTGTTGTTTTTTTAAATAAGTAGGGAAGGATGGGGTGGGTCTCATTCTGCCAGTCGGTCAGCATAGTTTAGTAATTGAATCTATTTGATAATTGTTTCATGGTTCATATTTCCAGGTTGCTTTGTAACTGGACTCTACTTGGAAGGAGCTGCATGGAACAGGGAAGATGGCTGTCTCATGAGACCAAAGCCAAAACAATTGATCCAAGAACTTCCAGTCCTGAAAGTTATCCCCATTGAAAGTCATCGATTAAAGCTACAGGTATAGTTTAAGGGGTATTTAAAAAATAATGTAATGAAAAATTTGTGTAAAATTTTTATGTAGGTAACATAATTTATACAAAAAAAAAAAGAAAAGAGTTTGGTCAAGAGACACAGTTATGATCTGTAATTTTAGGAAGAAGACCTGTACATGTGGTAAGTATTTGTTTGGCAGGCAAAGTTTATATATTTATGTCACAATTTGGTTAATACAGCTGAATCTCAGTCTGTCTACAATGTTTGGTAGCATTGCATAAACTGCTATGCAGTGTTAACAAAGGTTTATTCCTGGATATGTTACTATTCAGAAATTACTTGCTAATTTAATCAGTCAGTCATTAAGTGTACTTGGTAACAGTTTGAAACATTTTAATCTCTAACAGGAGGAAAAGTTTGAATAAGGCTCCTTGGTCCTGCTAAACACCAAGTATTGACCATCTAATCATTGTTTACCTTTAACATTTCAGAACACTTTCCGTACACCAGTCTACACCACCAGCCAGAGACGGAATGCGATGGGTGTAGGTCTGGTGTTTGAGGCTGACTTAGCTACCACAGAACACTCATCTCACTGGGTCTTACAAGGAGTATGTCTCATCCTAAACACAGATTAGTTGAGTGAAACACTCAATGTAAGGAACTTTGCATTTGCTGTTCAGTGTATAACTTTTGTATTAAAGTGACAGTGTTTGAGCAGTATTTGATTTCAAGTTTGAATATTTTAGGAAGAAGAGGCAAGTACTTGTTACTGGCCAGTTTGATGTGTCAAAAATACTTCCCACATTCTTGTGAATATTGTGAGTTTGCACTGCCACTTCTGTATTTTATTAGGTGCAGAATTTAGTTTGTTGTATTCATCAGTCAGTAAAGCAAATGTGAACTTAAATTCCAACCACATGGTTAAGCACTTTTAATATTTTGTGCTATGGAAAATTTAAAGCATATCTGATGTTTAAATCATCAAATTTCTCACAATATTGTTCTTTTCTAAACACAACGGGTTTTAATAATTCCAGATTCCTTAATATTACAGAAGCCAAGAAAATTTATTTTTACTGACATTGTTATTTTAGAAACCTGCTAGAACATGGCATTTACAGAATTTATAATCCATCCAACCACCAATTTTCATAGTTATATATAAATAATTGTGCATAGTATTTCATTTGATAATCATCATATGATCGTATGTAGTTTCTAAAAACCTAAATTTATTGGTAAAATTGCTTCATAGACTGGCAACTTAAATGAATTGCACAAAACTATCCTTTCCATGAAGTGGTGATATTTTTGCAATGTTGAGACCTCAATTCTCTTCTAAAGAGTACATATGTTCATCAAATATACATCAAGAGTTACTTTTGTCCAGTTGTGTGACTCAGGATTTATGCTTTAAAAACATTCTTGAACATCCATTTCCGTCCATTCCATTTCCACCTTGTATAAAAATTAATACTAGAGACTTTTTTCACATTATTCTGACCACCTTGAAACATAACAAAAGTGCCTTGAAAGATTGCCATATAGTTTATGTTATGCTTTTATCAATTGCAAGATGCACCCTCTCACTCTGTACAATGGCCAGTCACAAGTGTCTCATGTTTGTCCAAGTTGTGGCCATGCGTGTGTCAGAGTTCGCCAAATGTTGCAGTAAGCAACCTAATATGTGTGGCATAGGTGTGTCATATTCTTAAGGATATGTGTATCAAAATCTATGAAATGTTTAGTCAAAGCAACCAAATAGGTGTGGCATACGTGTGTCATATCCTACAGGATATGTGTGTCAAAGTCTCTGAACTGCTGGGTCAAATGCAAGACAGAAGAGTATGTCAATGCACAAAATTGATTGACACTGCTAAAGAGCATTGATCAACCTTGCCCTGGGGTCTGAGGGTGTAATTTACAATCGATAAGTGCATATCTTATATAGAGAGGAAAAGATAGCATATTTGGTATGATCTTTTAGTTTATTTGAATCTAAGAAATACTGATTCTGATGAAGTTACCACTTCAATATAAATTTATAAATTATTTACATTTATCAAGTGTGCACTGAATAAATGGATTTGATCATATAAAATACACCTCCAATGTAATTTTTGTGTCTCTCTGTGGATGACCTGTCAACATTTCTCTTCTTTAAACCCACAACTGACTTACAGTTTGCATCTAGGATAACCCAAGATAAGGGTTGTGGTATCATTGAAACCAATTTCATCAACCTTTGGCTACCTTCACAACTGTTCAATCTGCCATGTTCAGAACATTTCCAAATATTAACTGTGGTTCAGCAAAGCCCCTTATCACTTTGACGTCCAATCAACAGACTTTTGAAAAGTCTGTTTTGAAGAATGCAGTTTTTTGTATCTGATCTAGACAGCCGGGTAAAAGCAATTATATCATTACCTTAATGCAGCAGGACGCTTTCGTTGTGACATTGTGAATTTTATTCTTGGAAAAACATACTAATAATTACCTTTGAAATTTTCATAAAGAATATAACAAGGTAAATGTCATTTGTCCATGACACCAACTGTGGAATGTGTTTTCTATGATATGATTACTAAAGCAGGATTCTAGAAGTCTAAGCATTTGTTGAAGTATTAAAATCAGAGTTTATACCTTAATTTGCTGCATTAAAATAGATGCAACAAAACCAAGCTAACCTTAACAAAAAACTTATGAATATTCTTGACTTCATTAACAGAGCTCATTAGTACTATGTCTACCAATAATCTGCAAATCTCTTTGGACATAGACAAAACTAAAAGAATATCATTTTTTCCTTGTCACTTCAGATATATTCCAATTATCCTAGGATGCAGGGCAGAAAGACTTTTTTGCCCAGCTTATTGCTGCAAAAATCTAACATCCCCCGGCATTGGAGCCAAAATTGTTTTAACTGCATAGAAAAAAGTTCATTTACATACTCGAAGAACAGTTGGATGTTTTCTACTATAATATGAATATTCATAATCATTCAACATTCTCTCTCAATATTAAAAATCTTCATTTCCAAACAAGGTATTGAGGCATACACCACAGTTTCTTCTCAAAATTTTTATTGAATACACTTTCATATTTAAATATCTATTTTTCCAGCGAGGGATGTAATGAACAGATTAGTTAGTTACAAGTCAAAGCCTCAAAAATTCGACTCGCATTCGCAAGTTTTCAAATGTTATACCATGCACAACAAGTAACATTAGGATCATATACTGTAGGCCTATAGTACTGTTCACAGCTTCCGATAGGCCTATGAATAGTCAAGCAGTTTTCCTTCTTAGAAACCTAACAACCATATTTATATTAAGATTTAGGCCAATTGCCATTGTCCAGTATGAGGTTAATTTATATTACTTAAATTCTTGATTCGTGCTCTGAAAGGAATTTTTAACTATCACCAGCAGGCTCTGAGGGGAGGCAACCTAAGGGGTGGCCTTCCCAGAGGCACTAGGTAGGCTACAATTATCCCTGTTATAACAGCATGCAAACAGCATGGCTCCCCCTTTGCCCCCCCACACACACACTCCACCCCACCTCCATAAAGATTGCACAAACTTTATTGTACAACTGTCAGACTTAATATCTGTTTTCTTGCTCATTCACTTTCATTAAGTGAATTCATAGATGGCACTTATCACCACAAAATTCAAGACTTGCAGTATATCTGTTCTTTCTAAGAGAAGGAAGGTCTTGCTTTTTGTTCCACTTTTCACCTTAACATGCAAATATATGAATTTCATTCCCTTCAATGAACTAAATGTTGTGTGGCTTGTTACAAACATTACTGTGACCAAACTTTACATGGTGTGTTGAAAGTAGACCATGTTTTTATTCCTATCTCTTAAGCTCATGTAAAACATCTGTTATTCAAGAAAAGCATCAAGTTATTACATCACCCTTCAAACCAGCTGATCATGTCACTATATATCCTCTGTTTTAAAAAAAATAATGACTCCTACATATGCATAAAAAATCATTCTGACATCCCAATATAGCTGACAATAAAATCATTCTGACAAAATTTTTAAAACAGTTGTCAAGTGTAACTTACTAAGGAAAAAAAATAGGTCTAAAACTCTTTAAGAGACATGCTGACTTTAAATGTAAGAAAACTGGATTCACATCAACTCTTACTTGCACATGCCAGTTTACCAATAAAAAGTTGGAATAAATACAAGGCAATGTAATCATATACCAAAAACTGTTTAATCAGCTGGTTCCAACCTCACTAATTCAAAGAAATTTTTTGCTCATCTTTAAGTAACTCTTCCCTTTAAAGAAAGGGAACTTCACAACTTTTTGTTTGGAGGAAAATATTCTGACAGCATTGATTCCAAAATGCAAATAAGAAGCTACAAATTCAACACAGGTTTGGGTACAGAGTTCCAGATCAAAAGAATTTATCTTAACTCAATTTATTGAAACTGTTGATGAAACTAGGAATCCCTTCCATTGATATCCTTGAATGAGACTGTTCTATTTTTAGCATCTTTTGCAACCCCCTTTGTTAGAAAAAGAATTATCAGTACATACAAGTTGGACCTAGGCTGTAAAGGCATTACTTGGGGGCTTTAAATTTGGGGGATCTAATATGTGAAAGAGAAAACTGTTCATGGCATGTCATCTACCAAAGCTCCATTCATTACTCTTACTCAAGTTACCTCTAGTTTATGGTCATAAAATACTTGTAGCTGGTTACATGAAGGAAACAGAATGTGATGTCCCAACCTTGAATCCCTTTTGTTATCCATTTTATTGATTCTCTTCCTTGAAATTTAATACTTTGGAATGTTACAAATTTTTCTGTGACTTCAGATTTTTCGATCATGCACTGCAGAAGATGAAACGTAGGATTGAAATTCAATAAGTTTAGAACATTGACATAGCTTTCTGTGATTTCCTATTTCCCATATACAGAAGACAAAACATATCAATTCTCCTGACTTTTGGATTTTCCAAGTGCACAGGGCTTTCGAAATGGGGGTTTCAAAGTCAAAAACACAATTTTGCATTTTCTTGAAAACATCAAATTGGTTTAATACCAGAATATACTTTAAAAATGGGCTGGTTAAGAGCAGTGTTTGCCTAATTGAAATGAATATTTTCTTTATCTAATGACTAAAAAGTATGCCACAACTGTGAATTTTACAAGATTCAAATCACCTTCAAAAAGACTTCTGCTTAGGTTTTTGGTATTAATAAATAATATAGTAATTCAGTGCAATGAAATAAAATTTGCCGAGGAAGTGAGGATCAGGTCAGTACATATATTGAGGAAACAAGTTTCTACAAAGAGGTACAGCTATAGCAAGTAAGAACTCATGAACAGTAGTAGCATAGACCTTATGCATCAGACATCACAGAATAGATGAAACGTTACAACTTACACCAACACAAAAGCAGAAGGCTTATTTTAGTAAAGGAAGGATACACAGTAAAGTCTACTTTGCAGGTATGGAAGTTTACCACGTAGGAACAACCTGCTTCATCATTAACCTCCAAAATAATGTTATGTGAAGCAAATGCAATTTAACCAAGGGCATGTTTCATGAGATATGAGAGCAACAGTGACAACAAATCTTTGATCCACTAGTCCTTAACCGTAATCATCAATGCAAGTCTCATTTCAAATTAAAACTTTCGATATTCAGATCTTGACATTAGAGGGGTGTGAGTGTTAACACACACCATCACTCACTTCAAATCTCTATGAAGAGTGTGATATTTTGCACATATGGATGAAGATTTGGGGCTAATAAAAATTTGTTCAAGTTAAGTAAACAGCACCCCTACCATTCTCCTTACTTTTATAAGGAATCAGATTTATAGCACACCTGGAGAACCTAAAATTCAAGACTGCTTTTGTACCTGGTGATGGTTTTGAATTAAAAGTGTTGCCTTCCACTTACTGTTAAAAAAACTTTTTAAAACAAAACGATAAAAAACAGCAGCATAGTAAAACTAGAGACAGTGGTTTAATACTCAAAGACTTCATATATTAATATGTTGTAGTTTGCTCGTTGTGACCGAAAATATAAACAATAAAGAGCACTTCATCAAGACACACCTGGACCAAATTTAATTTAGTTTTGAACCCCAAACCATGGATAAAAGAGTTTAAACTGATGACATAAAGTACTGTTTAGTGCTGTTATGAGGTCAATGAGGAAGAAATATTTCACCACATAAGGCTGTTGTAGCAAGCAAAACAAAATTGTAACTACCTTGAAACTACTCTGATCATTGATCAAAATAGAACAGTTATTAAGACCTCTAACAAAGCAATTTTCCATCTTAGAATTAAAACATTGGTCTCAGTTGCTGCTGAAATTTGCATCGCAACAGATACTTAAAGCTTGCAGGAGGCATATTTAATGCATTAAATACATAATCACAGGGATCAAGAAGCCAGACGTGGTGAGCACAATTTCGGCGTAAGTCTATCTAACTGCATCAGTTTGTTAAGAAAGCTCATAAATTCTCTGGATGATCTGTTTAAGGCTTCTGTTAGGGGTCAGATTGGTGTGAGGTAGAGGAGCGTTGGTCATTGGACTGGTATGGTTGCCTGTACGTAGCCAAGACTGAATAGATGCTCTCTCATACGAAAAGCCATCTGTGGGAAAGATAAATTTGAGTTGTCATAATAATGCAGGAAATCTATGCATACAAAAGACTTTTAAATCTCTTTTTTTCAGATCTTATGTTAACAGGACAAATGTAGTAGTGTACAGTGATGGCAATAAGGTTTGTTTTATGCAGCAGTTTAGAATGTAAGATAAAATTGGAAGTAATGAATCAAAGACAGTAGTCAAGAGCATAAAAAATGCAAATATTAAAGTAATCCACCAGACAACCATTTCCCTAATTTCAAAGAATGCAAGATGAAATTGCACATTTCATGCCAAACATTAAGTATGTAATACATATACCGTGATACATTCACTCACCAGCTGCAATTACAGGATCTGTCATAATTTGTCTGGTAATAGGACACAGATATTCATCAGGAACAGATTCATCTACAAAATAAAATAAAAAAGATATGAAATACCAAGTTGTTTGTATATATCTGATTCATTATCAGATGTAGGTCTCAAAGATAAAATTTTTAAACATGTGTTAAAATGATAATAATCCACATGTATTAGCTACCAAAAAAATCCACCAATAAACTGATACCTCATACCATTAAATATGTGTCAATCATAAGCTTTGGTAATCTCCATGTGGACTTATTTTATAGTAAAATGGATCAAAGTTTTATTTGCAAAAATTAAACAGTTATATGAAATGAAATGACACATAACTTAACAGGAGCAAGCTTTTGAAGGCCTCTACATCAGCCTGAAGAACAAAACAATTTGACAAATTACACAAATCGTCAACACCAAGAACTGTTTACAGAAGAATTTAACATCAAAACAGTTACAAATCTGTCCTTCATTCCTGAATTTACAAATGAGGTCAGGTTCCAGAACTGTTACTGAAAAACTTATTCATGAAACAGCAACCTTATATTTTAAAATCATTTTTTTTTTAAATCTGCTTTAAAATGACATTTTACAAATTTAAAAGAATTACATCAATGATGTATTTTACCATGAAATCAGTGTCAAAGTTATTCTGACCATTGAAGTGCTCAGTATATCATTAATATCTTATGGTAATACACATAAGTTTAACGTTTGAGGATCATGAGACTAACTGGTTCGTGGAGACCCCTACACCAGAGTATAAGGAGTCATGACAAGTGACTTTGTCATTAAAGTATCTCAAATCACTCTCCGAATACAGTTATGACCCCTTTGTTTTAAGTTCAGGGAAGTTAAAGGGGCGGATTGACGGTTGAAATAAAACTTCTAAGGAGGTTCTGATATGTTCATCAACATACACATATCTCACTGTTTTAACTGCTCAACACATCACTGATGCAACTACAGTAACAAAATCTAAAACTTTGTCTGCCTTATCCCCAAAGGTAGGCTGTTCCCTTTCTTCATCTACACTAACATATATAGCTACTACTACAACCATAGGAAATAATGCCAAATTATGAACAGGTACTCCAAGTAAAAGCTGCTGTATATCAAGTCCTGAGTACACAGTATTGACAATGAGGCTGCTAATGAAATGTACAAACAATAGCCACACTCATCTACATGTGAACAATGATTACAAGGCCAGAGAATTATGTCTTGATGGGGGCAAACATTTTTGAATAAATTTTAATTAATGGTAAAAGACAGTTACAGGAATGAATGATAAGCATTTAATCCACAAGAGGTACCTGAGACATTATATTAAGATTCATGGAAATCAAAACTTTGCAAGCTTAAGCAAGTGTTTTATAGCTTAAAACAATTATCCCACATTTAAATAATGTAAGGCTGTAGCTTGAAGGTTCAAAAGTCAAGATGAAGTCAAGTTGTGTACATTCAATCCTTCACACATGTTATTTCTTCCCTTAAATTGAGGTTGCTTCTCATGATGCTTCTTAGAGTTGTGACATGAATACTGTTTAATGACACAAAAAATAACATGTTCTACAAATCCTTTCCCTCTTCCGAATAAAGCATTTAAATGGTGAAAGATCATGGACACTGGTTTTAGACTGGGAAGCCCATATGAAATTTTTGAAGACACCTTGGGGGAATTACATAATAATTTGTGCCAAAATACCAAATGGTTTTAAATCACTACATTAAGTATGGTAGACTGCATTTTGTGAAATTTCCCTAATATTTCTCACCTTACCACTTCTGTTTTACTTTATTCTTCCAAAACCACTGCACCTTGATCCA
Source organism: Holothuria scabra (assembly GCA_037179385.1). Classification (NCBI taxonomy): domain Eukaryota; kingdom Metazoa; phylum Echinodermata; class Holothuroidea; order Aspidochirotida; family Holothuriidae; genus Holothuria; species Holothuria scabra. Next base: position 5,813,866 of record CM074187.1, on the reverse strand, counting down.
AAATGTGATCACTATCTGCTTCCCTTCCTACCTGAAAACTATACAGGCCTCCTTACTATACATTATGCATTGTCAGACAACCCATTATTTAAGGACCATGCACACACTTCCATTTCTGTATTAATTGTCAAAAGAGAACAAAGCAGATCACTTTACAATGGCCAAAATTTCAAGTTATGTAAGTACCTTTCCCTAGATAGGATGCTAGTGAGTGTTAAGGCTAATGTGACCCATTTTCAAACATCTTCATGATCCACTTTTTTGACTTTTCCTTTAAGAGATGCCTCAACCCACTTTGAAACTCACAACCTCCCATAGGTAGTATGAAGCCCTTACTGCTGACTACCTATCTGATCTTACACTCTATCAAAGTTTTAAAAGAAAATTTAAAATTGTAAGGTAGTCAAAAGATGGGTAGAATATTCTGGAAAAATAGTTTTCTTATGATCCTAGAGCTCTGTAAAGCATGATGACTAATACAAGAAGCAAATCTAAAGCATATCTTATGTTTCCTCTTACCAGAAGGCAATCCTGGTGAATAAAACCCTTGTTCTTTCACAACCTGTACTGCTCTCAAAATCTTCTGACGATGACCTAGGGCCTCTGAGAACATGAAAGAACAGAAATCTATATAATAGAACCTTTCAAGTTGAACAAACTTTATGATTGAAACCTACAGACAAAATCAAATGAAAAATCCTCAAGTGTGCTACTTTTATAGCCACCAAAGTATCTAAGAAAGAGAAAATTTGAGATTAGAAAACAGCATTTGCCACTTCCAAACAAACAGGGAAGGTAAAATAGGATGAGGACGGATTTAAAGTGGTTAAGAGATGGTCCTTGGATCAAAATACACAAATTTCCTTCCAAGCAGTTAAATAAGGTTTTGTTCCTCATTTTTCAATTGGCTAAAGGTCTGAAGCTAAAGACAAAGCTTTCTTCGAAACATTAAAACATATTGCTAACAGTTATGTATCAAGTTACCCTCTATACAAAAGACAAACTGTAAACGCACCTTATGCAGAATAAATTCATAGTGAAACTGACATGTTGCAAATATTCACTTACTGACAGACAGATCCTGACTGAGTGTCTCATTAGTCAAGTTCTGCAGCTCCTCTCCATCGATCAGATTTTCTTTGAAGGCATCTGCATACTGGCCAAGTCCGATATCTTTTAACCAATCAGCAACATCCTCTGGTTTCCATGTTGGTAAAGGTTTAAGACCAACAGCTGATGCACCCTCTTGTTGGGGAATTGTAGGAGGAGCTGATGGAACTGATCCATCTGCTGATAAATCTATCAGGGAAGGTGTCTCTGAAGTGTATATAAGGACAGACACTAGATGAGTATGTAAATATATCAAAAGCTTTAAAAAAAATAAGACATCATTAAATTCAAGCGGTAATGAAAAAAAAGTTCTGTTGTTGTATTTCTGTTGCTTTTTTATTTTCTGTTTCACTACAGGGACTAGAGTACTCTGAAAAGCCTAGGAAGGTTTTCTGTTTTACTTCCTTCACACCATTAAGGACCACTTTGATTGATATAAATATAAATTGCACATAACATATAGGATATGTTTATATGCATGTATGATGGTGTAAAAAACAAATAAATGAAATGAAATTTTTGATAACTACAAAATATCTAAAGTATTTGGCCCATTAATATATTCTTTTTCATGAAGACTGGGTTTGTTAAAAATTATTTTTGAAGCATCTACTGGCAGTAGTTTTACGGGAAAAACGTTTTGATTGATTCCATTCTATCCTAACAGCATGAGTCAATTGACAGAGAACTGTGTATATTGCTCACCAGTTGATGTTGTAGGCATATTTTCCCCCAAGCTCCAGATTTTTGCAGTTCTGTCAGCAGATCCAGAGGCCAGGAATACATTATCCATAGAAAATGTAACAGACGTTATATATCTATTAAAAGAAAAACATGAAATTTAAAAACAAAATGTCTGGGTAACTATTTAGATTTACAAAATGAATCCAATGGAAGAAGGAAAGAAGATTGCAACTTTACCAATAAATTAAGTTTGTAATTTTGTTTATTTTTCTTGTATCACAAACTATGTTTGTCTTAAAAACTGAAGATAAAATGAAAGATTTGAAAATAGAGGGTTATAAAAAACCAGGTCTACACAAGTTTGGACTAACTGCATGGTCAAGTGGTTACAGCATCTGACTTGGAAGTCAGACAGTCTGGGGCTCAGACTCCTAGCCAAGTTATACCACAGACTTCAAAAACAGAACCTACTGCCATTGTGCTTGCAGCTCAGCATGAGCAATGGAGTAGGGAAAACAAGCTAGTGGGCCACAAATGGAAAAAGGGCTGTGACCAGCCAGCTTGACTCAAACCAATCTTTTTTAGAAACTGAGACATAAAGCCTCACCTAACTCATCTAAATCTACAAATGTTTGGAAAAAAGGGGGAGACAGGAGACTGACAGGTATTTAACACAGGCACTGCTGCACTGGACCTAAAAATAAAAGCCCATAAGTAGAACTAATGGGTGACCATGGTGTCAAAAATGAGAGAAATGTTTTCTGATGTGAATGTTTCATCCCTATCCGACAACTGTATTAGGGCCAAATAACTCCTTCTAACTAACAACAAATGTATTAGAGGCATTAAACTTTACTTTTGTACTTTTCTGGTCTGTTTGTATAATTGCATCCCAGTTTATCAGAGTCCAATTCACTTCATGACCTAATTTTCACTTCTTGATTACATATTAAAAGAAATGTAATCTAAATGAAAGTGTAGAAGAAACAAACCTATCATGACCCTCTAGGGTGAACAGCATTCTCCCAACAATCTATGAGAAAAGAAAGGAATATGCACATTAAATGATTCATGAATGGATTTCTTATGTAACCTAAGAGGATATAAATACAACAAACAGTATGTAAATCCAGAAAACTGTTTAAGAAAGTTTGACCTAATTGAAAATTTGTGCCATAGAAAATTTATGACATTGTTGATATTATCAACTATGTATGTATATTCCTGTATATGAGCTACTGTACAATGCCCTGGGATGAGCTCATAAATGATATGTTAACTCACCTTATGAATCACATTTTGTTGCTGGTTCATATTCCACAAAAGAAAACCTTTTTGTTTTTAATTTTTAGCCATTTCTATTGCATGTCATAAACAACCCCAAATTCAACAAAAGTTTAAAGGCATATTTGCATCATCCCAAACAGTTCCAATTCTCCCAACCTACTTACTTCTAGCCCCTCCCACATTTATCTAAAACTCATCTTTATCCAGACACAATTCTTATTTATTGCTTCATGGCTTGTCCCAGTGGCCATACAAGTCCATAATGTGTAATCAAGACATTCTCAGTGCCCATGCTGTGTAATTTAGCTATGATGCATTGTTTGAATGTGATGCCAATCAAAGAGCTGTACCAATTGAGAGTTTTGATATATGTATACTGAAACTGTAGTTTAGGGTGACGAATGACTGTCTTTAACATTCCACTGGCAATGAAACAAGGGTGTGACTAGAGACAGGTTCCAATGACGTATAGCGCCACCTACTGAAGACATTGCCAGATACCATTCCGCAGTAAATGGGATAGTCCAGTTGTGAAACAGGTGAGGTAAGTTGGTGCAAGGTAGATTTGTATGCTACCTAAGGAACGTTACCCCCAAAATTTATCAGAACTACTTCCAAATTCCAAACCTGGTTATGAAATTTTCACAAAGGCATGGTTTAATTCCCCAATCCAGTACTTCTAAGTCACATCCAGGATAAACACAAACAAAAAATATGGACAAACTTAATATAATACTGTACATTCTCAAATGCGAGATCATATTACCATTTTACCTCAGAGTCTAATAGCAAACATTTTGGGTTCACAAACAAGTTCAAAAATATTTAAGAATTGATTATGCCTTTAAAGGCATGTTCTGGAGACAAAATTCGTTAACTTCAAAATAAGCAGAAAAATTTTCTCTTTCAGAAGGTGAAAACGGCATCTCGATATCTTATAGTGTTTAGAAGATACAAATTTTGAAAGTATTGCAAATTTTTCTTGGGATTTGATGCATCATGGGAAATGTGTGATGTCATCCTGGCACATTAATTTACCATTGCATTCAATTTGTTTATAATTATGATGCCACTGCGGGGAATATTTAGCAATGTTATTGGTTGTACCCTATGTATGGTGAAGGGTAAAGCTAGATCTATAGGAAAAGATATTCAAAAGTTTCAATAGTATCAAATTCCAAGCACAAACAGGACCTTCAATTATTAAGAAAAATAAACAGAATTTGAAGCAACATGCCCACATTACCTAACTTTTTGTGGCCTTTCTAAAAAGCAGAGGTATATTTTAACAAAAATATCCAATCTTTAAAGCGAGATATCTTAAGTTAGGAAAATTGTGTTGTGATAGGGTTTGAAGGGCACATGACGTGGAATATTTTTGTGTTGCTTACAAGACGAGGTGAAAATCCACCAGAACATGACTTTAATCAAAAAGGTACACATTATTTATAGACCTATTTCCAAATAGCAATTACAATGCATTGTGGGATACATTTTGGGTGTACATCAATTTTCACCACAGTAAAATTCCATTGACAAAAATGACAAACACCAAAACTCTATCCCACAATCCTTTGTAATTGCTATTTGGAAATAGGTCTATTCAGCATTTCTGTAATACTGGCGATGATGGACTAATTGAAACAGGCATGAACTAAATATGTTGTTTATGAACCTTCCTAAAAACAGATGGAGACCACATGTTTGGTCTAGGGTTAGAGCATCCACCACTTATGCAGAAGGCCCGGTTACCAAAGACTCTAAAAATGGAACATACTGATGTTGTGCATGATGCTCTGCATAAGCAATGGTGTAGGGAAAACAAGCCAGTGAGCTACAACTGGAAAAAAAGGTTGTGGCCAGCTCGACTTGAACCAACAGGTTGGAAACTTGGCCGTAAAACTCCATCTAACTAACTAATCTAAAAGTAGAGGTCAGTTTTTGACTATTTTACAAGTAGACTTCATCAACTGAGGCTATGCTCTAAAGATGTTTATCTGAAATGGAGTCACCACCAAAAAATGGTATGGAACCAGTATACTGTCACATATGGTGAGTAACCTGGCATGGCAGTTTTTACTAGGTCAAAAGATTCTGGCTGTGCAATCATTGACCACCTTTAGCTGGACCCAAGAATATCAAGGTGTCCCTTTTTCCCAGTCATGTTACAAAAATGCCAAGTAACATTTTTTGTTTGCAAAATATATTCTTCAACAGATATGCTTACAACCTCCTGACAAAGATTAATAGCCACACTTACCGGACACCAAACAATCACCAGCTTGTCCATTCCACTAAAAAATGGAGAAAAGAAAAATTGGTTAAAAGCCATTGCCATCATGAACTTTTTGAAATTTGTTTCGTCAATGTATGTACAAACAACAAAGTCAGTTTGTTAACTGATTCCACCCCACAGTGCTCCTGTACAACTCACTTCCTTGGCTGAGGTACCAATTTTATTGGCAAGCTTAACACCACATGGGGAAAATACCTGAGCAGTAGAGGAAAACCGTCACGAATCAAGCTGGGTTTGAATCGATACACATGTGAAACACACCGGCACATAGCAGCTGGAATAGACCACTCTGCCACTCACTGGCAATAAGTACAAAGCATGCATACAGGGACATTGTAAAAGATAGCACTGCTATTTAAACAGAGGCAAGTGCATATCACTTTAACATCCACCAATCAATGCAACTAACTAATCTAAGCACTGGTCAGTTATGTTTATATTCTTGAAAGGACACATGTCAATTCTGGGTTGTATATATATGCATTGGGCTTCATGATTTTGGTCTATGTAAAATGTCTACCATATATTCTATCACAAGAGCTATAAGTAACGTAAAACACCTTAGACATACCCAGATGCAAGCATCTTTCCATCTGTTGAAAAGGCTAAAGCAACAACGTTAGCAGTGTGTCCCTCTAAAACACACCTCAGCTTTGTGTCACATTCTGAAAAGTAGAACACAAAAATATGGATCAATTAATATACTGCCAAACTAATAGATCTAAATTTCTTCCTTTTCTTGACAACCTGCATGATACCCTTGGAATAAAATACCACCATTTCCACCAAATCAGATCCATGACAATCTAGAACTAAACACCATTACCATTGCAACAGATATATGGGCATCATAAACATCATTCCTACAGCTTGTAACAGAGATTGCATCCTACTAAAACCAAAAAATATACCACCATTCCAATTGCAAGGGGGGCATGTCATCCTACTGTATAAACAAAGTATCAACATTCCCATGGCAACAGGAGCATGATATCCCACAAACAAGATACCACCATTCCCATCATACCAAACCTAAGTACAGTATTCTACTCAAGCTATTACCATATTTACATAGCACATGTCTACCTCCAAACTTACTTGGTAAAATATTAAGGTCCCAAAGATTGATACGGGTATCTCCACCACAGGTTGCAAGAAGAAAGTATGTCTTATCTCCAGGTGTCTGTGAATTGGGTGCTGAAAGAAAAGCAGTAACCAGGTTATTTACCTTTGCTTCATGACTATGAGCACACTCATTTAAGTGGTTTGAATTAATATCTACCCAATCTGTCAATCTCTTTGGTTTTGGACATACCTGTTTTATTATTACAGATACTTGTATTATACACAAGCCTTTTCAACCATTTTAAGTTTTTCAACTTGTAATAAAACAAACATAGACAGAATGGAATCTTTCAGTGTCCCCCTTCTCCACATTCTTTTCCAAGTACGGAGATTAAAGGTCAAATAAATTCATATGGTGCTTCTCCGCAACTTTGGCATGCAATGAATAAATAACTTTCACTTCGTAATTTCATTCCCCAAACTTTGGTTGTGTGGCATGCATGTGTAACAGTCTGACAATTCATATAGCCTCCCAATAGAAGTAAATCCTTTCAATGACAACTGCAGGGGGGCACAGCATTGCAGACCGTTCTACAATCAGTGTTAGGAATAAGGGAAGGGAGGTTGCCACCAGTGTTGCTGTTGCAAGACCAAATTACCCTAAGGATGCAACCTCATGATTCTTTAATTTTGATTTAAATGGCACTGTGTGACCTTTGTTGCGACATCCAAAACTTGGCTGTAACGCTATTTTTAGTCTCAGAGTGGTAACTAAGGAAACAGAATTTGAAAGAGGATAAAAAGAAATGGTAGCTTGGTTATCTCATTGTATTCTTCATTACTTCCATATAGACATGGTACAGAGTTCTGTGTTGATACTGAATTAGCTTAGTATTACACTATAGTAGCATTTAAAAGCTACCTGGCAGGGAAAAGACTTCTTTGTCAAAGGAAGACTAGATTTCAACTCAGTATCACACCCTTCATGCCTTGTCCAGGGAAAATAAGTGGCTTATATTAAATAAAGAGAACAATGCTCTCTATCTCTCTCTGTATCTACCATAACCAGCAGGGAGGTCTGAAAATGAACCAAATACTGGACAGATGTCAATGAAAATGACACATCAGTACAGTTCTGTCACTCAGTTATTTAGTTGGGTGAGAAATTAGCCTGGTAGGAAATTTAATTTAACTTTGAGTGAACAGAAGAAACTCACCCTATATAAGAAACTATGGAAAAAAATTATTCCATCCTTAGACAGTTTTCATTTAACCTCCTGATGATAAATTTAAGAATGCTCTGAAATTTTGATGAGTTGCTTGATAATAAAACTAGAAGGATTTAATAACCATATTAAACAATGTCAGTAAATAAAGCTGATCACAAAGACATACAGTACTTTTATAAGGAAACTTAATGTGTAAATCACAACTGGAATTCAAGACATCAGACTGTGGGGGGTTGGGAAAGTTCCCTAAGATTTCCAAATTGTACATACAACATATATTTATGTGATGGTGACACTCTACTGTGTGTAGGCAGTAGGATTTTGACCCAGTATGAATCAACCTATTGTTGTCAGTGAATGCATTGCATTCCATGTCACAGATTAAATTACCCTCTGTTTCCTTTTTTGTTTTTGTTTTTTTACAAACAAAGACAACTTACTAGCTGATCCAAAGGTAGGAGATACAGCCAGGTAAGACATCCCAAGGTCCTGACACTCCGCATTGTAATAAAGACACTTATTGGCATAGATATTCTGAGCTTGCCAGACCTTCAAGTCACCATTCCCTGATCCTGAAATTATGTTCATATTATCTGGAGTGAAACTCACACAGGATACAAAGTTTTCATGAGCATTCTCAATGACCCTGAGGAAAGAGAAAACCAGACTTACTTTGACATCTTATTATAGAGAAATTGTAGAAGTTCAGGTTTCTGCCAAGAAGAACGATTGACATCTTCTTTACAATTTTAAATATCCATTTGAACAGTCTAAGTATACCAGTAACTTACCTCTATGGTCTAGAGTTTCAGATAAAGAGTGATGTTTTAGCTACAGTAGTTGAACCAGGAGCCACTTAAGTCAAAAAGTGTCTCATGGCTCTCTAATATTTGGTGCAACCAGGATGCACTGTGTTTGCCAGGAGATAGTAACAAGTACATTGTTGTATGCATATTAGTGACTTAAAGGATGACAGGCACTTCTTTGGGTAAAAAAGTGGCATCATATAATGTATTGCTTTTAGGAACAACAGATGCTGTTCATTGCAGGCCTTTATTTTCAGAAAAATTTATGGATGTCCTTCAGGCAACCATTTCCATATTTTTAGTTGTCTGAAAGAAATTTTGGGGGTCTGAAACATTTGGCGCACAATTACAGAATAAAACAGTAAAATTTTACATGTTTATGTATTATTGGTCTTGAAATATAAAAAGATGATTTTTTCGAGACCAAAACACTTGAAGTCTGAAATTGTATGCTGGAAAAAGTTGAAAGAGTTGTTCTGTCAACAACACTTCTTCAATCAGATAAATGCAAGCTGCTTGCACATAATTCATTGTGAGAGAAAAATGGTTGACAACCAACTGTAAACTTTTGATTGTCCACATGGAATTTTAGTTGTCCTGGACAATCAGATAACCACCAAAATCGAGCCCTGCAATGGAAATGTGCAAAGCAATGGCACATACCACCTGGTGCCTGTTAATTTCACCCTTGCTCCAGATACTTCTCTCACTCAGACAAAAGAGGACACAACTGATAACAGATAGGTGTCAGAACAATTATTTTGCTATCCCAGGAGCTGACTTTATTTTAAATAAGAATACGTAAGTTACCCAGCTGTATTTTTAACACTGTGCAACAAATCTATGCAACATCACATAAGCACCATCATTATACATACCTAATTTGCTGCTTTGTAACTGTACTGAATACACAGATAGCATGATCTGTAGCTCCAGTCACCAGCTGCTGTGAGTCTGGGGAAAAGCTGCATGTTTTCACAATGGATTTGCTAGGATGATACCATACTTGCAACGAATCACCATTCTTTGTATCCCATAGGATAATCTTCCCGTCCGTAGAGCATGAAGCCAACATTGTTCCAAATACACTAAATACACAACAGTTAACATAGTATGAATGGCCCAACAATGGGGAAAATGAAAGTTCCTCAAAATCTGGAAGGTTCCATAGTCTAATTGCTTTGTCTCCTGATCCTGTTGCAAGCATTGTGGGAGAAAATGCACAGGAATTGACATCATTGCCATGTGAAGCCAAAGTCTTGAATAAGTTTGCCATTTTGTCTTGAATGTTCCAACTTTGTGTAGAAAGCTAAATCATTTCTGAAATATCACAGGGTCTCATACAGTACAGCAAACACCACCATCAAAGCTGTGGAGAAAACAGTGAAAGACAGTTTGCTTGATACAGCAGACAAGGCAGCAGTTCATCGACCTACAGTACTCATGTATGAATGGTTAATATTGATTGTTCAAATGTGATCACATCTCAGCATTTACAAGGATTTAGAATGTACTTCCCTGCTTGATGAGGAAGCAGGACACGGAAGCTGTCAATTGAATTTCTGGGTTTAATCATTTTCATACCTTGTTTAATAAGAGAGCTTTTTCATACCAAAATTCTTTGAAGTTGCCAAATTTGAGGATTTTTAATAACAGGTTGATTTGAACTTGATACCCCTTGACCTTTTTTGTCAGACTGTGTGCTGTTTTGTGCACCAAGCAAAGTTATAGGTTAATAATTAAAAAAAAAAGAAATACTTTTGAGTTCTGAAAACTAGTCATGTGAAAGAACTTTATATCTCAGCCATTCAGGGAATTTTTTTTGGGGGAAAAAAATGTAATGCATGCAGTGCTATCTGGGCTACATGTACTGTAGGTAACTTTCTTAAATTATTCTTATGTGCAGTGGCCACTTATCGTTATCATTGTTTTTTACAGAACTTACAGAATCTTGTTAGGAATTATATGCAATGGAATGAGAGAAGGAGAAAACATCTACAAAGATATCGCAGAATACTAGAAAATGACCTGTGTCTGAATGGTAATATCCTTGAAAGTTGCCCTATGTCAAGTGAGAGTTGCAGAGTGAAAGGAGGAAGAGACTTACACTGGGTTCTGCAAACAATATTAAAGGATTTTGTAGGTACTTCTTTGGTTTTTAACAACAATGAAACAGGTAAAATCTTTGATCAAGGGTTACCATCAGTCTTGAGTGTGATCTGTCATGATGTGGTCAAACTGAAATCAAATTTGAAGAGAAATGCAGTCACTCCATTTTGTTAGCAAACCCAGAGCTCTTGTCAACATATTTTAATCACACACGTCACCTAATTCAAATTTGATTTTGCTTCTTGTACAGATGTTCAGATGAGTTGGGAAATGAACTGTGCACAATGCATCATGGATAATGCAAGGGACAAAAATGATCAGTGAACTCATTAGCAAAATATCACTTTAAACTGCACTGCAGCCTTTGCTAATCAAAATTAGAATTGATTACCAACTGGCATTTCTTGGGCAGCTATAAGCAAACCCAGAACCCAGCTATTTTGTCTCTTGACTACTGTACATCAAAGGTGAGGTGTCTCACTTATAGTACCTTTGTGGCAGACTTTGCTGAATATTTACCTCTTAGAAACTACAACTGCAGATAATGTATGCACCGCATGTGTGAATATTCAGTTGTACTGTGCATAATTACTGGGACTCTAACATGAGCTATGAGGCCAGCAGATCAGGGAAATTATAAAGAAGGAGTAAAGGACCAGGCTGATAAGCTGGCATATGAATGTAGACTGCACACATGTAATGAGCCAAAAACCTTTCAATGGTCACCACAAGGGCTACAGTATCTACACGATTGCAGGCACTTTTTATGTTGTACACTGCGTTGTTGCAAAGTCCCAAACCATGTAACACAACGTGCCTTGCCCATACCTAGCAGTCAGCTGAATGCACCATGATGTAATTCACTAAAGTTATAATGGTATGGTTGGGAGGTCATTTGTTCAGATGGCACTATTTGTTCAACTATAGATCATGGATATTTGAAATACACGTTTTTCAAACGGTTCAGGGAGGTTGCCTTCAAATGCCACTAAATCTGCAAAAGTGGGCTTTTCAAGAGGTACAGTATGGGCTCTAGATGGGAGAAGCAATTCAAAAGTGATACAAAATGTCATACACTATAGCCTGGAGCCCTAGATATACTATAAATTTTTGGGCTTTGGAAACAAATTTGTACATTTGAAGCAAATTATCACCTCAAGGACTTGGGAAATGACATTTAACATGTAAATCTGGAAGTCTAGCCTAAACAAGAATTTGCGACAAAATTTAAGGAAATCCTAAAATTTCACTCAAGTAGCCTAGCCCACCTTAGTACAGAACTAAAGCAAGTAAATCACAACCATGGAGAAGGCCAATTGAATGGTCACAATGCTGAATCAATCTGTGCAGAAATAATTCTTCCAGAAATGCAATATTTCAGCAGATTGACATGGATGAGTAAACCTATGTGCATGCAACTTTAACAATTTGAAATATTCTTCAACTGAAGATGAAATGTCCATTACAGACCTATGTATGCTGAATCCCTCAAGTCTTAACTTAAATCTGATCTCTTCAGATCTTTGCTTTAAATTCATGATCTATCAATTTGACACAAACAACAGTTGATGTTATTTGTAAAACTTGTAAAACTATCTAATTTCATGTACTACTGTAGGTGGAGATGGTAAGACCTATGGGACAGTGCAATTTACATTATAACTTACAATGTTTTAAAAGTAGTGTGAAATGTCAGCAAAATGTCCTGACTTCACTTAGCAGTTACAGAGTGAACTTCCTTAACCCTTTATCGTTGCGCTCCAATAGGGGCATATTTGCGGGCCTTGGGAGTGGGCAGAAAAGCGGACATAGCACATCCTGCATCGGCTTCTGTAGGCTACTGACCCTGTGACAGTTTCGAGCTCTGCGTGAAACAGCAAAGATGGGTGACAGCCGCACTCTCCATCTGGGTCCAAAAGGACCCAAACAATGGTAAAGGGTTAAAATAAGCCTGTGGGGTGTGTTTACTGCAAAGCTGATGCCGCTGTCTCTGCGTGTGTGTACAGCCCCGTGGTGCAGATACTTTACTAAAAATTATAATAAATATTATATAAAAATTACAATAAAGATTATATAAAGATTAACCCTTCACCATTGTGCTCCAATCAGGGCATATTTGCGCGCCTAAGGAGTGGGAGGAAAAGTGGACGTAGCACGCCCTGCATCAGCTTTCGTATGCTATTGACCCTGTGACCTTAAACTATTGTTTCTCTCATTGTTGTGGCCGAATTTTCAGGTAGCTAACAAAAGTTTCAGGCTCCGTGTGAAACAGCAAAGATGGGTGACAGCCCCGCTCTCCGTCTGGGTCCAAAAGGACCCAAACAACAGTAAAGGATTAAGTGGAAATCTGTTGAAATTATGTCAATATCTTTTACAGTTCTCAAGATATAGGCCTACCTCTTCAAACTTTGAATGTTTCTAAAACAACTTGTTGCTGGTGCCAAAATAATGATGTGCAGTGTTGTATTGGCACTTCTTTTGTTAACCCTACGTTAATCAGATCCCTTCATTTTTCATTGGATAGTACATGGTTTGGTTATTGACAGGCCTACTGATGATTCTCAGGGAATTTATAATCCAAAACAAAACCCTCCTTGAAAAGAAGGTTGTATAAACAATGGATAACATTAGCCATATATGGCATCAACAAATTTGCATATTGAGATCATGTTTAGGAATGGTGAAGTGCAAATCAGAAACTACCCTGTAACATGGTTAATTTTTCACAGATTTTGATTGGCAATTTTTCTTGGTTTTCCCCAAATCAACTGGTCACTGAGCGAACTGCACTAAAGCAAGATTGCCCCACTTTACAAACCAAAAGCTAACGTCCCTCTCGGTAAGGCAAATTGTCCTGATTTTCTGCAACACGAATATAGGCAGGGCAAGTAGCGAGACAGCAATACAGTATATTTTCCTTTCCCTTTGGAAAGTACACTAATCTAATCTTACTGATGGGAATCACATGATTTTAATGTTGTCCTTTGCTTATATACAAATCAAACAGGTTAACAGATTAGCTTCCAAGCAGTATCTAAGGCAGTCCACATGGTTTGTTGCTGTAAACTTTGAATATTGTCACTATTGTTTCACATAAACATTTTCTCTATCTGTCACTGCGGAGGGACTATGGATGCGAGATAATGGCCGATCTATCAAGTATTAATTTTGTGTTCTACAGTAGTCTGTGCAGCAAATAAGATGCAAATCCATGTAGCATTATAAAGTTAGGCCCAATAGGCCTATTGGGCAAAAAACTGGGAACAGGTGAAATCTGCTTCAAATATTGCACCATTTTGACTTTAAGGCATGAGCCAAAATCGAAATTTTGGCAAAGAGGAAGGGACTCCAAAATTCATTTTGGATGAAAATGTCCCATTTTCAGCCAACAGAAATATGGTTACTCTAATGTGCCAGTTCTTTCCACAGACCTTAGTTCAAGACTCAGCTCCAGTGACGATTAATAACTAATTTGGGTTCTTCAAATGTAATGACCTATTTTGGCTTCAGTGTGCACAAACCCACACGAATGACTTATCTTGAATACCATACCTTCAGAACAGCATGTGATCAATAGGAATAACCACTGAACAGGTCTGTAGAGAAGTGGTGTATGGTAGCTTTCAACAGCCAGTTTAAATTTCACAGAATTCATTTACCATACCAAGTTGTCCCCAAACAGTGAAGTACATTTGCTAGTATGGAATAATCCAAGTCGCCCATATAATCACCAATCATCATGAATGCTGCAGTGTTCCATTGGGCAAAAACACAATGGAATTAGAAGGGCCAGATCAGTAGATTGTTTGTTCTCCTCAGATATTTTACTCCAAATGAAGTAAAGAAGGATAAATAGTAGGCTACTGAGGTGTACTTAAGGACTTAACTGTTGTTAACAGATTGGTTATAACAGGCTTCATTCATCTTTATTTTCAAGCTGAAATCCGAAGCCATAAAGACATTTGTGATTTTACATGCAAAATTTACTATATTTCATCAAAGGGGATCACCTGACCTCCTCAAACTCTGATTCTCAAAGAACTGCAATTACTGAACAATGCCCCTCCTTTTTATATTTTAACTTCCTGGCTGATGTACATTGGCCCTGCATATTTGCAATTGTTCAAAAATGTTGCAGTACTGAAAGTCTTTGAGAAATGGTCCAATAAGTACAAAAATCATGCTGAACAGAGAACACCCCCCCCAACACTCCCTGCACTTGTCAGTGTCCCCAACTCCAAGGGAATTTTTCCATACTTAACAGTTTAAGGCATAAATGGCTGGCATCTCGAGTTATTGTGCCACAAAAATTAAGTGTAAAAATAAAATGAAGGAGAAATTTATCCTCCGCACCTGCAGCAGAACTTCATTCTTTTCCACATTTTCCAGTTGGGACCAAACTGACCTAGGGACCACTATGTATTGGAGCCGGGATGTCTTGAGCTGAGTTATTTTGGAGGCTGTGTTGTCCGCATCAGTTTGGCCCAAGTGGTCAGGGCACTGGTAAACAAAACATACTATGTTTATGGCATTTATGCACCACATACATAAAGTGCCACCTACTCAGAGTCAATGGTTATTTGCTCTGATTGTACTAAAAGTTATTTCCTTGCTATTCTTCATAATAGTAGGACCCCTGTACCACTTTGAAACAGGTGTGTGGAATGAGCAGTGTAACAATAAAGCGGAAAAAATGTGTAGACCTATATTTTTTTGCATTTTTATTTAAAGTTAATTTTGTCCATTGCTACATCATCTCTCTTTTTCATTGTCTCACTGTTCATTCCTATTGGGGGGATCCGCCCTGTTTAACAAGAAATTTTCTAACTGGCTAACGATAGCCCTAATCCCTTACCCTAATACAATCCATACAATACAATGGCAACAACAGATCAAGAAACACCTTGTTAAACAGTGCAAACCTACCCTTCCTATTTCACTAGAGTGACACAGTCACCTAGGGCCAAGTTATCAACATTAAACATGGCATGAACAGGACATGATCCCCAGGCTTTATTTTTTAAATCTGATAGCCTAAACTTAATTTAGCCTGCTTCGTAAGGCCTAAATTTAGTTAAGTGTGGCCTACTGTTTTATTGGTTAGTTCAAAGTTTGAGCAAGTTCTATATTTGAACACCTCATTTAAATAAATGCTTATTTATTCACTGATTGATGCAAAGAAATTGTCAGTTTTACCATACTATACAGAGCCACAATTATTTCGTAATGGTATTTAATTAATTGAAGAAAATACTGTTATAGGCCTATGACTGATAAGTGATAAATGAATGATAGAAGTATGGGGTAGGCCTAGACAGCCTATTTAAATTCTTGGTGTACCAAATTTAATGGGCCCTACCACTATATTATTGGTATAATGGTTGGCAAATTTCGAACGGGTTCTAAATTTAAACACTTCATTTAAAATCATCCATTTATCAGTCATAAGAGTGCAGTATTTTCTTCAAATAATCAAAGTACAAATACAAAATAATTGTGGTTAGGCTTATATATGGTATGGTAAAACTGACAATTGCTTTGCATCTAGGCCTAGGCCCTATCAGTGAATAAATAAGCATTTAAATAAGGTGTTCGAATTTTGAACCTGTTCGAATTTAGAACCAACCACCATATAACTCCTAATTAGTTACGCCATAGCCTAGCCTACCTACTGTAAGTTAACTAGGCATACGTTAGGCCTATGTCTTACTGTAGCTACCCTAGCCTACAGTACAGCCTACAAGTTGCCCTAGCGCTAGGGCCTTTCATTGAGTAGTACTACTAGTAGTGGCTATATACTGCCTAGAAGAGGCTGTATACAAAATTTTTTTACATTGGCTGTATAGGCTAGGCTACTATCACTAGGCTAATTGTACTATTACTAACGTTATTGAATACTGTTCAAGCAAATGGAGCCCAGTGTTTTCTTAGAATAAAAATTCCCTTTTTAGTTACCACCCCGTGTCGCTGGTCGGCGCTAGCTGCTCACAGTCCCAGTCACTGGTATAGTAGTTCACAATTAATGCATCGTTGTTTGTATCATATTTTCCGGGACCGTGTGTGTGCCGTGCATACACTAGAGCAGGATAAGGTCCTATATAGAAACTAGCAACTAGCTAGAGTATTATCCTGCTCTATGGTTTATGTGCTATGCATGCGTAGTGTATCAGCAGCTTATTACGTCAATGGTAACAACAACTGGATAAATAGCTCGCGTTAATTCACGAGCATTCCCAAAAACATTTCCAAAATCCACCTGGGATCTTGTATTAAGCCTTTGGGAGTAAGGTAGATTTCTAAGGAAAGTGAGTCGAGTACCGTTGTTATTTTGGTGTTATAAATGTTTCTACGGAAGTTGATTTTTAAATCTGAGAGAACTTCTGCTACTCAAAGAAATAGATACGGACAAAGAGGGAAACAAGTTGACGGACTCCTCTTTAAAAGATTAAGAACTGTCGTTAGCCAGTAAGGAATTTTTGTTGAACAGTGCGCATCGCCCCTTTAAAAACCCAGTATCTACGAATCCGAGCAGCGCTTGTGTTTACTAACTGTAGGCTGCCATGAGAGGGTTCCATCATGCCTAACCGTCCTTGTTTATTGTCTACATGAATTTTAAACCCTCACATTCAGTGAAATCGGGAAAATCAAGATATGATTCAGAACACAACCATCCATAGGTAGCCTTATGAAGGAAATCGAAAGATTAAAAGGTGATGATACACCTATACCCCCGATATGCTTAGTGGCCGACTGAATTCATACCATGCACTTGCTAGTCCGAATGCGGCTACAGATCGCGCACATGTGCATGCTCCTTAATTATTATTATTATTATTATTATTATTATTATTCTTCTTCTTCTTCTTCTTCTTCTTCTTCTTCTTCTTCTTCTTCTTCTTCTTCTTCTTCTTCTTCTTCTTCTTCTTCTTCTTCTTCTTCTTCTTCTTCTTCTTCTTCTTCTTCTTCTTCTTCTTCTTCTTCTTCTTCTTCTTCTTCTTCTTCTTCTTCTTCTTCTTCTTCTTCTTCTTCTTCTTCTTCTTCTTCTTCTTCTTCTTCTTCTTCTTCTTCTTCTTCTTCTTCTTCTTCTTCTTCTTCTTCTTCTTCTTCTTCTTCTTCTTCTTCTTCTTCTTCTTCTTCTTCTTCTTCTTCTTCTTCTTCTTCTTCTTCTTCTTCTTCTTCTTCTTCTTCTTCTTCTTCTTCTTCTTCTTCTTCTTCTTCTTCTTCTTCTTCTTCTTCTTCTTCTTCTTCTTCTTCTTCTTCTTCTTCTTCTTCTTCTTCTTCTTCTTCTTCTTCTTCTTCTTCTTCTTCTTCTTCTTCTTCTTCTTCTTCTTCTTCTTCTTCTTCTTCTTCTTCTTCTTCTTCTTCTTCTTCTTCTTCTTCTTCTTCTTCTTCTTCTTCTTCTTCTTCTTCTTCTTCTTCTTCTTCTTCTTCTTCTTCTTCTTCTTCTTCTTCTTCTTCTTCTTCTTCTTTTTCTTCTTCTTCTTCTTCTTCTTCTTCTTCTTCTTCTTCTTCTTCTTCTTCTTCTTCTTCTTCTTCTTCTTCTTCTTCAAGAATCCAGTTTGTTGATTACCAATCACATCTTGAAAAATGGACTTTAGGCGGACGTGAAACAATTGCTTTAGCTGTGGTTTTGTAAACAACATTTAACAGTTTAATAGACTTGTCGGCCTGTAATTTGGGAGCAAGGTATATTCATTTTTATTTTCCATGAAAATTTTACTTTCAACATACAGCGTTTTTTGCTTTTCCGGAAAAACATTGAAAAGCATTAAAATAATCGGCCATTTCGGACATTGTGTTGAGATTTTAAAACAGGCCATGGGTTGTTCTTTTTCGATTTTTTCTTTTTTATATCTTTGATTTTTAAATATGTTACCCTGACTATGATACTTTTCTATTTTCGGGCAAATTCTTGAAGAATTTGGATATTTGACCATTCGGAACATTGTGTTGTGAAAGACTGTGAAGTAAAACACGAATAGTAGCTTCTTGTGATGCCCGAATGAGCAGTGAATTTGTGGATTCTTGTTGATTTTTCATAAGAATTTTACCACGTTTACTAGGACTATGACGTTTCTTTCAGACAGATTTCTTCTCAACTTTTGGGGGATGGCGAACATGGGCGTCCGCAGGTATGGGCAAGGGGGGCACTTAATTGCCCCCCTCCCCCCCGGAAAATCAAAAATTTGAAAAAACGTATAAAAATCAAAGCAAAAATCCGAACAAAACGTGCTTTCCAAGTTTCTATGGGAAAAATAGGCTTTAGAAATGCCATTTCCGGCGATCTGGGAGGCATTTTGGGCTGAAATTTTGGCATGCTTTGTGTCAATTCATGGTGACCTGGAGGTTTTGCCCCTCCCTAGAAATTTTGCCCCCCCCCTGACTTTTTTCTGCGGACGCCCATGATGGCGAAGTGAATTAGGCCTACGCCAAATTCGAAAGTGTGCACCCGGAGCATGCTCGGCATACGCAAAGAGCCTAGAGCGAAGCCCTAAACTGATGCCGTCTAGAGACAAACCCCGGTGGAGGTCCACGGAAAGCCCTCGGAAGAGCTTGGGTTTTGGCGTCTTCTAATTAGAAGTCCCGAAAAACTCGGAGGCTGTTTTAGTGGATGAATATAAAAGGTTATGCTGAGTAAGGGTATGAAGCGCGAAAAATTTTTGTAGCCTTAATTATAGCTTAAAACCCATTTGTGCATAGAACATATTGATCATAGGCGTAGGCAGTGGCGCACGCAGGATTTTTCTGAAGGGGGGGGCATGCAGCATGTTGAGTGATCGCAGGCCTGGGGAAGGGGTCTAAAGGGGGGAAATTTTTGGCGTTTTCAAGGAGTCTAGATGCAAACTGGTGCAAGATTTTCGACTTTGACTGGAACAGTATTAAAAAACTTGAATTGCGATGGTCCATGAGGATAAAATTAACATAACATAACATAACATAACAGGTTGAAGGGCAAAGGAGGGCCAAGGCCCCATAAGATGCCCTGAAGTCCAAGCCCTAATCAAAAGTCAAACCACCAAAGCTTGACAACAGCCCCAAACAATCAGATTCTACCACAGCCATGGAAAAACCTGTCAATGTTAACCTTAAAGCAGTGAACTGAGGGGGAGTTAACTACCCAATCTGCTAGACAATTCCACTCGTTGACAACTCTATGGGAGAAACTAAACTTCCTAATGTCAAGCCTTGCAAAAGGCTTTTCAAGCTTTTTACAATGCCCACGCACCCGAGAATTACCTTGAACCCTTAAGTAACGACAAGTCAGAAGGGGATTCCTTTCACAAAGGAACTTGAAAACCTGGAGCATGTCTCCCCTAATTGAAACTTTTGTGTCTCTACATGCAATCTTATGCAATATATTTTCAAGTAAAACTTGTCATTAAATTTGCATACTTGTAAGAGTCAAAATAAAAGACATCGATCGGTATAGGCGAACGGGAACATTTTAGTTTGTGGTTTTCTTGGCCACAAAACTTTATTCTGCCATAAAGGTTGACTAAACGGAGCACCATCATTAGTTGGCTCGGAGCGTAGAGAAAATTTCGAAACTCAGATCCCCTCAAATGGCCGGAAATAACATTTTCCAGACTCATAAGAAGAATCTAAGCAGTCGATATCTTTGTTTGAAATAAAATGCTCACTTCAAAATAAGTTCGCGAATTGCAAAGTGATCAGAAAGTTATTAAAAATACTTTGACCCGAAAAATGTAATTTTGCCCGAAAGACTATCTAAGAGGAATATGCCACCTTTAGTTGTCGCGGAGCGTAGAGAAAATTTGAAAATAATCGCAACCCCTCAGATGGCCAAAAATTGCGTTTTCATGCTTTTAAAGAGAATCTAAACATGATGCAGTCGTTAAGTTTAAGTTTTGTTTGCAATAAGAAATAAAATCAGGAACATACTAATGTATCAGAAAATTACAACGTAAAATGTGCTTCCTCTACTATATTAAATC
This sequence comes from Holothuria scabra, assembly GCA_037179385.1. Lineage (NCBI taxonomy): Eukaryota > Metazoa > Echinodermata > Holothuroidea > Aspidochirotida > Holothuriidae > Holothuria > Holothuria scabra. The sequence continues at coordinate 5,793,324 of CM074187.1, read as the reverse complement.
ATGGTCTTGATTCTTTTCAGGGACACTGTACAACGGAATTGAAAATATGCTAATGCTTCTCTATTGTGACTTTTGGCTAAATTAAAGATAGGCTGAATTGGTCAAATTGTCTTTGACTGCTTGAAATCCCATCTGTTACTGATTTTACCCCTAATATCTCTTGCGTGATAAATGCCAAGCTATTTCTCACCGCACCTGAACACCCTTTCCCGTCCCCGTCTAGTACGTACATGCCGGCCTAGAAAGGATTCTGAGGGATGGGCCCCTCCCTTTTGAAAATTCTAGAAAAGGTAGGTGTCCTTAGAGGCAATCGGTGCAACAAGGGAGATACAGAGACTACCTGTTTAGGTAAAATTTGGAATTTGATAAAATTTGCCTGTTTTTAGTTATTGCAAAAAAGGCATCACTGAGGGGCCTTGCAGAGACAATTCTTCCCCTTTGAAATTTTTGAGAAATTGGGTGTCCTTACATGCAATCTGGTGTCACATATGCTATCTTTTGAAGTAGGCTCCGTTTTTTTAGGATCTTAAAAAAATTAACATCCGTGAGGGGACATGGCACAATGCGCCAGCTCTCTTCATGATACGCCACTAGGTGTAAGGAGCGGGGAGGCTGAGGGGCCACATCACCCAGTGAAAAATGAGGTCAGAAAATCTGTTTTTTATTTTCCAAATCTCAAAAATCAAACCGTAAAACCGTAAAATGTGATGTTAAAGCATTAGTGAACGCCCATAAATCAGCTTGGTAAACTTTTCCCAGCTCTGGAAATGACAAAATCGGATATTTACCATATTTGACACCACATAATCAAGAGACAACGGGGGCTATAAGCCCATTGCTATTTTTATAAGCTGTCTTTCATAGAATTCCAGATTTTTTCCAATGAAAGCTCTTGATTCTGAAATATTTTATCTAAAAAGGACAACAAAGTTTTTGAAACCTTTACGATGTCATCAAAGAGAGTCATTTCGATTTTTTGTGGGTGAGGGGGGGGGGGGCTATGGGGAAACTGGACACTTTTGTAGGGGCTGTAGTTTACTAACTAAGCGTAGTGTCACCATCGGTTGGCAAGGATCGTAAAAGGAAATTTTTGGATTTTTATCCCGTCATCTGGGAGGGATAAAAATCCAAAAACAGTAAATAAATAAAATGTGTAAACATTAAAAAACATGCATGAATTTGTGTAAAACACATTTTGCGCGCACGTATGAAATCAAGTAATAACTTCAAAATGCCTACTTTACTAAATTAGATACCGTTTGTGATCTGCACTTTCGTTAATTGCATTTCACTTCGAAGATGAAACGAAAGTCTCGACGACAAACGATTGTGCAGGTTTGCAGGGTTATTATGTCTAGACAACCAAGGCGGGATCTGATCTCTGAAAGTGGGGGCAACATTGGGCAAACTACCAAACGGCGCCGAAGGCACCGCGGGACCGCGAAGCGCTCCCCTTATCGACGCGGAGTCCAGGGGGAAGCCCGAGGAAGCTCCTGGGTATTTACGAAATTGTAGGCATTAAAATGATGCATTTTATCTTCAACTTTAAATTACATAAGATGGGCACTTAACAGACCACAAATATCACAATTTGACTTTTTTCAATTAAATCCTTACTCCGCCTAATTAAAGTCGGCCAGAATCGATAATGCAGAGAGTGCGGGGAGGGAGAATGGATTACTTAAAATTGAGGTTTCCGGGGGCTGCCTCCTTGGTGCCCCAGATCGTCTTTACAGAAAGCTAGGGAGCTTTTCTTGTGATGTGAAGTCAGCCCTTGTCTATAATGGGGTGCGCGAAGGACGATTTCGACAAGTCCTCTTTTTACTACTTGGCACTGGCGTCCGGGGGATTTGTAAAATGTCCACAAGGTCCTGATTTCATGTGTTACCCACATGATCCATACTTCTGCTTTGCGGTTCAATCATTTTGAAAGATTTATTCGTAGTATTTTTATTTTGACTACGTAATGTACCGACCGATGGATAAATAATGCACCATTTTGCACATTGTTTCTTTGGTAGTATGTATGTCTCTTGTAAAATCTCTACAAAAACTAAAAATATGTTGATATTTTTCATGCTCCCCAAAAGGGGAATATCCTAAAACTTAGGCCTATAATCAGTTCAAAGTTTTGCCAAACGTAGCACTATTTTGCATCTAGGAAAACTAACGCAAAGAAAGTTTCTCAGGGGGACACAACTACTTTTGGTTTTCCTGTTGAAGGGTAAGGTACTGCCTTAGGTAAGCTGAAATCCATTCAAATATTGCCGCATTTGCGGCTGGGTACATCCAGTTTAAAACACGTGGAAAGTGCCATCTGGAGGGATTTTAAAGCTCAAAATTTTCTTGTACGCTCCTCGCCAGCTGATGGTGGCGCTCCGCTTAGATTCAAATATTGCTGCATTTGCGATCTACGTCCTTCTGAAGTTTAAAATATTTCCCAAGGGAAAGGGAGATACCGGTTCCCTTTAGGCCCACCCCCAGGTCACAGATCAGATGTGCCCAGTTTGGGGGTCCCCCAAAAAGTTTATGTATTACCATTTTTCATTTTTATTCTCATTATTTGAGAAGTCGCAGACATGAGATTTGTATTTCAAGGCTGGGTACATCCAGCTTAAAACACATGGGAAGTGCCGTTTCCGGCCATCTGGAGGGGTTTTAAAGCCCAAAATTTTCTTGTACGCTCCGCGCCAACTGATTGTGACCTTCCGCTTAGATAGTATTGCCGTGCCTGACCTTCGGAAGTACCAGCCCCCCCCCCCCAAAAAAAGTCCCATCCTGGCTACGCCACTGAAGTCCAGTGACAAGCTTCACTTTATACTGTACGCCATTGATACTAATATTTTCTGTTCGCATGAAGATTCTAAGACTTTAATGGATACTTTTAGCAATGAATTATTCGAAGTACGCACATACTCTTTGCAAATAAGTTATTACTGAATGTAAACAAAACTGCATCGATTCTTTTCAGTACTCCTAATAGGCTGCCAGACCCTTCCATCCGTAGCATTGATTTCTGTGGCACTGAGGTCCCCCTCTGTAATTCGGCTAAGTTTCTCGGTGTCTTCACGGACATTCACCTCACTTGGAGTGATCACATTCAGGCCATTTCTAAAACCATCTCGAAGAACGTTGGAATTACAGCTGGACTACGCCATTATCTTCCTCGTAAAATCCTCAGCTGCTTACTCTGTATAATAGTCTGATTCATCCACATCTATCCTAGTGTGCTCTACTATGGGGTGGCACGTATTGCTCCAGGATTTACCCCCTCTTAGTTTTTCAGAAGAAAGCTCTTCGTCTTTTAGCTAATCATCCGTCTCAAACTTCGTGTGAATTGTTTACAAAATTCAACATTCTCCATGTCTACGGTATTCAGCGCCATCAAATTGGTATTTTTATGTTTTCTTGGTGTAACAATATTCTGCTAAATATCTTCAAATCCATGTTTCACTTTCGACATGAGACTTTACACGTTCCATGAATTCTCTTTCTATTCCCTCATTTAGGCTAACATCTTCGCAGCAAACAATTCGTTTTACTGGACCCAATTTTTGGAACTCCCTCCCACTTAAAATTCAACGGTGTCACTCCTTAAACCTGTTTAAGAAATCCCTAAAACCTTTTCTGATGAGTAAACGTAGCTGACTCTTCTTCCAAGTCTCCCTTCTTCCCAGTTTCCTCTCCCTGGTTTTCCTGTTGTTGTTTTTTGTTTTCTCTTTCCTTTTGTTTACTTTGTTTTTTTGTTTTTTGTTTTTTTTGTTGTTGTTGTTGTTTTACAAGCTCTATGGAGCTTTTTTGAGTTTCCTCCTGAGTTTCTCTTTTGTTTTGATTTGTTGTATCATTTTTGAATTGTGTTGTAAATCCAGAGAATGACTCCATAAATAAATGTTATCGAACTGCAGTCGAGCTAAGCCAATAGGTAATTTCTGTAGACTTCTACAGTAACTGTAGTTTGGGGTGAGAGGACAGGCCCTTTAACATTCCTCTGTGAGTAGTGGTGAGTGCATGGGGTCTTTCACTTGGTCAATGAGGATAAATGTAACTTAGTACTGCAATGGACCTTTAAACAGGTTGTCTATAGTGCATTAGCGGCAGTCCGGCTCAAGTGGCTGCCCAATTTTTTCCCATATTCAGATATTCCTAGTCCAAATTTTAAATCTTGCGGATTTTTTGGGGGAAGTTTTTTCTCTGTTCCCAATTGGGAATATCGAAAAGTTTTGATCATAAACCTCACAAATGCATTAAAGCGTTTGGTAGCATGGTGTATTGTTGGGGTTTTCCCTTAGTGTATAGTACTCGGGTTGTTTTTTAAGGTATGGCTAAATTGGATTTGTGATGTTCGTACTATTACACACCCAGAGAATACTTTTTTGAATGGGAACACCCTTTATTACCCTTAATTATTATTTTTATTAATTAAAATTATTATTATTACACTTAATTTTGTCGTAAATCATTTATCTATGGGAACTGATGTCTATACGCAAAAACGCTCTCCCCCCCCCCCCCAAATTTACATAATTTAAAGGATTAATACTTCTAGCCACAAATATATCGAAATGGCTAAATGCGTTTCTGGTAGCTCCATGTCATGGGTAGCAGGGGAAAAAGAGTTGGTTTTATTTGTATCTTTAATTTTGTCGTAAATCGCGTTTGCGTTACATGATATGACCCATTATTTTGGGAAAATTCCCCAAAACTATGAAGCCTCAAAATTTTAAAATCGTCAAAAACATGTATTCCGAATGAAAACGGGCGTTTCATGGGTTGCTTTCATCTAGACATATTATTTCGAAGCATAACTGATTAAGCTTACCTTAATTAGAACAATTTAGAAATTTTGGTGAAAAATGAGCAAATGATCGTTTTTGTACAAAACTTTTCGATATGGACCCCTCTCGTACGTCTCACTGACAGTGGTCCTCAAGGACCATTACCTAACCGTATTTCCAGCAAGACGAAGGATATCAAACCTACCCGGTTCTATTTTGAATATTGCGAGGTTGCAACCCTCAGGGAACAAGAAATGCCATTGTTGAAGGTCAAATTTTAGCAGTCGCTAGTTTGAGTTTTCGTTGCAATAAAATGTTGACTTGAATAAAAAAAAACGGCATAACAAAAAAAAAAAAAAAATTACGAAAACTTTTCTAGATTTCAGCACGGCAAATGTTATATGCCGAAGCATATAGCATGGCATGGCAATACCTAGCAGGCTAAAGGCAAAGTAGTCTTCAAAAGATGCCTGAAGTCAACTTACCCGTAGAAAAATATAAACCAAAAACAATACGGTACCAACTGAAACAAGCCTTGATTATGCAGTATTATTATGGTGAAAAATATCTGGAAGAGAAAATTGAGGAAAAATTTGTGAGTTTATGTTGATGTCTCCTGTTTCCAAATCGTTTTGGAAAAAAATCACAAATTATTAAGATCATATCAATGTTTTTGGAATTTTGTACTATTTGGCGTTCATTACCAACGGCGTCGTGGAACCATGACACCGGCCGGCCGACGATTTGGAAAATTTGCTTCCTAATATAATTCAGTATGCGCTGACGAGTAACGTTAAAGTAAGTCGGGCTCAGGCATAGAGCAGGATATAGGAACATTATCCTACTCTATGGGCTCAGGCTAGGTTATGCCAGTTATGTTACTGTACGTCCATGACTATGGCACGCACTTTACACCAATTTATGTCGGTGTGCCCAAATGATTTGATGGTGTCCACTTGTAAGGCCGTAAAAGTTATATCGTTGTGTTGTCTCGCATTTCGAGTGATAATCTACGTCGTGGTGTCCATATTTATTTCATCTCATTTAGTATTTGGTCATAAATACTAGGCCTAATCGAATACAGAGTGACCAAACTATTTGGCAGTGTCAACGTGAATATAGGGTAAAATATTTGGCCGTAAACGCGATTTCGAGTGCCCAAATATTTGACCGTGTTAATCAGAATACAGACTGCCAAAATATTTGATCTGGCTGCCTACTGTTACTTTCTGTTTGGCCCCGTATCAACGCGAATATAGAGTGCCAAAATATATTGTCGTGTGAACGCGAATATGGTGTCAATGCGAATACAGTGGTAAAAAATATATGGACTGAAAAAATATTTAGTCCCCGAACGTGTTTTCCGTTCGACCAATCATCGACGCAGACGATATCCCGGTAAATTTGGCAACACAATGACACATATTGTGTGTTTGTTATCAGCTCAGAAGAGGCATGTAATTGACTGTCTCATCTGCTGGAAAATTCAGCAGCGAAGAGGTAATGTCTGCATATTGTGGATGTTATGTGAACTAAAGTTAGTATAATTGTCGTAGGATAGGATGACTAACTGTTTAATCATTTGTGGGGATGCAGTGAGGTTGGGTGCAGATGCAGTTTTATGAAAGGGGGGATACAAATATAGGGATGAGGACATACACATGCTCATGAAACTGTACACTTTTAGCCCTAACACCACGCCGAGGAGGGTGGATTATTGAATATTAAGATGCAGCTGTTGTTCTCCAGCTAAAAAATTGCCAAAAAACTATGAGTTTACAATTGCTATGCACAATTATTTGTCAACCACATCCAGCCTTTCCTTTGGATATTGGACCGTGCCCTTTTTACCTAATTCCTAACAGCTGTGCATCACGCTCTTGGCTCATTTACAGTACCCCACAGACACTAACTAAGTTGGGGATTGAATTCAACCATAGCCGTTGCGGGATTTGGGGGCTTGCATCCCCCCCCACTGAGAAAAACTTGCCGACTCGTGGAGACTTTGGTGCATTAGTCGGGCATATATCATAGCTGTATGAGGCGGAAGGGCTGCGAGGCAAACTGCCCCCAAATTTTCGCAAAATCTAAAATTCAGACAGGAATTTGAAAAAAACAATCGAGCAGGAATTTGGAAAAAATTGGACCGACAGAAATGCCATGATGCTTCAGGAAATTCCCAAGAGTGTCCCAAACTTTAAAATAAATCATACCCAAAAGGGGGAAATGCGTCATAGTCGTAAAATTTTTATTGTGTTAGTTATACTTCGTTAGATGTGATAAAACGAAACACCAACATGAATGTGTCTATATAGTGTCAGTTAACTCCATAAAAAGTTCAAAGTTTAAATTTATTTTCAAGTAGGCCTACTGTCTAGTGCAATTTTTGTCTCCCCTTAGTCGCCTCTAGGACAGGTGGGAAATACCGTGGGCATATTCTACAATCCCAAAACACACTGAGGAAATTTTCATGGAAAATCAACAATATCCCAAAAATTCCCTACACATTTGGGCAGCGCAAAAAGCTATTATTGCTGTCTTTGTGTCTATCCTAAATCCCAAACCTCACGGGTGTAGGAAAAGTCCATTTTGGACTGTGGATCTACACCCTTGCTAGCCGAACCCTTAAAGTGCCAGACCTCTCACCCCAAACTACAATTTTGGTATGGGGGTACCGAAATTCTCGATTGGTTCAGCTCTTTGATTGACAGCTTATTCAAACAATGCAGAGTACCAAAGCTTATATTACACAGCATGAATAGTACTGAGAGTGTTTTGATTATATAAATTGAGTTTTTTATACTCACCTTGAAGCCATAAACTGAGATTGTATATGGATGAGGATGATTTTCAGACAATTGTGGGAGGGGCTTCGGTAAGAAGGTTAGGAGAATTGGTACTGTTTGGGGTGAGAGAACTGGGCCTTTAATTTTATTCCAAAATAGAGTCGGTCCAGCCAGGAAGTTGAGTAGGCTTTAGGCTATTTTGTAGATCAGTACGGTACAATGTTTCGCGAGTCGGCATGGAATCCAGGCCACAGACCACGTTTTCCCCTTTCAAAGAGCTTACATGATCATGAACAAACCGTATTTAGGACAAGCTTTCTTACATACATCTTTAAGTCATACACATGCTAAATTGATTAGCCTAGTGGTGTTTTGACCTAAAATTTCCCGCTAAGTCACCATGTGACACTAAGGAACTTTGTTAGGTCTAATCAAGATCATGCCTAAAGTTAGGGATGATTTCAACATGAAGATAGGGATGAATTCTTCCTAACTTGTTTTATGAAACAGAAAGTTAGGAATGTACCCTGATGATTATCGTTCCTAAGTAAAAGATAGGAATATTCCTGAGCTTTATGAAATAGAGCCCAGTTGCCACTGCTGTTACGGTGTCTGTCAACCAGTGGCGGCACCAGGATCAAAAAAGTAGGGGAGGGGCAAATGGAGGACAAAAGAAAATGCTGTGGGGGCAAAAAGCGCGAAATCTTGGTAGGCCACTATTATTCCGGGAGCTGACTGGGGAGGTTCAGACTGGGGGAATGCCCCCGACCCCCCCCCCCCCCCCACTTGGTGCCGCCACTGCTGTCAACTCTATTTCAATCATGATTATGGGCGATAGGTTACGATATGATCTCCCTGTGCTGCCTTTGTACATGTTATTAGTTAGCCAGCCTAACCTAGGACTCAGTCATTTATTTATACCAACTCAGGCCAGCATAACCTTCGGTCCGTATTCCTTTTAATTTTACAGGGCATTACATGGCATCTCATGGGACCTGTACACTAGCCCTCCTTTGCCCTTTAACCTGTTATGATATGTTATGTTAACTACATATTTTTCGAGCCACTATACATTTTACCGCCGTATTCACACTAACACGGCCAAATATTTTGTAACGCCATATAATGTATTGACGCTGTCCAATATAAAGCCATACCAAATATTTTGACAGTCTATATTCAAGTTGACTCTGCCAAATATTTTGGCAGTCTATACTCAAGTTGACACGGCCAAATATTTGGTCACTCTATATTCGCTCATGTGTGGCCAAATATTAAATGAGATGAAATAAATATTGACACCACGACGTAGATTATTACTCGAAATGCGAGACAACACAACTATATAACGTTTACGGCTTTATAGGTGGACACCATCAAATCATTTGGGCACACCGACATAAATTGGTGTAAAGTGCGTGCCATACATGACAGTGGTCCTGCAATACAACTCCTTTGCCTAGAAACTGCTGCTAAGCTAGGCCGAGGCAGATGCTTTTTCTAATGGATGACAAATTACCCTCTAGTGGAAAACGGTCAGGCAAAAGAAGAAGGAAAAGTAAAGGGCACCGTGACAGAAAACGAGATAGTAACAAGCAAAAGTCAGCAAGATTGGACGATGCAGATGAAACAAATTCAGACAGTGTTTTGTACACTTGTAAGTAACGTTAGGCCTAACGTTCGTTAGGCCAGCCCAGGTCTAGGCCTAGCCTAGGCTAGGTCTAAAGGGCAAGAGCAGTCATCCCGAACCTATTTTGAGACCACAGCTTAATCATATCACAATCTTCTTATTTTTCTTCAAAATATTGTAAAAGGCGCGAGCCGGCAAAACTATCTAGCCTAGGCCTATAGGCCTATGTGACGTCAGTCCTAGCCTAGGCCTAACGTTAGGCCTAATTTGGTTCACTCCTCCAGTAGGCTAGGCCTAATTATTGTGCCGTTGTTTGATGTTTCCGAATGTGCGGCTGAATGTGCGGCTCACTTTACTGTGGTATGAGTCAGTCCACGATTATGAATCAATGTCCTGACGGGGACTAACGTTACAAACTATAAACTGTTTAACATTAGACTAACACACAACTTGGATGAAATGACCGATTCCTGTAAAACAACATGGTTTCTTGCCAAGCAGATCTTGTGTTACTAACTTACTGAGCTTTCTTGAAGATGTCTCTTCATCTCTTGATTCTGGGTATGGCGTTGATGTCATTTACCTTGACTTTTCAAAGGCTTTTGATAAAGTTCCATTAGGTAGGCTAATGGTTAAGCTGCATAGGTTAGGGGTTCAGGGCAATTGTGCTGATTGGATAAATTCGTGGCTTCATGGTAGATCTCAGAGAGTTGCTGTCAATGGTAACTTCTCCTCTTGGAAAGAAGTCACAAGTGGAGTACCACAGGGTTCTGTCCTTGGCCCACTTCTTTTCTTAATTTTCATCAATGATATTGATAGTTCTCTTACATCTCGTATAAGTAAGTTTGCAGATGATACTAAGCTTTATAGGAAAATTAGCATTTTGGATGATGCCTTACTGCTGCAGAAAGATCTGGATAGGTTATTTTCTTGGTCTCAGACCTGGCAAATGTCTTTTAATGCAGATAAGTGTAAGGTCCTTCATTTTGGTCCCAAAAGTTTTAGCTATGATTATAACATGAATGGTTGTGTTTTAAGTAATGTCACCTCTGAGAAAGATCTGGGTGTTGTAATTACTGGGGACTTAAAGTCATCAAAGCAGTGTGCAGCCACTGCTGTAAAGGCTAATAGAGTGCTTGGATTGATCAAGAGGAATTTCATCAATTTTAGTAAGGATATTGTACTTAATTTGTATAAGCAGTTGGTAAGACCCCATCCTGACTATGCAGCTCAGGCTTGGAGTCCCTTCTATGAAAAGGACAAGTTTGTTTTAGAGCAGGTTCAGAGGAGAGCCACTCGCCTCATTCCTGAGGTGAGAAATTTGCCCTATCATGCTAGGCTTAAACATCTTGGGCTTACCACCTTGGAGCTGAGAAGGATTAGGGGAGACATGCTCCAGGTTTTCAAGTTCCTTTGTGAAAGAAATCCCCTGCTGACTTGTAGTTATTTAAGGGTTCAAGGTAATTCTCGGGTGCGTGGGCATTGTAAAAAGCTTGAAAAGCCTTTTGCAAGGCTTGACATTAGGAAGTTTAGTTTCTCCCATAGAGTTGTCAAAGAGTGGAATTGTCTACCAGATTGGGTAGTTAACTCCCCCTCAGTTCACTGCTTTAAGGTTAACATTGACAGGTTTTTCCATGGCTGTGGTAGAATCTGATTGTTTGGGGCTGTAGTCAAGCTTTGGTGGTTTAACTTTTGATTAGGGCTTGGTCTTCAGGGCATCTTATGGGGCCTTGGCCCTCCTTTGCCCTTCAACCTGTTATGTTATGTTATGTTATGTTAAAGAAATATTTAGCGTGTTCGATTTGCTTCCCTTGACTTACTCGAGCCTCGAGCTAGGGCTACGATGGTCATGCGCAGTTGGGTGAAATAAACGAACGTTTTACGGTAATTATTGGAGAAGTTGGTTCACAATAGCCAATGACAGAGCCCGTAGCTGGATGGCAGAGCGAACTCTGGTACGTACGTATTACATGCGGTTCGCTTGTTCGATGAACGTAGACTCGAAACAATGCTCATTTAGAAAATTCTCGAAAAATAACACTTGAGTGACTTCACTAAATCCGACATCAACCACTTTTCACAAGTCAGAAGTTTCATGTTTACCCCACTGTATTTACATGCTCAGAAATTGTTCACGAATGCATGTTGTTCGTTTAGCTGCCATGTTTTCCCAAAGCACGATGGGATATTTACCTAAGTAACCGACTCAAAGGGTCGCTCACTTTGGCCTGGCGCGAGTAAGCACGAACACTGACGTCATTAGCTAATCGAACGTAGTCGTGCCAGACACGAGTTAACTCGGGCGAGTAATCGAACGCGCTAATAGACTACCTGGGCTAGACTATGACTAGGTCACAGTGTCGTACTACTAAATTTACGAAGGATTGGGTAGCTTGTTAGTTAGTTAGGATAGATAGAGTTTAACAGCCCAGTTCCAACCTATTGGTTCAAGTCGAGCCGGCCACGGCCTTTTTCCAGTTGTGGCCCCCTGGATTGTTTCCCCCTACTCCATTGCTTATGCTGAGCATCACGTACAACGGCAGTAGGTTCCTTTTTAGAGTCTTTGGTATGACTCGCAGTGGTGTAGCCCAGGATGGAATTTCCGGGGGGGGGTGCTAGGTAATAACTGGGGGGCTGGTTCCTCCAAGGGTCAGGCGCGGCAAGACTATCTACGCGGAGTGCCACCAGCGATTGGCGCTGAGCGTGCAAGAAAATTTGGGGTTTTACAAACCCTCCAGCTGGGTGGAAACAGCACTTCTTCGTGTTTTAAGCCGGTTGTGCCCAGCCTTGAAATACGAATCTCATGCCTGCCACTTTTCAAATAGTGTGAATGAAAAATCAATCTATGAAAAATGATAATACATACACTTTTTGGGGACCCAAAATCTGGGCATTTCTGATCTGTGTCATGGCCCGGAGGATGAGACTGAACGGAACAGGTATCTCCCTTTCTCTTGGGAAAAATTTTGAAATTCAGGGATGGATGTGAAGAATTATTCGAAGGCACCCATACCCTTACTGAAATTCTCCATTGGCTCAGCTCCTTGATTGACAGCTAATTTAAACACTGCAGAATACCAAAGCTTTTATTACACAGCATGAACTGTACTGAGAGTGTTTTGTTTACAAACATTGAGCTTTTCTGTACTGGACTCGAAGCAATCAACTGTTATTGTCTCTGGATAAGAATGAATTTCAGACAATCGTGGGAGGACCTTAAGTAAGAAAGTTAGGAGAATTGGTACTGTTTGGGGTGAGAGAACAGGGCCTTGAAGACATATTTTGTGTGGGATAAAGTATAGGAATGGTTATGTGAGAAAAGTCTCCAGTGTATGATTGCCTTGTTTTCAGTAAATCAACCAGCCATAGAAAGGCAGAAAGGGTCTTAACTTAAGAAAGTCAAATTAGAGTTTGCCGCCAAAAAGTTCGTTTTATCTTCTAAGTGTAAGATTATATACGGTATCTTATTTAGTGAAAGTAATCATTTTGAAGTTATTACTTGATTTCATACGTGCACATAATGTGTTTTACACACATTCATGCAAGTTTAATTAATTGTTACACATTTTATTTACTTTTTTTGAAGGAAATACTTCAAACACTTTATTTTTTCTCAATTACTTGATCAGGAGGCAAAAAAATCTTGGGGACCTGAAGATAATCGGGGGGGGGGGGGGGGGGAAAGCCCACGCCACTGATGACTCAACCTGGGAAGTGAACCCGGGCTTTCCACGTGAGAGCCGGGTGCTCTTATCGTTAGACCAAGCACGTGGTCAGAAGGATTCGGTAGCGTAAAACGCCAACCTGTACTGCTAGGAACTGACTATAACTGAGGCGAACTAAAACTGTGCTATGGCCTGCGATACTTCGAACTCGAAGCCTAGGCTGGGAGGAAAGTTGAGCGGAAATGACTGATGGAAATGCAGCACTGGATTTACAGACGCGAATAGTGATAGATCTCTCGAAGATACTTGTGAGATCGACGACGAGCTTAAACTTCGCCACGTGATAGTCTAGAAGTATTGAAAACGTAGGAAAGATTGCCGTTTGGTCATTCCATGCACAATTTCGACCGCATTTAAAAAAAATCTCCACACCCGGCGGCGACGCACCTCCCCCAATTTTTTTTTGCCCCAATTTTTTTTTTGGCTAGCAGGTCTGGAGGGGGGTGCGTTCGCACCCTCCGCACCCCCCTGGTGACGGCCCTGGGAAGAATGTTCCAGTCTCTGATGGTGCAAGGAAAAAAGGTGTTATGTAGCAGTCCTTATTTGTTGGCTTGCAGTGCAGTTGAGCAAGGTGTGAGCACTAATAAACTGATGTCCAAAGTCCTTTAGACAGCCACTCAGTGAATGAAGGGAGTTTTAGTTTTCTGAATTTTTATGGGCTTTGTAATGACTTGTATACCAGAGGCCTGGATGTTCACATAACATTACAGGTTATCTAAAGGGTGAAAGGAAGAGCCAGGAGTTTTCTATTGAAGATTAGAAAATTGAATTCGATGTTTTGGTACTGCACTATTTCAAAGGAAGTTTGCGTAAAATGACTTCACCAAACAGAATTTGTCTTTTAGGGGACAGAGAATTCCTGTCTCTGGGCTAAAACTAAAAGTCACACGAGATGCCATGGACCACCTAAAATAAAACAACGACCTCCGACTGGTACCCTAACCAGCCCATCTCTGTGGTTTCCACCATGTCAAAAAAAAAAGAACTCCATCTAGCTTACTAATTTCAAGAAGAGTTTACATTTTTTGAAAAGAATAATAGAATAATAGAAACAAAATGAATAATAGAATAATAGAAACAAAGTGATCGATTATTCAAAATAAAGCAGTACTGAATACTTGCCAACCGTTCCCATTTGGGTGGAACAGTTCTGTTTTTAAAACCCATTAAAATCAGAATGTTCAGTTATTCTGACTTTTTGTATTAAAAATGTACTAATACCAAAAATGATCAGAAATAGTGCAAAGCAAAAGCTTGACAAATAAGGTTAATCAAGTTGCATACACTTATTGTGTTTCTACATATAATATGAACATTTGGAGAGGAAGAGAGGAGTTCTGCCCCTTGAATCCCACTCACTGACATTATTGCTTTTGTGCTTGCTATGCACCATGGATGATCTAGGCCTACTGTACCACATAAGATTCTGTTTTCTGAGATGACAATGTTGGTAAGTATGAGGGTTGGACGGTATGCCAGTACTAACATAATCCCGGTACTAGAGGTACAGGTAATGAAAATTCCAAAGGTATTTGGTGTGTTACTAATACCGGTTCTTGAGCAAATACCAGTACTTAAAGAAAAATTAATGACTTCTCATTATATTCACTGACAAAATTGACTGTTACGATGAGTGGATAATTAAAATATTAAGGCCTAGGCTACCTAAACATGTAGAGCAGTGGTTCCTGCACGGTAGTTATCCCAATCAAACACCCAGATGCATTAATATGCAGGGTAACATAGGGGCCATGCGTGGCTTAGGTTCCTTCCCATCTGACTTCCCAATCTGAGAGTTGAGAACTGGTACTGCCTCAGTACCGGTTCTGTGTGTTTTACAATACTGGTTCCATGGCACCGCCCAACCCCAGTAAGTATGGTGCTGCAGCAGTGTTTGCTTCCAGCAAGATAGAAACAGATCATTGAACCATTTGGTGCTCATGAATAATTTGTTTACCCATACTTACAAAAAAAAAAAAAAAAAAATCAGGTTCCAATACTCCCCTAAGGGCATAAAGTTTTTAAAAAATGACACACTATAACTGACAGGTGGTGAGACTGAGTGCTTTAATAATGATGAAAGCTATTTTCTTTGTGTGCCATATTGTCATATTTTAAAAACAATATATTTCCAGTATAATCTCCTGTAATAGTAATCCCTGCATCTTTCTCAAAAGTCACATACTAAAGCATTACCATTAATAATATCATATTTATAGCTACAGTATAACTTTAAGGACCAAATTGAAGGACTTGGCAGAAATTTATCTGCTTTAAGTTAAATGCAGGTGCCAAGTCTGAGACCAAGAAAATAACCTGCTAGGTCTTTTGCAGCAGTACTCAACAACAGTCAAGGCCCAAGATGGACCCTACTCTCCAATTTGTGAAATACTGGAAAATACATTTAAACTTTCTTTTAATTAACATACCAAGGCTCAAGACTGGCCCTGTGGTCTATTTTGTGCAGTATTGTAAAATATTTAAAACTTTCCTTAAGTTAATGTAAAAGAGTTGGCAACCTAACATAGTAATGCTTGGTTATTGACCTGTTTGGACAGGCTTCGACAAATTTTTTCTTTTGTACTTGTCCAACTGGCCAGCTGTTTTCTCAGGCTACTTGCCCGCATAAATATCTACTTGTCCAAAAGTACAAATGCCATTTTGCGCTACTCAAAAATTTAAGGCTGGGGTTACTTGCCTGGTGGGCTGCAACATTGAGCATGGTAGTTGCCCAAGTGATTTTTTACTTGTCCGGGGCTGTCGGGCGGGGGATTTGTTGAAGCCTGGTTTGGAATATTCTGGATTTTTTTTATGGGCCCTACAGTATTCTCTTAAAGTCCTGAAAATATTCTAGTGCAATGTTGATGATTTGTCTAAAGATATTACTAAAGATATTACAGAACATTTTTGACTTTCTAGAAGCTGCCTCTAGGGTGTTCAAGATTTAAGGTCTTTTAACACATAAACATTTACATTGAGGCATGAACATAATGTAACAAAATGTTAACTTTTTTCTTCATCCTTTCTTGGAGTAGACTCTCTCTTCTCTTGGTTTTTGCCTCTCTCATAATTTCTCTTTGAGAGTGGATAGGGTGAATTTGCAAAGAAAATGGTCAGGAGAACATGGACACCAAATTCTCCAAACCCTCTCACTTCTAGGCTTCTGCCTGTTCTTCATGAAAAAATGGTCTGCATAGGAAACCTGTGTCAGAATTTCTCCTTTATGTGGCACCTTGCTAGGTTATAGCATAACCTGCTCCACACTTAAGTGCAACCAACTTGACATGTTACATGAACATATGAGGAAGTGTTGAGTTCTAGCTACTTGTCACTTAACTAAAACTCGAAGAGGATCAAGTAGGGAAAATCAAAACAAAATTTGTATCGGGGTTATTTTTCTTGCTGATACCATACTTCACTCCTTGCATTAATGATAGCAAGATCAATTTCGAGGCAGCATACAAAGCAACAAATACAAACACATTCTCTAACCCCTCAGCTCCTCATTTGAAATCACATATGGATATTTTTTGTAGAAACAGCAAACCAGGATGAAATGAATACAAACCAGGACACTTGGATAGTCCTGGTCAAAAAAGGAGGGTAACCTTTGAGGAGGCACCTTAAAACTGTTACAATGTGATCTATTGTAAAACGTGGCAGAGGAATACTTCAGCAATTTCCTAGCACTTTCCTGGCAATTTCCCCACACTCTGGGAGATTAAGCTTCCTAGATCCTTATTAGCCTATGATTTACATTTACTAATCTAAAATACGTAACTGAATAAATATATAAATAAACAAACTAAATAACTGAACAATATCCAAGACCAATAATCTTCTTCTTCTCCTCCTTTCTTCTCCCTTCTTTTTTCTTTCCTTCTCCTTTCCTTTCTTTTTCTCTACTACATTTTTCCATCAGCTATGCTTAGTTTTTCATGTCACTTACCATATTATGGTTTTTGTGTTGAATGTTTTGTTATGGTATTTCTTCCTAAGCTTGGTCACTAGCTTTGATAACAGGCAGTTCCTGTTTTCTAGTCTCCTCTGTATCTTTTTGCTGACATACATATATATATATATATATATATATATATATATATATATATATATATATATATATATTGATATTCAACTTGTTTTTTTTTTGTAAATTCGTATGAAAAAAATTGAATTGAATTAAAGCAATAATTTTTGTCATTTCCAGACCTTATATCTTTTAAAAGGGACCATGCAATTAGATTCCTGCACAACGAAGCCTACTGTACACACTGTTAAAAAATTGGGTAAAAACTTCCCAACAAAGGTCTTCTATGTCAAAATAGTGAAATTATATTAAGTGTCCTTGAAAACTCCTTGTTTATTTGATAACCATAGAGGCTGGTTACCCAATTAAGTCTCAACTTACCTATTGGTTTACCCATTATTCAACAATTATTTTGATAATTTAACCAATTTCCAAAATTTGACATACGTGATTTCAGTGTGGTTGAAACTTTTTTCAAGAGCACTCATTGTCAACAGAAAAGAGCGTTCTCATAACCTCGATTCACAAAAACGTCCAAACCGTAATACTATTTTGCAGAAAATTTTAGATAGCTTGCCAAAGGACTGGTTAGTGTAATATAACAGAGAACATGTAATTGCCCATGATGAAAACATTTCTTTTCTTATTATTAGCCCGGAAAAAGTTTGTGTTGTGTCCAGCTTAAACACAAAGGGTGCTTTGTACCCATCTTCTACAGTAATAGTACAGCGATATCGGATTGGGTTACGATCCTATTTTGTGAATGTTTTAAAATCTCCACCTTGAT
The DNA here is from genome assembly GCA_037179385.1 of Holothuria scabra. Taxonomy (NCBI): domain Eukaryota; kingdom Metazoa; phylum Echinodermata; class Holothuroidea; order Aspidochirotida; family Holothuriidae; genus Holothuria; species Holothuria scabra. The sequence continues at coordinate 5,775,594 of CM074187.1, read as the reverse complement.
CGTAAAGAACATGCGTTTCCAATAAAAGCTGACTGTCAATGTGATTTCACGAAATGAGTTTAAATTTTTTGGTCCGGCAATATGTAAAAACCATGTGTTCACTCATGTTGGCAAATTTGGGGGGGGGGGTACCGACCAAACAGGAATGAGATTTAATTGAAACTCACTAAAGTCGAATTGTAATCCAATCTGATATCACTGTTGTGTAACTTGCAATTAACTTATCAAACTGCCAAAGTCTGAAAGTGAGGTATTCTGGTTAATAAGGATTTCAAAGAGGCAGGTTTGATCAGGTTTGTGGATTGGGAGGCGGCCAATTTTCTTTTGTTGAATCAACCTGAATTATTGGGGGGAAAAACAATATTTTTCCCAAATATTTTGATTGGTGGGGCAATTCCGCCTGAACCCTCCCCAGGAGTGACACCCCTTCCAAGTGGTGGTGTAAAGGTGTACAGTTAATTAGGAATTGTTAGGAAACTTTTTTCTTTTAAATTTTACACGATATTTTAATCACAAACAAAAAACTTCTTTTTTAGTATGCAATGATTGAGTCTCCTTCATGTACTCCTTGTGGTTGTGGAACTTAAAGGCTTTACACCATGTTTTTTAATCAATTCTGAAGGAAAGACGTCTAAATTCTGGAGCATTTTTCAAACGACAAACATAGTTGAAATGGAACAGGATGCGGAAACAAATTAACATTTCATCTTTAATACTGGCTAACACTTAAAGGACAAAAGCAGTTGCCCGAAAGTTATTTTGTTATTCAAGAGCCAGATTCCTCTGGTTTCCTTTTCTCTTCAAATTATCTGATTATCTTTCATGATAATCCATGACTTAAACATTTCCTATTCAATGTTAATCAATGAGTTACTCAGACTCTTAAATTCATAAGTTGGTAAGAAAAAAATACTGTCATATGACTCTCAATAGCCAGCCTATAATGAAACACGAATACCATACTAATTCAGGTTGGGATGACTGCATTCCCCCTTTAAATTAAACTTACACTTGTTGCAGAAGGCCTGCAAATTAAGTGCTGGACCAGTTGCAGTATAAGACGCCAGTTTGGTTTTGAATTATTTTATTATCACATTTTACTCGTAAAATTTCGTAAATTTAAGAAATTGAATATAGGCCTATTGTTAAATTGTGTCAAGTCCTTTGACCCAGGTGGCTATTGAGTTAATCGTGTAAATGCGAAATAGAAAATACATCTTCTAGTGACACTATTTGAAAGATTACATTATAGAACGTGATTAAGAAAACAAACGCCTACTGAAGAAAGCAAAAGAATAGACTGTTGGAACGCAAATGTTTCGATATATAATCTAGAAGTAGTAAGAAAACAAATTAGGTCCCAGTTGAAGTTGTGTGATAATTAGATGGCACGTAGAGAGGCTGGTTCGCAACCCTTGCACCGTTTCCAATTTTCTTTCAACTTTACTCTGTTACTGTTTTGAAACCTGTCGTAACCCCACAATAACAAAATCCTGAAATATTATCTTGTGCAGAGACCAAGTGGCAATTTTTTCATGAAAAATAGTTCATCATTGTAATCTTGAGGATTCCAATGTTGTTAGTTAGATAAAGTAATTTTTAGCCTTACCTTATAGACCTTTACCTTCTGGGTTGAGAGTAGGGCACTTCATTAAGCCTGCTCCATTTCTTATGCGGAGTATCACGTACAATTAACGGCACTAGGTTCCACTAGAGGTGAAGACTCAAGTCTTCCTCGAGGACTCTTTTGCCAAAATACCTGCAGATTTTTTTTTTTTTTTTTTTTTGGGGGGGGGGGGCAACATTAACGAAATATGATACTAATAAACGAGAGTTACGTTACGTAATACATCATCGAAGTATTGGTTGTTTTTCTGTCAAAATGGGTTACCATGACCCCGTAAATCCGCCTGGCCACTAAATAATGGTGTACTTGTTCATTGCACAAGTTTCGAAAGAAAAGAATTGAAATTTCATTTACAATCTGTCACATCGTATTGAAATATCAACCAGGGCTGTCAGCGCAGACAACTAATCCTCTGCTGCAACTCCCCTGTTATGATTGAGGCTTCTGTGCGGTCAAAATTTGCTATCAGTGCTGATATCAGTGCTATCAGTGTTAGTAGCGCTTTCAACCCATCTATGAAGGCGCCCAGACCTTTATTGACAGTACTATGTAATAATGTAACGTCGTGGGCATGACGTTAAAGACACTGTATCGTGGAGCGAAACGGGGGCGGCAGCATCTTTTTAGAATTGTTCTTTTCTCCTTCGCGCATCAAAAACTGTTACAGCGCCATCACCCTCCTTCGCCGTGAAAAATGTTCGTGCAATCGACGGAGGGAAGTTGAAGCATGGAAGTAGTAGACGGTACTCATTCGGGTGATGTGGATTTCTGCAAGACATTTGCAAATACCACATACACCGAACAATCGTCGGAAATAACAAGAGAAGTCGGCGAGGGCAACTTTTCCCAAAATTAACATGAGATTGACGGCACGACATCCAGGGAACGCTTTATCAGCTTAAATTAACCAGTAATTTGAGATGTTTAAAGCTGCGAGAAGGTAAGGAAAAGAGATAAGAACAAATACGATGGCAATTAGTAGACGTTGACAGTAATTCTGCGAAAAATCCTTTGCTTGGCGATGTGTAGTATTACTTACGTGTATATGCCATACAAAATTGAACAAGGGAGAAATTTTCCCAAGATTATGGGCACAAATTCCCAAGGTCCGATACAATACAGAAAGAAACAAATTCAACTTCCATCACGTTGCATGTGGATCCTTGTTATTTTATTGAGTGTATAATTAATGCTACAGTAGTTTCTACCGGGATACACCTTCAAATTAAGGCTGATATATCTTAAACAGCTGTGAAAGGGACAAAACTTTAGTCATTGCCAGTATGAAATTACTTCAAGCACAACACTCTTTGTCCTACAATTGAGTTACATATAGTGTTATAGTAAAATATATCCCACAATTAGAAAGACTTGTGTGAATTGACAGATTTCAGACTACACTCTGATCACATATGATGGCCTAGCTAGCTCGATAATTGGCTTTTCACCCCCTAAATTAGGACAAAATAAAAAAAGACTAGTTGTGTGGTGCACAAAAGTTTAGGAAGGGTTTGCTTGATGAAAGCATTATATACAGTATGATTAGAAATAAATTGGACTGACCATGTTCAAAGGATAAGAATGCTATCCAACCAGCTCAGTACTGTTGTAATAATGCCAACAATTTCCACTGAATGCTTAATTGACATGTGACAGCAAATTGCATCTAGGGATAGTCTTGCCATGATGGTTGTCTGAAACAGTCCTTCCACACCCAACCTCAGGAGAACTTAGTTTACTAGACCAAAGATTTTAAGACTTTTCAGGGTGCTTGCTATAATCCATTACCTAACCTCATTTTAAAACATCAGGGTATTAAATAGCCCTCAAACAGGTCTATGTCGTCAGTTAAATGGCCTAATGAAATTCTCTACAGGTAACAGAATTAATACACATGCAGCCCTGTTAACTAGGGAATGGGGGTGGCAATTAAAACTTCTCTCCACTGATACCCAAAGTGTAACCGAATATAAGTCTATCAATCATTTAAAGCCCCCCCCCCCTTACCCTCCAAATTAGGAAAAAAAGGTTCTAGCTACCCCACATGACAAAGTTTTTCGTCAAACTATGTTTGTCACGGCTAGGCTTCTTTAAAGGGTGAATCTCTTCATTCCAGATGGTTCCAGCCAGTTCTGGTAAAATGGCTAACATCTTTAGCTCCTCAAAAAGCACACAAACTTTTGTTGCTAAGAGACTAACCCTGTCAAGTAGTTGTCATGTTTAATAAAACAGAACAATTGCAGTGCATGCAACTGCCTGTTGTAATGAAAGCATTAGCTCCCTACTGCTTCTTCTGAATTGGTCAATGGAAGAGCAGTCACTTATTACAAAGGTTTCTCTCTCTCTCATAACTAATCCACATGAGTATCCATATTTTTTGAAACAGATTCCCTTCACAAGCTAGCGTACATCTCTCATGTTTCATATGCTAACTATTTTGCATTTTAATTAACATCATATGAAATAAACATCATATTAATCCAGGCCTGTGTCAGTCATGTAACAGCTCAGTAGCCTCTGCCTGTCACAATTGAATCTTCAGTATGGCTATATGTACATAGCATGAAGTAAATTAAAATATCATACCAGAGTAATCTAACCTTCGAGAGTACAACATTTTCAACAGTTTACGCAAACTAAAAGGTTGTTACTACATGTGATGTTATACTTATTTATATTATGCTCTTCTTTGTATCCTTGAAGGCACTAGCACTACAGGAACTGCATCAACTTTCTGGAAAAAAAATCACCTACAATACCTACTCTATGGCAGAACTCATGCATGGGAACCTACCATTATCTTCTTGTTAGGCTGGAAGGAAAATTGATGTCTTCTCTTTAAAGAAGAAAGTGCAGGCCAGGTCTGTATGGTGGCTTTGAGAACTACATCTCCACTGCAAGCTGATTGCCTAGAGAATTCAACTATTCAAACTTGCTTCGTATGACTGTCAATATTTACTTAATGCAATATTCCGAGACTGGGGAAGACGGCCGGTGTCATCATGTTAGGATACAGTGACAGGAGTGCAAGTATAGGAGTGGAAAGGCCACCCAGAAGTACATTGAGATGGGAATTTCATGTCATGATATCAGTGACAAAAAATGAACTTGTAGACCCAAACTATGATGCAAGATATATCATGAAAGTTGCATGAAAGCCTCGGATTCCTACATTTTAAAAACTTCTTTTACAAAGATGGTAGTAGTTTTCATATCACTTGAAATATAAACTTTTTTTAGAAAAAACAAGTTTTTGTATCATTTTTGAAGTGAATTCATAACAACATGCAAAATAGAAGAGTTATGTTTTGTTTGGGAAAAAATAAGTGCTTTCCACTGTCATGCTTGTTGATCAAGAAATGTATTATGGCATGTTGATGGGAAATTTTAAGTGTAAAACAATAAAGTGAAATAGCTGGTACAAGATTCCAGTAAGAATATGGTACTCTACCTGATTTTCATCTTTTCTTTTATGTAGTATTTCTGTCAATTGACTTTTTAGGAGTTCCAGTAATTATTATAATTTTGTCAAAAATCATTTAGCATTACTATGAGATATGAGTGAATTACATATTTCCTATACCTTTACATATGTCTTGAAGACTAGTTGAATCAGGCTATTCACTTACAGAGGTACATCAGAAAAATAATGGGGTATTTACAGGATGTAGAGGATTTCCAGTGGTTTACAGCAGTTATGGTAGTGTTGTAAATTGCATTCACTGGAGCAAGGACCTGTAGCACAGATGTATAGCCTACCTACCATTTCTTTTGAATGAGAATAACAGTGGCTGTTTTGATGATTTTGAGTTTGCAATTAATGAGCTGTTCATTCTCATATAGAATCTAACATGCACCTAGCGTATTTTATTAGAATTCTGGACCAAAATGGGGGGGGGGGGGGAGGAGAGGAGGAGGGGGAGAAAGGAGGAGGTGATACTTACCATACACACTGTCCTGCAGGTTGAAAGGCTGACAAGAACTAGTCCACCTCCTTTTTGAAATTTACAAATCCATCCATAGAAAATGTATGGTCAAACTTTCAATAGATCACATTCCACTTTTTCTGAAGGGCAGCAAGTTTTGACATAGTTTTCAGACTTCAAAAAGGATCACAATGAAGCCCTATTTTAAAAGCTGTGTTCTACACACGCTAGTACCTTCTCCGATTTGAACAAGAACACCAGCCTAGTGCACCTTTGCAGTAGAAGTTCAGCAAAGCTGAATTGAGTTTCAAAAGTCTACAATTACATACAACTTCATTCTTATTGGGGACTTCTACGTAGCAGTAGGGTGGACCTGGGTGGACAATGCACAGGGGTCCATGGAGAATTCAAACACCTCAGAGCTTGTGTGTGCAAGGTTTCATTCCTATCCCATACCCCACCCCCCACCCCCCACCCCCACCCATGAATATTGGAGCTAGAGGCTTTTAGAAAAATGAATTTGGGTACCCCCTTGCTGTCTAGCTTCCCCATGCATCTAGAAGGCTTTTTTATGCCATTGATTGAGTACACAACTACCAGTACCCCAAAAACATTGATCAATATATAAGAGTGGAGTAATTGTTTCAATTCATATCAAAATTTAAGCAATTGGTACTGATCTTCATGTATATAAAGTGCTATATATTCCTAACTATCTTTGTGGATATGCTCAGTACATTCCCTTCAAGTGTAGCAGTGCTGTTTGTACAGTAAGCAAGTGCACATACTGTATGCATGCAATTTGCACATGCAAATATATTTTCTCCTGCTTATGACAACAACTTAGTTCTGCATCATCCCTCCATAACTAAAAGCAAACAATGATGGATGCTAGGACACATGAGACCCATCAAAGCAGTGCCACAGTCTCTAATTTAAGAGGCACCATGCATGCACCAGCATGCACCAGCATGCACCATTTACTACCAGGCTGGTTTCTAAATGGCACTCGGGTGGGGGCACATAAAGTACTGCACAATATCACATATAAACAAGCTTGTTGATCAGGTGTAGGATTAAACGAAATTAGTGGAAGAGAGCTGATAAAAGAGTTCTCATGGATTGCTAAATGCTTGAAGTAAATGTAATCAAAAGTTTTATTGAAGTCATATTTGGTCCTTGGGATGTTGGCATAAGGTACATGAATGTGGCAACACAGACCCAAAGCACGTCATGAAGTACTGAACCTGAAGGAAGTACTGTTCAAGGAGTGATATCAATGTTTCAGCACAGATGGGCAATGCTTACAGTATCAAGTCCCGATTTTACAATTCCTCTTATTCAAAATGAAACACTGGGATTTGGTTTAACCCATTCATAGAAAATTTCAAGATTGGAAAATTTCTGTGTCCCACTAACCATGGCGAGGGCTCCAAACATGATGATAGCTAGGAAATGTGTATTTTTAGCACAAATAAAATTTACACTGGAAATTAAATGTTTGTCTATAAAAAAAAAAAATATTCTTCCAAATTTTCAACAATTCTTGGCAAGGAGCTTCCCATTTTGCTGGTTTTTCCATTGGCACCCTTGCTCATGGCATATTCAAATCTAAGAAAAGAAAAATTTCGATCATTTGCACAAGAAGTTTAAGAAAACACATTTGATCAGTGCAAGTGTAGGATATGTAACACAAGCTTGCTCCAAGTTCACAAAAATTGAACTAAAAATCTGAAAACTTTAATTGCATATATTTTGAGCATCTGAAGAACTGATTTAATAATTTTATCACAAAATTCTACTTCACCGTATTAAACATAAATTTATTTGAAACATTTTTTTACAGGATATCTTTTAAATGTGAATTAGGGTCTACTTCTGGAGGTAGAATATTCAAGCTAGGCCAAGTCCTCTCACTATTTCATACATTCTCCCAACCTTTTTAATTCTACCCACCCACAGCTGTTTAAAACTTTTCATTGCGCAGACACAATCCTGGTCTACTGTTTGAAGGGTATATCATCAAAGTGAGCACACAAAACCCTGTTGAATCAGACTGCACTCTCTGTCGGAATATGAGCCACTCTGCATTCTTGAATTTGATATCGCAGATCAGGATGATGCGTGGCTATTTCTTACACAGTACAGTTACTACAAATAAATAATCTATAATTATCAATCTGAATATCCTGAACATGCAGTTTCAAACTTCCACTTCCTTTGGCATACCAATGTCTCTATTAAACAAATGACTTAAACACCTTTAGAAGGGTTCCTGCCATCATTGAAAACCTAAAAATTCATGAAATTTGAAAAAATATTTTCCAGGGCCTGGTAAAGTTTTCCAATTCAAAAAGTTGTGTTAACCAAGTCATGAAAAATTCATGAAAATTTTCACAAATTTTCATAATTTGATGTAACACCCCCCCCCCCCCCCCCCAAAAAAAAAAAAAAAAAAGTTCTGCAAATTCTTTTAATATTTGGTCCTGGAAAAGTGAAAATTTAGTTTCCATAAAAGTAGGAACCCTGCTTCAACTTATGATTCATTTGAAGCTTACAAAAGACACATGCTCCACTGAGTGCACCAAAAATTGTTCCTATATTCTTGTTGTCTTTATTGTGCATGATATGATAGTCCCATCATTCTTTCATGCTTTTTAGTAGCTGGAATAAAATTCAGACCTAAAGTTTCAGGTATAGCTGATGTTATAACATATAAATGAAAGGCTTCAATACAGTTACAAGCTGGTTGGCAATACTGTTCAGGTGTCACACCATCTTCCTATTCACAAAACTTCATACACAAAACACATTTGGCCAATAAAAATTGCTTTGGTGATGTAAACCATTAAATGGCAAGCAAGGCAAGCAATCTTTCCAGTATTGATGTGGTTTTCTGGGTTCTGCCAGGTTACTCAAAATCATGCATAAATCCATCCTGGTTGGGAAGTATCAACCAGGTGCCTTTTACACCCCAATTGTAGCTGAGATTTTGAATCTTCAGTCCAGTTGAACGTGACACTGTACATGACTAGCATATGCAGAGGTGAACTTGACAACTTTGGGTGGATCCTTGGGCTGGTCCTCCTGTGCCAAATAAAAAAAAAAACAGAATAATATATGAAATGCCCACAGAAATATTTTTGCTCTGTCTGAGTTTTGTTTCCTTGCTTACTTGAAATTTTTCTGGATTGCTTAGTAATCTGCATTGGTACTTCTTCAAATTAAATGTAATAAGCAGGCTCAGCTTGAACTAGAAATGTATGAAAAACACTTATAATTTTTTTCTTTATTCTCCTTGCCACAAATTCCAAAAAGATGAAATTGTTCTCATATTTCTCACTTTCTTGAAGAGAGAGAGCAACTCATAAAAGATTTCTTTCAAACTTGTGGTGCCAAAACTTGATTAACTGGACAAGGCCAGAGCTTCAGAGGTGAGGTTGGTATTACTGTCAGTGGGTCATGGAACTGGGGATAGGCAATACTACTTTTCCGGAAATATTGTGAGCAGAATCCAGATCAAAATGGAAATTCAAAAGATAACAAAAACTTGATATTTTACCATCAGGTACAAGGATTCTCTTTTCAAAGAAACTGAAACAAATGCATAGTGAACTTACCTAGATAGTCTACTTTCATGTTTAGACTTGACTGCTTCCTCCCACATTATATTGTCCGCCTCTGCCTCATCAGTGTCATTTTCATTGTGGCAATCCAGGAAATCTTCAACTGAACTGTTGACAAAATAGATTGTACTGCACTTAGACCTGTACTTCAAGTCACCTCTTGTCCAAGCAGGCAATAATAATGGAGCAATTAGCAAAGTTTGAAAACTACATTTTATCCTTTATATCATATTTTGAAGATAAATGAATGAAGAAAAAACTAACAAACTGACAAATGGCAAAAAATTTGCAACTTGGGTAAAGGTATTTTTTATCCATGGATGTGTTCTGCATGCCAAATGCAAATGGTGAATGTTCCTACCATGCAGTTTCATGATACTGTTTCAATCTAGGGAAATCTCAGATCCTCTTTTCTGCCCTTTGATATCAAAGCATGATTAATGAAAAGCTTAAAGGGCAAGAGCAGTCTCCCCAACTTGAAGTAGTGTAGTAGACTCTCCTGTTTCATGATTGGCTCTTCACGGTCATGTGCCTTTTTTTGGGGAGTCACTGCTTGGTTTTCCTAGAATATGTAATATTGAAGTCCTAAAAAATTATTAAAGATACTTTTAAGAAATTAAGAAAAGTGAAAAGAAAATTATCAGCTTTAGCCTTTGCTTTGAAATACAGTAAGTTTGGGATGACTGTTTTTGCCTTTCAATGTGGAAAAATGACAACAGCAGTCATGTACCTTGGAGTAGTATGGTTAAAATGGGAAGACCCAGTGATTGCAGATCTGCCAGGACTGAGCCTATAAAGCACATTAAAAAATTACAAAACAAACTCTGTTTAACAAAGGATTTTTTTCTTTCCTGGTCAGCTTTTTGATGTTAATATCCGACATTTCAAAAGCACGTTGGAAAGCAGGTATATACGTTTTGCAAGCATGTGACTGCATTTGAAAGTGGTCAATCAGTTATTACTAGAAAAAAACTTGCATTTTCAGAATTAACACCCAAAGAAACAGATTGGGTAGTATATATTGTTGGAATAATAGATAAAATAAGTAATAATAAAAAAACATAGGACTTCTGACTTCATAAATCCATTTTGAAATGATGAGAGTAGCCTACAGTAGCTAGGTAAAAAAATAAAAGGAAATACAACTACTGTGAGTAGAAGAGAGATGCATATCTGAGAGTCAAGCTACGGTACTGTACTCCAGAAGAAATGCTTACTGTCATGAAAATAGTCAAAGCCTTAGAAATTTATGAACAATTACAGTAAATATAGCACCCCGTCCCACAATGTGACAAAGACATCACACTTCCATTGCAGAAAGACATGGGAAGACTGTCATCCAATACCCCCATCCCTTTTTGTTTAGGTAGAGGGCAAAACAACTCCATGCTTAAATCTTGAATGACCCTTGTGTTTTGGCATTTATTTTACCATAAGTGTTCAGTAAACCAGGAGTGCCAGAGAGGTGCTAAGGGGAGTGAGGTGGGACAGGGGATTCATCTCCCAGTTATGATGGATGGTCCCCGCTGTATATGGGAAACATTTTAGGAAACATTTTCCATTCTTTTCAAGGGAGCATAGATGGGTATGCTATTTATTGTCCAGAAAGTGACAAGTAACATTTCAATTGTGTACTTCCTTCTAATTCTTGAAGGAAATGCAATTGTCCTTTAAAAATCACAAAACTTGAACTTTAATATTCAAACCCAAATCAACATTGAATTTAAAATCCAAATTTTCAATTTTTCTTTCATAACATTTTATTCAAAATAATTCCCAGACAAATCTCTGGGTTTTGGCCACAGATTTGGGTTGCTTGTGCCTAGCTACAGTATTATGAAGGATTTCATCATTCCCTTGGAAAGAGACTGCATGGCACCATGCCGGATGTTGTGACTTATTACAGCACGTACTACAATGCTATAATCATGGGTGAAAAGAGTTGTGAAGCTGAGAAGCTCCTTCCCAGAAAATTTGGACATCTGAGGAAAATTTCCCTTTTCATGAAAATGCAGGGAGAATTGTGGAAACTTTTACTCTCTTCCTGGGAAATAATGCAACTCCCTTCCTGGAAAATAAATATTTTTTCCAGCCCTGGCTGTAATACATGTTGTAGTTAGATGGAGTTTTACAGCCCAGTTTCCAACCTATTGGTTCAAGTCAAACCGGCCACTGCCTTTTTTCAAGTTGTGGCTCACTGGCTTGTTTTCCCTACCCCACTGCTTATACAGAGCAGCGATCATGCAAAATGGCAGTAGGTTCCTTTTTTAGAGTCTTTGGTATGACTCGACCTGGGAAGTGAGCCTTCTGCGTGAGAGGTGGATGCTCTACCGTAGTACAGTTAGACCAAACACACTGTCTGTGTAATACATGTTGTATAAGGGAATCGTGCTTATAGGACATGTATGATGTTTGTCTGAACTCAATGAAAGTGCAGCTAGTCTTGGGCAATAACTATTGGTTTTAAGTTCAATAGCCATTTGCAATCCTCCCTGTGTTTGGCTTCCATAATTACCTGTAGTTGCTGATGAGGGACAAACTGGCTCTAATATACTGTCATAGTGGCCCTTGACAGGAGTAGATGTCAATGCTGCAATTCAATGGAATATCATATTTACAGCTGGTGATGCAAGTTTGCAGCACAGAATGAACTGTATGGATGATTTTCAATTATTATAACCACACTTCTAACTACTGTAAACTTGATAATAGGGCAAGGCTTGTTTTAAAGGAGGGATCTCACAATTTTCTTCTCATTCCATAATATTGGATATTCAGGCAAACCAAGGAATTAAGTAAATTGCACATTTCAGGAAAGAATATTGTCACTTGAATCTATAGCCAATCATGAAACAGGGCAGTCTAACTACTGTACACTTCTGTTCTGTATACTGGGGTGAATGCTCTTGTCTTCAAGGAAGGGAGCACATCATATCAATAGAGCAACTAGCCCAATTTGTAAAGGTAAACTAATCAAGCACATTACAATTATAATTCTGAAAATGTTGGCAATGTCAAAACATTACCATAGTGGGTATATTGTGCAATTGGGAGAAAATAATATTCACTCAGGCTTTGTGGACAATTAATTGATACTGCAACTGGATCTGCATCATTATCAAACAAGATATTGGATAAAGGCCTAACAATGCTCATAAACTGTGCAATATTTTAAAATGTTTTTCAAAATGTGTAAGAACTTCACAAACACCTCTTGAAAGCAGCACTTTTTAGTAGTAAAAACAACAGCTGGGAAGTACCATTTTATGCAATCTGAAACACATTTCTGACAAAGTGTTCTCTGTATGCAATGTGCTGGTCAATAGTGGCACTCGATATACAGTAGGAGCATTTTCTTTGGCCCACCACTTCAGCACTTTCCCTTTCCCAATGAAAAAGTTTAGTAATGCCACTGTCAATAACCGAGGACATAAATTTTGCTTGGGCACTAATTTTTATTGCATTTGGCATTTCCCAGCCCGGTCTCACTGAAGACTTTAAAAATGGAGCTACTGCCACTGTGCTTGCAAAAGCAATGGAGTACTGAAAACAAGCCTGTGAACCAAAACAGAAAAAAAGGTCAAGACTAGCTTGACTTGAACTACTTGGTTGGAAACTTAACCCAGAAATAGCATTTATATGCCATTCCTGCCTAGATCTTGGGGAAAACAACTTTTAATACTGTATGTACAGGTACAGCAGATATACTATTCTTAGCCTACCTTACAGTACCCCTCATAGCCCAGGCCTCCATTTTTAAAACATTTAGTGTTGTCTTGGGGCAACCATTTCACTCATTTTGGTTCAGAAGGAAATTTGGTTGTCCAAAATATTTTTCACTTAATTACAAAACAGAAGGCTATAATTATGTTCATCAAGGACGGATCCAGGGGGGGGGGCAACTAGGGTCAACTGCCCCCCCCTATGACCAGTCTAGCGCCCCTCAATACAAGAAAAATGCGCCCCCTGAGTCCTTAAAATAAAGTAAAAACTGCCAGAAAAGTAAAAAAAACAAAGGTCCCCAGAATTTCGAACTGTATAGCTATATATAACTGCGGCAATGTAAGTTGGTCTGAGAAATGAGGTCGGTCAAATTCAAGAGTATGTGGCCCCTGTATGATGTTGGCGCCCCCTCTTTCAAACTGCCCCTCCTTCAGCTAGGGGCTGGATCCGCCCTTGATGTTCATGAGAGGAAACTCCCCTTAGCTCATTTGAAAAATTTGAATTACCCAAGCAGAAAAAAGATAAATCCTGAGAGTTATCTCTGCATTTGTGTTCAGTGTCATAAAAGAATACAATCACAATGCCTCTGTTGTGCTGGTCACTGGACATTTCCTAAGTAGCTTTATAGATCAATGCACACACAATACTGCATTGAAATTTTCTTAATCCATCTTTCCTGCCATGTGCCTGCTATGACGGGTACCAAATTTGAAAAGTAGCTAAGGGGCTTTTCCTAGCATGTTCATGTATTATTGGTCTTGAAGAATAAAAAGATGTGATGTTTGAGAGACAGGAACACTCTAAGTCTGAAATATGGTTATGAAACTATTATGGAAAAAGGCGAAAGAATTTATCAATCAGCAGTATACTTTTTCAGTCCGAGAGGAAAATGGTTGTCCAAGGGACAACCAACCTCGTTGTCCGTATGGAATTTTTGTTGTCCCAGATATTCTGACAGCCATGAAAATTGATTCCTGTAGCCCAACTGGTTCTGGTAGTAGGCCAACAGTACTTTGGCTTGAACTGAATTTAGAATGCAGATTTCTTATTTCCCTTGTGAGGAGGGGGTTGTGGGGTGGTGGTGATTGAGGGGAAGGAGATCAGCATCAGTTTTCAATTGCATACAGGTACAACCAATTGTTGAATATTTGGTAATTATTTATGCCAAATTGTATATATGAGCATATAAGCGGAATTCAAATTTTTTATTGGAGGTGACCCGGCCCAATGCCCCGGTGTATGGTTTGTTGACGTTGTGTAAATTCCCCTCTTTCTCAAAATCCTTGATCTGCGACTGAGCCCAAAATCTGCAGATCCAGGTTTTCTTAGGCCACTGATGAAGGCCTAGCTACTGTAGTTAACTTCCTATACTATAGCATTGTTCCACACATGGGGGGAAATTTATGATGTACGTACTTGAAAGCCTAGGCCTATAAATGGGGCCTTACCTTACATTAGGAAGGCAGTTGCCTTACAACTCTTACCTCGCAAACCACTACTGGCATTTGGATGGGGACCCTCATCACCCTTATTGAATGCTTTCAATAAGCATTCATTATGCCTTCTGAATGTATCATTTAGCATTCGAAGGACTGTCGTGAGTTGGAATGCTTATTTTCTTCCTCAAATGAAGTCTTCCTTACATTCAAAATAAGCCTTCATAATTTCCTTTGAAGTCTACCAAACCTTCAGTTACTGTTTGAATGCATTCATTAGTTTTTTAATGTGTTAGAATGCATTCACACATGAATGATATATGAATGCTTATCAAAGCCTTCATTTCCCTTTTTTGCAATTCATATAACTAGTATCAATGCAACTGGATGTCACTAAAGCATAAGCAAAGTTACAGAAATCAATTACTGGATAATAGCGCCTTGATCCTGCTCACCTGATTGCACCAGATAATCTTCATTTATATTATACAGTAAATCCAATATGCTCAGGCTTAGTACAGAACTGTTGTTCTCATCAAGTCTCTTTGGCAAATTACTGATCCAGCAAAGCTGAGCACTTACTCTTTGTCAAGTGGACTGTAGGCTAATGAAACACCTACTGTAGGATTATCTAAGTGATAGCATATTGTAGATCTATGCTTGATGAGAAAGTTTTGAGAAGACAATATTGGGGAAAGTGCAAACTCCGCGCCAGGCCCTCTGCGAGATCATAAGTGTAAACTATTTGGGGCATGTATATGAGCAAACTGAGGACATAGGCTAGTCACATTTTTCAAGAGTAGTGCGTCTTATTCTGGGGTTAAGATTTTGATGAAGTGGTAAATGTAGTGCTGACCACTTCTGCTGTAACCTGTGCTAGCTCGTCAAAAGCTTTACTAGTCATATAGCTACTAATAAAATTGTCCTAACGTTAGGCCTATGCATACTCTGTACTGTACATAAGCTAAACACGCGTGTGGGATGGGTATGTGGATCACTAACGAGACGGGAATCCTGTTTACTTTTTACTATCAGTAACTGAACAAACACATTTCACTTACCTTTGAGCATGATCTGTGAGATGATGTTTCGCAAAATCGCCGTTATAAACAAGAGACTTGTTATTCCCCAACCAATCAACCTGCTTTTTCTGCGGCGATCTAGGCTAACGTTAGGTAGGGCCTATTCCGCGTGAGAATGAGAAAGGGAACTCCGTCTTTCGTTTGCTACTGTATTTTTCTCGTTTGATTTCTCCTTCTCGTGACAACGTGTGCAAACGCTGACCTTCGATTTTTTCTTTCTGAAGTTCTGAACAGGAAGACATTTTGCTGTCGTAAGACTAAGACTAGCCCCTTCGCTTCGACCAATCTCTCAAGTTCAATGCAGGTTTCCTAGGCCAGTTCGTCTTTTAGAAATTCCCAAGATCACGTCTCGAATAACAACGTATAGCCTCTCAACGTTGAACTACAGTAATGATAGCCTATAAGAGCATCGCAGTCAAACTGATGATTAAAACACAAAACAATTAAGCCGGAAATTTAATACAAATTAGCCACCTTGGCATTATTATTAGAACTTATTCA
Organism: Holothuria scabra; assembly: GCA_037179385.1. Classification (NCBI taxonomy): domain Eukaryota; kingdom Metazoa; phylum Echinodermata; class Holothuroidea; order Aspidochirotida; family Holothuriidae; genus Holothuria; species Holothuria scabra. The sequence continues at coordinate 5,759,673 of CM074187.1, read as the reverse complement.
CATATTTCATAACTAATTAATAAGTGACTTAAAAAAGTAGAAGAAACAATCACACAATATTTCTTTTTTCAAAGTGGGAAGGAAAAGAATGATCGAGACGGTTCAAAATTCCCAAGACATTGGGAAAATTCCCAAGGGTCTCTCTGTTGTCACTGAGCAAGGCACTCACTTGTATCAGGAAAACAATCCCTGCTACATACAAATTAACACAGATACTACGCCTGTTAACGCTCACACAAACAAGCATATGTAACAGTACGCTATCCCACGCAATCGTATGAACTGTTATCATACGGTGTCTATGGGCTACATCCGGGATTTTAGGTGGGATAACAATTTTTTTGAAGGCTGTCCAAATGTCGCCCCCGTTTCGCGCCACGATACTGTGTCTTTAAACTGTTCAGTGACGTTAAACTCAGTGTTTGCCCTTTGGAGGGCGTACTTGTCCATTTAGGACGTTAGGCTCCTTAAGAGAGCAGAACTCTATCGGAAGTAATCGTTTGGTTTTTGCCCCTTGGCTCTTCGCCAGAGAGTCGTGGGGACTTTTAGAAAACTATGTAATAATGTAGCCAACGATGCACTTGAGAGTCAAAGAATCAGTTATTCTTGCATGTGTGGTTCCAGCGAGATAGCAAATAAATCTTGCATAATAAGATCAACAAAAGAACGATTGAGCTATGGAAACAGCACTTGACTATTTACACACCTTCACAATGGGTTATTGTCGTAGCTGGGATATGAGGACGGTCAACGGTCATCTTATCACCATACTGTGAAAGGAAATGATGGTCAGATGGTCATGAGCAGATCTGAACAACCCATGATAGCCTTGCTGTTCATTTCTAGTTTCTTCCAGAGAGCGAGGAATGTAAAAGATTTGCGTTCAAAGAAGAGTAAATTGCCGAATTTGCGGTGACGTATTTTCGTAATCTTCTTCCGATGTCACCGATAAGTTGGCTTTGACCCATTTGTTCCTTTAAGGGAGTGGGTAATGTTTCATCTCAGAAGTAACATTCTTTAAATTCCGAGTCGCACGCAGGTCTCCAGGTACAGTTTATGGTGTACGTACCTAGCAGCTATGGAACTGTTGGAGTCGGCTTCTGTTGTCCTGAAGTTTGCTTGCAATTTGTTGGCTACAAGTGCGTATGTCTAAATTAGTTACAATTTACAATATCATTTCTTCAACTGGAGTGTCGGATTCTTTAACATGAGTCATGATTCGTCTTGTGCTTCGGCTTTCACATGGAAGTAAAACTTACAAAAGACTTTCTTGAAACAGGAACAATTAGGAAGAAGGAATGATTGTTGTTGAAACTGGCATTCATTATTTGAAGGTTTGTGGCACGGATCCACAATAGAATATATACCATATGCTTCCAAATGGTCACATTGTGTGTCGAGACCTAAAGCGATATGTCCTTGACTCTTCAACGGTGTCACTTTTGTAAAGAACGAAATTGATTTCCTATATTGATTTGACTACGATCGATTTTTGGAAGAGCAAACTCCTTTTACCTGTTGACCAGCACAAGAAAGTGTCTGTTAATTAAGTTAACATCGTCACGGATTTTTACTTTGAAATAATTTTATCATAACTGATAAGTTTAAACGTCAACCTGAAATTAGTACTTTGTGGGCGTTTATATTTTAAGTGATTGGAACTCAGCAAATATGAATGTGTCCAATTGGATCAACTGAGATAAAGGAATTGTAAATTGGATTTGTTTTGCTTGGTATTTTCATTGATCGAAATCCTTGCTGTGGAAATGAATAATTTGAAACTTACCACGGAGAGACCATACGTACGTCTTCCTAGTATCAGTAAAACAGATGCACCAGTTTCTAAAAAGTCAACCAAGAAAGGTGATGAGCTTTAAGTTCATTTATAGGGAGAGCCTTTGGTTGGGTGGAAGTTATGGCAGATGGCGAAACAAACCAAGTTACGTTATTTTGTATAGTTTCTCTTACAGGTCTGTGGACACGTAGAAACAACATTTCCTTAAATGAAAGTTTGTCCGATAAAACCACCGTAAAACCCTTTGAATTTTCTCAAAGAGACTTCCAACGGATGTAAAAAACAGAAAGTATATCCCACTCAAACAACAACGATCATTTGTTGCTTATTAGATAGTTATAAGTTCTTATGGAAGCGATATTTTTACATGCGTGATATACGTCTTACTTTCTTTACTAGTTGAGTAATGCTCAAAAATTTAAAAAAAAAAATTACTTTTTTAGTGTGAACACCACTCTTCTAGGGACGTAATTTTCGGTGCGCGAAGTACGCTGAAACTTTTGTCCTTTTTCGAATATTTAAAAATATGGAGCTTGTTTTGTAGAAAAGTTTGCATTCTAAGTTTCCTGTTAGAAAATTTGAAAAGTTGGGGGATTAGGCTACTGAAGAATTTGTATATCCTGTTGGCAAATCTAAGATTAAGCCAAAGATCGTTGTTGCTAAAAAATGCTTCGAACGCCTGCGAAATGAGGCTTTCCGACGAATTTTTTGAGTCAATAGCTTATATTGGAGAATATTTGGAATTTTATGAAAGAAAATTTATAAAAAATAGCACTGTAGTTACCGTTGTCACTTGATGATCTGGTGTCACGTGTAAAAAATGTCCGATTTTGTCACTTCCAGAACTCGGAAAAGTTCCCCAAATATGAGCGAGTTGCCCTGCTTAGGATTGTGGATTTTTCTATCCCAACAATCGTATAATTCGTGACCGTATTTTAAAGGCGATGATTGCCCTTCTACTAGGACCAGAAATATTTTATGCTAATCATAAAAGTAGTCGTAAGTAGACCGAAATTTCCCAAATTTTGAGCAGTTTTACGAAAGGTGAAAAATGCACCTTAAAATTTCTACAGATTCCGTATTGCGTGCGTTGTCCAACTGAATTGAGTACATCCACAGATCCTGTTTCCAACGTTAGCTCACTGCTGATTAAGTCTTGAGTAAATGTATGTGATATAAAATTTGCGACAAAGTAATTGTTTGTATTTGTTATTTTGTTTTCAGCTTCACACAAAGGAACAAAGAAGATTTCTGATCACGCCACAAAACAGAACAATACATCCAGACATGGTAAGGTCACTTCGGCTGGAAGTGGAGAGGCTAGGATAAATAATTCTAGGGAAGAAATGAGTGGACTAAATAGAAATGAAACACAAAGACTCACTGAACTTATTGCTGCTATCTTCAAAGCAGCGGAGGATAATTGTACTTTACATGGAATAGATTCGTTTCCCAACAAAGACGAGGATGGATCTCCGTCGTCATCACCGGATGAGGAAGATGAAGTTGGAGAATTAAGCGAAAAAGTTAACGAAAGTTTAAGGTGGGAGGGATGTTGTTCGGATCCTGAAGAGGAGCGTGAAAGGATGCGGAGGTACAAAATCAACCGGCGTAAGAGGTACTTAGTGGAATCGTTACGGACTCGCCAAGATAAGGAAAGTGTTTTGACCTTTGCGAAAGATTTAGCGTCTTCCCGCGATGATTATGAATATTAACGAAAGTTCCGATGAAGCTTCGTGGAAGGAGTTGGCGAGGTGGTAGTTTGTGAAAGTTCAGCAGTACAGGGGAAGTGGAAGAGCATGCATGCTCAGGCTGGCTTTAGTTGGATGTATTTATCATAATTATATGTTCGAAATATGATTGGATATGTACACTCAGACTTTTTATGGTGATCAGATGATTTCAGATTTGGGCCATTCCACAAAAAAATTGTACAACAACTTGAAACAATCCAAATGCAAAGTCCCCACCCGCGATTGTTCAATTAGTATTCAAGTCAACAAGCCACATTTTCAAGGTTGTGTCACTCTTGTGTTAATTAGTTAATAAACAGAGCAAGCGAACCTGCATGGGAAAAGTGTCGCAGACAGGAGATTACACCTGCTGGTAAAACAGAGTGGAATATAAGTGGAATGATTTAGGAGGGACATCTTTAGCATATTCCAAGCAACATCGTCAATCAAATTTTATGTTTCTGCAGCTCTCCGATGTAATACTAATATATCAGTAAAAATGAAACACCCCGTCCGTGACATTTTCAGGACGATTTTCAATATAACTTATCAACAATTGGTTCAATTTTTTTTGCTTATTGAATACTTCTTACTACTATACAACATCCCGAGTCTTCCTTTCTACATTGAATATATTAAACTTGAATAATTAATCAATGAAAGGTCATGAAAACAGGGTATTTTTCAAATTTCGAAAATCAAAGAGAACATAGTAGGAAGGAGCATGGCGAACGTAGTTAATCACAATTAAGGTTAACCACCTGAGCCCCATCTTAAAGTGACGTACCATTTGATTGGACCAAAATACAGTCACTCCAGTGTTACTGTTACCATTCAACTCCGGTACAGTCCCTCAGATAGGAGTTTTGTCATTTCGAAGGGGGTGGGCTACCCAGATGCAATATCATCTCTTTATCCTTCAATGCAGGACCTTTAATTGGAATTTTTGTTAAGAGAAAGGGGAAACCTCCTTATTTGCGTAGTGCAATGTACAGTAACCTGCCTAAAGTGTATTACACCATGCACATTAATGTAAGTGTGCAAGTGAGCCCCGCATACGACAAGTCGACTGAAAAGTGAGTGTTTTTGCCTGAAATTGATCAAAGACAGTGTTGACGCCATACTTTTTATACTAGGGGCACATGGGGTCAATATTTTGCAGGTGGGACTGCTAACACCACTCATGGTGCTGGAGGCGTCACCGAGCTCGAAGCCCCTGCCCACCTCTCTATTTGGTCCAGGCATCCGCTTTGCGGCCCGTGGTGAGGTCCAGGGACAAAAGAACCGGTGGGTTCCAGGGGGGGGGGGAGTCCCTGGAAGCTCTTGGGTTTTACTATTGTGCGGAACGTTAATAAGGTCGTCATTTAAGGGCAACTGGGGTGACCTAAAAAATGGTCTTTTCTCATGCAAAAGAAGCATCAGGTCATATGAAATATGGCAGTCACTCTCTGACTACAGAAGTATATCTTTTTTGAAAATCCCAATCTCAGTGGGGAACACTTGGGCACAAGATTTTTCAGCGGACCCCCCCCCCCCCCCCCGCCAGTCCCCTTGACGACGCCACTGGCCTCAGTCGCTATCAAAATGATTATCACGTAGTTCACAATAAACTATATACGAAAGCGTTTTGCATCGAATAACATTTAAATGGCACTGTCGTGGCGCACTCAGCAATTTGAAAGTTCAGCCCTTCCAAAGTTCCTTCCATATGCTATTCCAATTTTAATTTTGGCATTTTTGTCACGAATGCATGCAGCCAACCCAATTTGCTTCACTATAAATGGTGCTGCAGGAAACGGGTGGGCATCATCAGTTGGGAACGCCCGTTGTAGAGTCACAGTCCCTGTCGAGCACAGTATTACTTACATCAGACCAATATACCTACATGATCATTATTTGCCTTTACTACTGTAGTCTCCATAATTGTGGTATACTATTCCTGGGTTCCGAGGGGTTGTAGCAAATGGCATTATAGAGGAAAGTCTTAAAAGTGACCACATACAGTAAACCATATGAAGTAGTGCGTCTTTTCAGGGTTTCTCTAAATTTTGTCATGGAGACATGGTACCGTAGTGATGCACCAATTCCGCGCGGTTGCAACAAGGAGTAGGCTGATGATAGTGGGGATGAACATTTAATACATTCTTTTGAGGAGGTTTGGACCCCAGTAGTCTTCTATGGTTGGTGTAGGTTTTTCTCACCTTGAATACGTACTAGAACGGACTTGCAGCTCGAAGTTACATATGTGTTGCAGTATTATCTATTATCGTCTAAACAATGAGATGTAACAATGGGCCTGTTTATTTTTTTTTGTTTTTTGTTTTGACATTATTTCGGAATGGATCACTTAGCTGCATTTGACGGTGAATTCCGAACAAACCTCGCTACAAGTTTCTACTCAAAAGAGGGTTTTCACTGACACACACATGTCCCTCGCTCTTCTGAATGAGCTGACATAGGTTCAATTTAGGGGAGGAGGAGAGTTAAGTTCTCTTCCTTAACTCTGTGTTGTAGCCTAACGAAAGGTCACTCGTATTGCGTCCCCATTTGGGGGTCGGTCGGAGACACCTTGGTTACTTACGCTTTGCAACAAGATGGTGGTGTGAAAACAAACATATTGCGCGTGTTAAATCGATCTCACGTGCAGTGATTGTTTCCATTCTATCAGTGTAGTGATCCCATATGCCTACACTGCGATCAGCTGTCGCTTTGTTCCCAGCGTTAGGATAACGAGAAGGTCCGGATGACTGACCGACCCTATAGACAGAATCGCATAATAGACCATGTAAAAAAGCCTTAAGATAAGAATATTTCATCAGAATATTGCAAAGAACGTATGCTTCGGCATGAAAGATGTGTAATATTGATACAGTAACGGCTGTAATAGTCAGAAGCCTTCGATATATGGTAGCATTCGGTGTGTTTTGAAATGCTGCATTTTATTCAATTATAATTGTTGAAACTTGAAACCATCCCGTTTGTCCAATAGTCACACTGGAATAATAAACTGAACCCAGTGATCACATTAATATGGTCGAAAGGTTTACTCGAATCATACCTTACTTTATTGACTTGCATCTTTCTTCACTTTCTGTCAGGCAATTATTTCCTAGAATTTTCATGTCATATTTTTTCCAAAGAGGTCATATTAGTCAATGATTTTATCATGTGTTCAAGCTGAACCAACTCCTCGGACAACAGGAAACAGTCCTTGCTCCTTTAAATTCCCATGGCAAAGTTTATGTGTATACATTTCTCAGACTGAGTTTTCGCAAAAGGACAAATGTTTCTAATGCTTCTATCTTTGCTAAAGACTGTCCGCCCTAATTGCCACCAAACACCTTCGTTTGTATGAAAAGTTCAAAAGTGACTTAACTAGATATTTTTTCACACACCTTTTGTCCAGGTTAAAGGAAGTAATGTTCTGCCCTTTACGAATTGGTCCATCATAAAATAGTAAAAGAAGGACAGCGACCACCTATAATAGCAGACGCCCTTGCGTCTACCCATGAGAAGTTTAGTACTATAGTTGCAATGAAAAACAAAATTTGTACTTGCTGAGACTTTGTTCTCTTAATTATATGATCGACTGTTAACTTTCAAAATATGTCAATGTAGGCCCAACTGCATATAGCCAATATGATGAGGTCAGGCAAAGTTACCAACCCCTTTCACAAAGTGTTTTCGACTTGCAATCCAAAATAACATTACGAATAATCTCCTATTTTAAGGTAAATCCGATTCCATATTTCATCTAATTAACATTTGATAGGAAAGGTCTCAATATAATGAAAAGTCCCGACTAAGTAGGTAAAAACAGCCTTGCAAAATCCATCAAAGCCACGACCACTTACACTTATTTAGGTCGAGTTACAAACCACCGACGTTGACGGAACTTCAGAGCATTTTGCGGAGAACTATTCTCAGACCCGGGATATCCAGAATTGACAATTGAAAGAATAGTCCAGAGCCAAACTAGATTTTTCATTTGCCTAGCTCGGTTCTCGAGATATTAGCAATTGATTGTGGTAATTTTCTAGTGCATAGAACGAACTTGGAGCAAGCAGGCGTGATGACATGGATTCACATCGTTGGCCAGTGTTTTATATTTATGTACAATTTACCACAAATTTCATGCAACTAAACTCTAACGTATTGATACCACAGGTACATCCTGAGCTCTGAACTTTTAAAACTTTGTATGCCTGAGGGGCAAGACAGTACCCCTAATCAATCCAAAGTCAAACCAATAGGATGAAAAATAGAACACACAAAACATGGGTCAACAATGTGAATACATTAAATAACACCTGCTTGTTCAAAGCGGTTTGGAGTGAATAATTTATATAGCATTTTTCGACTTCGCGAAGCTTTCCTTTCTTTCCTATTGTAACTATACACTGTTAGAAATGGCTCAAAGTCGCTGTAAATTCACAGAACAAAAAATAAAGAAAACATAAAGAAGATAAAAGAAAAGTTCTGGTAATAAGTTTCCAGAACTTTTCTGTAATCCTTATTTATCTCTGTATTGTGTTGTTCTGTGAATCTACCAAATTTTTTTACAGTATATTGATTAAACCTCTTATTGGAACACACTTACGAATCAATCCTCTTTGGGCATTGGAGAGCCATGCCCACGTTAAGCGAATTCTTATTTTTTTTTTGTTTTGTAATGGAACAAAAAATTGATTTAACACAGATGGTGCTCCATGTGTATCTCTCATCTGCCGTATAGTTAGTTAGATGGAGTTTACGGCCCAGTTTCCAGCCAACTGGTTCAAGTCTAGCCGGACACGCCCTTTTTCCAGTTGTAGCTCACTGGCTTGTTTTTCCCTACATCATTGCTTATGCTGATCACCATGCAAGCACAATGGCAGTAGGTTCCGTTTTAAAGTTTTTGGTATGACCCTGGCATGACTCGAACTCCCAACCTCCCGACAGCAAGTGTGATGTTCTAACCACTTGACCATGCAGTCGGTCTCAACTGCCGTATAAGACATTTCCGTGATTCCCTGTTTACGGAAGTACTATGAGAACCACTTTCTCGCATCTTTCCCAAATTGTCAATATTTCAGTTTTTTGTGATGTGTTAATAACAGTGTCTCAAACGAAATTACAAAATTCCTCTTCCCGATTTGGTTTATCGTTCACGTGCATAGGCTAATGGTTGAGTTTATGGGCAAGCAGAACATTTAAGAGTGCAAAGTAGGTGAAATTTTCTGCCTCCCCCTATATTTTATGGTAGTGTTTAGCTGTTAATAGAATTTGAAAAATCGTATTACCAGGCTGCCAGGAAGCAGATTCCCCTTGTAATTGACAAACACAATTTTAGAAAACTGAAGATGCCTCAACACAGTCTACGTACAAGCTTTATGATTGAAATAAAAGATTTTTTATGCAATATTTCGACATTTTCGATGATCATTATATGAAAATAGATATACACCACTCAAGAGGGCCCTTCGACTTCCCAAAGGGTTTAAAGAAGTATTTCATTGGTTTATTTTGTACATGGTGTATCACAAATGTCCCTCAAACAAATGAAAATTTTCGGGCGTTTTTGGAGAAGCACGGCAGCAAACGTTAGAAGCTCTATACGAATCATCAGAAAGAAGACGCGCCTTGTGATTTGGCAGATGGGCTTTGATCAGGAATTGAAACCGTCTTGGTGCAGACTCTCGATGCAAGATTCTTACAGACATGACATGGAATGCAAAATCTCAGCGTTCTTCGTCATGGTTTCTACCACGTCTCTTAACAATATTTGAAGCAACACAGTTCACATTTTTTTTCGGAGGATGGCCCCATTTCGAATCTAGGACACCTAAACTTTACACAAAGGGAGAAGATTTTTGGCAAATCTGATATCTGTCTTCTCACCCTTGCCTCGCGACTTAAAGCGCCGTACTTGTGCACGTCTTGTTTCCCCAAAAATGTATCCAATATGCAAGAAATGACATGACAAGGCATGCGTTGCAGTAGCAGCTATCTACTCTTTATTAAGTTACAAACACATTGCCAGGACTTAATTTTCTTGCCATTCCAGTGTCTATGTGCCTGTTATCCCATCGTCGTTGCATGTTATACGGCTGATTTGAAAAGCAGCCAGTGGTATCTTTTAACTTGACAAGTCATATTTCATGTTTTCTTACCGCCTCACAGGAACACTCCTCGTCCGATCCTACGAAAATATTCCGGCATGAGGGTAAACTTTTGCAATATGTTACCAAAAGTTAATTTGATATAGATTAAGACTGAACGATATACCTTTGTGTCGAATGTGGACAAATTGAAACATTTTTGTGAGACTGACGACCGTTTATTAGCCCTTGAGTAAATAAAGGATGTCCGGCTAAAAGTGGAAAAAACTTCTCTATGGCCATTGTTATAGTAAACCGAATTGGCATAGATTATCATACAACGGCTATTAAAATTTTGATAAAGGGAGCCCCAAAGGGCAGGTAAGTGTTTCCCGCCCTAGTCTCTTGCACTCAAAGGAGAATTTCACACACTGGGTGAATTCAATCAAATGGCACTACAATTGGCCAAATTACATCGAACTTTGCGCATTCTGGATTTGAACTTACTCTTAAATGATCATTTGAAAAATGGTCATATTTTATAAGTTATACAATTTAATTTACCTCATTTGCCAGGATCGCCAAACCAAAAATTTTGCGCTGGTTTGTCTGTTAGTTGGGAGAATTTATTGATACCAAAAAAAAAAGAAAAAAACGTCAAGGAAATCAACTGTCATCATAACAGTGATGACCTTATGGTCTGGTCTGAATAAAATATGGAGGACACCAACAATTGAATGCCCCTCAATCAAAATTCTTGCAATATTTTAAGTTTTCTTGCTAAAATCACAAAATGCAGACATCAAAACGCCCTAGACAACATTTCATTGTCGTAATTGCAGATTGCAAATCCAAAAAACTGGAGAGCTTGACATCCTGTTCCACCATTCTGACCTTGCCCGGAATAACACACTTTAATATACATACTTAATGTCTCAAAAGGGAAATTGAACAAATCTAGCTTGCAAAGCGAGGGCTTCCTGTTTCCTGCACAAATACTGATGTCCTAAAAAATGTATGGAAAGTAATCATGCAAACATTCACAACCTTTGCGGAAATTAAATAAGAATGTGAAAAATTTAAGCATTGGATTGGGCCTTTTTCGGACTGTACAAATACGGTACCAAAACTTTAAGGGTGGCCAGAAAGGGGACGTTTGCTCAAGCTGGCCTATGTATTTAACATTGAAGATCACTTTTTAAATGATAAGGAACACTTAAACAATTACGACGATCACTTTTTGATTGATGACTACTCAAAATAAAATGACGAAGGCTCAAAGTAATGTAATAACGGCCCTATTGCATTTAATAAAAATGCAAAAGCACACAAGGAGAGCTTTTCATGCGATGGCTCAAAATTAAATGGATCAAATCAATTTGATGGTTCAAACTATTTGATAGCAGTGTCATTTTATTTAATAAAAATGTAGTAAAAGTTCACGACGAACACTTCATTTGATGACTGAAAATGACATGATGATGGTCCAAAGTAATTTGACGGCGGCGCGTTTGCATTTAATAGGTATGCAGATGTAGACGACGGACATTTTTCATGCAACGGCAATATTTATTTTAACGTGAGAAACAGTGGCGCCTTGATAGATCGCTTTCCTATAAGTTTTGACCGTTCTCGAAGAAACACCCGTTTTATCCTAGGCCTAGTTGCGATTTCTACATCCTGCAATCCCAGCGTCGATGATCTGTGGCGTAACCAGTAGGGTGGCATGGGGCTTGTCCTCCGGACACAAAAGAAACGGGAACTTGGGAAACGGGAAGGGAAGAAAATGGAAGGAAAGGGAGGAAAAAGAGGGAAAGAGAGGGAAGTCAAGAAAAAAGGAGGAGGAAGGAAAAGAAAGGCAGAAGAAAAAGGAGAAGGGAAAAAGAATGGGAATGAAAGAAGGGAAAGGGAAGGAAAAAGCGAAAATGAGAAAAGAAAGAAAGTGGGCCAACTATAACATCAGAAGCAAGATTGATCTGCATTCATGGAATACTGTTTTGGTGAATAATTTAGATTTTATTTCAGCAGGTATTTTTCAGAATTTTTGTAATTAGTGTACTGTTCCAGCATGTAAATTTGCAATACCTGTTTGAGTGGTAATTCCTGCCAAAGTGACAAGTTGGCAACGCAGAGTTCCGTCTCAGTCTCGAAAACACTGAGAATGTCACCGACAGCCTGACCCACGGTTCCCTTCCTTTTATATCCGTACTCCTGGCATAATATTTGTTAGTAACCAAGTATTTCAAGTCACGTTTACGTTTCCGCCAATCAAGCGACTGAAGTGAGTTTATAAGTATGATATGAGATACTTGGCACATCGAAGAAGGATAACGCTACACTCTAAGCTATTTGGCCACCGTTAGCGAGCTGCAGTGACAATTCCTCGCCGAGGCCAGCTTGTTTACGACACGATTTCTTCCGACAAAGACACCTTTATTACAATCCTTGCTTCCGACATCGACTGTAGGCGCGTAGCCAGGATTGTGTCGTGGGGGGAGGGGGTGGTGCACGACATGATGGAAAACTCTAAGGCTTGAGAGAAAAACCCGCTTTTTAAGTGTTTGTTGCATTGCAAGGTTGGGTTATGGATGGGGGTTCTAATCCCCAACCTTACCCACCTTGGCTACGACACTGAATTCGACTCATAACTTCCTCACCCCCGACCGTTCGCTAACCCATGTGTGGTGAGCAGACCGGTGATGAGCCAAGTACTAACCCAGTTTGCAAGATTTAGAGTAACTGTGTTTTACAGAATTTGCGATATTCTTATTGGTGAATCACATTCACGTTTCGAAGATTTTCAAACGTCTCTGATTTTCTTCAAATGCGTTATGCGTTTGCGACATTTTAGTGACACCGAGACATTTCATCCCATTTCATCAATGTACGAAAATGATATTGATCTAGACTTTGCAAAGGCTCTTTTATGAATTTTGCACATTCTATAAAGGGATACCCCAGAACAAGGGCGGATATGAAATTTGTTTGGGGGGGGGGGGCAAACTCAACTTGAGACCAAGACGTCTCAAATAGTATCAGGGGATGTCGTGCAAAAATATTTTTTGGGGGGGCATGAGAAGTGGTGACTTACTGCCCGAAAGACTGTTTAAGCGGAGCGCAATCATCGGTTGGCGCGAAGCCTACAGAAAATTTTGAAAAATCGCGACCTCTCAGATAGCCGGAAATTGCATTTGCCAGGCTTGTAAGTGCAATTTAAGCAGTAGGGTTTTTTTGCTTTCCTTTGCAATAAAATCTTCGGCATTTTACTAAAAAGAAATTTTTTACTTTATAAATAATATATGACATTTGTATGAAAGAGAAGGCTGGGATACTTTGCCCAAATTAAGAAAAAGCTACTTTTTATTCATGTCATATCGAATAGCTTTATCTTTGGAAAATTGAAGACCATGCCTTGGAGATGTTTGGGGGGGGGGGCAAGTGCTCCCCCGTGCCCCTATGACAAGCCGCTAATGCCCCACAAATTAATGAAAACCCTCCCAAGTCTGCTTCTGAAATTTTGCTAAAAAATGGGATATTAAAAATGCATATCTAGTATTGACAACTCTACATAGAATATTAGACACTATTGTAATGTCCTTAGCCAAGAGTGAACGTTCATTTAGTCGCCTAAAATTAACAAAAAATATCTGAGGTCCACTTAATTGGAGGAAAAACTTTCGTCTCTTGCTCTCTTCAGTACAGAACTCGACATTTCTGCGAGTATTGACTTTGATCCAGTCATCGACACATTCAGTAAAATGACCATCTGCATCTGACTAATGGAACTTACGTGTAGGACAACACAGCCCACATTTAAAGACGCGTGGCCCAGAAACTAATACAGTGTACTTCAACTCAACATCGGGAAACCTCTAGACCATTGCTCTCCCGGACAGCCAGGTTTGGTTACGGCACTGGTCATCGGAGAGTGTCACTTTGTCTGTTTGTATAGGCCTTAGATAACATTAGCCTGTGTAGCAACAACGATGTTCAATTGTCGTGCTATCATTCCCAGATTTGATACCAATACAGAAGTGCAGATTCTTCAGGTATCCCCCAAATTAAGTTACCTTACAGGAAACCTAGAATCCAAAACTTTCTGCAATATAAGCTCCATATTTACAAATATTTGTTACTTACAAGCCCGAGAAATGCCAATTCTAGCAATTCTCTGTACGCTCCGCGACAACCGAAGGTTGCGCTCCTCTTAGATAGTCTTTAGAGCAAGACTTCATGTTTCAGGCAGGGAATTAATCCAGTGGCGGAGTTAGGGATTTCGGTCAGAGGGGGCGAAAATGGTCTGCAGGGGCGCTTCGAAGGAGTGAATACCCTGAACCTCAACAAGATCGAAGCCACGACTTTTCAGACTTTCCATTTGATTTTCCGCACCTGGTAGAAGACTACTTTGACATTTCTCCTCAGCAACTTTTCCTATTAAAACATGTTTAAATTTTCTATCCATGGGCCCCCGCGGAAGAAAATTTCGGAGGGGGGACTTAGTTCTTTTCGGGGGAAAAGCTCTGGCCCCAAAATGCCTCTCAGATCGCTGGAAATGACATTTCTAAAGCCTAATTGGCCGCCTATAAATAGGGAAAACGTTGAGGGAACTGTTGAGAAATATTAATGTTAACTTTTCTTCTTTTTCTTTATGTTTTTTTCGTTTTCTCAGTTTTTTTTTATTTTCCAGGGGAGGGCAATCCCCCCCCCCTTGCCCCTACCTGCGTACGCGCATGTTTCTATCCCTCTTTTTCACATTCTAGTGTGAAAGCAGTCATTATAATTTCTGTGTTATTGTCAGGTCTCGATTTAAGATTTTAATGTAATAATGGGCTACTTTGTGAAGATAAAGATTAAACCTGCCAGAGCTTAATAGCAGGCAGTCTTACAGAGGGGGAAGTTATAGAAATTTTTAGGCATATAGAAATCAAGATTGGTATACGAAGAAACATTAGTTGACGTAATTAATATAATGTGACTGCTCTGAAATAACCATTAATTAAGTACATTTAAAGAAATAGCCAAGACAAGAAGTCTGCTTGGCTCTCTAGAATAACGAATTTATAATAAATAAAAGTAGCCCTAACTTAAGCTTATTGGATGCAATTTTCTGGCTTTTAGACCACGTAAGTGAAGAAATAAGCGTTTGCTTGGCTCTCTAGATAACGAATTTATAATAAATAAAAGTAGCCCTAACTTAAGCTTATTGGATGCAATTTTCTGGCTTTTAGACCACGTAAGTGCAGAAATAAGCGTTTTCATGGGAGTATCGTGCAGTGACAGAAATAGTCATCTATCATGAGAATATGGTAACTTGAAGAAAAGCAAAATGGAAACTGCTCATTAAAACTCTTAAACCATTACCACTATGATAACAATTTTATTTTATTTTAACCGGAATGTTCTCTTCAAATGATTTTGAAAAATGTTGTGGAAGCTTTTTTGGTATCTATGTCTATGTTGACAATTATCGCCGACAACAAGAGGGCTATTTGCGCTACAATTACCAGATTACTGTTGGACTCTTTGCAACATCTTTTATTGGCCGGAAACTTAATTTAATGTCAGCCTGTGTATTTTATAAGCTTATAATCACCCTTCATGTGGAAGCAATGAACTAAGCATAGAGACAACATTCATTAGTTTGTATAAAGCATGAAGATACGTTTCGGCAAAACCTATCCCTATCTTACAGAAGATGGCCCATTTCGTCAGAGTTAAGTGCAGAGAGTACATTACTGGTGGTTGTTTGCACATTTTGTTATCTGGGCTAATAAACAAAGCTATTTAATTATGTCTTTTGCCAAAATGATGCAAAAGTAAAGTATGTTTAAAACCTAAAAAGGGCGCTGACAGACGATATTGGTCCGTCGGGGGGGGGGGGGGGTCGGGGACGACCCCCCCCCCCGCCACTGAATTAATCATTGGCCTACCGTACTCAAACGCTCATATACACCTACCCACCTTTCAACCCTGTCAGTTAAGTAGCCTGTGTAGATGGATTTTTTACTTATTGAAGAGTCAAAATGTTATCAATGTTCAATGTTGCTGAGGGCATGGATATACTGGAATTGTTGTCTATTGTAGCATGACTTCCAAAAACGAGTATTTCCACCCTTTTTCGGTTTCATTTGAAGAAATGAGTTATGGGATTCAATATTTGTATTTTTTAAATGGTTCTTCTCGTTAGAAAAAGGGAAACATTTAGCATCAAATATGTACCTTTTGGTTAATGGGGATATGATGAGGTTCACAGTCCAAGAAACTTTCAAATTGCTTGATACCCCGATGCCTTGTTGGGTTAGGCTACACTTTGTCCAAAGAGCCGGGAGGCTGAGCACCCAAACTTCTTAATATTCGGAATTGTGATTTCAAAATTCGTAGAAGGAAGGTAATTGCGACGCGCTAAGCGCGCTAAAATTTTGTGGGCTTTTCAAAAGTTTTCAAAATGGGGCTTGTGTGCAGAAGGTCGTTTTTGTTACATAATGTACCCTGTGTGCCGTGGAGTGGTACAGTATACAAGAAACGAGATCACATTACTGTCGTGCTCGATGCCACTGAGCCCCCCCCCCTCCCCTCGCATCCAAATTGTAGAGGGTTCTAGACTTTTAGACCTTCCATTTTTTAATGTTAAGTAACTTTCTGTACATATATTGTCTTATTATTGGATTTGCAACCTTATTTTACTACTCCTTTTTTTAAATATTCTATACATTTAAACTGGAATAGATAAATTGAATATAATTGAATATTGAAGATTCATATGGGTGATTTTCGCCAACAACTTGGACTCACCATCAGTGACCTGCGGGAAAATACGGGCCGGAGAATGGCGGCGGGGGCAGCATGACAGATAAAATAAATCTATTGGCAAGTTTTTATTTATTTATTTTGGGGGGGGGGGGGAGGGGCTTAAGTACACGTTTGAGGAAGGGCGGGGGCTAATTACTCACAAAATTAAGCCCTAGTAGAACCATGACTGGCAAAACCGAACAGTGTGCATTCCTGCATGGCATCCAGGGACAAAGTCCCTCCGAGGGTTTAGGGTAGAAGCCCCCAGAGCTTGAGTTTTAGCATATCTCTGGGTAAAAATTTATTCTCAAGAGAGATATATTGACTTTTTCTTTGATAGACCTAACTAATGATTGACCCAATTTTAATTGCAACCGGGGGCAATTCAGACGGCTCAAATATGCCTCCAATGGTAGCGCCGCCCGCGCCCCCGATTTCCCTTGAATTTTTAAAATAACGACCATTGAAATTTTGTTCTAGAACCTTGGATGATTGTGCTATGGGTAGGCCTACGTGTTCCCCGCCTGTTCTCCGCACAAAGGGGACATTCCACACGTTGGGGTAAATACAAACAAAATGACACTGTAATTGGTCAAATTGCCTTGAACTTTACATTTTGCAGTTTAACTCATTGCCTACAGAATTCAATTGAAAAAAAATGACCATATGTTTTGGCTAAAGCAGTCAGAAAGAACATCAAAGAATAAATAAAAAATAAAAATAAATAAAATTACAGTAATAAAAAAAGAAGCAGTACTTTATTTGTTAGTCAATGTTTTTAGTTGTACGACTACTTGGCTTGGTGGTTCTGTACGTTCTCCCTGTAAATGAGTGGTTCCACTTCTCCTTAGTATTTTATCTTATCATCAAGCGGAAATTTTAGCAAGCTGCAGCCAGACAATATTCCAAGTTTCAGTATTTTAGCAAAAATGTTTTATTTTCTTTTGTATTCTCTTTTTAGGCTATAAATATGGACGAATTTCCATAAAAAATATGCTGCCTATATAATTATGGCTAAGTTTTAGTGATTCTTTTAAATGTAATGTAAATGTCTTTGTGGAAGTATTGAAACTGATCTCCTGTACCGTCGAGGTGAAGGAGATTGAGGAGAAAGTGATGTGGCCTAAAAAACTCCGTGCGACTTGAAAAGTGAAAGGAGAATTAGTTGTGAAACAAAATAAAGGTCTAATTTGAGGCTTCTTATTTGTCGAAGGTTGCATTTCAGAAGTGCACCACAAGTACACCTTTATCGTAAGTACAGTAGAAGTACAAGATTCATACTACTTTTACATGGTACGTTACTGTTGTGTTGTGCCTAACGTTAACAGGCCCACTCAATTGCGGCGACTGTTGAAAGAACTGTTGAGTGTTTGCTGTTATTGTGACCTTGTGAATTAGGCCTAGCCTAGGCCTAGTACTAGTAACGTTAGTAGTACAGTAGGCCTAGGTATAACTATACATAACGTGAACAGTAAAATATCACATTAAGTTAACAATCATAGTTATATTGTGCAAATCTAGGTCCGGCCTAGGACATAGTTATAAATCTTTCAGGAAAAATACTATCGTTACACAACGCTCCAGGCTGACACACCTGGTTATGCCCTGTGTTCCAGGGCACACGCACAGGTCGTCCTAGCGTTATATAGTAGCATGGGGGGTCGGGTTCTTGCGCACTTAACCACTGTTTCTGCGATTCTGGTAACACGACGGCAAATTTAGCCCCAAAATACCTTAGAATTTACTCCGACGTTCGTTTTCTTCTACCTTCTGTACGAGTTTGGGGATCCGGCGAGGAATTCACGGAAAATATTGCCGTTTATGAACGGCACGGTTACTCTGTTACTAACACGGACTGTGACATGTTCCTGCGCACCTAAAATGGTGGCGTACTTATTAAACCAAAAAACTTTCGGGATTTAGCAGGATTATAATAATTGATCAAAGAAAACGGAAGCCTGGGGAGGAATTTTCGTCTGATAGCGGGATACTTTTGAACTTTGGGGAATTTGGGTATATTTGTTCACGAGAACTTGGATTGTTTTGAAAAAGTAAGCAATAATCTGACTGTTAACTTGTGAACTTGTGAAAGACTTCAAGTGAATAACTTACCTATTCTTCATCCTTGCAGTGAGGACATAAAAATCTAGCCGATGAAACCTCCTCTTTTGTTTGGCCAACACAAAATTCCAGGTGGGTCCAGTGTCCACAACCGGGACCATCACATTGACCCCATTCAACAAATTTAATTTCGTTCCTCAGTTTTTCCCTAAGGCCCACAGGAGTAAATTTCCTACAAACACAACAGACATCTTGATCTTCTTCACTGGACTCCATTGACATTGGCGGTGAACTCGTAGGCAACACGGTTGGCCCAGGATCATTTGTTGGAGTGGAAGTGACCCGAGGAACTGGTTTCTCTTTAGACTCCCGTACTTTCCTAATCTTTAGAATGATTTTTTCTTCTGTGATTTCTACTCCTCCTGGTCGGTAACTGTATTTTCGTTTAGGTTTCTTTGGCTTTTCTGTGGGGGTAGGGAGTTTTGAGGTAAGAAAACTACTCAAATCGGCAAGTGAGTCACTTGAAGGTTCTGCGAGGACTCGGAGCCTTGCAGGATCACTTTCCTGATTCAGGTTCTGGGCTGGTGCAAAATTATCCCGGTTGATGATCTGTCGATTCAGGGGATAAATTCCTGTTTTGCGGAATGCTGAAACAAGATTTTGGGCAGAAAACGCTTTGAGGTAAGCCTTAGATACCAACTTGCAAACATGGTATCTCGTTATTGCCTCTCCAGCATTTAGCCTCATATGACGTTGACATTCTGAATGATAGCATCTCTTCAGGGGTCCAAATACAGAAACATCAAGGGGTTGTAACACATGGCTGGTGTGGGGTGGGAGGACGAAGAGAACTATTTTTTTGAGAGAGCATGTTCGATTAGAGGAATGGATATATGTGAAGAATGACCATCATAAAGAAACAAAACATGTTCGTTGGGTCTTCTGGCAGGGAGATACTTTGAGATGTGGTTCTCAATATAATCTTGAAATATTTCAGCATTGCTCCAGCCAGTTCTTGTCATACTGAAACCGCTACCTGGCAGGGCACCCTCTTTAAGTTCAGACACTAACCTTTGTCCTTTGAAGACAAAATACGGTGGAATGGCTTGACCAATTGCATTTCCAGCCGCTAAAACTGTGGTAATTGCTGCACGGTCAGATGTAATTGAGTTTACTTTTATGCCACATGGTGCCACCACTCGGTGTGGCTCATGTTCAACTTGAAAACCAGTTTCATCGATATTATAAATTAGGTGTGGTTTGTCCTTCAAATTGTATTTTTCAATGACATTTCCCAGTTCCTCAAAGTAATTATAAACGACCTCTTCGCTTGTTGCCTTTGCCCTCCTCAAACTCAGTTTTTGAGGCTTCACAACTTTAAGTTCCGGCCACCGCTTCATGAAACCACGAAACCACTGGGTTGATAAACCGTTTTCCTCATTCGATTTCTTTACTCCCAGAAAAACGGCCGTGCTAGTAGCTAGGTTTAAAACATCCCCCCTCGTCATAGGGAATCCTAGTTTCGCTAGTTGGATTATATGGTCCTTCAGTAGCTGTTCCTGCTGAAGAGGGATCATAGGGGGAGGACCAGAACGGTCATTTTCTCTTCTTGGTCGACCTCTTTTAAGGCAAGCTCTTAGAGAGCTCTCTGGCACACCACAGAATTTGGCGGCTTTTCTCTTTGGCCAGTTTTTAGATCGGACTAAATTGAAAGCCCTCTCCATACCCTCTAGATCATGGCTGGGACCCTGTAAATGGAGAAAAAGTCCCCTAAATTTAGTAAGTTCACTCGAGGATTAAGATATTCAAATGGTTCCTTTTACTGACAGAGGTCCCGTGTACCTCTGAAATAAGTTGAATTGTAACTCACTTTTGTTCAATTGATAATTAAATGAGACGAGTAGGTAACGATCACAAAAAAGCAGGCTGAGAAAATGACTTAATATAAACATATAATTTTGTAGATCTGACCTTTATTTTTTCCCTTAGTCTTCAGAAACTAAGAACCGATATTTTACAATCTTTTGTATGCCGTAATCAATATCACTCCACTGCCCTCTTTCTCCTAAACTTTCTATTAAGGTGCTTAATATTCATGTCATATTTGACCTTTGGTTCAAAGGTGAACAGCTTAGGCTTAACTAAGATAACATAACATGTGTTAAGGAACGGTTTACTAACACATTTCAGTGGAGTAACGCGACGGAGTAAGGACTGCTGAAAAAATCGGGAGACATTTTCAGGTCTTTGAGACCCCAAACCGAATGAAGCACCTGAATACATGGTATGGTGGTAAAAATCAATTATTTTCTTACACAAAGAGAGGTAACGAACCTTTCGTTGAGACATATTGACTGAAAACGAAACTCCGAATGTGTAGGTTTGTGTAGTTCTGTACGTAGGTACGTTGCCACGGTAATACCGTATAATTTTTAGGGGTGCGCAAGAACATGTACTGCGCAGCAATATGTATCGCGACTATATATATAGTATATATATATAAAAAGGAAAAGGTAGGACACACCGCCTAACACCAACACAGTGCTTTGCACAAAACTGTTCATGATTTCCTACCTCATACTACATTTACCCCTTCAGATCTCTTGAGAACCTTCCCATCATCTTCTTCTAAAGAAACACAACAAACTTTAAGTTGTCTTAAACAAAAAACCTCACATCAAATGCAAAAAATCTTCTCCTCCGATTCAGTGCTAACGACGGATTAGATCACTCTTCTCCAATTCATGACGTCATATTACGTAATGGGAATTGCCCTGTACGAATGAGGTGCCCAGAAGAGAGATAGGCCTAAGTTAGAGCTATCAACATCATAGAAATCCCCGACAAGATGATCACATATTGAAGAATGTTAATGTATGCATACAAGAACACTGCTGATATTCATTTTGCACAATGTGAAAAAAGTCTTTAATATTATAATTTTTTCTACAGGTAGGCCTACAGAAGAAATAATAAAGAAATACAAAAATAATACACAAAAAAATTCTGTCATTGAATTGACAGCACTTTTTACTCTGTTTTTTATTTTATGTTCTGTAAATGTACAAACAAAGCAAAAGACAATAATTGCAAATATAATGCTGATATATATTTAGACTTAACACTGACATTAATTTCATTTAACCCTTTACCGTTATTTGGGTCCTTTTGGACCCATGCGGAGAGCTCGGCTGTCACACATCTTTACTGTTTCGCGCGGAGCTCGAAACTGCGAGTAGCTACCCGAAAATTCGGCCACAAGAGCGAGAGAGACAATAGTTTAAGGTCACGGGGTCAATGGCCTACGGAAGCCGATGCGGGGCAGACTACGTCCGCTTTTCCGTCCAATCCCGAGGCGCGCAAATATGCCCCGATCGGAGCACAACGGTAAAGGGTTAATGCTGTCATTAATTATCTCATGCATTTTTACATCTTTGTAAAAGTTATTGCTTGATGCGGACATTAATTCGAATTAATGCCGACATCTATTCAGTGGCGTGTGCAAGATTTGGAAGGTTCATGTTGTCATTACCGATTAGGTAGTAAAATACAATGGACCATTTTGTCCATCGGATGTTTTTTTGCATTTTAATTCATTTTTCACCTTATTTTGTCTGCAAGATGTTGTTTTTCATTACGTATTAATGTTAAAAAGGATCTCTGAGCCTTCCTGGGTGATAGTCAAGTCTCTTCCACCCAGTCCACTTGTTCCACGAATAGAAACGTTTTGTACGGCAGGACGTGGAGCTTGATGCAGGGCTTGTCAGTGGGCGGAATAATAGGGCCCACACTTCAGGTGGAGTTAAGTATGTAGAGTTCATTCACTGAGTCAGTGTGCATGGTGCATGGAAAATCCTCCTGTCTGAGAATCCTCAAGGCAGATTTCTTGAATTGCTTGGGATCCAGGAGATATCTGTTATTTTTTGGGGAGTAGGTTCCAGTCTCTGACTAGTACGAGGGAAGAAGCTGCATTTGCAGCAGTCCTTGGAAGTGGAAATGATGGAGTAACTGTTTGAGTGGTGGTATCTAGAAGGTCTCTAGACCTGTTGTGAGAGGTTGACAAGAGGCAAAGCAAGGAGGCCTAGTCCTAATCTTGCTTTATAAAAAGTAGTCAGCCTGTTGGCAGACCTTCAGTCTTTGAGACTAACCCACCCCGGGCCTAAGTCTGTTAACATTTCAGTAACACTACTTTGGGAGGAATAGTCATTACAGACAAACCTTGGAGCCCTACATACACTGCATTTGCTCAATTTTGTTAATTAAGGAAGCCATACTTGTCCCAGACACCAGACAGATGAAGTACTTGAGTAAGGGATGTACTAGAGTAACATAGGCAATAGCCTTAATACTCTTGGGACAAAAGTAAAGATTCCTTTTAATAAAATCTAAGGATATATTAGCAGATGAGCTGCTGATAAGGTTAATGTGCTTATTCCAAATCCAGGGAAGGGTATAAGAAATATCAACTCCAAGGGAAGAGTGGCAGTTGGTGGATGACAAAATATCATTACCCAAAGTGTAATCATAAAGTTTGGGATGCTTCTAATGAGTTCAGTTACTGTTTCCTCATCGAAAAGCATTTTTTGGTATTCAAAATGCATTTGCCTATTATTCTGCCATCTGTAGAGAGTGTGGAGATCATTTTGGAGTTGAACCTGGTCAGAGGTATTCTTTATTTGCCAATAAATCACACAATCATCAGCAAAAAGTCATTACTTCAGAAGAAATATTGGTGGGCAGATCATTAATCTAAACAAGGAATAACAAGGGACCCAGGACCATGCCTTGGGGAACACCGGAAATAACATCGGTTGATCGGAGATATCTCCACCCACTACAACCCTGTTTGCGAAATTTAAGGAAATTAGTGATCCAGTCAAGAGTGTGACCTCTACCTGTAGTACCATAGTTTTGTAGCTTACATAAGAGACAGTTATGGGGAACAATAGCAAATGCTTTAGAAAAATCCATAATTATCATGTCAGTCAGGGATCTGCGGACCAGCAACTGTGCTTAGTCCTTTACAGTTAAGATCAACTGCGATTCACAGGAATGGCGATGCCTGAAACCGTGCTGCCTGCTCATGATAACAGAGTAATTATCAAAGTGTAGCATGACACAGGAGTGAATAAGATGTTCAAGAACTTTGCAGCAAATTAAGTAAGAGAGGCATGCAGAGCTGCCAACTATTCTGATTTAGGAGGAACATGCAGTTCCGCCTTTTTGCATGAAAATTTGCTCTGTTCCGATTTTCCAATGTCATGTTCCGATTTTCAATATCACTTGAATCATGATCGTGTACAATATTAATGTTAAGGTGGGTTTTGAAATCTGACAGAAAGAATGCAGGCATTGAAGACTTTGGCATGGAATAAATCAATCTGTTATTGAGGGCTCAAAAAGTCTTCCAGACAAACCCTAAACTACTCAAAATCCAGTGCTTTGCCCACTGGATCCCTCCAGGGGTCCAAAGACAGGTAGGTCTTAGTGGACACCAGCCTGTGGAGGTTTGTCCTATCATACACATGGGTGGTGTGGTGTGGTGTGGTGTTCCTCTTTTTTAATCTGGCATGTTGGCAGCTCTGGACAGGTCTATTTAATTAGAAGCCAGAGGGTGATCGCCTAAAGTTCCTAAAATTCGGGCTGATATTGGCACACAGCCAAGAGGAAGGTAAAATAGCATTGTCCAGTTATCTTTGGAAAATGAGACTGAGAACAAGGGTAACCTCCTTAGCTCCCATTTTTAAAATGTGGGCTGGTATATCATTACAAGCTCAGGTAACATAGGGCTGCTTATGCCCTTTAATCATCTTGATCTGATTGCTAGGATGTAGACCTCTTTTAAGTTTTACAATTGTTCCCTTCAGAGTAAGAAGCTGCACACATGCAGCATTGTAAAAATGCTCATAGGCCTAAGCCTTCAAATACATCCCAAGTAGTCCTGCACTACTTGGGAAAGTTGTATTTAGTGATGGTCAGTAACTTGCACATTTTATGGTTTCATTAAAGCCAGCTTATTATGACGGCTAGAGCCTCTGTACTAAAACCACAAATGTGCAAATTTCTGACCATCTCTAGGCCTAATCTTTGGCGAGTTGTGCAGGACTAACTACTCAGGATTGTAAGATCATGGGTATTTTAATGTCAAGTTGGCCTATTAATCTCTTGTTAGACTAAGGTTGGAGTACTGCTCAAGTGCAAGTGCTCAAGTATATGGGATCCTTTTATCAACTTAATTCCTTAGAATTGCTTGTTTCAAGCATGATATCTCATCTCAAGAAGGTTAAGTTTGACTAATCTCATATTTGGGTGTTTAGGCCCCTATTGTTTTTGGTGGAGTTCAAAGGTCTTTTGGGATCACAATCAAAAGGTCAAAACCTTGTAATCAAGGTATCTCAAGAACAGTACACATGAATATGCTTATATTTGGTGTGTGGGTTGGCCGTATTGTGTAGATGATCCCTATTGATTTCTGTGAAGGTCAAAGGCCTTTTGGAGTCGGCAGTGTCAGTCTGACAAGCTTGTTTGCACAGTATTGTGAACAAGAAAGGTAACTTGCAGGTTCCTTATACTTGGCACTAAATGGTGCATAGTGAATAAGTGATCCCTATCAAAGTGTTTGGTGGAGGTCAAATGTCATTTGAGTTCCCGAGGGGTCAAAGTCACAATATCATGTTCACACAATTTCTCATGGCTGGAGTCTTGAATACTGCAAAATTTCACACTAACTATGAGGATGTGATAAAGTGAGCAAAAACCCTAGCCCTTGGTGGTCAAAGGTCACCAGGGATCTCAATGTAGGAAGCTTGGATGCCTTGCATGTACAGTTTCTAGGTACATCATTTAGCACAGTCAATTTGAAAAACAGGGAGAACTGTCAGTTTAAAAAAAAAAAAGAAAAAAAAAAGAAACAGGCTTACATTTCAGTGGCAAGGAATCACTAGAGCCTTTTGACTTTCTGGTTGAGTTCCTGGCAGAATCCCTGTAAGAAAGCAAAAGATATCCCAAGATAGGTAAATGTTCTGAATCTCCTATTCAGTTTATTGGGTAGCCATATTAAGTAGATGATGCCTCTTCCTTTTGGTAAAGGTCAAAGGTCGTCTGGGGTCTCCAGGGGTCAAAGTTTGCAAACTTTGTTCACAAAATATCTCAAGGTAGGAAACATGAATAGATTTCAAATTTGGTACGGTATGTGAATGCATTGTAGTTACTGTAGTCAGAAGATGGACCCTAAATGGTTATCTCAAACTAGCTCAAAGATATGTTTGAGCTACAGTATTGTGATCTGCCACTATCACACTGTCTTTCTATCTCCCTGTCATTCCCTATTCCTTTTAAGGAGGTAAAAAGTCATCAAGGGTCACTGGAGGTCAAAATACGAAAACCTTGGAGGCTTGTTTGCACATCCAAAGATTGGAAACTTATAGATTTCACATTTGGTTTGGGGATGCACATTATGGTGAAAAGATAATCACATTTTTTGTTCTTGGAGGTCAAAGTTCAATTGGGAAAATTATTTTTTGAACATGCTAGTATAACATTTGAGTGAGAAGATACACGTATGGTACATGATGGCATTATTTGAAATAAAACATTCATTGAAACCTCAATACATTTTTGCATTCTTGGTGCATTCTGGATGTAGGAGGACAAAGGCCATTTGGGGACACCAGAGGTCAGAATGTAAAATCATTTCTACCTTGTAAACACGATTATCCCAAGAAGGGTCTTCTACCTAGCATGTTCTTTGTCTACTGCATATTTAGCAGTTTAACATTATCATTTTGGGTGGAGGTTAAAGGTCGTGTGGGGACATCGGAGATCACAACTCAAAACCTTGTAAAATGATATCAATAAGGGTAATTACTGTGAGTGATTTCATACATGTTACAGTAGAACATTAGCACTACCCATGTTTTCAAAGGTGAACAAGCATTGTTTTGTGGTCATTTAGGAAACTTTATCAATTTAAAAATAAAGACACACACTTACATTTCATGAGACACCAATTTTCATTCGAAATACATGATTTTAGTTTTCTGGTTCCACATCAAGATCAAGATCTTGGCGATGGGTGCAGGAGGCTGCATGGTAATATGGTGCAAGCATTGTACAGAACGTGGCAGACAATATGACAGCGCATGCTTCTCTATATAGCAGTGACTTTTAATGCACTGCACTGTAATATAGTCAGATAATGTCTCCAAAGCCGCAACATTCTGATCTGAAAGTATGCTCAGAGATCTTAAAGTGGTAGCTGGAGTTTGTATAAGAAATAGGCAAAACCGAGCAGCTTGTAAAGGCAGCCATTTGTGATTGCCTTCAGCCTTAAATTGTCTCAACTTTATTGCCTGTATGCAAAATTCTAAACTCACAGACTGGCTGTAACTGAGGAATCGAGGAGTGTTTTATTGTGCAATCATCCATTGTAAAGTGAAGCAAAGAATTTGGAAGATGAAGCTGATGGACCCAGTTATTCCTGACTAAATCAGACCATCACTTGAATATTTGGATTTGTTCTATATTTAGACTTCCAAAAATTGGGATAGCATGAGTGTAACATTTCCCTTAAATTAGTGTACAATGAAAATATGATATGCAAGTGCATACTTATGTAGTATACACATACTGCGCCTTTACGGCAGGGCCAGTCATCAACATCAATAATGCTACATGACAAAACTTCAAAAGCAGCTGATAAGTGAACATTCATACCGCAAAGTGCCAATAATTGCTTACAATGAACAGACTGTGGAGCATGTTCCACAGTCTTCTGAGTTGTTGTAACTGTCTTTGTTTAAAACTTTTAACAGCTCTTTTCTATGAAGAAAGCATTGTCCTAATTATATTTTTGTATGGAGAACATGAAATACAGTTTGTTCTTTGCTGTTGAAAGTTGTTAGGGAACTTGTACTCGGGCTTGAAGGTGTGTGCCCCTTGGTCTTGCAAACCTTTTTCAATTTGAGAGGTACAGTACCATGTATTATTTTATCCTACATAATGAGCTATGGAATGAGGTGAGACAATGGCCACCCCCCCCCCCAACTCTAAATAATGAAAAATTTGGAAATTTGCTATTCAACTACAGTTTGGTTTTCCCAACTTTTCTTTCTGAAATTCTGAATCTCTCTGAAAAGGCTCTATACTTTGTGCTTATTGTCCAAAAAAGCAAAAATTTCATGTTCTTTGCACACATCAAATTGCAATTCCTAATTCAGTGCAGTTCGCTCATAAATCAGTTTGGTAAGTGTTTTCGTGCTCTAGATATGACAAAATGGGAAATTTGCCATACTGTATGTGACAGCAGATCATCAAGTGAAACTGTCAAGATAGTTTTTTGCAGTTAAACACATGTGCAGTGATTGCTCTTTAAAGTTGTTTTGTGCAATGTGCCCTTTGGTGTGCCACACTTGGTGCAAAAATAATGTATGTAGACTGGCTCAGCCACTGACTCATCGGGGCACAACCTGTATGAAACAATGTCGAAATACTGTAAATGTACAAGACAAAGATACACTCAAGGAAATATCAGTATTAATTCGGAACCCACACATGTGGTCGTAACTGCACCATCACAAACGGAAGTTGAATCAGACTGAGGGTCATTTCAACCAAATGCAACTACCCACGGTAGCCCAACACATAAATATCCAATTCAGGCCTCAAAATTCATTTTTCTCACTCTAGGGCAGAAATGGCCTTTGTAAGCAACAACTTTATGGTTAAGCCGGGGCTAAAATTCTTTCATCCAAGGCCAAAGTGTAATACACTTGAAAGAAGAACAGTTCAAGGGATTGCACAGTAGACTATGAATGATTGATTTGCATTGCGCATGAATCAAATATCAACAGAACATTATCAGTGAAAAAAAATATTAGTTCATGTGCACTGCTTTGTGAATGCTCTTGCAAAAACAAAATGATAAAGGAATTGCACTTGGTATTTACAGTAGTTTAACACAAGAACAGAGCAGCTTGACTGACACATTTTCAGCCAAAAGTGGCCTTGAAAAGTGGCCATAAGTGTGTGAAAAATGCCTGTCGATGGCCAAAACAAAATTTACAGAACCATGGCCTCCATGGTCTTCATGAATTTTGAGGCCTGATCATTTTTTTCCTAACAATTAATGCACTGGAGCTGTGCCTTCATGCATTGCTTGCATTAATCCTTGAATGTTTTCCAGTGCTTCAGTAACTCATATTCTTTTGTTGGTGAACATGAAGCTTATACATTCATGCATAATCACATTTAGATTAAAAAACTAAAGAGATAATGCAGTTTGTAAGTAAACAACCACATTTTTATTAAAAGAATAATCCTGAGTAAAGGAAGTATGACTTTTCACAGTCATTGAAAAACACATTGAACAAAAAAAAAAAAAAAAAACAATTTACAAAGTGCTGTAGCATTAAGCAAGTAACAGAAAATAATCCATGTCAACTCTATCTTAGCAATTTTGAATTTATACGTACTACATAGGGCCTAGCATTGACAAAGAAAGCTTGGTGCAGTACTTTACTGGATTTACTGCTCTGTTCTGTGTGTTATGCTGAGGACTGTACAATATACACACATGTGTAATGTGCTGAATAAACTACTGTAAAAAGACTGTACTGCTTAAAAATGTGTACAGTAGAGTAAAATTAGCACATGTATGTCAGCAGAAGGCAAAACACAATCAATGCTAAGTGTAAGGGTATTAATTCTGAATTCCCGTCTGCCAATTTGAATTTGCCCTTTTTACTGGGAGTTTATCACTGGATAAGTCATGGTCACCTGTCTGGAATTGGCCAGTAGGAATTCTTTTCACTTGGAGTTTATTACTGGATGAGTCTTGGTCACCTGTCTGAAATTGGCCAATAGGAATTTCTTTTTACTGGGAGTTTATTACTGGATAAGTCTTGGTCACCTGTGTGGAATTGGCCAATAGGAATTCTTTTTACTGGGAGTTTATTACTGGATAAGTCTTCGTCACCTGTCTGAAATTGGCCAGTAAGAGTTAAAGTTTATACTACAGTCACTCTAAATGAACTTCAGTTCATGAAACTGGGGGATATTCAGTTTGATCTGAAATAACCTCAAATAAATATACAACTCCTAACTTGTACTTGATGGTGTCAAAGTGATATTTCCAGTATATGGTGCCTTTTGGGGTCACACCATCACTTTGATAGTAATACACTGTAACTTTTTTTCTGGCTGCTAAAACCTGAATTTTATCACATGAGGACCAGCCACCTCCATTATCAACTTGATGTTATCCTTGGATTAGGCTTTACAGCCAGTTTCTAACCAATTGGTTTAATTAAATCAGGTTGGCCTTCAGCTGTTTTTCCAGTTGTGGCTCACTGGCTTGTTTTCTCTTCTCCATTGCTTATGCTGAGCACCAAGCACAATGGCAGTAGGTTCCATTTTTAAAGTCTTCAGTATGACCCAGCCAGGAATCAAACCCCAGACCTTTTGACTGTAAGTTGGATGATCTAACCAGTTGACCATGCAGTTGGGTTTCCTGATTGTGTAAATCCTTAATAACATGATCAAGTGTGAGGTACTGTGTAGTGAAGATATAGAGAATGACATGTAAATGAGGTGTAAGTCACATGTCTTATTGTTAGTACAGTATGAGTTTGAGGAAGTATCCTTTCTTCAGCTTGAATTTTGCCTTAGCAGTGATGACATGAATATCAAAATCCTATTCTCCGCATTGAACCAAGACTATGAACAAGTAAATATGTCATTGAAAATCAAACTTGTGCAAAATTACTCATTGCAAGTTTGTGGTATGAAGACATTAATTTGTACAATTTATATACACATAGTTCAAGGTACTGTATGTACTTCAGTAACTCCCAGACTGACAACTATAAAAAAAAAATGTGAATGAAGTTTTATTTGTATCAGCACTGTACTTTTCTCTTAAAGAATCTCAAAAAGCGAAAACAAAAAAAATAGAAAGCAAAAACCCAAACAAATATTGTTTCATCTCCTTTGTCCCTCTGTCCCTATCCCTAAGTGTAAAACCACCATTTTGGCTTGAACCCTTGTAATGTGTCAATAGGGTGTCTGTATATATGAATTATTTCTTCATATGAAAGTGGACACTGCATTTAGAAACCATACATCACAAAACAGGAAATTAGATTGAGCTCTCCAAATTTCCAGAAGGAAGTGGTAATTTCCCCATATAGATAACACAGGAAGAACTTGAAGGGAAATTATGCAGGATACAGCAGTCTGGAAGTATACATATTCTCATTGTATGTAAAGGAAAGTCTGTCACTGTGAAGTATGTTTATATTCTGCTGTAACAATCAGTTCATAAAGGAGTGAGTACACATACGTAAGGTTTATTAAACACAGTTTGTGCTGTCAGCATTTGGATTGTATTCATTCAGCAAATAGTCCATCATGAAGTTTGGTAAATATTTTATTTTTGATCATCAGTTTAATTTGAACTAGAGAATAATCAACTACTGTACAATATACTGAAATTTTTTTTGGCCGTGGTACAGAAAATACTCTAGAGCCATAAGATATTATTCAGAATTGTTCAGTCAAAGTACTGGTGTCTGAAATGCAATTATTTCAAGTATTTATAGTGGAAAATTGAGTATTACAATCCTTCTATTGGTTGGAAATTACTGTATTAAAATTAGGGGAGGGATTTTTTTCATGCATGGTGAGTGACGAAACTTTTAAGTTCACAGCTTGTATCCAATCTTTTCTTTTGTTACAACAGGGTGGAAACTCTCTTCCTGAAGTTGAGTTAGTTATGCAGAAATCTTTTTGGGTGCACAGTTTTATATAAATATATCTTCCCAAGTTTCCAAACTGACTAGCAGAAGCAGCCATGTTTTGGGGTAAGTAAAATTTTGTACAGTTCTACACTCCGTGCATGGTTTCCTCTATGAGACCCTTTAGAGTGAGTAAAATTTTAATGATCTTTCAAGTGCATGTAAGCTACAAATTCAATGTGCCTGTAATAGTACAGAGCTTAACTAAAAGATGTAGAAAGACTTGCCCTTGGGGAGATGGTGTGGTATGAAGGGGGAGGGTGATCAGGTTTTCTCATTTTGTACCTGATGTATTTTACCTGTAGCACAAATGAACACTCAAGTTGTGAAGGGGATACAGATATGTGCAACACAAGAGCCATACAGTGTGTGGCAAGATCCATTAGCCTCATTGTTGTAAGCCCCATGTAGCACAATTACTTCATAGGTTATTCTTTGCCCCACCGTTTCTGTGTATCAAATGGCAGAATAGGAAAATGTGGGATTTACAGGCAAAGGGTTTAAACTTCAACATTATTGAGATTTTCAATTTTAGATTTATTACGCTGTTTGGCCAGAAAGGTTGTGGGATGAAATGGGTTGTCTTTAGCATTATTGTTTAATAGTCACTGAAGACCAATGGAATATTCTTTTAACCAAAAGCTCTTTAGGAGTGTATTTGGTAATTTGATGGATTTTTGTGCAGAATTACAGTATGTGTATAGTCTGTTTACCTTGTTTTTTCTTTTAGTGTAACCTATATGTGGTATGCATTAGGAGCATTTGCTTTAAAATTCAAGTTACTTGTGTCATGATATTACAGAATAAATTTTCCATATTCTTGGAGGAGGGCATAATGCATGCTACAAGATATTTGTCTGTACTGTACTTCTACCAATGAGGGTTGTGAGGCCTATGGCCTCAGTGAGCTGGGGCTGATGGGCCACAAACCAAATGTTTTAGAACTGCTGTTCTATCTGGCACAAATTAGTGTTCCCATACAGTATAAAAGGCATAGCTTTTTCAACAGAAAGTTCAGGAAGTTTCTCACATTGTGCAAATTAAATGAAGTGCAATTTACTGAAAAAATAAATACCCATATGAGGAAACTACATCTGTGGCCATAAAGGAAGCTACTGTACATGTAATGCAATATATTTTGAATTTCCTCTTTACTCTAAAGGTCTGACTTTGGAGCCAGGCCGACATTATGTTAAGACGGTGGACTGGAGCTTCCATGTATCAATGGCTGCAATGGACAGCAAAGCTGCTTTAGGTAAGGATATCAGTTAACTGAGCTCACAAATTCTGTTTCTTCAATACACATGTGGTCTTTGTTCTCTTCACAAACATTTATCTCCTATTCTTGGATAATTGTCTCAAATTAATTAATTGAATAAAAATTTTCATGTTTTGAGAAGGTTGGTGAATGTAAAAGCTTAGTCAGCAGGAGACATGGTATCTTGTGTCCTACAGTGTGGTTCCTGGTTATGCATGGTTGGAAAAATACATGTTAAGGATGAGAATACTATTATACTATTATTTAGTACTTTTTAGTACTGTCCAACTTTCCCCAGACTGCCCAAATTTTTTTGGAGGGAGCCCCATCCCCACTTCTCCAACATTTTTCACCCAAGCATTAGGCTAACTCCTCCGATGCCCCAAAAACCCGAATTTTGAGGCCTTTTTCAGGGTATTTCCACTTCATTAATTGCACATAAAGATAAAGACTCCCTGGCCCAGTGGACCATGAAATTGCAGATAGGGTGCCAGAAGACTCTTCTCCATAAAGACAAGTGTGACTACATAAGGAAGCCTTGTGCTGTTATCTCAGTGCAGTCAGTCAATGAGCAGAGTGGTCAGTGGGAGCTGACAGCATTATTTACACTTCACTTAAGTAACCGTGAAGGTGCTATATGGAGAGCATCGGGCTGGATTTCGTCATGAGTGATTATGTCATTCATAATCAAGAAGGGGTTTCTAGTGTTCTCTGTTGATGAATTTTTTTTTGTCTGCAGGCTCAGAAGATTAAATAGGTCAATTGTGATTCTGTCCAATAAAAAGGGCCTGGGAGTGCTCTCTTTGAAAAATATTTGCTGAAGTATATAATAAATTAAATTATGGCCTTCTGTAATGGCTAAGTACCAGCTGGCCTTGAATTTTGAGGCATTCGAGTGTAACCTGCTTTCATCACTCACCTCAAACCACTGTGAGGAGAGTGATCTTTTGCACACCTAGATCAGCATAGGAGCTGATCTAAATCTGTTTAAGTATTAAAATAACTCACCTACTACAATCCTTAAATTTCTTTAAAGAGTGATTCGTAGCAAACATTTCTGATTGTCATTTCTCAATGTTCAGGCTGAAGTTGCTACTGTTTGCCCTGTTTTAAGCTTTTAAATTGATGATATCTGACCCGGTGGCTCCACCTTTTTGTCCACTTGGTGAATTTTTGTCCAATTGACTAGCACCGTCTGCAAATTTTGTGGGTGGTGAAGACCCTAACAAAACAGCTAGTGGAGATCACTGGGTTTTGTTTCACCCCCCCCCCCCCCCAGTGTTCGAGATCCTATTACAGTGTGTGAGCAGAGGAATTTCTGTTGTACTGTAAAACCTATTCTATTTCAGGAAGTCAGAAACAGACAATAGCATGACAGTTTAATTGTACTGAAAATTTTTTAAGTCTTTGTTCACTTCTGTAGCTTTCCAATCAGAGTGAGGAATTGTATGTTTACCATTTTAATGGGGCTTTTGGGACAGTCAGATTTATCATCATCTTAGAACAGGAACTCTGTATTTTATCTAAATAAGAGTTTTCCTTTTGTCATACATTACAAACTAGTCCTTCTTGCATGAATTTCTTTACAGCTGCTGGTGTTACTCAGGTCAAAGTTAAAAGAGGTTTCTCTGACTTTGTTCTATGCACCTTAGTTCATGGTTCCTTGTATCAACAGTCCCTAGATCTTGTATTTGGTGATGGAGAACGAGTTGTTTTCAGTGCTGATGGGAGAGGTGAGTGGACTTTGCTGAGTTTGCTTCAGCCCTTTTAAAGAAGCTCCTCAAAAAACTGACGGCTGCTATAGAGAGATCATTGATTTCTTGTTGAAGGCAGGCAAGAAATTTATGTGATGGTGATGTTTTGTGTATGTGTGTGTATACACCTACAAACATTGCCTTAGCATGTAGGCCTATAGGCTGCTTGAGAGCACTCAAGCTCAGAAGCCTGCCCTCACACACAGCATTCACATGCATGCTGCATGGGCTCAAGGCCTAAGGAGAATTCTGATAATTTCCTTGTCAGGAACTTTTTCGGTACCTGTAGGGCTTTGGTTAGGTTAAATGGAATTTTACGGCCCAGTTTCAAACTGGTTGGTTGAAGTCGAACTGGCTACAGCCTTTTTGGTTTCCATGAAAAGAGAAACCTATGCATTCATGATGGCGTAGGTGTGTATGTATGTGTGTGTATATGTGTGTGTGTATGTGTGTGTGTTTGTGACACTTTGCTTGTTTACACGATATCTTGAGAAGGGAAAGTCTGACAGTTCTCAAACTTGGTACACAGATACCCCTTACTGAGAGGAAGAACCCTATTTTTTGGTTGAGGTCAAAGGTCATCTGGGGTCACAGGGGGTCAAAAACCAAAATTTTTATTTACACAATATTCAAGATAGAAAACTTGGATTAATTTCAAACTTGATATGTAGATGCGTTATGATGTAAGGAAGAACCCTATCGATGTTGGTGGAGGTCAAAGGTCATTTGGGGTCATAGGGGTCAAACCCTGAAATCCTTGTTTTCACGATATCTCATGGTCGGAAACTTTGATTCATTTCAAACTTGATGTGTTGATGCCTTAAGATGTAGGAAAGAACGGGATATATTTTCGTGGAGGTCAAAGGTCAGTTGGGGTCACATGGGGTCAAACCCTGAAATCTTGTTTACTCTATATCTCCAGGTAGGAAACTTGGATTCATTTCAAACTTGATATGTTGATGCGTTATGATGTGAGGAAGAACCCAATTTATTTTGGTGGAGGTCAAAGGTCATTTGGGGTCACATGAGGTCAAACCCTGAAATCCTTGTTTACATGATACATCATGGTAGGAAAGTTGGATTCATTTCAAACTTGATAGGTTGATGCATTATGATGTAAGAAAAGAAACAGATTTATTTTCGTGGAGTTCAAAGGTCATTTGGGGTCACATGTTTTCAAACCCCGAAATCCTTGTTTACACTATATCTCAAGGTAGGAAACTTTGATTCATTTCAAACTTGATCTGTTGATGCGTTATGATGTAAGGAAAAACCCAAGACATTTTGGTGGAGGTCATGGGTCATTTGGGGTCACATGGGGTCCAAACCCTGTAATCCTTGTTTACATGATACATCATGGTAGGAAAGTTGGATTCATTTCAGACTTGATATGTTGATGTATTATGATGTAAAGAAGAATCCTGTTTATTTTGGTGGAGGTCAAAGGTCATTTGGGGTCCGAAGGGGACAAATCCTGAAAAACTTTTTAACACAATATCTTAAGGTAGGAAGCTTGGATTGATTTCAAACGTGATATGTTGATGCGTAATGATGTAAGGAAGAACCCTTTTGATTTTGGTGGAGGTCAAAGGTCATTTGGGGTCATAGGGGGTCAAACTCAGAAAACCTTGTTTACACTATATCTCAAGGTAGGAAACTTGGATTCATTTCAAACTTGATATGTTGATGCGTTATGATGTAAGCAGCTTGTTTGTGGAATATCTTAAGGCACAGTATGAAATTTGTAGAAATGTTTTGGTTAAAAGAAAAACCAGTTACTAACAGGTGGAGTCAAAGGTCACTTCGGGTCACCAGTTGTTACAAGGAATGTAGCATTTCATTGAAAAGAGCAGGTATGTATCATCAAAACCTCAATGCATTTTTGCATTCTGGTTTCCAGTTGTGGCTCACTGGCCAAAGGGCTTTGAGAAAGGGTATGTGCTGTACGTGTGTGTGACACTTTTGCTTGTAAACATGATATCTCAAGATTGGAATGACCGACACTTTTCATATTTGGGACTCAGGAACCAGGTAAGTTTTGTAGGTAACCAAACATGGAAAACTGAAGATATTTTGGAATAGGTGATAATGTCAAAACTTGGTGCCATCTATTACTTTGTGGTTAGGCATAAATCCCTTTCCCTACCTTCTACTTCCATCATCATACCACTTAATTGTTTCATTGGTTACTTTTACATGTCTCTTTCCTTTTTTTTTTGTTATACTACAGCAACAATTCATCTCACTGGTTACTTTGTGCCACGTAATCAGCTGATTCATGACAGTAGGCCCTCACCAATTGTTAGTCAAGAAGATGATATGCACTTCCTTTCAAGATTTGAAGGTGATTTATAGATTGATGTAGTTATGTTTCATAAGATTACTGATCAGTTCATATGAATTCAAAGCATAATGTGTGAAGTATTGTCCTCAAATAAAGGTTAACACTTTAAGAAACAGCAATTTGCCTTTTGGTATTATTGTTAAACTGTGTCTAGAATCTTAATTCTTTTCATGTAATTTGGGAAAATGGCAAGAAAGTGGATTTCGATTTGAAACACTTCTCATGGACCAAAGAAATGAATGAAAAATAACCATGTGCAAAGCAAGTTTGAAGGAAACTTGATTCTATGACTACAAAGTTTTTCTAATCTGGAAGCTGCTTCCTTGACTTCCTTCTACCAGCAGAGCCTTATAACAGTGTGGGGAGACAGGATGCAGATAGCATGTTACAAGTCAGGGGACAAGAGAGGAGAGAACAGATGGGACATGAGATAGGGGAAAGTAGGGGACAAGAAGAGAGAGCAGATTGTATCTCAGCTGGAGAAGGAACTGATATTGAGGGTGTGAATGAAGAAGATGGCTCTGAATGTAAGTGCTGATGTGGAGGTTTTTAGGGAGCTACATGATGAGCAATTGGTAGTGGGAGCACATCAGAGTTTGGGCAGAAAATATTAGGCTTTTGTCCCAGCACAGTGATTATCCCTTTTAAACTGATTGTTAACTAGAGTTAAGAAAAATTGGAGAGGTTTTTCAGGTAAAAAGAAATGTAAATTTTGTGTAAATTCAATACTTCTGAATGAAAATTTATGAGTATTTGTTAGGTTACAAAAGTTCAACACAGATGCAAGACTACACTTTAATGAGTCACAAAGTTAGATGGCGGTCACAGATTTTTTTTTCTTGTCTATTCTCAAGTCAATGCACAAATGTGGTGCAAAAGTAAATGTGTGAAAAACTGTAAAAACAAAATTCTGCTGCTTTAAGGTGTTGGACTTGTGTTTAAAGAATCACTGGTTTGGCTCACGCCTGGGTCATTAGGTTTTGTCCTTGGGTAAGAGGCTTTTTTCAGTTCCCTTCCTCCACCCAGGTACGTTTGAGGTAAATGGTCATTTTACGCACCACTTGGGTGCTGCCACACTAAAAGGGATAATGGATTTTATCTGGTATGATTTGGTAGTTGAGAAGCGATAATATTGTATTGCACTTTTGTCATGATATTGGCACATTAAAATGCAAATATTAGTTGAACTCTTGACATGGTAATAAATTCTTCTTCTCCATTTAGATCTTCCACCTGTAGTTGATCCAAACCTGTAACCATGTGGTTAGTGCATTCTGGGGTAATGACTTCCACAGTTGACTGAGGAGTTTTTTCAAATCCATGGTGGCAGTTGTTAAGTTGAAGGATACATACATGCAGAACCCTGTCCCCTCCAGACCCCCCAGTGGACCTATAAAACCCAGTAAAAACCCATGTTGCCATTTGGGGCCCATATTTAAGAGAAAAGCCATATTACCCATAAAACCCATGTTTGGAAGATTAGTGGTAGCTGTTTAACTGAGATGATATTAATTCCTCCACAAATTATGTACAGGTGAGCCCACATTGTAAAATTTTCTTTGTCATGTGTGAAATCACAGCTGATCAGAGTTGGGTTTTGTGTTGCTCCAAACCGGGTGTAGCTTATTTTAGAGTGTCTCAAACCATCTAAAACTGCCCAAAACTGCCAAAGATGGCAAATCCCAGAGACGGTGGAATTGGGAAGTGATGCAATGGATGATTAGTGTAGAAATTAGTCAAGTAAGTTGGCTGTATTTCTCTGAAGGGTATTGTTAAACAGCAAATTATTTGCCTACAGTACTTGCAAAAAAAAAGATGTTTGCATTTGTGACACTCGTTTTTGGTTTGGATGAAAAGAGAAACCTATGCAGTCATGATGGCGTGCGTGTGTATGTATGTGTGTATGTGCGTGTGTGTGTATGTGTGCGTGTGTGTGTATGTGTGTGTGTTTGTGACACTTTGCTTGTTTACACGATATCTTGAGAAGGGAAGATCTGACAATTCTCAAACTTGGTACACAGATACCCCATACTGAGAGGAAGAACCCTATTGATTTTGGTGGAGGTCAAAGGTCATCTGGGGTCACAGGGGGTCAAACCCCGAAATCCTTGTTTACACGATATTTCAAGATAGGAAACTTGGATTCATTTCAAACTTGATATGTTGATGCTTTATGGTGTAAGGAAGAACCCTATTGATTTTGGTGGAGGTCAAAGGTCATTTGGGGTCACGTGGGGTCAAGCCCCAAATCCTTGTTTACACGATATCTCAAGATAGGAAACTTGGATTAATATCAAACTTGACACGTTGATGCGTAATGATGGAAGGAAGAACCCTATTAATTTTGTTGGCTGTCAGAGGTCATTTGGGGTCACATGGGGTCAAACCCCAAAATCCTTGTTTACACAATATCTCATGGCAGGAAACTTGGATTCATTTCAAACTTGATATGTTGATGCGTTATGAGGTGAGGAAGGACCCTATCTATTTTGGTGGAGGTAAGAGGTCATTTGGGGTCATATGGGGTCAAACTCCGAAATCCTTGTTTACACAATATCTCATGGTGGGAAACTTGGATTAATTTCAAACTTGACACGTTAATGTGTTATGATGTAAGGAAGAACCCTATTAATTTTGTTGGCGGTCAGGGGTCACATGGGGTCAAACCTCAAAATCCTTGTTTACACAATATCTCATGGTGGAAAACTT
Organism: Holothuria scabra; assembly: GCA_037179385.1. Taxonomy (NCBI): domain Eukaryota; kingdom Metazoa; phylum Echinodermata; class Holothuroidea; order Aspidochirotida; family Holothuriidae; genus Holothuria; species Holothuria scabra. Next base: position 5,720,356 of record CM074187.1, on the reverse strand, counting down.
GGATTCATTTCAAACTTGATATGTTGATGCGTTATGATGAAAGGAACAACCCTATTAATTTTGTTGGCGGTCAGAGGTCATTTGGGGTCACATGGGGTCAAACCCCAAAATCCTTGTTTACAAGATATCTCAAGATAGGAAACATGGATTGATTTCAAACTTGACACGTTGATGTGTTATGATGTAAGGAAGAACCCTATTAATTTTGTTGGCGGTCAGAAGTCATTTGGGGTCACATGATGTCAAACCCCAAAATCCTTGGTTACACGATATCTCATGGTGGGAAACTTGGATTCATTTAAACTTAATATGTCAATGTATTATGAGGTGAGGAAGAACCCTATCTATTTTGGTGAAGGTCAAAGGTCATTTGGGGTCACATGGGGTCAAACCCCGAAATCCTTGATTACACAATATCTCATTTTGGGAAACTTGGATTCATTTCAAACTTGATATGTTGATGCGTTATGATGAAAGGAAAAACCCTTTTACTTTTGTTGGCGGTCAGAGGTCATTTGGGGTCATATAGAGTCCAACCCCGAAATCCCTGTTTACACAATATCTCATGGTGGGAAACGGATTCATTTCAAACTTGATATGTTCATGCGTTATGAGGTGAAGAAGACCCCTATTTATTTTGGTGAAGGTCAAAGGTCATTTGGGGTCACATTTTGTCAAACCAGGAAATCCTTGTTTACACGATATCTCAAGGTAGGAAGTTTGGATTGATTTCAAACTTGATCTTTTGATGCATTATGATGTAAGGAAGAACCCTATTGATTTTGGTGGAGGTCAATGGTCATCTGGTATCACTTGGCATTAAGCTCTGAAAACCTTGTTTGCAGAATATCTTAAGGCAGAGTATGAAATTTGGCTTTTTAAATATAGAAGTGTTTTGGTTAAAAGAAAAACCAGTTACTCACTGGTGGAGTCAAAGGTCACTTTGGGTCCCCAGGTGTTACAAGAAATGTAGCATTTTATTGAAAAGAACATGTATGTATCATCGAAACCTCAATGCATTTTTGCATTCTGGTGATAGCAACACCTTCAACTGGAAATGACCAACAGTTTCATATTTGGTATGTAGATTTGTCTTGTTGAAAAGAAGAATCATATTGTTTTGGGAAAGGTCAAAGGTCAGTCAAGGTCACCAGAGCTCAGAGTCCAAAATCCTTGTAATTGCAATATCTTGAGATAAAAGTGATTGCCACTTTTTGTAGTAAGTATGTAGCTCTCTTCTGTTGAGAGGAAGAATGGTATTTTTCGGGAGAGATCAAAGGTCAGTCAAGGTCACTAGAGCTCAAAGTCTGAAAACCTCATTTACACTATATCTGAAGGTGGGATGATGTGACAGATTTCATACTTGGTAAGTGGATGTGGATGCATTATAGTTAGAGAAAGGACCTTATTTTTTTTGGTGGAGGTGAGGGATTCTGTGATGTCACCAGAGGTCAAAGACTGAAAATCTTGTTTACATGATATCTCATGGTAGGGTAAGATAGGGCAGATTTCATATTTTGTTTGTGTGGATGAATAATGGTGAAAGGCAGAATCTGCTTAATTTTGTTGGAGGCCAGAAGTCATCTTTGCTCACTAGGGGTCAAAGTCTCAAAACCAGGTTCACACAATATCTCAAAGTTGGAGTCTTGAACACTGTTTATTTCAGGGGCATGGAATCTCTAAGCCTTTTGGTATTCAGGTTTTATATTGATCCTCCATCCCAAGACTTTAAGGGTCCATATTCACCATCCCTAAATCTTTTAAAACTTTAATTTTTTATATTTGCCCTTTACAAAAACTCATATCAAAGTAAGGGTTAGAAAGGCCTGCAAATGTTAAGCCTGCCCCCCCCCCCCCCAAAAAAAAAAAAATCACACTCCTGACAATGATTTGAGGTGAGTGATGGAGTTTGATCGCACTCTCACACCTCAAAATTTAAGACCTTATTTTGAGACTGACTTATTTCATGATGTTGAAAGGTGCAAGTAACTTGTATGGGGAAATTGTGAGAGCCCCAACATTTAACACATCTCTGTTAGGTTTTTTGTTGGGTTAATAGTTAGATGAGGTGGTTTATCAGGGTGAAATGTTTATGTCAGCCTCAGCAACACAGCTGTAACCAGGTCAAAGTGAGTGATGGGTGCCAACAAAATACACCATTCAAAACACACCATTCAAAGAATTAGGTATATGCTTGATTTATTGGCCACACCTGTTGGAGTTATATGTCAACAGAATAGGAAAAACACCACAAGAGGCAAATTTTCCCTCCAACTCCCATCTTAAACCAGTAACCACCATGTTTTAGTACAGCTGGAACTGGCGTTACTATGGGACAGTCCCAGACTTTATCTTAGTTCATTTAATGTGCAATGGAACATTCCTGGGCACCACTGCAAAAAAAATTTAACGGTAGCTACATTTCTGCTTGACAATGTATTTCTGTGTAAATATACATTCAAACAGTCATGATTGATCTTATAATTCTACTAGATGCTGTGTCACTGACAGTTAATATTGATTCCAACAGTCATGGTTGTTGATATTGTTTTTCCACTAGGTGTTGTGACAATGTATTTCTGTGTAAATGTACATACAAACAGTCATGATTGATTTCATAATTCTACTAGATACTGTGTCACTGACACTTAATATTTATTCCAACAATAATAATTGTTGATACTGTTTTTCCACAAGGTGTTGTGACAGTGACAGTGAAGGATGAGCCAGAGGAGGACTCACAAAACCAGCATTATGTACCTTCTGAGGTGCCTGGTGGGTCAAAAAGTCAAGAGGGTGAAAAAGGAAAAGAGTATGCTCAGGATGGAGGAAATTCTGGAAAAATGATAGGTAAGCAGTGGTTTAAGTGTCTTGTTCAGTCTTTCAGATTTAACTTTACAGTTATTGAATTACTTTACTTCTGTACCTTACCATTTAAAGCAGAATCAGGATTAGGTTTCGGTCATTTCAATACACTGGTAGTTTATAAAATGTGTTTTATTTCGGTAACCAACAAATTTGTGACCTAGACACCTGATTTGGTGGCAATTACAGCCGTGAAGTTCCACAAAATTACAGTGACCAGAGATTAGGCCATATACTTCTGGCTGGATTCAGATTCAACCCTTGTGCAACATGTTGGTGCACCCTTGTGGGTTAAATATGCTTCAAAAAATTCTCACCTGAACTGATATACTTGAGAAAGTCTCAGACTTGACCAAAGTAACAGACATGAGCTTCTCCCCTTTTGCTGATCATCACTTATTTTCAGTGCAACTCTGTTCTGCAGAAAAAAAAAAAAATTGTGTTTTCTTTTTTTCTTGGGGGGGGGGGGAGGGGGACTATTCTTAATTCTCTGAGTCGTGAAAAATAACAATAAACTAATGGCAGTTGTGAATCCAAACAGTGTATAGCCTAATTGCACTGTGTAAGCATTTAACCCATGGCATGTAAGACTTACATGCAGAGATCTTGACATGTGCACCTTATGATTATGGTCATCAGATGTAGAGTGTTCAGAGATTTCCCACAGGTGATGCAGTAAAATTTGTCCGACAACTGAGACTGCTAATCTCTCGGCTATTCAAAGTATAGTTAAACCGACTGCATAAGTAACACTTGCACTCAGAGGGATACACCAAGTTCCCTATTACCACAATGTTAAGAAAATGGCAGAATTTCATTTTTCCAATCGTTTCACAAGAAAAAAGGATTATTAGTTTGTGACATTGATAAAGGTTTAGAATAACACTTTTAGTAAAAGTCCCATCATGCATAAAATAGTGGGGCAGTTCAAGCGAGACTAATGAGGGGAAAAAGTACGGATATTTAACATTAACTTTAAACTCAGGCCAATCTTACCAGATATGGTGCCTAACATAAGGCCTAATGTTAGTACTATACATCATTGACAGTATAGCCAAGTGCATAGCCCCAAAACCTACATATCGTAAGGCTGTGTCAAAAAACTCTTTGGAGTCTGGTATAAATGTTAATTGAAAATGTGTCTGAGAGCTCATTTCCTGTAATCCAGCCCCTCAAAAGTTCCAGATTATTTCACCTCAGCACAAACTGTGGTGAAGCTGAGGTGGGGGGGGGGGGGGCTGCCACTGTGTCAGCCTGCTTATCAATTTCCTCTTTCTTTAGAAATCTCAGACTCATCCTTGAAAGAACCATATTAATTTGTGACTTGCAATGCAAAGATTGTTCAAAGTTTGCCAGCATACCTGATATATGTCTAATTTGAAAGGAAGTTTCACCAACCTATGTAATTAACTTCCTCTTTCCCATGTAACAATTGCAGTTTTCTTAGAATTTCCTTTTATCTCTTCTTCCCCATATGTCTCAGAACTACAGTCATCACAAATGTCAAAGAGGAAACAGAGGAAGATGCTTTCTCCGAGTCAGCTTCCTCAGCATCCAAGAAAAACAGTAGTTGATTGTGGAGGTGATGATGATCCCTGGACACAAGGAACATCCTCTGGAAGAGACGTGAGTGCTAGTCGGAAGGAACTTTATCCAGCTGACACTAGCTCTGGTTGGATTGATTTAAACAGTTCATCAACTTTTAACAAAAATCAAGATGGTGGTCAGCAAGGAATGGATGACCCGATTGAAATTTTAGACGATACTGGAGAACTTGTCCATGTGGTAGAGGACCCTTCCCCAAAATCATTAAACACCCCAGGGTATGCACATTTCAAAATAAAAAGCCAAGGAATGGAACATTTGTCTACCAAATGTAGTGTGTGTTGGAATATCTTTAAAACAAGGGCTGCATTTGCTAATCACAAGTGTCGTGTAAAACATCTTCGCTGCAAGTTTTGTGGTAAAAAGTATGCCTCAAAGAAAGGACTGATGGGACACGAAAACAATCACATGGGACTGAAACCTTATCCTTGCAGACACTGTGACGAGTGCTTTACTTCCTCTGTGTTCCGTACCTCCCATGAAAGGAAGTTCCACACAGGCAAATCTGTGTTCTGTTGCAAGTTTTGTTCAAAGGTTTGCATCGGTGCAGAAAGTTTGCAAAAACACGAAAATATACATAAAGGTGTCCGTCCCTTCAAATGTGGATCATGTGAAAGTACGTTCTTGATAGAAAGAGATTTGAAAAAACATATGGAAAAAAAACATCAACCTGAGAATTGGGAAACTGAAAATGGATAAGAGATAGTAAATGTTTACATTTATAGTATATATCCTACCTCCTTATTCTATTAGAAGTAATTTATGAAGCTACCAGGGCTCACCTTTAACACTGAAATGTGGTAGGTTGTTAGGGGAGAGTCATTTTTCTAACCGGCCAGTATGGGCAGGTGGACAAAGGAAAAACATAAGTGACTTGGCCATGATGGCCAGTTAAATAAATGCCTCTGTCCTTATGTGGCAAGGTGATGGAATGTTTAATAGCAACACTTCTGATGCAGGCATGGGGTTACTCTTAAAGTTGTATCTTTAGGAACCAAGCAGACTTGAAAGTTTAGCTATCAGTAATAGTGATTCAAGTTGAGAAATGCAATGAATGTCAGAACTGTAATAACAAGTTCATCCCCTCCCTCAAAAAAGTATACATATAAAGTAAATGGAACTGCAGGGTTGTTTTGTTAAAATTATGATGAATAAAATCACAATTAAAATCATGATTTGAATTGAAAATATCATGATATTATTCAAAAAAATCATGATTTGAATAAAAAATCTGATTTCAACAAATTTATTTGATTTAAATCATTTTTTTTAAAACAAAATCCAAAACATTGACAACCTTGGAACTCTGTAGTAATGCTGCCTGTGATAATGACAGGATTTGAATAAAAATGAAATTTGCATTGCATTTGTACATATTCTACATCTTTTAGCTGTTTGGAAAGCAGTCCTCTCAATATTCGATCATGGTAGTCACCATGCTTCATCAGGGAGAGGGGTTTGAGGATGAATTAGCTGGTTTGTAAGTACATTTACAAAACAGTTTTAATAGTGTAAAGGGTGACTCAGTGAATCTTGGTGGTGATTATGCAGGAAATAGTGATAAGGATGAGTTACTAGTCAAAAGTGTTGCAGTTTTAAGCAAAATGATAAAAAGTACGGTTCTAGTTGCTGCAAAGAGCCCATGGTAACTTTGAGCTTCCGTGGCATGTGATTGGTTCCAGATCCCTGCCAGAGACCTTTTTCCAAAAAGCAATTACTGTACAAAGGAGGGTGGGATAGATTTTTGGTGCCCAGTGTTTTTGTCAACGTCATTTAACCGTGACCAAAAGTGACACACACCAAAATGCTATCCCACAAGCCCTTCTAATTGCTGGTTGGAACATTGTCTATCTATAGAGAACTACTCTTCTTGAGACTTCTCCAAGTTGCAAGATCTTGATCAATTCACGAGACCTGTGTGACATATGTAGTCTTGCCAAAAGAAGTGTAATATAGAATAGATAACTTAAAAGAGTGATAGATTTAAGAGGAGTTAGTAAGAGGTGGAAACATGAACTTCTCTCACAAAACTCAGTAGGAGAATTTTCTTTGATGACTTCTATCCTGAAATATTATAATTGCATTATACTACTCACATACAAAAATTGCAGAAAACATTTTGGAGGGAAATGTATGTAACATATTTTGTAGATGTAGAAATTTTTCTTCCAAACTGAAATTTTAATCTGATTAGAAAAAATCACAGACTTCCTAAACATGGACAGAGCACACTATCTGCAGATTGTCACCACTGTATATACGTGTGAATATAGGCCTATCAAATTGGGTGTCTGCTATGATTTTGTGTGTGAAAGTTTGGACTTGCTGAAATAGTTCATTTCGACAGATTTTGCAAAAAAGTTGAAATATTTTGAAAATAATGAAAGGCAAGGTCAAAATCACTAGATATTTGCAGGAATATGACATTGTTTCTGTAATATCCTCGATGCATGTAAGATTTGAAGAGAGGAGATAAAGTTTGAGTGAAAGGGCCTCTTCTCTTAGCAGATGCCTCCGAATTTGTTCATTGTTGACTCCGCATACAATTCTATCACTTATGAGACCATTTTGCAAAGTTCCAAATTCACAATTTTTTGCCTTGTTCCCTTAGTCAATCACACACTGATCAATAGGCTTGTTTGCTTTCTGGTTGGGAATGTTAAATATGTGTCTTCCCCCAAGTGATATTTTTTCGTGACTTTCAGTATTGTTCAAAGTTTTCCATCCCTTTTTCCAATTGTTTTTCATCTCCAGCATTTTACCATTGGAAAGAGTGATTTGTTTCCACTGCATCCTCTCCTGCAATGTGAAGTAGAGCCACGCTCTTCACTTCCTCCGGTTTGGTATCAATGCCACTAGCGCCTGCATAAATTTGGAATATTTGTTTCCATTTTCACCAGTTTTCTGCCAAATTTTCTTGAAGGCTTAGCTGTTTTGGTTGCCGCAGTTAATCCACTTTTGCAAAATGTTAACAATTATTTTCAATTTTTTTTTATTTCTGACACCAGGTAGTAAGTTTGATGCATATAAGATTTAAAGAGATGAGATAAAGCTAAGGTGTTTATTGTTTGACTTCTGTATTCAGAGTGTCTGGTCAAGCAGGGTCACTCGCTGCTGCAGACAATAGATATAATACCTACATACAAGTGTGTTTGCTTACTTCTTAGTAATACGTGGACAGGATAATTGTGTAACATGAAGTAGTTTACACTTAGGTTATCTTAGAATATCAGGATGTGGTCACCATTATTTATTTGGTGAGAAACCCATGAAGACAGTATGTTACAGTTTCCCATTCAAGTTTAAATATTGGTGAAAATATTACAGATCCTTTGTCGAATCATGCAAATTATAGCTTCACAGCTGCCATCCTTGTTCGCTTTTTTGCACCAGGCCTGTGGTTACCATCTATGTATAGTATGTTACATGCTCTGTCTATGTATATAGAAAGTCTGTGGTAAAAATTCAACAGGAATGAAGTGCAGTAAATTGCAAATCTTTTCAAATGAGCCTGTGAACCATGTAAATTCATAAAATATGTGCAGATTAGGGGATTGCCAAATATATCAGTTTTGAAGCAAGCACATTCCATATCTTGTGCTTAAGTATAACCATTTTCTGTACAGTTTATTGTATTTAAAATTATAGTCAAACTTGCAGGAACTAGCATCTCAGCTTTTAAGAAATGAAATTGAATGGTCAAGTAAAATACATCTGGGCCATTACAAGTATGCACCTGAAGATAATGCATAGATGAAATCGAAATAAACTTATGCAAATACTCATGAGAACATTTTTTGTTGTTTCTGTGTAAAAAAGGTCTTTCTTAAGTAACTTCCTTTTTCATACTATGCACTTCTCCCATGCAACGCAATTTCTTGCAACAAAATGGTTCAGACACATTCCAAAGTGTGAAAATCTTTGCAAGCAGTCATGCAACCCAGTCTCATGTGATCCAACATGCTCAGTCGCATATGCCATTCTCTTTGCAGTTAGTTTCATCGTACAGTGACGAAGCAAACGTTTTTCATTTCAAATGGTACCTTTTTACAAAATGGTGCATATCTGTTGTTTTTAACCAAAGTTTCTTTCACACAAATGAAGTGCATTTATTTTTTCCCATGTTTTAGGCTGAAGAAATTTATGCACGCTGTTACTGTGTGTGTATGTGGCATGTGCAGGTGAAAGTAAATGTGAATTAACTCGTATTTGGTGTTTAGATTGGTGTTATAGAGGAGATGATATGATTCCTATTGTTGGGTGGAGGTCAAAGGTCATTTGGGGTTTGAGAGGTCAAAAGAGAGTGCAAATTTAATGACAAGTTTTACGTCATAAAGTAGCATAAATGGTGTTAAAATGCATGTAAAGACAAAAGTTTTAGTTTTATCCTCATGAACCACCACGATTCAGCTTTTAACATTGTCCATGTCAAAGTTGAAAATCTTGTACCATTTTGTATCTAGGCTCCTTGAAAACGTCAAAAAATTTCCGGACACCCCTTCCCTTAGACCATACTGCATGCCCCCCCCTTCAGAGAAATCCTGCGTATGCCACTGCGTTAGTACATACAATAAACCAGATATTGTTGACCAAAATAATGTACTTTGTTATTTCTGATTGCTCTAAGTAATACTTTAAGATTAAAGTGCAGGTAATATTAAAAAATTAAATTGTAAATTTGCATATTTTATATGAGATACATACACATTGACCAGGAAATTTATATACACTTTGACCGGGAAAAGTTTTGGAAAAATTTCATACCTTTGACCCCTCTGGAAAAAATCCTAGCTACGCCACTGAATAGCCCCTCTCTAACTAGGTGCTAAATTGCTAATGGGGACCTGGTTGACAGAGAATCTGAACAGCACAATCGAGTATCCATGGGTACCACATATCCAGAACTGGTTACAACTGCAGAAGACCCTGTCCCAAAACCCTTCTTCATGGAGACTCACGGAGTTGCGGTTGCAGTAATCATGATGAGTCATGTTTGCCATTTCATCGACGGCAGGGACTGCAACTCCGTGTAGGGTAAGTAGTCGCAGTCTACTCATTTCTGGCGGCCTCTAGGCCATTTCAGAATGGAAGTGAACTAACAGTAATGTTCCCAAAGTATACGGAGGTCTTACGTTGAATCATTTTCAAAATACACATCATTACACTCCAACCCTTTTTACAAGCATGCTAGGAAAATCCCCTTAGCTGCTTTTCAAATTTGGTACCCGCCATAGCAGGCACATGGCAGGAAAGATGGATTAAGTCAATTTCAATGGAGTATTGTGTGTGTGCATTGATCCATGAAGCTACTCAGGAAATGTCCAGTGACCAGCACAACAGAGGCATTGTGATTGTATTCTTCTATTACACTGAACTCAAAAGCAGCGATAGCTTTCAGGATTTATCTTTTTTCTGCTTGGGTACTTCAATTTTTTCAAATGAGCTAATCTTTCTTTTCAAATTTCTCAAATCAGGGCCTTAAAAAAAAAAAAAAAACTGAGCGAGGGGCATGTCCCCAGCCCCGTCATTGGCCCCAATAACACACATTTTGCCCCAGTAATAATGTCCCTGTAAGGATTATTAGTAACATCTTTACAATTTTGCTCCCATTAAGTCCCAGAATGTCAGAGCTTCCGTAGGTCCTGTTGCGGGCCCCTGGATCCCACGCATATTGCCTCGGGATTTTAAATAGAACCCACTATTGATAAAATGCTCCAAAACACTTTGGATCTCTTAAAAATGCCCTGTCTCAAATTATCATCCACATATTGAATTTTGAGTAGTTTCAACATTTTGGCCTCCCTAAAATAAAATTACAGTAAAGTATGTTTCTCCTTAATCAAATGACATAGTACTTCCCGATTCCATTCTCGTCCCGCACCTCACCCTCTCCTGAATTAAATTCATAGTTTAGAGTCCTTAATTTGAATATGATTTTCGACCATTTTACAGCCTCTCAAATCACTTAAATCGCTGAACTTCCGGGCTTTGCCCCTCGTCCCCACGTCGGTAGGGTTTTAGTCTTGGTCAAGACGTTAATATAATACTTATTTTCCACGCTGTTTTAACTCTGGATCCAAAATGAGGGCGCTTGTCAACTGGATTGTGCGTACTCGAAATTTTGAGGACCGGGATTTGCGCCCCTGTTTACAGGGATCAATTTTCTGCTTTCCATGCTCCCTATCTAATCGTAAATAGTCAAGAGAAGCCAAAAATATTCGTAAAGATTCGAGAACTCACGTAGAGCAATCGGACTATGTCAGAAACATTCGAAAATACTTCTAATAAATACGTCGATAAATGTTCGTAACCTTTCGGAGTGCATTTGTAAATATTCGTAACCTTCCCGTTAGGTACTTCGCGGTTGATCCGGATATGTTAGTTGTCGTTCTTAATCATTTCGTAATCAGTCGATGTTATTCGCAATCTTTCCGTACTTATTCGTATCTTATTCGGAACTGCTCCGTTAACTTTATTTTACCCACAGCTGAACAAGAGGAGTTTATGAATAGCATCATTTCATTCGGAAATGCCGCATTCGTAATTATTCGGGATGAAATTCGGCAAAGAGGGAACGGGGCTTAAAGGCATATTTTCATCATCCCAAACAGTTCCAATTCTCCCAACCTAATTACTTCTAGCCCCTCCCACATTTATCTAAAACTAAATCTTTATCCAGACACAATCCTAGTTTATTGCTTCATGGCTTGTCCCAGTGGCCATACAAGTCCATAATGTGTAATCAAGACACTCTCAGTGCCCATGCTGTGTAATTTAGCTATGATGCATTGTTTGAATGTGATGCCAATCAAAGAGCTGTACCAATTGAGAGTTTTGATATATGTATACTGAAACTGTAGTTTGGGGTGACGAATGACTGCCTTCAAGTCAGCAACCACGATTCGTCCTTTTACCGTATTGCATGTACGGTACGTATAGACTCAGAAAAGTCAGACTATAAAAAAATAGCTCACCACAGGTTGATAGTTTCATACAGTGGTGTGGATTCGGGAGAGCTCATAATAATTAAAAACAGGAAATTTGTCCTACGTAACATTGGATCATCAAACTAATGATGCCGGTCAACTACAGGGCAGTCTTCCCAACTATTCCTTACTAAAATTCAGAATTGTCTCCGATTTCACCTTCATACTTGTGTAAGAAGCGAAACTTTTCCTTGCGCAACGCGCGCCGTAAAATGTAAACCTCGACCCAGTAGTGCTTGCTCCTACTTAAGGAAACTTTTCCGAACTCTGGAAGTGAAAAATTAGAAATTTGCCCTACATGACACCAAATCATCAAGAAACACCAATCAACGATAGAGTTTGGCATTTTACTGAAGAAAATTTAAAAAAAAAACTTTGTACAGTGCTGTTTTCCTAAATTTTTTTTGGATGAAATTCCCAATTCTCTCCAATTGTGGTCTAGCTTTTCAAATATTCGTCTAAAAAAGCCAGCAACGTTTTTGAATGTTCTGCCCTGGAAATAAAAAGTTTGGAAAACTGCCATGTTGAGCAGTGACACCAGAGCATCAATAAAATAACAACTACATTGCTGTTTTCATACATTGTGTTTCATAATTTACAGATTTCATAAATGCAATAAGCTCCAGATTTTGAAAAAAAAAAGAACTAGCCGGGGAGTCTCAGTTCAACAACGATCTTCAGTCACCGTGCAATGTCGAATTTCCTAAAGGGGAAGTGTGGATTCTTCATTAACCTCCAAACTAATTTTCCCTACCGGAAACTCAGAACACAAAATTTTCTGCCATACAACCCCCATATTTTCAAAACTGTTTAAAAAGTTAACAAATGTTAGCACTCTTTTCGCGCCGCAATGACCTTCCTGCTAATTTGTAAATGTAATTTTCACTCTATAAAATAAATCCGCAAAAATTTAGGGTGTCCCCAGTGGTGGAGCTAGGGATTTCGATCAGAGGGGGCGAAAATGGTCTTTAGGGGGGCTTCGAAGAAGCCTCAGCACGATCGATGCCACGGCTTTTCAGACTCTCCATTTGATTTTCAGCACCTGGTAGAAAACTACTTTGAAATTTCTACTCAGCAAGTTTTCTACAGGTTTAAATTTTCTATCCATGGGCCTCCTCAGAAGAAAATTCCCAAGGGGCGGGGGGACAACATTCTTTTAGGGGGAAAGCTCCTCGCCACAATGAGTTGGCGCAGAGCGCAAAGAAAAGTTTTGCCCAAAATGCCTCACAGATTGTTGGAAATGGCATTTCTAAAGCCTATTTACTGCGTATAAATAGGGAAAACACTGGGTGAACTGTTAAGAAATCTTGATGTTAATTTTCCTTAATCTTTTTCTTTTTATTTTCTCCGTTTTTTAGGTTTTTTTCCAGGGGAGGGCAAGTGCCCCCTTAGAGAAATAAGCATTTTCATTGGATTATCGTGTAGTGTTAGAAATAGCCACTTATCATGAGAATGGTCACTTGAAGAAAAGCAAAAGGAAACTGCTCATTAAAACTCTTGAACTATGACCACTAGATAGCAGTTTTATTTTATTTTAACCTGAATGTTCTCTTCAAATGATTTTGAAAAATGTTGTGGAAACTATTTTGGTATCTTTATCAACTCTTTTTATTGTCTATGTTGACAATTTTCCCGAAAACCTCTTTTGCAACATCTTTCATTGGCTGGGGAGGTAAATTTAATGTCAGTCTGTGTATTTTGTAAGCTTGTAATCACGCTCGGTGTGGAAGCAATTAACTTTAATAGCACAGCATTCATTGGTGCGCGCGTATAAAGCATGAAGATGGGTGTCGGCAAAAACTATCCCTATATTACAGAAGAAGACCCCTTTCATCAGAATAAAGTGCAGGTACTACAGTTACTGGTGGTTGTTTCAGCATTGTGTTATCTGTGCATTAAAACAACGCTATTAAATTGTCTTTTGCCAACAATGGTGCAAGAATAAAGTATGCTAAAAACCTAAAAAGGGCACCGACAGACGATTTTGGTCCGTCGGGGGGGGGGGGGGGCGGCCGCCCCTGACCATATGGCAGCTTCGCCACTGGGTGTCCCCCGCCCCCGCCCCCCCCCCGGGCCGTAAAAGTCTAGTTACGTCACTATTTCTTAATGTGAATACATCATAAGTCGAGTTGAGAGATTTATAATCTATTGGAAGTTAAAAAGGAGTCGGTAGATTTGTCTTAATTTACCTCACTGTTTACACCCCAGTTACACTACTGCATGCTCACTGCCCCTCCCTGATCCGGCCAGGAGTCGATCTCTAGACCCGGCTATAAGTCGGATGGTCTAACTATAATCTGGTGTAAGTAAATTAAATAATTCTTACAATGTTTATAATGTTTATACAAACTCATTTTCCAATAATTGGTTTAATTTCATTTAACATTTCATCCAATGATAGTGGTACGTACATTTTATTTGTCAGTGTTGTGTCCATTTGGCAATTTTTTTTTTTTTTTTTTTTTTTGTATTTTGAAGTGGTCATTTGTTGCAAAAGCAGCTCAAAATAACGACTTCTTAGATGCTGTCTGAGAATTCCCGGCAGTGAGTCTGAGGAGTTGAGGTTTTTCATGATACCCTCCAGGCTAACTGATGCTGGCGCTCCGATAGTCCTCAGTGCCGCATATTTTATATATGGATTTGAAAGGTTTTCCCACTATGCAGAATTGAATATTTATCCCGAAACCCATCCAAACTGAAAATGCTCTCGTATGACTATAGTGTCTATCTTACCAAGGATGCAGAATGCTTGGGATAAATTTATTTCCCCTATTTTGGGAAGCGCTTAGTTAAGGGAAAATATTTTGTACGCTGCCTGCGAACCAATGACCGCACTTACCAAATCTACCTATAAACACTTGCTGGTCAGTGGTCATCGACCATTAGCACCCCCTAACAAGAAGTCCTAGATCCGCCTGCGTTCAACACACCTCTCAAAAGGAGCACAGACGTATACTAAAAGTAAAAGGGTGTTACTTGATGTCGCGACTATAAAAGGTCGCCCAGTGCCTCTTTTTTATTGACATTTAGGATTCTTTAAACTTATAGAAAAATACGATTATAAGAAGTTTCACAACCGTGCCGGCTGGCTATAGCACACTGTTCATATGATGAAAGGACAAACTGGAAGAGTGCAAAAATTCATTTAAACCAGTTGCGGTCCCGGAAAGCGCAGAATCAAAATTTTTGACAGGATCATAATAATTTCCAAATTTTCTGGATAGGCCTACATGCAAATTTGGCTGTGGAACAAAATTTTCGGTGCTCTCAATTGTGTTCGTCAGTGACAAGGTTGTACTTCTCTTATAGCAAGAGAACAGCTGGTGTGCTTGAAACTCTAAAAAAAAAAAAAAACAGAAAAAAAAAATCGAAAACAGAGGAAATATTTTTTTAGGTATTTCAAAGCGATATGTGAGAGGAAATTTTGAGCCTGAAAGTTAAACATTTGACTGACAGACAAAAAAGCAGTCTTCCAAAATTGTAGTAATGTAGTAGTTCATTCATGAAACCGCAATATTTAACGTCTGGAATGTATGAAATATGAAGGGAGTGCATGGAAGCTTGGTCGTACCGGCTTGGGGTTGCAACCCATCTAAGGCCTCCTACCCAATTGGTCAAAACCAGTGCTGAATTGGGCAGACTTCATCGGTACCTCCGTCAGTCGGCAGAGATTATGCCCTGGTTGGTATCTGGAGTCTGGCAAAAAAGTCACCGCCTCCTAAGAGAAAGAGTCCCGTACGGCCATACAGATGAGAAGATACACTACAACCTGCTGTGTATTTCCTTTTCCTGTTCCATCCTATACTCAATGTGTTGTTGCAAAAGAAGTTTGGGTTACCTAACTTTTTCTCTCCGAGTCTCTAATAAGCTACCGTACGTAGGCAATAAGTGCCCTGGACGTTTTATTTTTTCCCTCAGGATGGAAATGGCCATATCGAATTTTCACTTATCAAATGCATCATATAATATGGCTAAGTGTCTCGTTAGGAACAGGTTTTTGATGAATATTTTACCTTTTCTCACATAATTTCCTGTCTGAATCACAGACATTGGCCAAAACTATCAAAGTATTAATTAAATAGTGACCTATTGTTAAGAAGTTCATTCGTTCATTGACATGTTTTGACCGTTTACTACCCCAGGCAAAAAGCTGCAGCCTGATAGACTTGAGAAACTGGAACACATGGTTTGGGTCCCAATAGTTCGTGCAAATTTTGATGCCAAGGAAGCACTGAGGTGGAGGACGATTTACCTTTATCGTGACAGAAAGTTCTACTTTACAAGAGGACCGTAAGGCCAACGCATGACAACAAACGAACAATGTTTACTCACTTGCAAAGGTAAGGGCATTTGTTTTCCGTAAAGGCACGTGTAATGGCCTGTCGCTTGTACACGTTGTGTAGGGAGCAGTTTTGCGATCGTACTGTACATGGCGACAGTACCAGACAGTAGGCCTAATATAGTATACTGTACTGCTACTGACCAGTTGTAACCAAGGCAAAGTCTACAGTATGACCGCAAGATCTTAAGTTACAGTTATAGAACTGGAATTTGAAAGAGTGGGCAAAGTTGAGGTCTAATCATCAGCCCTGATTCTGTCAGAATAGATTGGTAAGCTAGGCCTAGGCCTGTTTGGGACCCCCACCAGGTTTACCTGTGCAACAAGTTTGAGAGTATACAAAAACGGTCTGCTAGATTCATTGCCTCTGACTATTCTAGGGAGCCAGGATCAATGACCAGGCTCCTTAAGGAACTAAACCTTCTGCCTTAACTGATAGGCGGAGGAAAAGTAGATTGATCCTTTTTTCCAAAGGTGTTTGGCCAGGCTCAATTACCTGTTGATTGTCTCCAGCGGCCTACTCGTAGAACCCGTTTAATGCATGACCTTCATGTCGGTCTCCCACATACCAGTACTTACTGTTATAAATTTAGCTTCCTGCCTTGAACCATAAGGATTGGAATAGTCTCCCCCTGAATGTAATGAGGGTTGCATTACCTATATTACTGGGCATATTTAGCCTCTTGACGCATGCATGGTAAAAGAATGCCCTTTCTAGTGGATGTGTCACCTATTTTGAAGAAGAAGAAGGCCTAAGTTGTTACTGTAGCAGTAGCTAGCCTGTGGCCCAGTGAGTTTAGCACAGTACGCCTAGGTTAGGCAACTTGGACTTGCCTCCATACTTTTTAGTCATCTGATGTGAAGTTCATATTTGCTGTATATCCTAACCACAGAATTCCATTTTGCTGTTTTTTCAATGGAGGACAAGCCTTTTTAGCCCTACAATCGCCGCCAAAACAAATGAAACAAAATCCCTACGTAGCTGATGTTTCATTGCCTTTTAATCCGACTCACATGGTAGCCGCTCTTCCCCTTTCCCCCACTTCAATGTTGGTTGGGAAAAACTGACCAATCCTGGGTAAATGTGCAACATTGAAACGGGGGAAAGGGGTTTGTTCCATTTACTTTTGGCTGGGATTGTCGGAAGACCTGTACAAATCTGGGACATCGCTATGTTAAGTATACGTGAATTAGCCCTAGTTTGAGAAATTATTGCTCGCAACATTTTGTCATATTTGTGAAAATGCATACAGAGAAGCGTGGGACTGGCACGAGGTGGGGGGAAGGGTAGGGAAGGGTAGTGGAGGCTGCTTCGTATCAAGAAGAGAGATTTTTACTAATTATTTTTTAATGGCTGAATAATTCGATACTGAATTCGGTACTGTGTGCTGAAGACTTTTCATTTTAAAACCAAATTGCAGCATTGGAAGAAGATATTGCATCGCTTTGCAGCTGTTGATTTTCACTTTAATTATTAAAAAGTAAAAAAAAATGGCAAGAAGCAAGTAATAACTCTTATGTTTCACTCAATTATTTTTTCACAAAACAAGCAAGGGCTGATTTTACCTTTACCGTTTACCTTACCGTATCAATAGCACGTGTTTCGCATTATGCGGTAAACCATCTTTATGCAGAGGAAAGGTTAGAAATCAGTATCAGTCTTTTTAACCGGTTAAAATGCTTCACCATGTTTACCATTGGTATTTAAGGGAGAATGATTGTGTGTTAGCTATGTAAAAGCCGATATAATATTTGTTACTGTTTTACTAGTCTCTGAAGTACAACATTATGAAAGTTTTCGCAGCAATAAGTGAAAAGTTGGCTCGTAAACCGAAATTTTGGTATGGTAAACCACTATTGGTAAACCAACTTTGTACAGTAGTGTCTTGAAAGGATGTACATGTAAAATAGCGCCTTTACCCATTTACCCAGCAACATTTTATAAGCAGTTAAAATGGCATACAGGCAAATGAGTATGAAAAACATTCCGGAAAGTTAATGGGAAACTAGAATTTCCGATTCTCCGCCTCCCCCCCCCCCCCCTCGTCGCAAAAATGCATCTTGCGTCAATAATGCTATATTTCAAGGTTTCTATCTCACACCTTGCATTTCATTCAAAATAAGCATTCTGGCTGCCTTAACTACGTTCTACTACCCCCACCCCAGAGTTTAACCGCAATTGAAATAATTTCATGTAAGCCTACTTGTGAGCACTTCGTCCTTTCCAAGCCCACCCCATAGACATGTAACGATACCCATATATATTTCTACAATCGCCGCCAAAACAAATGAAACAAAATCCCTACGTAGCTGATGTTTCATTGCCTTTTATCCATCTCACATGGTAGCTGCTCTTCCCCTTTCCCCCACTTCAATGTTGGTTGGGAAAAACTGACCAATCCTGAGTAAACGTGCAACATTGAAACGGGGGAAAGGGGTTTGTTTCCTTTTACTTTTGGCGGCGATTGTAAGTCTGAGGTGGAAAGTAGACATGCTCCAGCCCTTTCCAGAAATAAAGATAGACTCAAGTCAAGGCTGCCATTTAGTGGACTCCTAGTAATAAACAACCTCCAATGCTATTTCTATAGGCCTACTGTAATTTAAGGCCCAATTTTCTCATCCCAAACAGTACCAATTCTCATAACTTTCTTAATTAAGCCCCTCCCACAATTGTCTAAAATTCACCCTCATCCAGACACAATCTCATTTTATTGCTTCAGGGTGAAAATAGAAAGCTCAATGTGTATAATCAAAAACACTATCAGAACAGTTTGTGCTGTGTAATATAAGTTTTGGTACTCTGCATTGTTTGAATTAGCAGTCAATCAAAAAGCTGAGCCAATTGAGAGTTTCTGTTACCCTATACTAGAAGTGTAGTTTGGGGTGAGAAGATTGTCCCTTAAAGTTATACTTATTTGAAGTTGTTTTCTCAGTGATGTTTCATTTTCATTCATCAAAGCTTTTTTTTTCCTTTTCAGAATGAATCTTAGGAGGATACAAATTTTGGTGAAACACCTAAGAATGTCTTCATCTTCCAGTGAACCTGATGTACTCTTGGAGACAGTTAATGGCAAAGGAGTCATCACACTGAATAGACCAAAAGCACTGAACTCTCTCAACTTGTCAATGATCAGAAAAATATATCCTCAGTTAAAGGTAAGATCTGTCAAGGTTGCAGGTCCAGAATTTGTTAAAAGATGATTAGGAGTGACAGAAGAAAAATTTATTGGGGGTTATCCAGGATTAGTGCCAGTCAGACCTAAGCAAAGTTCCACTATCACCAGCAGAGTATTCAAGAAAATTTTTGGCCTCAGATAAATGGTGGGAAATGACACTTCTAAATTTTCTAAGCTGCATGAACTGAATGAGCTGTACAGTATAGATCACATTTAGGCAACTTAGCAATCACTGAGAAGAAAATTTTTTATGTGCAGAATTATGTATATTGTATTGCTCCATTTAACCATTGATTCTCCTCTCCAGGGGATAGGTTTGTTGGTGATGAAATTAGGGTTAACATCAGAAATGGAAAAAAATGTTTAAATTTCCCACAAAGGGAGTTAAACTATTTCCCAGTTAGGGGTAGGATTTTCCACAGTTCTTCCTCTTCTCTCTTGTACAGAGAAGGGAAGTTTTCTTCCAATTGCCAAAATTATCTTCTCCATGCACAAATATTACACAAAGGAGCCTTCCAACTTCACAACTTTTTTCATCCACTGTCACCATATAATAGGACACGGATTGCCATCCTGTGGGGATAGCCTTGAAGTGGAGGGAGATGCAATGGAAGAGCAACTATGATTGTCATAATGTAGTTTCTTTCCAGCAAGTAGTTTTGATCAGAGATCCCAACCCCTTTGAGTGTCATATTTTTTGGAAAAAGAGGGGGTCTGCTAAGACCTCTCTGGGCGCTGTATCCTCCCATGAAAATTGGATTCACTTTTCTCAACTTGTGTGCATTTCTGTCTCTGTGAGAAAATGTTAACATTCTACTGTACAGTATGCATGCATCTCAATTAAGTGTATCTTGTGTTTCAATGGATCATGACCTTTGCTACATATGTTATCATCCTGATGTATCTTTCATGAAAATGTGCATAAATGTTTATGACTGTATTCTAACTTGTTTTTGTAAAATTTTTCAATCATGCTCTCCTTGCTTTCATTGCCTGGAGGCATTAATATCTGAAGGTGGAGTAAATTGCTTATTTGGGGGTTTTCTTCCTTTCTGTCTAAATGTTGTAGGAGTGGGATGAAGATTCATCAACATCTTTGGTCATCATTAAGGGATCAGGAGAGAAGGCTTTCTGTGCAGGAGGAGACATCAAAGGTGACAGATGTTAACATGTGGTGTTAAATGTTATTGAAATCAGTAAACTGTCATACCTGTGGAGAAGTATCATAGTCCTTTATTTTGATTTATTGAATAATTTAGTTCACTGCAGTATTGGCAATGGAGCAGGAAATTCCCCCTGGCCTTTCTACAGTACATCTCATGTGAGAAATTTCAGTTAGTTAGCAGGCAGGTCAGTGAACCACCATCTGACAACAGAACAGTTATTTATGTCACTGATGTATAGAAACATTGGTTAATTTCCTGCAGACAAATATCTTCTTTGTGGGATGTATTTCCAGTGTAAGGTGTCCTCAGGTGCAGTATGGTTTTCAGGAACACTCCTTCCATAACACGATAAGGCTAGGTTTTTGATGACCTTTTTTATTACAGAGAATCCTAGATTCCATGGTAAATAACCCCTGCTTTGCAATGATAGCAACTCTTTGGACAGTGATGACTAGTTTTAATTTGATAAAGATGATGACGTACAGTATGAGGTCACCATGCATAATATTCAGCAGGAAGATTTAAAATGTAAATGATAGTAGGCTAGAATTGTCAGGAGTGGGCATCTTTTTAAGGCTGAAAAAATAAAAAATTGAATCAATTCAAAGAGAATTACAGAAAGCTACCCACCAGGGTAAACAACAGATATGGTACCAGTGCAGTAAAAGGGTTAAATGAGATGGGAAATAGGAGTAAAAGTGTGACTTAGGCTCTAGATGTTTCATATGGCCTAACTTCAAGGCCCTTGCTGCTGTAAAAGTATATTTAACTGAGGCTAATGTATTTGGTTATGCACCTGCTAGCCAACCCAGGCCCACACAGATCCATCCCAAAATAAGAATTTTATTTCCAAAGTGCCCATTGTTACATTTCATTAGTGTTCATTGTATGTCTTTGTTTCATCATTAAATGCAATAAATAATAATGCCATCATCATATCATTTTGTGTATTCATCAATCTTAGCATTTTTGTGACTTGCTCAGCTGTCTTTAGGCTGTCATCATTACAAAGTATGTCTCCATCACAAGGATACTAATCCAGCTATTATTATCAAAATAACAACAAACATCATTGAAATGGTTGCCCCCTTTAGTGGAAAAGAATTTGTCGTCAAAGAAGTGCAAGTAATATTTTTTTTTTATTTTAGAAATAGTGGTCATCATAATGGAAAGTGTTCATGTCTAGCAATATTTGCTTTTTTTGCTTTCAGCACAAAGTTGTGTTATTGTGTGTCTAATTATACAGAGGCACAATGGAGTAAATTGGAATTGTAACAGCAATGACTGGTTGCAATCAAAGGCATACAAACAAATATACTTGCATTTGTGATGATATAAACTTAAAGTGGAAAATTTGAAGCTAGAGGTAAGGTGCTATACTTAACTTTGAAACAGGTCTGCAGTACATGGCAGTCACCTCCCTTTAATATTATACAGGATCAACATTCCAGCCTCTAATTTTAAGTGTGTGAGTGTAATAGCATGCCATCACTCACCTCAAATCATCCTGAGGATTGCTCACCTAGGTAAAGAACTAAGCATGATGTGCAGAAAGTGCTGAACTATTGTATGTACAGTGTATAGAAAGTCAACCAATTTAAAGCTGAATTAGAGATTAAAACAAATTTCTATTCTGTTGTCTCTTTTCTACTTTACAGCTGTCACTGATGCTGGAAGGGTTGGGGACAGGTATTCATCTGACTTTTTCAGAGAAGAATACATATTAAACCATAAAATTGCTACCATGAAAAAGCCATTCATTGCTCTGGTTCATGGCATCACAATGGGAGGGGTGAGTAAGTGTGAAAATTCTTCCTTGAGCTGTTTTTTTTTCCAAAAAGTTGTCTTTACATAAAGATTGACAATCTGTTTAATGTTTTTGTCCTGGAACGTTCCCTACAGAGCATTTTAGCTGCTGTAGATTCATTAGGTTAGAATGAATGGAATTAATTTATTTTGTGAAATGCTAGAATGCATAAATGTTGTCCAGTTCATCACATCGTAATGGTGGATATATTTCAGTATCTACAATGTGATAAATTTGTGAAAATTTAACATTTTTTTTTTCAATTTTTATAGGGTGTGGGCCTTTCTATTCATGGAAGATATCGTGTGGCTACAGAAAAGACCTTATTTGCTATGCCAGAGACAGCTATAGGTCTGTTTCCTGATGTAGGTGGTGGCTATGCCTTGCCAAGAATGAAGGGTCAACTAGGGATCTTCTTAGCTTTAACTGGTTTCAGGTTGAAAGGAAGAGATGTTTACCATTCAGGATATGCAACTCACTTTGTAGAATTGGCTCAGGTTGGTACAGGCAGGACAGGTTAGTACAGGCAGGACATTGTCAGTATTCCAAAAGGGGTTGCTTCAAATCACCAGACAGCTTAAACAAGACATACTTTAACTGGTGCTGGTGCAGTATGACACCTTAACATTAACACTGTAAACTTTAACACACCTTCATTTATTTCAAACATTTTGAAGGGGTTGTGAAAAAGTGTATAATAGAAGCCATGGACCCCCATTCCTTTCCAGCTCCTCTATACCCCTTTTTCTTGGATATCAATGAGCAGAAAATTAAGGAGCATGGTAGATGTGCTGTTTTATTCAACTTCAAGAGATTTGAATGAGCTATTAAACATTCTTCATTCAGATGGGTGAAAAGTCACACCTCTATCAAAGATTTGATGTGAGTAATGGTGTGCTATCACACTCTTGCATACATGTAGCAAAGTTCAAGGCCTGCTGTGAAGTCGGCAGGAGGAGGATGTCTTGAGAGGAGATGGGGAATAATTGGAACATGCTTTGAAATCAAGTCCAGTTTGTTTTGATTGAAAGTTTATGTAAAACTACAGTACTGCATTAATAATTTCATGTATGTTCAAATGCTATTCCATTTGAAGCAGGGACTAGACCTGTTGTTGTTTGTTTCTTTTCTAGATTAAGGACTTAGAGCAAACTTTAATAGAACTCAAAGATCCTTCTGCAGCAAATATAGATGAAGTTGTTAATAGTTTTCATGAAAAGGTAAGCTTGCATGCTCTTATTATTATTACATAATAAATTGATGTTTATCAAAATAGCTCAGTAATAGTTTACTTTTGATATGGTATACTTAGCAAGGGATTAATATCTTGATGTCTTACAGTGAGTGAACTGTGTCCCTCAACTTTACCGAGAAAGGTCTCACATTTCACCAGACTAATATTTTGCCACTTCTAATGCAATGTATCAGTTTCATCGGTACTCATCATCAAAAATACTGTGCCAACACCACATATTAGATAGACTATACAACCCTGTTTAATGATAACATGCTAACCTCATTTAAGAGGCCAAAAACTGAAGATAGAGCTTATTAAAATATGTGACTTTGGTGTATTCAGTACTCATGAGAATCAAAAACCTAAAAAATGGCAAACCTTGAGTGTTTTGCAAGAAACTTGGAAAACTTATCTTAAAACTGGAGATATTTAAAACAGTTTCATATGTTATTAGGAAAAGTGTTATCTAAACAAGGAGGATTTTACATTTTTTTGAGAACAAACTTAAAGAAAAGATGTCATCTACAAAGCCAGCTCTACAAAATTGTGGTAGGTTTGACACTTATAGAAGGGGTTGTCACTCTTTCACTTTGCTGGAAAAACAAATGACAGCTGTATTTCATTGGATGTATTGAAAGAATTGACAGATATTATGGCTGCAAAACCTTTTTATCTTATAGGCTATAAAATGATTTGCAGAACAAAATCTGTCATTTTCACTGTGAGAAGAACAGTGAGCCTGCTTTTAAATTGTGATGGCAAGTCTGTTGTATGCATGACGTAGCCTTAACAGCCATATGTAGACCTAGGCATAAGTTAATATTGCTCATTTGATGTGTCTCTTTCAGAGTCAAATAGACAAAGATAAGCCATTTATATTACAACCTCATCAAGAACAGATTGACAGACTCTTTGCTGGAGAAACAATGGAAGAAATTTTTGAGGCTTTAAAGAGTGATGGATCTGAATGGGCTGTAAAACAGCTAGAGGTGAGCAAGTCAAATTGATGTTGATATATCTTATTAACATTTCCCCATGCTTTTAATACAAATGATGCATCCTCTTATGACCACAGTACTCATGTCTGATACAGATCTAGAGTGCATGGTCCACACATCTTCACCATGTCACATCAAGCTCAAAACAGTATAACTACCCAAAGATTGAACCACAGCAAGGAAAAAGATCATTCCCCAGTGATACATGTTCAAGGTTCTACTTATTCAATTTTCGGAACTGGTTAGTTCATTACTTAGATGAGATTTAACCACACACCAACAAGACTGCGTTATATAGTGTCAGTCAATTGGATAAAAAGTTCAAAGTTTATATTTATTCTCAAGTTTGGTTCAAGTTCAAGTTTGGTTTCCCTTTAGTTGCCTCTTATGGCAGGTGGGGAATAACTTGGTCTTATTCTCTAACCCCAACTGACAGGGGAGGATTTTGGAGACTGGAAGGCAGATTTAGTATATGGTTAACATATTCCAAATCAAAGGCATACTTTTCTAAAATTTTTATTGTAGAATGATCACATAGGACATGCTGAAAGTAGGGAAATTGCTGTACCAGGAGCAATTTTTTTAAGTACAGCAATTACAAGCCTGACATAAAAAGTGAGCCATTTGTTTCCATTTTGTGTCATGGAATGATTTTAGAGATTTCTTATTCTCTATCTAGGGTAACACATGTTCTTTCCACTTAAATAATAAACAAATTTAACAGAAAATATTTTTGTTTGTCGCAAGTGGCAGTTAAATATTCAAATTTCTAAAACAAATCGGTCACTCACTAGTTCGCTCCTACTTCCTCGTCATTGGAATAATAGCAATAGAGTTTACTTACAGTCACATGAGGTCATATTACTGTACTGTATTAGGATTTTCACACCAGTCTCTCTGGCAGGCTGAGAATAGTCTTCCTTTAAAATTTGCTGTACTGTAAACAGTAGTGTTAAAATTTGAAGTCCTAGGTTATGATGTAATTGCTTTAAATTTGCTTGATACTTTAACCCGGAAAATAATAATTTTCATTTTCCTCTCTGTTTGTTGTACTTTCTATCTGCATTTTAATTTCGTCAGTTTAACCAGTTGACTGCAGAATTAGATTATTATATCCTTTGTCCCCTTGCAGAATTCATGTTTGCAAAATTCCGGTCTGATATCAATTTTGTAGGCAATTCATACTGGAACTAATGTCCAAGATGCTATTGTAGAGATGAATCTTAGTGAAAACTTGAGATGTGTAATGCAAGTATGCAATGAGATTTTACATAATGCAGCGCATCAAACCTCTTGCTTGTTCCATGCATTTCATCAAAGTGTCAAAAATGAAAACATGAAAGGGAACAGTCAATATGGCTAGGATATTATCTGTGCATGGTTTACTGTTAAGGGTGTGTACCATTGATTGATTTATTGGCCTTGTCATTAAAGAATCATTCCAGTGCATGTATGACAGGATGCATGTATCCGTATTTTAAAGTAGCATGGCTCTAGTATATCTAATGTAGGTAAAAAGGGGGACACCTACAAGTTATGTTTTGTTGTCTATTTCAAACATATGGATTTATTCTTAAATTTTGCTGTATCATTTATGTACAATTAAACTCTAACCCAAAGAAAGGTTGTTAGATGTCTTCATATTAAACCCTGTCTATATTCTTTATGTCTTTGACACCCTCCCCTCCCCTTCCTCCTCCCAAAGAAACAGGAAGTTTTCAAGACATCTGTTAGTCCTTTCCTGGGCCAATTGTTTTATTCGATCCGTTTCATGTTCTATGATATTTAGCAGTTGATTCTCTAGCATTTCAATTTTTTACCTAATAGGCAGTTCAATGGAGAGGTTAATTGATCACAGAAATAGAGGAACTTTGGTCAATAGAATTTATTGATTTCAAATTACAAGGAAACAATAGACTTTTGAATCTTTTCATTCCTTGAATAATAATAAAAGTAATAATTTTATTTTGTGTACCAATTTACATGAGATATTTCAAACCGGTGTACAAAGGTAAAACAAGAGGTAAAACAAGAAAAATCAAAAATAAAAAAGAAAATCAATTAAGACCTTAAAAGGAGCAAAAAGAAGAGAATAAAAAAACCATAAATAATAAAAAATTGCAAATACAGACAGGAAACCAAAAGCAAGGTAAAGATAAAGAAACAACCTAACAATTAAAAACATCCTGAAACAGGTAAGTTTTCAAATTAGCTTTAAAAGTCCTAACACACACACAGTTTCACAAAAAACCAGTTAAGTTGACCCCAATGTCTTAAAGTTCCATTTCCTTCAAAAAACAGTCCCATTGTTGATACCCCTGGTGAAAGATGTGTCAAGAAGAAATTTATTACTAGATCTTAAGGTTCTGGTTGGTTGATAAATTTTCAACAAATCATTTAGGTATGATGGGGCTAGTCCATTCAGTATCGCATTTGTGCAATGTTTTTTGTATAAAAGTAATTTTTGAGAGTTCATGATTGGTTGTGATATTCCTAGCTTGTACAGTAGGTATTTATTTCAGGTATAGTCATGTGGTTCCTAATAGAAGGTCTATGTGAGCGGTGCAACTCCCTTGCACCCCTGCTTTCTCTTAAGTCAGCCCCCCCTCCTTTTCGGAATGTCTCGATCAGCTCCTCATAGAATATATTTGTCAAATACTAACAATATTAACCAATATTAAGGAGTAAAGAAAATGGTTTTTTACTATTTTATCCCATACAATGTGGATTGTTTATACCTGTTGTGGGGTCTGTCTCTTTTAAATTAAAATCCTCCAAGATGTTCTGTCATATAACTCTGTTTAAACATCAATGGTCTTTAATAGGTCATGCAGAAAATGTCACCAACATCTTTGAAAATATCGTTGCGAGTTATGCGGGAAGGGGCCAAACTTGATCTACCTGCAGATTTGAAGACGGAGTATCGATTGTCTCAAGGTTGTATTGTAAGTGAACAGTTTATTGGTAAATTTTGTCTTCCCAAAAATGTCCTAGTTGGTTAAATATTGTAAGTCTTGCATTCATTTGTAGCAGATATATTTGTGTTTAACCCAAAATGAAAGAGTATGTGTAGCTTTTTTGGTAAAGTGCTTATTTTCAAACTTGAGCAAATAAACTGTGCTATTCTTGGCAGGTGTCAAGGATCATCAGGTATCAAATTTTGCAACCTTTTAAACAAATACACATTTAGATAGCAAGCATGGATGGTATGTGGATGCAATATACTATTAAGATTAAACTCTTTCTACTAGAGGTCATCTCTGTTTGCCAGAGGTCAACTCTTATGAAGTTGGTGTATCTGAATATATGAAGTATTCATTCTTCTCATCAATTGAGGTGTATGTGTATTGTAGCCTTGCAAATATCAGGATGCTCCTTTGTGAAAGACTTTTCTGCCACAGTAATAACCAGTTTCATCCTTAGCATATAATTCTTTATCAGAATGCTTTTTAGAAGAGCTGCCTCTTGTAAATTTTGTCTTCTGTAAAAGCAGTGTTTGAAAGTTAAGTAGAGTTAAAGTGAAGAGTACCTTAAGTATGAAATTACTAAATGATTGAAATGTTTGAAAAAAATAATCTAAATGGACCAAGCTTTGTCTTGATGGAAATTTCCTGAGCTGAGATAGAAAATGTTGAAGATGATTAAGTTTATAATGTTAGATTGCCCAATTGTTTGTGATGTCATTCTTGTACTACCCACACACACATCCCTGTCCTTGTTTTTCTTGGTTTTTGAGAAGCCCCTGTTACTTGTCCAAAAATGTGATCAGTGTGTGTCACTCTTATAAAATAATTCAACTATACAAACCCATTTTGTACAGTGTGCTGTAAAAGAAATCAAAATTTTTAATGTCATGTAAAATATCAAGTTGCCCAAATCAGTCAGACAATTCATGCTAAAAAAAAAATAATTCCCTACCCAGGTCACAAAATTTGAATGACAGGTCAGTTTATTCCTTACATTTCCCTATATGATCTACACTATCAGATGGTGATCTGCTCATTCTCAACCAAGGGAATGAAAAACAAAGGTCATTGTTAACATTCTACTCTGAGGAGCAGCCTATTTTAATACCAAAGCTTTGATACAGATTTGAAAACAATAACTTTCTATAAATATTCAACTAATAGTAGAATAAAATAGCAATAGAAGTTGTTTTTGTCTTAAGATCTTGATGGGTTGTCTTCCTTGGCTATTGCTCAGACTAAGCAGGAAAATAAGCCCTTGCCCCAAGAAAAAAGAAAAATAGAGAGAGAAAAGTTATTTTTGTGCAAAATAAGGAAGTATTGTCAAAATAAGCCCCTCCCCCCCCCAAAAAAAAAAGAAAAAAATGAAAAAGTAAAAACAGAGATGAAGGTTAATTTTCTGCAAAATAAGGAAGAATTGTCAAAATAAGAGATTTTGGGAAATTTCATTCTACATTAAGTTGCTGTAACTGAAATGAAGATAAATGTCATGGCAAGTTACAAAAGCTGAAAATTTTGAATTATCCTTGATAACTGGCATTAGAATATATCTTGGATCTTGTTAATAATTTCCTGTTTCCAATGTATTCTTCTTTGTGTACGTCTATTAATTTTGACTTTATTTTCATTTTTAGAGAGGCAAAGACTTTTATGAAGGTGTGAGGGCTGTACTTGTTGACAAAGATGGTAATCCTAAGTGGAATCCTGCCACACTGGAAGAGGTCACACCAGAAATTGTTGATGCACATTTTAAGCCACTGGAAGATGACTTGGAATTATAAAATGATTCTAGTGATGTCAACTAAGTGACTAACTGAACCCCAATGATTCACCTTGCAAAAGAGAATACTGTTTTGAAGATTTCATTGAAGAGTCTGTTGAAAAATTGCTGCATAAATTAAACAACCTATTGTTACAGTCTTCATTATAATTTTTGGCACACTGTTATTGAAAGCAATACGTTCCTGTGATCATTAGTGAGTAAAGGACAACTGTGTGTGATGATGCTTTTATCTGTATTGCATGTTGGTAATATATTCTATAGATATGCTGCCACTACTATGTTGCCTGCATCCTGTAGCCATGAAGCTGGAAGCAAATAGCAAGTTTTAGCCATCTTGAGCTGGCAACTAGTAGCCCAGAATCTATAAGAGAAATGATAGAACTTCATGTTCATGTATCTTGAGATCAATAAAGTTAAAGGCTTTTGCCCCCTTCAAAGACTATTTTCTCAATAGAGCTACAAAGTTGGTTTAAATGCATTAACTGTGGCAATTTCAGAGACAAGCTTCACCCCAAAAAACACTTTTTTCTTGGGTAACATTGCCTAAAAGGTCCTATTCAGTTCTAGCGGTATGTTTTGTATCATTATTGTAGTGCGCCGCACTACAATATTGGCATTCACTGGCCGACTGACAATTTCTTTTGTGAAGCCTGTTATGGCCCACAACTTATTTCCCTGCGCGTACCGTAACTTAGTTCGTACAAATATCCATGCTCTACCCTTTAACAATAGCAGTAAGTGCAATCTGTGGCCGTCTTTAAACAAAAATCAACTTCAGAAAAGCAAATACTACACTTACAAGGCTGATTTAAGGAGTTAGCTTCATGAAAGAGCATTGCGGATAAATTTCCAGAAAACGCGATGTAATGTGGTTCGGCCTTTTCACACTGAAGTGATAAGCCTGGAGAAACAATCGCTGCTTCCAAATTGGTATACGTAACACGGCGCCATTGCGTACACTATCGTTGAACAGTATCAAGACGTTATTGTACAGTATCTTCATCTAGCTACTACGGAGCAGGGTATTGCCAATTCCCTGTAGGGAACGAATTGGCTTTACTGCATTGGATTAAGCGACTTGTGCTGAAGTTCTATTATCATGCTTTATTTCAGTGGTAAAAGCAGAAGCTATTTTGACAGCAGTCTGATCGAAACGTTTTTGTAGCATGCATTGCGAAGTAACGAAACACGGATGTTAAAACACACAGCGTCAACAGTTATTCGGCCTTCCACGAGACAGTTGTCATATGCATGCAGCGGTGCAGTCAGAGAGCTTGAGAGGGCGTCATTATTTAACATAAGGAACGGTGAAAGGGGAGTCGAGAACCGATAAAACCATTTCAGGCAGGAGTAAACAACACAACAGAGCATAACGTATGGCTAAGTAGGCTACTCTGCACGAGTCCTTGAACGGGACTATGCTTCGTCCACTTCATTTTACTCCACACTAGACTGTATACGGAGTAGGTCCTACCGTTAAGCACAGTACACGGTCTTGTTCAAGGACTACTCAGCACTTGCTTCATTGTTGGCAAATATGCTTCAAAATAAAGATAGTGACTGACTATTAGCATAGAAGGTCCGGATTTACTCCATCATTGGTTACTCTTCTATGATTTCTTTATGCTTCCAGCCAAGGAGCTGGGAGACAAGTGGTCCATCTTTTTACTATCAAGAAATAGGGTTGAGAGGAGTGGCCAAAAAGAAACAACAGCCCGTCTTCCCGCCATGAACAAATCCTAAAGTTCAAATAAAAACTGGGCTACTGTACTAACTGAAAAGACATCTTTAACACGCACTACAATTCTGCGTATTTGCAAGCAAATGCAGTTCTAGTTCATAATATCCTCTAGATTAAAGGGACAATCAGAGTTTGCCTAAACAAGGTTCCCCTGAATTTAATTCTGCATCACAATCATGTATTGAGTTCAAAAAAACAAAAAGTATTTGTCACCATAGTTTGAGGTTGTGATTGGTCATAATGGATGAGGGTGTCTAGTTTTTCACCTGTGTGGAATCTTGTTACCCAAACAAAAATACAAAATGCCCATTCAACAGTCATTAACAAAGAAATAACTTCAATGATCTGTTGGTCCTGGTCAGTAAGTTGAAAAAGGAAAAGTGCAAGGACAGAAGGCTAATATGAGCAGTCAAAGTCTTATTACCCCTTTAAACTAGAAGTTCAAAGTTGAAGTGTAAAACCCTAACATTCCTTTCCCTTTAGGTATGGGTGTTAAGTCCCTAACCTTCATAATATCCTCGTTTTAGAGATACTTATTTAATGGCTTATTTTATATGAAAACTTTTATCAAAATAGGGGCTGAGGGCTATGCCATGGTAATGGAATGTTTTCAATTAAATTTTCAATACTGTTCAACAGTAAAGATGTAAAGATGTTTGAGAATAAGTTCGATTGTCGCCATGCTTAAATATTTTTTCTTTTTTGCATCTAGCATCATGGGAAATCAAATAAAGTGTGAATTTTGACCTTTTCTAATCAAATTTGGTTTATGAAATGAACCCAGTCTGCTAGGAAGAGGCTAAAATAAAATTTAAAGCATTGCAATCTGGCTAGTAATGAACTTCCTTGGTGGGCAACTGATTTGATAACAAGAGTAAAGACATGGGATAATTTAGTGTTCAAAATTTGCATCACAGTTTTGCTGTCTCTGGGTTCCTCTTTCACAAAATCTTTATTAGTACTACAATAGGATACCATGCAAAAGTTTTAAACATCAGAATCACGTTTTGTTAATGTGTTTATGATATAAGACTTTTAACTAAATTATCTGAAGAAGAATGATCATTTAAATCTAATAAATTATATATGTAAAGTTCATGTGTTGTTAAACTGTTCTTTTTTATGGTTTGCTGTTGACAATTTGATGCCCTGCTGGGCATGGAAAATATATTTATGAAGTCATTGTACTGCAAGCACTCTCAGTAAATACCAGAGGGACAATGAGAAAGGTGAGAGAGGTTGGGGCTGGTGATGGATGTTGGAGATGACTGGTGGGTTGACGTTATTCATGTGAAAGGGAGCAGCGTCTCTTGTTAAAGCATCAATGATCAGGGGTATATCCAAATTTTTCTCACCATGTGCACAACTTGGAAGTTTAGGTGTGTAACTTCAAAACAAGGGGAAAACCAGCACCAGTTGTCATGTAGTAAACTTTTGCCAAACTTGCCACAAAGTTTTCAGAAATGACACAAAAGAAGGATGTGACCTTTCATGACCCTTTTTGGTTCCTTGCGTTAGCAAAAGGAACCTATGAAGTCAGGTTGGCGTGTGTGTGTGTGTCTGTGACGCTAGCTTGGGTACGCTGTAACTCTACAAGGGAAAGTTGGATTAAATTAAAACTTGGTATATAGAAGTGCCATAGTTTGAAGGTGTGCCCTATCATTTTTGGTGGAGGTCAAAGGTCATTTGGAGTCACCAGAGGTCAAAAACTAAAAACCTTCTCAACATGATATTTCAAGGTAGGAAACTTGGATAGATGTCATACTTGGTGTGTTATCGTGTAAAGATGAAATCTGATATGTTTGGTGAAGGTCAAGGGGTCATCTGGGGTCACCAGGGATCAAACACTGAAAAACGTTTTAACACAGTATTTTAAGGTAAAAAGGACAGATTTAAAAGCAATCTGTGTTTGGTTAAGGTCAAAGGTCATCAAGGTCACTGGAGGTCAACCACTGGAAATGTTATTTAGAAAATGTTGTAAGCTAGATAAAGATAGGTTCAATAAATTTTTTATCTCACCTGGTTTTGCATGCTTACACACCCAAACACCTTAGAAATTTGGCCTAAACATTTGTTCAGTAATGAGGACTTTGGGTTGTACACAGATTTTGGACCATTCAAAGTTGTAAGAGGGCAATAACTGAAATTTGTAGATTTCAATGAGCACAGGTCACACTGCATTAAACTGGTCTCTCTGCCAGTGGAAGCAATGCATGGATTATACAGTATGTCTCTTTAATACTGCTGTGCTCTGTGGGGTAACCTAATCTTCATTCTATTTATCACACCCCATTAATCACTTGCTTTCTGCTTAACTGCTGAATAAACCCTGTTTTCTGTGTAGAGATAGAAAACAGGACAAATGGTACAGTAGATTGTTTTAAAGTAATAGCAAGTTTTATTTGAAAGCAGGTAAAATAACTTATGAGAGAAGTACAAGGGGTGTTTTTCTCTCTTTAACCACATTGTGTATTGTTTATTGGTGATAATATCAAGTTTGATTACAAGCATAAATACATATGGAAATGAGGAAATGTTTTTGAAGGATCACCAAGCATTATACATGTTGAATGGCCACAAAAATTTAATCATTGATATCATGTAATATTTGGAGAATTTTTGTGATGGCTGAGGCGGTTTAGCCAATCAGAAGGTTGGGTTACGAATCAGAAGGTTATGTGGTCTCCAATTCCACACGTGCTCATTTATCCCCATCAGCGCCAATCCTGTTCTCCAGCCGATCTGTGAAGGTATAAACATAAAGGGTACCGGTTAGCATGCAGTTAAGTTATGACTGACGTCTTGATACACGTGTCTAGATATGCTGAATAATGAGAATGGTTGAAGTTGAATGGGGTAGCGACAGTCTTATCGCCATCCGCTGGTAATTGTTACGTAATTATAGCCACACCCAAGTCTACACCAAGCAGATTGTGACGGTGGGAACTAGTGAGTCAGCTGGCACCATCGATCTGTTGTAGTAGGCAGTTCATTTGGGCAATTGAATGGCTCTGCCAGTGAGTTGAGAAGCCACCAGTATGTTAAATACTCTGGCAGAGATAAATGCTGCTGGCGGTGATTTGCCAATGATATGCTGATGAATAGCCGAGGTTGCACTGCCGGTATAAGCTGGACCCCAATTAAGCTGACCGTGGCAGTTGAAATGCTGCAACCGTAGTAATGCTTTGCCTACCAGAATACTGCAATCTGTGACGCTGCAGGGCTAGGCTTAGGTCTAGATAAGCTACGTAGTAAATGCCAATACAGTTATAGCACGTAAGTTAGTGTGCGTAAGTAAACTGGCCTAAATACAAGCGATGACTTGGTTGTTTTGATCGTGCACCTTGCGGCGCTGAACAACAAGTGGACGTTCTTGTGATTATGATGATACGAGGCCAAAGTGAGAAAGACAATCGATATAACTGTAGATAAAATGTTGATTGCAATGCTAAGTACTCTATAGTACCTGTATGGTCTTCTCTGCAAGAAAATGCTGTCTCGAAATTGCTGGTTGATGAGTCGAGACTACAGATGAAAGGCGTCTGCTGAGTGCAATCACGTAATGCTGCAGCAGTGAAGTGTTCTATTCGCAGTACAGTCTACAGCATGACCTCAGTGTACGTGACTATGAAAACTGAATGTGTGCTCAACAGCTGTAGGCATGTTGACCCTAATTAACATAATCTATGCCGGAATGTTTGGTTGGAATGGAGAGAAAAAGTACATTTGAAAGAGAGGGCGCTAAAGCTAATCACTACAAATATAAGTACTAAAATACCCCTTGTGAAGATGTTACAGACATTAAGTATGAGCTTTCGCTTCGCTCTATTTCGAAGACTGGCTTTACTGTACACTAGTTCTTATAATATCCAGCAAGGAACCACAGAGCCCATTGGGCTCTTGTTCGAAATTCTAACTGCACTGTATTTTTATGAAAACGTGACATCAAATGTAAAAGCATAAAAAACCAGTTGATAAACTTGTAGCCGGTGTACATTAAGACCAGGGACCTTACCTAAAATATTGTCCTGATTTCTGCATTCTGTTGAAGAATAATAGCCAATTCTTAATTTTGAAATGAAATATGATTTGCAAGCTTAGATTGTTCTAAATCTGTTTCGTCTAAGTTTTCAATATCGTTCGTCAACAGATCACACTTGTGAAGCCAATATTTATCAACCAGTATTTCCCAATAAATTCCCCACCAACTTCTCATCACTTCGTCCCTCACTCCCTTCTCTTGACTTTGACTTTCCTTGCCTTTGCTCTCCGTCATGTTTTCAACATTGTTTATCCCGTCCCCAAAATTGCATGACTGGAAAAAAGTTGTTTTCGACTAAAACCACTTATTTGTTAGAAACAGGCCGTAAAACTCCATCTAACTAACAAACCAACTCAAACGTCCACCACCTTGTACCGCCAAAACCCGCCTTTCAAAAATATATCATGTAGTTTATCACCATAAACAATGAAAAGAAAAGTTTTTGCAAGTAAGAACAAAAAACATATTTTCTTTTCCCTGAAAATTTTTGTTCCCATATGCGTGGGCACAGCTAAATTTTGTCCCAATTTTACCACCCAAAAACTGTAGACCTCTCTGGATGTGCATGAATACGGTGACAACGTTAACGGAAAATACATTGACCGAATTTATCCCAAAGTGAGAAGAAAACAAATAGGCCTACAGTAGTCACTTCAAATTTCCAAGTCGTCACCCAAAAATTTCCTCCAAGATTTTTCCAGAAAGGGAAACTCCCTCTCCACTAGACTTAGCCAAGTCTCTCGCGAATGTTCCGCGGGGAGCTGACAACTTTCTGTTCAAAATCCCGTACCTGCCTACTGCAGCATAGTACAGAATATCGTATTTTCCTTTTGTTTAATGCGCCCTCTATAGGTCTATTAATTGCATCGTTTCTCAACGAGAAGCGATACCTTTATAGACCGATTAAGGGCGTATTAGAAAAAAGGCAAATACACAATGCTGTACTATGCTGAATACTGGATTTGTGTAGAGGTAGTGTTTTCAGCTCCCCGGGGAACACTCACGAGAGACTTGGCCAAGTCTACCTCTCCACCTGTT
Organism: Holothuria scabra; assembly: GCA_037179385.1. Taxonomy (NCBI): domain Eukaryota; kingdom Metazoa; phylum Echinodermata; class Holothuroidea; order Aspidochirotida; family Holothuriidae; genus Holothuria; species Holothuria scabra. Next base: position 5,684,607 of record CM074187.1, on the reverse strand, counting down.
CCGCTTGGCAAAGCCATTGTAAATCAGGGGTGGCGCTAGGATTTGCCCGACAGGAGGGCCAACATTTCAAGGCTCTAACAAAGTTGATGAGTTAGTTCCGGTGGGCCGTGACTTGGCAGAATTTGAGGCGCGCCAAGCGCGCCGAAAATTTTGGTTTTCTTTTTAGCAAATACTTAAAAATCCGGAGTAAGTTATTTTGAAGAAAAAAATTAAAATTTTTGAAAGAAATTTGTTTTTTTAAAGACCATTAAAAAGTTGGAGTGTTTATTGAAGAATCTGTTTGAAGAATTTGTTTTGTTTTTTGGTAAGGTTGTAATGAAAATTTGGGTTCTTTATTAAGTGATATGACTTTCAAGAGCAAAATTAGGGAGGATGCCTGGGTGATGAACAGAGTTGGCTTTGCTTATTTGTTGTACTGAGTATCCATCGGAATTGGAAAATTTTGCCACTTTTAACAATCTGAAGCTTATATTGGAGACAAAATGGTAATTTTGTGACAGATTTTGGATTTTTTTAGAAGAATCTGACCTTCTCATGAGAAAAATCAAGTAGGGGGTCGATCTGTAGTTTTGTTGGGGTTACTGAATATCATCAGGCAGATTAAGGCCCTCGGACTACATTGGAACATTTTCCGGCGGAAAAAGTTTGGCTTCCCATATATTTGAAGTTTTATATTTTATATATAAAAAAGCGTACGGGAGCGTTTCAGTTTCGGAGGGGCAGAATTGTTTTAATTTTTTTGTCCGGCAAATTTAATCCAGCCCGAAAGACTATCTAAGTGAGCGTATAGATTTTTGAAAAATTGAGAACCCCCAAACAGCAGGAAAGGGCATTTTCCGGGCTGGTAACTAGAAACAGAGTACGACAGTCATTATTTTGAGTTTTCTTTCGAAATAAAATTTTCACTTTACAATAATGCCCAAAATCGAAGAATAATTTGCAAGAATGCATTGTTCTGTTACGTACTCTGTTCGACTAAAACACTATCTAAGCGGAACGCCATCATCAGTCGGCGCGGAACGTCCAGAAAATTGTTAAAAAGTCTAACCCCTCAGACAACCGGAGATGGCATTTCCCAGATTTGTCACTAGAAATGAAGCAGTCGTTATTTTGAATTTTCCTTTGAAATGACAGTTTCACTTCAATAGAAAAAAACCAACTTGCTAAGTGATCAGAAAATAACCAGATAAAAGGTACTGCTACAATTAGATGTTATGCTTGGTGTTGTCTCTTTTCGGGGGAAAACTATGCAACGGAATTGAAACATACTCATGTTTTTGACTCTATAATGATCTTTGTTGTATTCAATTGCAAGGTCCACTAAATAGATGAAATTTTCAACCTGACTGCAAGAACCCTTAATGATTCTACTTCCAACGTATTTAGCTTTAATTGCCTTTAAATGAATTTTCAGTCAGACTTATGGGGGAGACATTCGCACACTTGTGTTAATCATTACGTATAGCTGAAAACTGCTTTGCCGATTTTCATTACCGTTGCTTGAATTCGGCTGTCGGGGCAGGTCAGATAGCAGACCATTGGACACTGCATGCACATGAACAACCTCTCGTCCGTTTTGTAAGGAAAATTTGGAAGTGTGAGTTTCCTTGAAGAATATGGTCTTCCAGTAAGCAAAATGAAGAAGATCGTCTGGGTGACTGAAGTTTATCAGGTTCACATATTTTATAGTGGGCATGTAGATGAAGGTTCCCCGACGAAATTGGATTTTCTCAACAACAGGGGGAGGGAAGCCTTCCCCGACGGGGGCATACCTTGCACGCACGGATTGAAGATGTGATGAGGGATAGCAGAGCTAGTAGGAAGTGATGAAAAACCGATTCAGATATGCATTAAAATAGCGTGACAAAAGAAAAAAATAGTTCATGATTATCCATCCAGTATTTTCAGTCCTTTACGTTTTTTTTTTTATATAAGGGCCTCCCTGATAGAAAATGCCGTCCTTCCCCGACAGGGGAGCAGATAGGAAAAGGTACATGAAATGAGGTAAAATAGAGCCAAGAAGTGATTTAAAATCGATATCGATAATTATGTATTAAAACAGCATTACAATACAACAAATGTGTTCAAGATCACCAATCCAGTAACTTTAGTCCTGGTAGGGTTTTCATTATTTTTTTTTTATCATTTTTAGGTCTCCCCCCCAAAACCGTCGACCCTTCCCGACGCGGGCGCCAACCTGCTGTATATGTGCAGTCAATGTAGTGATGAATATCATGTTCCAGTTCTTCCGACCTATTCCTGTTACGTCTAACTCAAGTCGCGATATTGAAACAATATTTTCTCAGTTCTTGTACTTCCTATAACAGGCTGTAAAGGGAACGTACAGTCAGTGGCGGAGGAAGCAATATAAACGTGGGAGGGGGGGGGGGAACTTTCACCTTGCACCTCACCCTACCCCATTGACTAAAATGTACATTTGTGATGCTAAATTTTCGCCTTTTTCTACGAGCAAGAACAATTTTTTTAAGTAAAAAAATAATGTCCTTACTCTTATTTTTCAAATGAAACTGCGCACTGAAAAACGGAAGTATTCGTTTTTTGCCAGCCATGCTACACTAGACAACAATTCCGGCATATCTATGCCCTCTGCTACAGTGGCGTAGCTAGACTTTTTTTCAAGGGGCAAGCACCCAAATTTTCTGATTTTTGTGTTAAGTGTGAACACTACTGTAGGAATGTAATTTTTGGAGATTTGGACAAATGAAAAAAGGGGTTCTGACCCGGGAAGGAGGGGGGGTGGCATCCCTCAGTCATTTTTGGCTGGGGGCTGTTTCCCCCCAGCTTGTTAAATTTTTAAGTGATCATGAAATTATCAGATAAAATCTACCACTCCCATTGGGTGAAATTGTTTTGTATGTAGCTTTTCGGGAAAAACTGCAGATCGGAATACTAGTAGAGGTGAAACATGCGAATGTTTTTCACTCGATTGCTACTATATGGCTAAATTCACGATCTAATTATGAAGTTACCCACAGTATGTGACTGTCCGAACTCCCCACTATGAATGATTTTTCTCTTAGTTAACGCCTTATGCTCTAACGCTTCCTTTGCAGAAAATTTGGAAAAAATATTTGTAGAAGGAATTTGGAAGATTAAAGAGTCAATCTATAGCCTACATAATTTAACATGGTTTCAATTTGAAGCCCCGGCTACATTTGTAGGGGCCGGTTCTGATCATATCGAGACCTTTCTAATCAAAGGTGCTAATAACATCAAATATGGAACTGTACTTATCTCAAAATGGGAAATCACTCGAAAAATTATTCCAAAGCGGGGCGCCACCACTAGTTGGAGCAGAGCGTCCAGAAAATTTGAAAATTCGTACCTCTCAGACAGTCAAAAAAGACATTTCCCAGACTTGTAAAGGAGATCCAAGCAGTCACTTTTTGAAGTTTCAATTGCAGATAAACGTAAGTTCGTTCCAAACTAAAATTCCGCCAGAAAGACTAAGCGGAGCGCCACCATTGGTTGTCGCGAAGCGTACAAAACATTTTCAAATATTTGACCCTCAGACAGTTGAAAATGACATTTCCCGGGCTTATATGTGGATCTAAGCAGTCGCTATTTTGAGTTTCCTTTTGTAAAAAATGATCTCTTAAAACTTAAATTCTGCTATGAAGCGGTCTAAGTGGAGGACCGCCATAAATTGGGGCTAAAGTTAAAGGGAAATTTGGAAAGATATGACCACTTCAGACAGTCAAAAATCTCATTTCCTATGCTTATATATGGTCTTAAAAGTCGCTAATTCGAGGTTCTGTTTGCGCAAAAAATGTTCACTTGAAACTAAAATGCTGCTAGGGAGACTATATCTTGCCGGAACTTCACCACTGGTTGGCGCAAAGCTAACAGAAAATTTTGAAAAATCGGACCCCAGAGACAGTCGAAATGACATTCCCCAGGCTTACAGGGGGATATAGGCAGTCGCTATTTGATCAGAAAATTACCAGATAAAATGTAGCACTACCAATCGATGAAATGGTCCCGCTTATTTTCGGGGAAAACTACAAACCGAAATTGAAAACATGCTAATGAATTTTAGTCGATTGAGACTCTTGGCTAAATTCAATATAAAGGGAAAAAAATTGTGTGCCCGAACTTCCGACTATATATGATTTTACTTTTGAAAAAATTATGCCTATGGGGATTTTAGCAGTCGCTTTTTTGATCAGAAGAATCAGATAAAATGTACCACTCCCATTGGATGAAATGAAGTAGATGATTTTTCTTCTATCAGTAACACTTATTGACAGAATTGTTTCGTTTCAAGGTGTATTGAAATGAATTTTCAAGCAGACTTACCGGAAGACATCCCGAAGTCACCATGCATCATTAAAGTATCGAAAAACAAATCACCCGATTCTCATAACCATTCCCCGTATTTGGCTCTAGAGCAGGACATATGGCAAACTTTTGGGCACCTGAACACCTGTCTATCCATTGAATTAATTTGGCAATTGAAAACGTCCCAACATTTTTTTAACCTTTGCCCGAATATTTGACCATTTCGGGTAAATTTTTGCCAGACCACAGTGTGAAGTTAGGATGATGAAAACTTTTTTTTCACATTCTACTCAAATGTGTCGCAGATCTTTTTTATTTTCCATGAAAATTGTATTTTAATTATAGCGTCTTCTGTTTTTTGGCAAAGATATTAAAATAATCGGCCATATCGGGTATTGTGTTACACAAGGTTTAAAAACATTCTCAAGAATAACTGTTTCTTTTAAGCCATAGGCTTCCCAAATGTGTCGCGATTTCTTTATCTCTTTATCTTTCGTTACTATGTTACCCTTATTATGATACTTTTCCATATTCGGGCAAATGCTTGAAAGAATTTGGATATTCGACAATTTCGGGCACTGTGTTGTCATTATCTTTGGAGTAACGTTCACAGTTTTTTGAGCTGATAGACCCAAATATTCTACCCACCACACCGATTATGATTTTGGAACGGTTTTGTGCATCCCAAGAATTGAAAAAAATCCCTACATGAGGAAGAAACATGCCAGATGCTAGGAGCACACTTCAATCCACACGAAGGTAGCCAATTTTAGCCACTCCAAATCTGTTTAAAAATTATGCATCCTGAAACCCGACGAGTTAAAACTCAAGAGATTCCAAAGATATAAAGCTTGTCAGTCACAGTCTACCTGAATTTATTCCGAAATTCAGCCTGAGTGGGGCACAATTGTGCAGAATGCCCTGCAACTGTATGAAGGGCGAAAGTAAACGCTCCTAAAGGCAGGGGTGGCGCCAGCGAGGGGGACGGGGGCCATGCCCCCCCCCCCCGTCGGGGAAGGTCGGAGATTTCGTCGGGGAGGCCTAAAAAATAAAACAAAATAATAATAAAAAAAAACGTACAAGGACTGAAATTACTGGCTGGGTGAACATATTTTTTGTTTTGAAATGCTATTTTAATACATATCGGAATCGATTTTCAATCACTTCTTCTTTGCTCGGTTAATTCTCATTTCATGCACCTTGTCCTATCTCCTCCTCCGTCGTGGAAGGACGGCAATTTCCTTCGGGGAGGCCTAAAAATGGACGTAAAGGACCGAAGTTACTGAAAGGATGATCATGAACTTTTATTTTCTTTTTGAACTATTTTATTCTTTTGTAACGGTATTTTTATGCCTATCTGAATCTATTTTAATCACTTCTTACTAGCTCTGTTATCCCTAATCTCATCTTCAATCCTCAAGGTCATGCCCCCGTCCGGGACGGCTGCGCTTTCCCCTGTTGTTGAGAAAACCCAATTTCGTCGGGGAGCCTTCATCTGCATGCCCACGTTAACCTAATAAAAGATGCGGTTCTTATAAACTTCAGTTATCCGGACGGTCTTCTTGATTTTGCTCACTAGAAGAACATATTCTTCAAGGAAACTCACAATTCTTAATTTTCCTGACAAAAAAAGACGAGAGGTTGCTCAGGAGCATGCAGTGCCCAATGTTCTGCCACCTGGCCTGCCTCTACAGCCGAATTCTAGTAACGGTAATGAAAATCAGACAGGTTTTTTTCAGCTACACATAGGCTGACGATAAACAGTAGTGTGAAAATGTCTCCCAATAAGTCTGACTGAAAATTCATTTGAAGCCACCTTGTAACGTGACATATTTTCAAAAATTCAAATACATAGGAACACAAATCATTTATAGTCTGGAGTTCTGGAAGTTACGTAGAAAATCTCATCTTTTTAGCGGGCCTTGGAATGGACTACAACGACGATTCCGTTACAGAGTTTTCCCCCGAAAAGAGACAAGAACATTACATCTAATTAATTGCAGCAGTACCCTTTTATCTGGTAATTTTCTGATCACTTAGCAAGTTCGGCTTTTTCTATTGAAGTGAAACTTTCATTTAAAATGAAAGCTCAAAATAACGACTGCTTCTTTTCTTGTTACAAGTCTGGGAAATGCCTGTTCCGGCTGTCCGAGGGATTAGATTTTTTAACAATTTTCTGTACGCTCCGCGCCAACGATGGTGGCGCTCCGCTTAGATAGAGTGTTTTCGTCGAACAGATTACTTCACAGAACATTGCAAGCTTGCAAATTGTTCTTCGTTTTAGGACAATATTATGAAGTGAAAATTTTACTGCGAAAGAAAGCTCAAAATAATGACTGATTTTTTTTTAGGTACGAGCCTGGGAAATGCCATTTCCTGCTGTCCGGAGGTTCTTCAGTTTTAAAATATTTCTGTGCTCTGCACTTTGCTTGTCATTCGGGCAAAATTACATTTTTCGGACAAAAGAGCCAATTCTGCCCCTCCGAAACTGAAACGGTCCCGTCCGTCTATGTCAATATATAAAATATAAAACTTTAAATGTATGGGAAGCCAAACTGTTTTTGCGGGAGAATTTTCCCAATATGGTCCGAGTTCCTTAATCTGCATGATGATATTCAATAACCCCAACCAAACTACAGATCACACCCTACTTGATTTTCCTGTAAGAAGATTAGATTTTTTCATTAAACCCGTAAATCTGTCATAAAATTACAAGTTTCCTCCAGTATAAGCTTCAGATTAGTAAAAGTGACAAAATTTTCCAATTTCGAGGGATACTTCGTACAACCGGAAAGCCAAAAGGCTTAGTGATTCCTTGCCATCAAATACCTTACCTGCTTTCAAATTGAAAGTGCTTGATAGATTTTTCTTTACATTTTAGGCACAGAATTTTCACAATTTTACCCCTGGTGACCTCAAATGACATTTGACCTCTACCAAAAACAATAGGCTTCTTTCTCTCAACATGACAAATCTATATACCAAATATGAAAAGTATCTGCTACTCTTATCTGGAGATATTGTGTTTACAAGCCATTTTCGAAGTTTTGGCAATTTTACCGCTGGTGACCTCAAATGACCTTTGACCTCTACCAAAAGCAATAGGCTTCCTTCTCTCAACATGAAAAATCTATACACCAAGTATGAAAATTGTCGGGCAATCCTATCTGAAGATATCATGTTTACAAGCCATTTTCGGTGTTTTCACATTTTTACCGCTGATGACCTCAAATGACCTTTGACCTCAGCCAAAAACAATAGACTTCTTCCTCTCAACATGACAAACCTATATACCAAGCATGAGAAGTGTTGGTCACTCCTATCTGAAGAAATCATGTTTAAAAGCCATTTTCGGGATTTTCCCAATTTTACCGCTGGTGACCTCAAATGAACTTTGAATTCTACCAAAAGCACTAGGCTTCTTTCTCTCGACATGACAAATCTATATACCAAATATGAAGAGTATCTGTCACTCCTTTTTGAAGAAATCCTGTTTACAAGCCATTTTCAGTGTTTTCGCAGTTTTACCGCTGATGACCTCAAATGACCTTTGACCTCTACCAAAAACAATAGGGTTCTTCCTCTCAACACGACAAATCTATATACCAAGTATGAAAGTTGTCGGGCAATCCTATCTGAAGATATCGTGTTTACAAGCCATTTTCGAAGTTTTCGCAATTTTACTGCTATTGACCTCAAATGACCTTTGACCTCTACCAAAACAATAGGCTTCTCTCTCTCAACATGAAAAATCTATGTACCAAGTATGAAGAGTGTTGGTCTCTCCTAACTGAAGATATCATGTTTACAAGCCATTTTCAGTGTTTTCGCAATTTTACCGCTGGTGACCTCAAATGACCTTTGACCTCTACCAAAAACAATAGGGTTCTTCCTCTCAACATGACAAATCTATATACCAAGTATGAAAATTGTCGGGCAATCCTATCTGAAGATATCGTGTTTACAAGCCATTTTCGGCGTTTTCGCAGTTTTACCGCTGGTGACCTCAAATGACCTTTGACCTCTACCAAAAACAATAGGGTTCTTCTTCTCAACATGACAAATCTATATACTAAGTATGAAAAGTGTCGGTCACTCCTATCTGAAGATATCGTGTTTACAAGCTTTTTTTGAAATTGTCGCAATTTTATCGCTGGTGACCTCAAATGACCTTTGACCTCTACCAAAAACAATAGGGTTCTTCCTCTCAACATGATAAATCTATATACCAAATATGAAAAGTGTCGGACATTCCTATCTTAAGATATCGTGTTTACAAGCAAGTGTCACAAACACACACACACACATACACACCCACACACGCACACACGACATCACCATCGCATAGATTCCTTGCCTGCCTACGGCAAGGAATCAATAAATAACCAAAGCCAACTCTGTTAATCACCCCAACATTCTACCTAATTTTGCTCTTGAAAGTCATATCACTTAATAAAAAACCTAAATATTTCATAATTACTGTACCCCCAAACTAAATTTTCTTCAATTAAATTCCAAAATTTCTGCAATAAAATAAGCTCTTAATTTTCAAATCTTCGTTCAAAAAAGGGAAAAACTTTTCGGGCAACCTATTCTCGTGTTGAAGCATTAGAAGGTAGGCCTAGTACGATTAACATAACATAACATAACATAACATAACATAACATAACATAACATAACATAACATAACATAACATAACATAACAGGTTAAAGGGCAAAGGAGGGCTGTAAAGGCCCCATAAGATGCCCTGTAATCCAAAAACCCCCCAAAACAAAGCAAACCACCAACACCTAAAGAGCCCAGAAAGATTAGATTCTACCACAGTCATGGAAAAACTTGTCAATATTAACCTTAAAACGGTGCACTGATGTGGAGTTAACAACCCACTCAGGCAGGCTATTCCACTCACTAACAACCCTATGAGAGAAACTGAACTTCCTAATGTCAAGTCTAGCAAAAGACTTTTCAAGCTTTTTGCAATGGCCTCTAACCCGAGGATTACTCTGGACCTTTAAATAACTGCAAGCTAACAAAGGATTCCCTTCAGATAGAAATTTGTATACCTGGAGCATGTCCCCCTAATCCTTCTCAGCTCCAAAGTGGTAAGCCCAAGCAGCTTAAGCCTTTGGGAATAAGGTAGATTTTTAACCTCAGGTATGAGTCGGGTAGCTCTCTTCTGAACTTGCTCTAAAAGCAATTTGTCCTTTTCAAAGAAGGGACTCCAGGCCTGTGCAGCATAGTCGAGATGGGGTCGAACTAGCTGCTTATACAAATTTAGCACAATTTCTTTACTAAAACTCTTAAAATTCCTCCTGATCAACCCAAGCACCCTATTTGCCCTTGCAGCAGTAGCTGCACACTGCCTAGATGACTTTAAATCTCTTGTAATAACTACACCAAGGTCTTTCTCAGAAGTCACTTTGTTCAGATTAGTACCATTCATAGTATAATCATGGTGGGGATTCTTAGAACCAAAGTGGAGGACTTTGCACTTATCAGCATTAAAAGACATTTGCCAAGTCTGAGACCATGAAAATAACCTATCCAGATCTTTCTGAAGCAATAAAGAATCATCCTTTCCTCCAACCTTCCTATAGAGCTTTGTATCATCAGCAAACTTACTTATACTGGAAGTGACAGAGCTATCAATATCATTTATGAAAATTAAGAAAAGAAGTGGGCCAAGAACAGAACCTTGTGGTACACCACTTGAGACTTCTTTCCAGGAAGAAAAATTTCCATTGACAACAACTCTCTGAGACCTACCATTGAGCCACGAATTGATCCACTGAGCGCACTTGCCTATGATGCCTAACCTATGCAATTTTACCATGAGTCTACCTAGAGGTACTTTGTCAAAAGCTTTTTGGAAGTCAAGGTAAATGACGTCCACACTGGAACCTGAATCGAGAGACAAAGAAACATCCTCAAGAAAGCTTAGCAAATTTGTAACACAAGATCTACTGGGTAGGAAACCATGCTGAGTTAGATTGAGTAACCCATTATCTAAGAGATGCTTTAGCAAACAGTCCTTGATTAAGGATTCCATAATTTTGCACACAACACTAGTTAAACTGACTGGCCTGTAATTACAAGGTGAACTCCGATCCCCCTTTTTAAAAATTGGAGTGACATTAGCAACCCGCCAGTCAGTAGGAACAAAATTTGAGTCAAGACATGTCTGAAAAATAATTGATAGTGGAACTGATAAAACCTCAGAGCATTCATGAAGGATGGCGGGATGGATCCCATCTGGCCCAGGAGCCTTACTTGTCTTCAAACTCTTTAATTTTTTCAGAACCAGCTCCTCAGAGAACACAATGTCACTCATTGAAGAAGGGATATCAGAACCCCTACAAATCCCCATGACAGATGACTCCTTGGTAAAAACAGATACAAAATAATCATTTAACAAATTAGCCATATCCTGATGATCACTAACTAATGAACCATTCACATCATGAAGTGGCCCAACCCCTCCTAAACATGCTGCTTAGACCTAACGTAGGCATGGAAAGATTTTGGGTTAATCTTAACCTCACTGGCCAACTTTTTTCAAACCTAGCTTTAGTGTCCTTAACCAAATTTTTAACTAAGACCTCTTGACTCTTGTAGGCACTTAAGTCATCAGAATCCTTGCTGGCCTTATAACGTCGCCAACACTTACGTTTCTTCCTAGTTGCCCTGAGTACCTCCCTAGAAATCCAAATAGGCCTACTTTTCACCCGAGCCTTCTTGAGTGGTATACATAACTTTGTAATATCAGAAACAGTACTGCTGAAAAATTTCCAAGCTTCAGCAGGACCTAAATGAGACAAATGTGCAACCCAATCTATGCTAAGCTCCTCTTTTGCATGACTAAAATTAGCTTTACTGAAGTCAAGAACAGTTTTGTCACTACTTGGAGGTTTACTGAAACAACAAATGTCAAAACTAATAAGGTCATGGTCACTACATCCAACCTTACCACCACTCCTCAAATTTCTGACCAGATTTTCATCAGTACTTAACACCAAATCTAAACAATTATCCTCACGAGTGGGAAACAGAACATGCTGAGTGAGGAAACAATCAGACACTGCCCCAAGAAACTCCCTCCCATGTGGCCCACTAGTGCATAAATGCCAATCAATATCAGGAAAGTTGAAATCCCCAAACACAACCGCCCTCTTAGAAGAAAGATTCTTCAAACTTTGAAGCAAATTCTGATTATTATCAGCACCAGAGTTAGGTGAACGGTAAATGATGCCAACAACCAAAGGAGTACCCCCATTGATTGGACTAAGTTCACAAAACAAGCACTTAGCAAAACCAGTAGAAAACTTGTCAGTGACTTCAACACAATTTATGCTGTCCTTAACATACAGCAAGACCCCGCCACCTCTACCACCAACAGTATCAACCCTATCCTGCCTATAAGTTTTATACCCTGGAACCTGAATTTCAGAATTACTAATATCACTATGGAGCCAACTTTCAGTAACCCCAACTAAGTCAGGATCGTCTATGGAAACATGTGCAAGAAACTCATTAAATTTATTGGAAATGCTGCGAACATTGGCAAACATGACCCTCACATCACCAACCTTCCTAGATAAATACTTCTTCTCACTAATTTTAGAATCAGTCTTGGCTAAAACTAAACCAGATACCTGCCTTGTAACGGCTGACCTCGCCCCTGCGCCTAGTTTGACACTTGAGAGTCAACAGCCTGAGAAACCAGTCTACCCAACTCATTAGCCCCTGTGCTAGACAAGTGTAACCCATCTTTGGCAAAAAGGTCCCTCCTATTCACAAAACCAGCCCATGTATCAACAAACTGTAAGCCCTGCATTGTACATTCGATTTTCAACCACTTATTGAATCCCAGAATTTTGCTCTAAGATACCCTTCTATCGAAACGGGGGAGATTAAATGTGTAACCCCAAAATATTTACAGCTGTCGCCTATATAACTTTTTTGATTTTTCCCAAATGGGAGACAGATCCTTCAATAAACACCCCAACTGTTTATGGTCCTCACAAAAGCAAAATTTATTTAAAAAATTTTAAATTTTGTGTTCAAAATAAACTCCAGGTTTTTAAGTTTTTGTTGAAAAGAAGGCCAAATTATAAAATTTCGCGCCCTGCGCGCGCCTCAAAATGTTAAGTCGCATCCCCCTCTGGACTAACTCAAAGCCTTTGTCGGGGCCTTGAAATGCTGGTCCCCCTGTCGGGAAAATCCTGGCGCCACCCCTGCCTAAAGGTTATCGTTGATGTAGGGGTGGAGGTCCAGTGGGCGAAGCCCCAGGAAGCTTTGTAACTTTTGCACTCTGAAAATTAATATTTGAGCCAAAGAATAGCCAAAAAGTAATAAAAGCAACTTAAATTTGTTTAATTATTTTTGAATTTATTTTGCAACATTCAGTAATGGGGGGGGGGGGGTGACCATGCCCCCCAAAAATCACCTAAAAATTATTGGGGGGCAGGTCCCCTACAGTTCATTTCCTTTTAGGGGTAGGGTGGCAAGGGGAGAAAAGAGCAGACTTGGATACTAGTAATGGCGGCAGACTGGATGACAGACGGTCAAAAAGACATTGCCCGGCCCTAGCTTAGGCCTTACCCGCAAGAAGCCAATTAGGTGTATGTTTTACTGTAATTATAGTGGCGCGCTACATGGAGATCCGACGGTACAGAGTGAAGCCAGACTTTTGGAGAGTCCAGTGACCAATGTAAGGCCAGTTTCCTTTGAAGTTTGAAAGCTGATGCTGAAAGTTTGATTTTGGTGAATGATTGTCAAGGATCACTGTGTAAGCACAGTTGGTGTAAAACTGATGCTTTAATTCACGGTTTCATCCAAAGTTTCGGCCTTGATGCAGCTTCTGCTAGTGCTGTTCAATTTGTCGCGGAACTGATACTTACATGTCAGTTTTATCAGCCTGAGCACCAATGTCGTTGGTTCAATTTCTAATTTCGAATAGGGCCTTTCGTTCTTAACTTCGAACACAAAAATTAAAATGGCCATTAACGAACCGATCGTAGCAACAAAATTGACAATTCGAACCGGTCATATGAAGCCATATGCCTAGGCCTAATTATCTCATAATGGTATTTTACTGGTACCATATTTAAAAAGGCTATCATCTGTTTCAAATGAGAGCCCACAGCCTTTACGTGGACAGAGCAGTATTTATACACATGGCAGTAAAGATAAATAAGACAGTACAACCTGTTGTGCAAATTTTTAAGATGAAGTTACCCCAGGATTCCTCGTGCACGCAAATTTCCTCTCCAGAAGTCTGTCCAATTTAGTCACTGAGCGTGACCGTATAATCCACTCCTTCTAGTCGCTCTAGAAATGAATAGGAACGTAATACTGGGTCCTGTTCAAAGGCTAGTTCAGTTTGACCCTTTTATTTTTAAACACCAGCTTTTGTTATAGGCAAGTAGCCTACATGTAAGTAGAATATGCCTGTGTAACTTGGATTAGTTGTGGTATTAACAATAATATTGAAAAGTGCTGTGGACAGAAACATGCAATCAGGGTCTTAAGAAGTGAGAGAAGCATAAATATGAGTTGAGTGACAGTTAATCTGTCAAAGCTAGTCACAGCATCTATGTGGCATATTTGTGTATATATTTTAAGGTGCTAACTATGTTTCTTGCTTGTAAAGTTAGCAATGAAATCTGGGTAAACAGCTATGTTGGATAAAAGGTAGAACTAAGTAGGTCTTCTGATGTTTTGTTTATTTACAGGATATGTAAGGTTGATATTGGGATAGACCAGAGAAGCATCAAACAGATTTTGCAACATAAGCACAAAATGTTGTCTTCAAAGCTGTGCCATGGTCACAGAGGATTATTGAACTTTGTGCCAGGGAAAGGCAAGACTCTGATTTTACCAAAGAGAACGTTCTTAGATCTGTTTAAATTTTTGTCAAAGCCAAAAGTGAATGTAAATCCAGATGAAATCCCATATTCAGTGGTAATGCCAGCTACTGTAAGTCCAAGGAGGCATGTTCCAGACAATATACAGAAACCAGAGTATGCTGACAGTGGAATTCCAGGAATGCCACCAATCTATCCAATATTAGCTGATGATTTTGATGTTGAGAGAATGAAAGCTGCAGGTGCATTAGCTCGGAAAGTGTTAGACTTAGCTGGCAAGGAAGTTAAGGTATGTTGTTTGCTTTCTGGGAGAGTACTGTTTTTATTGTACTTGCAAATGTGGTGCTCTCTCCTAATGTTGCAACCAATTTTTGCTCTCACTTTGTAAATGAGATTTTTATTGTTCAGTTGCTTTTAAGGGTTATGTGTTTCATCAGAGTTTAATTTTTGTCAAGATCATCCTCAAGGTTCTTCATGTGCCTACTAACTCTGAGAGGTCTGGTGACATGAACATAACAAAGTTGAGTATTTGATGTAAAAAGCAGAGGAAACTCAGGAAATAGCCACAACTCCCATCAAAATCCATAAAAAAATTAATGATTTTACAAGGTAATTTCTGATGTTCCCTTAATCATGCATAAACAAGCCAATATGCAAATACAGTACTGTACCATAGTGTTATCGTACAAGAGGGACAGGCCATACAGTATATGCTAACAGCTTGTGATTTGTGTTTGCAACTTTCATTTCAAGAACAGTTGCAATAGTATGTCCAAAGGATTTTATTTTGGAAGTTTTAATTGTGCCCTTGAATGTTGTCAATATCACTTGCCAAACTGCAAACTATTACTGTCTATCCATCTGCTCAGTGATCAAGAGATAATAGGGTTAATAAAAGATTCAAACACCCTGCAAGTCTCCACATTACTGTAGTTTTGCATAGGCAACAAGTCATTCTAATACATTCAAACAAATATATCTCAAAAACAGTAAAAGATATTGAAATATTCCTAACAGATTTTCCTTGGGAAATTATTACTCTTAACTGACAAGTAAAGTCAAGATATTTTCTTGGCATATTACCACACAGTGTCTTAACATATGTACCATTTACATTCAGTCCCCTGTAGCAACCAAACATTCTGATAAAGATCCCAGAGGTTTGGGGTTGGTTATCCCACTTGTACTCCAAATAGTAGTGTGTTATATATATTTGACAATAATCTTAATTTTTGTTCCCATTTCCTCTACATATATACCAAATGGAATTCCTGGCTAGATTCACTCTCCTTCTCCTCAACAAATTCAACAAGTAGAAATTGCCTCCTTCATTTGCATTCACTTTTGTAAGAAGTGTACAAAGTTTTATATTCTATTTCCTTTAACACTTTTCTTTAGGAAGGAGTGACCACTGATCACATCGATGAAGTAGTTCACCAAGCTTGCATAGACCATAAAGCATATCCATCACCTTTGAACTACAAACACTTTCCAAAGTCTGTGTGTACATCTGTAAATAATGTGATGGTCCATGGTATTCCTGACAGTAGACCACTTAGGAATGGAGACATTATCAACATTGATGTCACAGTAAGTTGCTAAAAAATGTTTTGACGATGTGTATTGTTTGATAGCCTTGGCCCTGTATTAAAATGCAAAGAGGAAGTGTTAGTAGGGTTTAATAAGGGGCATCAATTGGCAAAAGTCACTGCATCATTTCAAAAGATCAGCTACAGTATTAAATCTTTACAAGGTCCTCTTAGCCATCTAAAAATCATTAGACACAAAAGGTAATCCTTAGAGTTGCAAATATCACTCCCGCTGCTGATCTTGTGGCACATTACTTTGCCTACTTGATTATCATACAGTGTTTACTAGGCAAAAGACCACTTTTGGGCCATGTGGCTTTTGGAGCTAGACAACATGAATAAATTTTTATGGCCAGTTTACACCTGCCCACCAAATTTGAATTGATGGACTTGTCATTTACATAGAAACTGCGATACTGCTTATCAAAGTTTAGGTCACTTTGTCCTTTGAACTTAACTTTTTTTGTAATTCAAGCCAAAGCAAAGGAAAAGACAGTTTTGAAAATTTTTTCTTTCAAAATTAATATGTGTTTTAAAAGAACATTTAACTTGTATTGATGTGTAAATAATGACTAAAAACCAGTATTAAGCTTGTTTATGATTTCAGATAAAGTACACTATATCATCTCACTTAAAGTACCTTACATGTAGGGCCATGACCATATGTTAGGTTCGGTGGTACAGCTTGGTTTCACATGCTGGTATAGCATTGCTTTTGTCAGAAGGTGCCTTCTGATTACTCCCTTGTGTACAGATCTTTTTAAAAAACTTTGATTGATGCTCTCTTGAACAATCAACACCCAACAATTGACTTAAAAGACCACACTGACACCCAATGTAAATGGTATTTGACAAAGAGTATAAAATTCAAGAATTAACTGTAAATGTGCTTGAGTTTTGCACAAAATGTCTGGAAACTGATGATAGACAAATAAATTCTCAATCAAAGCACGGTCCTGTCTCTCTCAAAATAAATACATCTCTGTAACCTACTGTATTACTGTTTTAGTGTAATAAGTTTAGTACCTGAACCTTATAATAATAATAATAATGATATTATGATAATGATAATGATATTGATAATGATAATGATAATGGTAATGATAATGATAATGACAATGAAAGTGATAGTGATAGTGATAACAAAAATAACAATAATAACAATATAATAACAATCAAGCCTTGAAGGGCAGTTGTTTTAATGGCTTTTGAATTACAACTTCATGTCGGGTGGCAACCAATGCAACAATTTGGATCAAATTTGTTTTTTTTTTTTTTTTTTTGAAAGGCCAGTTCAGATGGGAAAACCATACATTGCTCTTGGATGAAAAACCACATTACCTTGACCTGGCCAGAAATCGAACTCCAGACCTCCCGGTTACTAAGCTTCATTGCTTCAAATGCTACCGCCTTTATCCACCCGGCCATAGCACCAGTTCATTGACTATTCAGCCACAAACTCACACCGCACAGCATACTCAAATTCCCCCTGGTTATTGAGCTGGTTCATAAGTCCTCTGTAAATTCCACCGGTTGCCCTCGCAGGCCTCGATTTTCAGAAAAATTTATGGTGGTCCTTCGGGCAACCAGTTCAGTATTTTTAGTTGTCCTCAAGAAAATTTGGTTGTCCGAAACATTTTGCACACAATTACAGTACAAAACAGTAATTGTGTTTACGTACAATTGGTCTTGAAGAATAAAAAGATTTGATCTTTGCAAGACAAAAACACATTAAGTCTGAAACTGTTTGATGAAAAATGTTGTAGAGTTGATCAGTCAGCATATATAGGCTTGCTACTTCTTCAATCAGATAAAAGTAAGCTTGAATATAATTCATTGTGAGGAAAAAATGGTTGTCCATCAGACAACCAACTTCCAACTTTTGGTTGTCCGTATGGAATTTTAGTTGTCCCGGACAATCGGACAACCACAAAAATCGAGCCCTGCCTCAGCAGTACAATTGTTGCTGGGATTTCTCTGGCTCTCCCCACGGCATTGCTAGTCTTGGCCTCAGACACCACAACCCAATAAGTTGATGACGTGGCCCTCAGTAGCTCAGGCTGTACCCATTATGCCCCTCAGTGGAATGCCTCAGTAGAAATTTCCAGCCTAGTCTACAAGGTGGAAATTATGGCCCTCGGCAGCTCACATTCCAGTGGCTGGCCTTAGCGCTTACACCAAGTATCCTCCAGAAGAAAACTCAGGAAAAGGGTCAGTAATCATGTCATTGGAAAAGGAACTAAATGAACCAAACGGGAAATCAGAAACGGGAAACCAAAAGGCAGAACACAGGTTGCACATGTGGGTTCTGTTCCCAGATCAAGACCAAAGACTAAAAAATGTCACATACTGTTCTGCCATTGTGTGTTTATGTTCTGTAGTGAAGTGGGGAAAATAATCGAAATCCCTACAACTGAAATAAAAGCTATGGACATTGCTAGATTAAACCAGAAGGTTATAAGTTGATGTGTAAAGCCCTATCTCACTAACTACATGCAACACTACATGCAAGAAAATGAGATAGTTGTGTTTCCAGATGTCACATTTTATGTCAAAGTTGGACAATGAGTTGGCTGGTATGAAATGCATATTGCTCTCCCCAAACATCATAATTTTTGTATCTGGCGATGAAATGGAATTTCTCAACGGTGTAAAAAATACTTTCTAAAAATGATATGATGTTGGGTTTTCTTTTTTTGATTTTGCATTACGCATTCTTAAAATAGTAAATTCTGAGTAGAACACAAAACCTTTAAGCTTCTTATAGTTTTCGTAGATCTCACCCATAAGTCACATTTTTCACACACCGTGAGATGTGCAGGATAAAATCCTGTTTCTCTTTTAGGTGTGTCTCAATGAATACCATGGAGATGTATCAGAAACGTTTTTAGTTGGAGATGTTGATGAGAGAGGTAGAAGACTAGTGGAGACAGCAAGAAGATGCAGGGATGAGGCTATCATGGTGTGCTCTCATGGAAGATTTATCAGTGACATTGGTACCACAATAACGTAAGTGAGAAAGTTGGCATTTCAATTAATGGTATAACTTTTGCTTCATGCTTATTGTGTGTTAATAACCTGTTACTGAATATGATGGATATACATGTCTTGTAATATATGCTCCAAACAAAATCACACAAAATAATGTATGCACCAAACAAAATCACACCAAACCCAACAACCAACCATAGGCACGGTCACTGTTCTTTTTGAATATTCTCATACTGCCTGTCAGCTGTATCAAAATTGTGCCTTACAGTATCTACTGCCTGTCATTGAAGGAATATTTTAAACTCTTAGTAGATGTCTTTGCTAAATGTTTTCTGTAACTCAGCATAAATCTTGAAAAGGTTTTGAATACTAATCACTGCTATTGAAAACATTAACTTGCTTCATCTCAAAGCTTCATCTCTAAGGACATGCATGTGACGTTGATACGAATTTTGGGCCAGGAGAAAACATTCCCAAGGGGATTTTATGTATGGTATGTAACGGAAATCATACCGTGTGTGAACGTTTCAAACCATGTGATTCATACCAGTTTTATTGTATGGTAAAATGCTTTAGATGCTGTTCTTGAAGTTTTCAGATTGCTAATTAAGTTTGCCAAACTATTTTAACATTTGTTTAATGATGACTGTTTTGCAGGAAATGTGCAATGGAAGCAGGATTTACAGTATGTCCAACTTTTGTAGGGCATGGCATTGGAAAGCTCTTCCACTGTAAACCTGATATATGGCATTATGGTGAGTTTCATATTTCACAGCATGAACTGTACTGAGAGTGTTTTGATTTACACATTGAGCTTCTCTATACTCACCTTGAATCAATAAACTGAGATTTTGTCTGGATGAAAGTGAATTTCAGACAATTGTGGGAGGGGCTTAAGTAAGAAGGTTAGGAGAGTTGGTCTTGTTTAGGGTGAGAAAATTGGGCCTTAAAGTATGGGAGATCAAGTTGTTAATTTGTTACAGTCAATTGTTTTTGTGTATAACCTTCATATCTCTGAAAATTGACAAAGATTGAATTAGATTGTGGTGTTTCTACTTTTATGATCTCATGTTGATATTAAATTCATGTAACCAATATTTCCTGCCCAGTTGTACTATATTCTTTTTAAATGCTTAGTTGTTTATGTTTCATTCAAGTTTGTATTAAACTATACCTGTTTAACCTCAATAAGGTATTTGAATGTCATATATCTGTTGACCATTGTAATACAGCTTTAATTTTCCTTATTTTTTTTTTTTTTAATTAGGCCTGTCATGAAGTTTAAAATTTGTCATAACTTTTGATCAATTTGGGATTGTTTTACAGGAAAAAAAAATTTGATAAAACATCAAAAATATTGATGTGATACATTGAAGAATCTTTTCTTGGCAACTTGAGAGGTCCATAAGAAGACATAAAAACAAACTCCCATTTATTTATTTTTTCTAGCCAACAGGTATGCAGAAAAAATGGTGGAGGGAATGATCTTTACAATTGAACCAGTCATTCTTGAGTATCCAGATATTCCAATTGAGGATGATGATGGTTGGACTGTATATTCACAGAATTATGCAAGGTAAGAATTCAAGTATGTTTCAAATAGAGTCATTTTAGGTAGTTATAGATGTTTTGAAACAGAAGAGCTCAGACCTGTTTTTAATGACACTTACTCAATTAAAAGAGTGGATTGTAAAAGCCCCTAGCTCATTTTAGGTAGTTATAGATGTTTTGAAACAGAAGAGCTCAGACCTGTTTTTAATGACACTTACTCAACTAAAAGAGTGGATTGTAAAAGCCCCTAGCTCAAATACGAATTGAATGATCCTCAATTTTCCCTAAAATTTATAAAATTTATGACAGTTACATTACCTCACCATGCAGTGTCACCCCCCTCCCCCCGTACTCCACTTATATTTTCTACAATACAGTTTATTTATATTTTTGCCCTGTTTTTTTGCAATATTTCAGGAGACAAGCTCCTATATTTTCATCCTAAAATTCCTTTATTATTTTGTCTCTCTGTTGGGAGCCCTGAAGAGTTTTATCTACCCTCAGCTGGAACCAATACCTGGTACAACACTGGTTATGTGGACTCTGAATTGTATGCCAGTAGAAGATCTGCATATCATTTTGGAGACCATTGCAAATTGCTACTGTACAAGCTTTTCCAGTTCTTAATGTGCTATCATTGTGAACCTGTGTAATTCATTGCTTTTCAAATAACAGAGGAAATATGGAGGATTGATATTGGAAATGGATTGAGATAGTACTGTAGCAAGAGCTACTCAGGTAAAGGGAAATTTCTCTGATAGTTCCCTAACAAGTGCTGAAATACCTTCAGCAATTGTAGTAGGAGGCTTTCCATGTCATATTTTAATTTTTAATTTTAAATTGTATTGAGGATATATATGGATAGTCATAGTTGTGCGGGAACTGTCTATAAAAGAAGCTTCAATGATTTTATTTCACTCCATTTGTTTTTGCTTTTAATGAGTTAGGTAAATTTGTAGATTTACAATAATTTTATCAGAAAAGCTTGGAAGATTTCAAGGAAGCAAATCTTAAGCAGAAGCAGATCTGACAAAGTATGCCTGACCTACCAACAACGGTTAAAAAGAATTACTTGAAACATTCACAATACCAAAAAATATTAAAATCATGGCACCTTTGGTTCATGTATCTCAGTGTTGCAATTTTGTAACATTTTTTAAGGGTTGCAGGGTATCCCCTTTGAACAATGGTAACACATACTCAAACATAAATTATAGGCAAGCTCTCAAATGATTTTTACATTAGCTGAATTAGCGGCTGAATTATTATAAAATTAAATAATTTTTTTGTTCTTTGCTTCCTCAAAAAATAGGCCAATACTGTCATTTCAGGTTAAACAAGCATTGACAGTGCATTAATTCAGGATAATGCACAATAAGAGGGTTGATGCAAGTAATGTAAGTGGGTACAGCCCAGTGCATCAAACAATAGCATTAACCCTTTACTGTTGTTTGGGTCCTTTTGGACCCATGCGGAGAGCTGGGCTGTCACCGATCTTTACTGTTTCACGCGGAGCTCGAAACTGCGAGTGGCTACCCGAAAATTCGGCCACAACAACGAGAGAGACAATAGTTTAAGGTCACGGGGTCAATGGCCTACGGAAGCCGATGCGGGGCGGGCTACGTCCGCTTTTCCGCCCCTCTCCCGAGGTGCGCAAATATGCCCCGATCGGAGCACAACGGTAAAGGGTTAATCTAAAATATCTGCACCAGTCGGCTAAAGGGTTATGTGCACACACGCAGAGACAGTGGCATCAGCTTTTCGGTAAACACACTCCACAGGCAAATTTTAACCCTTTACCGTTGTTTGGGTCCTTTTGGACCCATGCGGAGAGCTCGGCTGTCACCGATCTTTACTGTTTCACGCGGAGCTCGAAACTGCGAGTAGCTACCCGAAAATTCGGCCACAACAACGAGAGAGACAATAGTTTAAGGTCACGGAGTTAATGGCCTACGGAAGCCGATGCGGGGCGGGCTACGTCCGCTTTTCCGCCCCTCTCCCGAGGCGCGCAAATATGCCCCGATCGGAGCACAACGGTAAAGGGTTAACTCCAAAGAGTGCATTCTTCAGTTCTAAGGCACATAGTTCAGACGTTTTTAACTTTTTCATTTATACACAATTATATTTTGATTTAATTGGCAGAAGAAGAAAAACAGTTTTGTTCATAAATAACCACATTAAAATATCACATCACTAGGTAAAATGGAATATCCCAAGATGAGTTTATGCCAGGAGAAAAACATGGTCACCTGACCATTATCGACAAATAGAGGTTGAAGATTATTTATGCCAGGTATGAATGAATGATTGTTCAATCAGTTATACTTTTTTGTCATTTCTGTTCTAGGTCTGCTCAATTTGAGCACACAGTTCTCATCACACACACAGGTGTGGATGTTTTGA
The DNA here is from genome assembly GCA_037179385.1 of Holothuria scabra. Taxonomy (NCBI): domain Eukaryota; kingdom Metazoa; phylum Echinodermata; class Holothuroidea; order Aspidochirotida; family Holothuriidae; genus Holothuria; species Holothuria scabra. The sequence goes on along the minus strand of CM074187.1, from coordinate 5,661,903 downwards.
CAGCAGGTAGCAATGAGACATTTTCTCAGCTAAAAGGGAAGGAACACAAAGATCCAAAATCATCTTTAGAAGAAGAAACGGCTGAGTGGAACTTTAAAACATGAAGCTCTTGAGGTCAAAGGTTAACAACCTAGAATCATGCCTCACTGAAATGGGCTGAGGAGGGTGTTCCAGTAAGAAAAATGCATGCATCGTCTTATTGTTTCATATCCTCAGCAACAAGTTCGTTGCTTCTTACCTATTCTTTGGGTAAGTGGCTTGTTCTACACATAATGTGTTTAGTGTAGGGTGCCAATGAAAAAATATTGGCATCAACGATTGTACTTGAAAAAGTCAGCATGTAACCCCTTTCAAGAATCATTATTGATTCCCTCATACCTTATGAGTTACTTATTCATTGGATGTATTAAATTCAGCCAATTGAAAGTGCTAAATGATTTTTTTAATCCAAGGAAAACTACCATCATGCCTTTCTAGTACATATTCTTCCATTACATAGTCAAATTAGAATCAGTTGTAATTCATTTTAGTCTTGAGCCGATTCCTCTCTATTGGAATTCTGTTTTGTGAAGTCACATTTGTCAGTCTGTTATATGTGCAATTGACATGTAAGAACAAACTAATTTTGTACTTGAAATGTAGTAGAGGATGTTTGCTATGAAAATGACATGCCTGTCTTTTCTATCCAAAAAGTGGTTGAAAAGATAAAATATGTCATAATTTCATTTAATTACTCAAAGTAAAATGCATTGAAACCCCAATCAAAAAATGTGCTGCAATTTCCATTCCAAATTTATCAAATGATGACTTGTTTGTATAAGACAATTACTGGCTTTGCACATAAGTCATTAATGAACATCATCATCATATGCAAATTTTGATGTGGAAAGATGGACCTATGAGATATGTGTAGAGTAAAGGGTGGGCAAAGCTTTTTATTGAAAGGGCTAGTTATGAGGAATGAACATGACTGGGTCATGCTTACCTAATGACCAGACCTGCTCTTGATTTCAAACCTTAAAAGGGGAAGTTTAAGCAAAAATTTAATATTCATATGTGAAAGAGGAACAAAATCTACACAGTGTGGTGAAAGTTCCATTCAAATCAGATATGTATTTCTTGAGATATCAGTAAATGAAGTCAGTAGATTTTTGTTCAAAAGTGAGTTTGAGGGCAGCAGAGCTTATATCACTTCGTCACATTGACAAGGAATGCTTTGTTTCCCTTTGTTTTATCAGACTGTTGTGTTGACCTTGAAGTTAATAGGAGTATGACCTCCCTGTGGGGATGCAAAGTTTGTAAAATTCTCATGCCACCTTTGCAATCACATTTTAATAGTATGGGATTGTTGGGGAGAAAATCCATTACAAAGCTTAAAGAAAAACAAAAGACTACCAATTAATGTGGGGATGTGATGTCATATGTGCTTGCTTCAAGTTCACTTTTTGTTGAAAATGTGAAAACTTTACCTGTTCATATCTTGGGAATCACACATCGGATTTCAATGCAAATTTCACCAAAATGCTCAGAAGGAGCACCTCTCTAACATACCAAATCCTGTTGTGACCTTTAGCCCTTCTTTTAATTCTGAGTGCTTTCAGCAATATAAACTTGGTTGGATCCAGACATTTCAGGAAGAAGGTTGGAGGGCTGAACCTAGAGAAAAAGGGTGTGAATGGATTAAAAGAGATCCTCTGCCCAGAATATATAATTCTGCTTGACAGACAGGAGTGCTACCATCAGTTGGCTTGGGGCATTTGTAAGATTTCAAACAGCCGTTGCCCACAGAGAGTCAGAAGTGGTATTTCCTAGGCTTCTAAGTAGAATCCAAGCAGACAATACGCCGAGCTTTGTTTTCTTGCAATGAGGGTGAACCTGGAAAACCCCTCTGAAATATTCTCCTAGATTATCATTATGCTACTTTTGGAGTACTTGATATTGTTCATGTGGTGAAATGTATCTGTACATGTTACCTGACAGCATTCAAGAGTTGGTTTAAAACTTGAGAGTTTGCAACTGATTTCTGTATCTCTGGTGCTAGGTCTGGGGTAGCCAAAGGTAATTTTCTCTCCTCCTTGAGATATCTTGTAGCTAGCTATAGGTCGCTAACACAGGCCTCATGTGATCTTTAGGTTACCCATCCCTGTATAAAGTTATCCCAGATTGTTTGTTTAACTTTCATGCAATGGATAGTTGTAATAGTAGCATGCTCTGAGGTGGTCATTATTGAAGAAGCTGCTTATTAATTTGAAAATGAGCACATTAAAAAGTAAATTAGCATTATTTGGTAATTGACACATAACGTATTTATGATTAAGAAAACAAAATTCAGACTGTGTTCAACTCTGCACTTCACATTGTTTATCATAGAGTGTGAGCAATTTCTTGTTTAACTTGTACTCCTTGCCTTCTCCTACTTTTGTACTTGTGAGCAGGCGTGGCGGAGTGGAAAAAAAATTGGGGGGAGGGGGGGCTGAGTGCCGGCAGGACTATCTAAGAGGAGCACCGCCATCGGTTGGTGTGGAGCGTACAAGAAAATTTTTGACTTTACAGACCCCCAGGTGGCCGGAAATAGCACTTCCCGCATGTTTTATGTTGCATATATTCAACCTTAAAATATAGGTCTCATGTTTGCAATTTTTTCAACTAATGAGAAAAAAATTCAGCCTATGCAAAAGGGTAATACATATCAGATAAATTGAGATGATACAAGAACAATAATTAATTTTGCATCCTCTTCCATTTATTCTGTTTGCCGTGTTTTTCACTTTCTGCACCCCTTGTTACATTTGTTCACCCATACATGTCAATTACTCAATTATATTTCCCCTAGATCATACCATTTGTCCCCAACCCCCCCCCCTTCCATGGTGCCTCCAAAGGCTACCACCAACTCATTGCCCCATCTAACTTTTAAAGGTGTTATATTTTGCCTATTCATGTCCACTACCCCAGTCATATATTTCCTAGATCATAATGCCCCAAGATCATTATGCCCCAACATCCCTCTCCTCTGGGGTGCTTTTCACCCACCCTCAGTCTTCACTTCTAATCCCTTCTTCCACTTTTCGAGGACCTCAGAGATGGGGTTGGGGGATGATAAAGAGGCTTTAGCGTGTCCAGTATCTTTTTCATCGACAACGTTTCCCTAAAATTATTAGTAGGCCTATATTGTGCATTAGACTGAGGAAGAATATGTTCACCACCCGCTTCAATATTCTCCCCGCCATCGCCGGTCACCACTTCTTGAAGCGCACCTTGCAAATGTTAGGGGGAGGGGGCTAAACATGCCTTTAGCCCCACCACTTTTTTCATTGAAGAGGCTAAGCCCCTAAAGCTCCCCCCCCCCCCCCCGGTTTCGCCGCCACTGCTTGTGAGTGGACTGCTTGTTTCATGCGGAGCCTTAAAATAGTTATATACCTAATAATAATAATAATTAGGATTTTGAAATAAGTGCCCATGTATGGCTAATTTCTTAGGAAACAAAGATATATTGGGTACTGTACATAATGTCATGTAGTATGGTGCACTCTCCATGACCTTTACCAGACGCCATCTTGTTGTTTACGAGCAACGCTCCCTTCCCTTTGTTCTAGATTCCCAGGGCCCTTCCTGTTTCCCGTCACGTGTTACCAGTGGACGTGACATATCACATTACCGTAGCTCTACGTGCACGCTGTAACCCATATTTTCGAGGTGTGGCCAATTTCCCCCTTTGCAGCCTCCTCATTGGTCATTTTTATCATAATAATTATTTATATGGGTGCGTCATAACTTTTGACCAATCAGGGGGACTGCATGTGTTCAGAGCTCGCACGATTCACAAGACCGAGCCTGCGAGCGGGAGACTCGTGCGGCGGACCTCAAGACAGAAACATATATCCTAGTCAACTTTGTAAATAATGTAAATATCGTAGTAATCATATTAGGCCGGCCGAATTAATTCAATTTAATCATCTTTTTGTGGAACTAAAATCATCAAATAAATATTTTACAATCAACTGAACTCTCCTATCTTTTCCGCCTGGAACTCGATCCCGTACCACTCAATGCCCAACAATACAACCATTGAATCACAGATTTTTGTTTTGTAAAAATAGTTCTAAGAATACATGACAATTTGAGTGAAAGTTCTCTTTGTGAATTGGGAGGCTTTGAGATCAATTCCCAAAGCATATCATATCATTTCAATACTTGTACACCATAGCCCTGGACCAATAGAAGAGATACTGATTATTGAATTACTTTGTAGTACAACACCAAAATGAATGATTTCCATGCATCACATTACTCTAATGAAATGATAGTGGTATTAGCTTTTGCAACACCACAACATATATGTAATGAATGCTGCTACACAGATTGTGTTACAAAAGGAATAGTTATTGAGATGGATAGCCTCACCAAATTATGTTACATGACACCATCAATTCAAAGAGAAACTAGTATCCAGGATTCTTTGATTACCGCACCCAAGCGAATGAATGCTTATGCCCAGATTTGAGATTTGATTACTGCAGAATATCCAACCAAACTGTCATGTTACATCACAGCACCCATTCAAAAAAAAAAAAAATACCCAGGATGCATCCGCCACAGCATAGGCATAGGAAGCGGGGGCCCAGGGGGCGATAACCCCCCAGTGAAAGATGAGGGGCGGAAGCATGCGTTCCCCGTCCCCACTTCCCGGGTCTGAAGACCCGTTTGGTGATTTTTTAAAATTTGATAAAAGCAGAATTTCCGTTCGCCGCAAAATGCAATGTTGAATGCATTAGCTCTTGCTCGTAAATCAGTCTGATAAACTTTTCCGAGCTTTGGAAATGACAAAATCGGATATGTACCATATGTGGTATCACATCCTCAAGAGACACTGGCACCAATTTTGCTATTTTTGTAAACTATGTTACGCAGAATTCCAAATTTTCTGCAATGAAAGCTCTTGATTTTGAAATATTTTGTCTAAAAAGAATAACAAAGGTTTGGAAACTTTTGAAATGTCATCCGAGAGTGTCAGTTCGAAGGCCTTAGATAACATTATGTAGCAACAACGATTCAGTTGTCGTCATGCAATCATCCTCAGATTTGCCACCAATATATGAAGGAAGTGCAGATTCTTCAGTAATCCCCCAACTCTTTATTAAACTTCGTTACAGGAAACCCGGAATCCAAAGCTTTCTACCCAAAAGCTCCATATCTACATGTATTTGTTTAAAAAGGGCAAAAGTTTGGCGCGCGCCGCGCGTCGCAATACGTACCTGACACAGTGGTGTTCACACTTGAAGGAAAAATCGCAAAACTTGGTTACTACTTACAAGCCCGAAACGCGCAATTTCCGGCTGTCTAAGGGGTACCGATTTTCCAAATTTTCTGTACGCTTCACACCAACTGAGGATAGTCTCTCGAGCAATACTTCATATTCCAGGCGGGGAACCATTGATCTACCGTACTCAAATGCCCGCATACCTATCATCATATACCTTTCAACCCTGTCACTTGATTACCGTAGTCTGCGTAGATGGATTCTTTAGTTATTGAAGTGTCAAAATGTTATCAATGTTAAATGTCGCAGAAGAGTGACGTGACGTAGCTACAGGAAGCAGGGGGAGATTTGCCCCGTGGCTCGAAAGTGAAAAAATAAGAAATTTGTCATTTAAAACACCAGTCAAATACATTTCGGTTTCTCCAACTTTTCCTCCATAAAATACCAAACTTTTTCAATTAAAATCTCCATATCTGTAATTATTAGTTTTTAAAAGAGGCAAAATTTTTCGCGCGCTGAATTGCAAACCTTGATGCAGTAAGTGGTCGCTCATAAAGCAGTCAGTGGTAAACTATTCCCAGCCGCTACAGTGCCGTTTCTCTAAAATTTTCTTCCATATAAGCTTTTAATTTTTAAATATTTTGTCTAAAAAGGCAACAAAGTTTCGGGGTCCCTTGAATGTTGCCGAGAAACATCAATCCGCACTCCTCAGCTAACATAATGTAACAACAACGATGTGCAGTCGACATGTTGTCTCAGATATATGCTAATAGGAAACGCAGATTCTTCGACAGTCCCCAATAATATTCAAATTTACCTACAGAAAGCCCCGAATGTAAAGTTATTTTTGCAATACAAGCTCTATATTTACAAATGTGTAAAAGGATCCAAATTTTCGACGCGCTCCGCGTGTCGCAAAGTACATTCCTAATACAGTAGTGTTCACATTTAGAAAAAAATAAAAAAAATTGTTCTTGCTCGTAGAAAAAAGCGAAAAAAATTAACATTCAAAATGTACGTTTGGTGAATGGGGTAGGGTGAGGTGCATGGTCTAAAATTGTTTCGCACCCCCCCCCCCCACTTCCCCCACTGTCATTTTGCTTCCTACGCCACTAAGTCACAGCATCTAACTGGATGGATACTATGATACAGAGGAAGGATTTCTTTATGGTTCACATTGGTTTGATATGTGATGCTTGGTTTGAATCAACCTTTTCAAAAGTTTTATGTGCTATAAAAAACGCTCCCATTCCTGAATGGCTCCATGTATAGCCTACATGTCGCAAAATATTTTAATAGAACACAGTTGCAAATGAGCGCAATGTTTCTTGCTTCTTGTGTGAAAACCTGTCATTTTGGTGTAGAATGCTGGGGGCTTTGCTTTATCTTCCACCCCACACATGTGCATTGTGACACTGTTATAGGTTGAACGGTTGAGGACGTTGAGGCCCAACTGGAGAGATAGAAGCTGTCAAATGTATGCATAACTCTCACTTGATACAGACTTCTTCCCCTCAAATAGCAAAGCTCCACAACGCAGGAAAATTAATGCATATATGTCTCACATGTTACATAATTAACAATTTACTTACAGAGGCTGACTTGCTATGGTTGTAAATACAGTGTCAGGTGCCCCCAAAATAAGAGAATCACATTATTTTTATCCATGTTATAGGAACATCTAAAACACTCTTATGACTATATTCTTCAGGGTTTGTCCCCTGACCCGACACCAGAGCCTTGAACTTCGCATCCCAGGGATATGAGGACACCTTATATCCCACACGTTACGGGCTATTATCCTTGTGCACTCCATGGATTTATGGTCTGCACTTATATGTTTAGCTGTAACAGATCCTAACCGACCGCCGAGTTATACCTTCTCCCCTAGTCGTGGCTTACCATTCGGAAGTAGTACGATTGAACAACAGGAGTGCATCCACTATTGGTCATCTTGTAAGATTAAACTATGCTTTGAAATGTTTAAAAAATAACACCATTTGCATCTCAGCACTCCTAAAAATGAAAACGTGTCAAGAGGGGAAGTCTCTCACCAGTACATTGAGTGATTGAACCAAAACTTCTTAGATACAAAAAAAAATTCCTTTTCAATTGGTAACCACCAAACACAAGGTGCTGCAAGAAGTTCCTGTCTTTTACAGTACACCTTCTTCTGTCATTTTGTTCATAGGGAGACACAATTTTAAGTTGAACCAGTTTCGCTGAGGAATTTCTGGTCCCCAGGAGACCTCTATACCCATAACCGTCACAATTTCTGCATACGCTACAGAATAACCGACCTCCCCTTGGGCTAATTTAGGACCCTGTCATGTCAAGAGTAGTTGCACTGGCTGGTAAGATTACCTTTCTCTATTCCTACTAAGTTTTACAGAATTGACATTCCCAGACTTGTGAATAGAACCTATGCAGTCGTTACTTTGAGTTATTGTTTGCAATAATATGCTCACTTTAATCAAAATAAGCAAATTAGTCTTTGAAATGGTCAGAAAGTACCACATAAAATGTATCAACATTTTTTTTTTGGGGGGGGTACATGTATACACCTTTACACTCCCGTCTTTCCGTGTAGTCTGGCAGTTGAAATCATCTCAGAACACTTTAACAATTTACGCCACAATTTTGCCATTTCGGTTAAAATGTTGACCAAGACTATGAAGTGAGGCTAAGGAATGTTTGTTTCATAAGCTGCCCGAATCGGAATGAGTCGCGTTTTTTGTTATCGTTTCGATTGTTCGTGACATTTTTACTGTGACTAAAATGCGTTTTTTTGTTCAGACAAATTTTTGAAAGGATTGAGGCACTAGTAGGAGTTTTCAGTGTAGTTAAAAACGTGTCAGATTTTTTAAGTCTCAAAAAGGGCTGCCCGATTTTTTTCCAGACCCTTGCTCAAAATTTATGTCCTGCGAAAATAAGCTTAGTACATTTCGTTTCGAAAAGTAGGCGACTATAACTAATGATTCTCTGGAGTACGATATCAGTGCCATTATCTGTATGTTGTATTACAGATAAAAACGATGGGAATCGCTACAAACAAGAACGTTTTTCTGCTTTTATCTGACGGACATTCATGCCAAATTTTACTTGAAACTTCCACGGTAACTTCTCAGTTCTCTCTTATCTGAAGCAGGCTTCGACAAATCGCATGCCTCACATTCTGGGCCAAGTAAGATGTTTTCTGGGCATGTACATTGCTCAATTTCGTATAGCCCGCCGGGCAAGTATACTAGGAAAGTCTCCACAAAGGCATATTTTAAGTATGGAAGCATGTCTGAAGCTAAATAATGTCTTCCCCTTTCACTCCTTTTCTTTTACCTTTCTCTCCGTTTCCCCCTTTCGTATCTACGTAATTGTTCCTTTTTTCAACCCGGTGACTTGAGCTAATTTTCCCGATCGAAACAGTCGGGGCTCACTTTGCCCTGTTTCCCCGGCAGATACGCCATTGCTCACAAAAATTTCGACTGGAATGTTTCCCTGCCACGTTTTCACCTCCGGTGAGGGAAGGTAAATGACCAGTAAATTTGAGGAACGCTTTGAGGTTCATGAGGAATGAAAAGTGTTGCCGCTGTGAATTATTCCGTTGAGAAGGGTAAGCCTGATACAGTTGTCCTCATTTCTGATAAGTGAGGGTTCACTCCCTGTCCCTTATTCCGTCCTACGCCCTGCCCGTCAGTTCGAGACATGTTAAAATCTCATAAGCCTATTTTCAAGGTCCGATGTGTACAACAAGTGCACTTCAATGTTTCATGTGTTATCAAACATTATACTTAAATGAAATATCACCTTTAGCCCTGCTGGATCATAGATTAGGTGTATCTGTATAAATCGACCTTATGCATTGACGGTGCACTGACGTCATCCTTGGGGGCGAAAAATGGAACACTTGGTTACACCACTGACCTAACTGTAGATCATGAGCCGCAATCATAATAATTCGCCCAGCATGTGAAGCAGACTACGATGTGCATATACGACTGGTAGGCAAATCCCTTGTCTGCATTTGCCGGTATTGGCTTGTTTTGTCCCCAATGGTGGGCGTATTTTTGTTCTGTGACATCATGTGGTATATACTTCATATAAGCCTTCCTGAAAGTAATAAATGCATAATGTATGAGGCTGAATATTCATTAGATTGATTGTATTGTATATGTTTATACATTCATTTATATATTTATGTGTATATGTATATGTATATATATATGTTTAGATATATACATATATATTTGTTTGTATATATATATGTATGTATATATATATATATATATATATATGTGTGTGTGTGTGTGTGTGTGTGTGTGTATGTATCCACATCCCCTAAGTCCCCGCTCCCCAGTCGGCACTCAGTTGTTTGTATATATATATATATTTTTTTTTCCTCCTGTTTATTATTTTCCAAACTTAGTGTAATCATGTAATGTCACACTGTCAATATATACACAAGTCTTCTTAACATCATTATAGAGCTTTCGATTCTTACAATGTTGTAAAACATTTACAGCAAACTTAAATTTGTAAAAAAATATTTCCTTATCCAACTGATCATTTTCCTTGAGCAAACATAAATGTAATACTTCATGTGTAAAATCAAAAAATGATACGGGCTGTACTCTTTTTGGTGAAAACCAAAGAAAATATCGTCTTTTGAAAAAAAGAATTGCTTGTTGAGGAACCGTCTTTCTATTTCTAAAAGAAAATTTGAAACGAAGCCACAATCTCAAAATAAATGTTCAATTGATTCCTCATGTATATAATAAAATGAACACAATGGCGATTCCACTTTCTTCATATAAAAGAGCATTTTTTTAGTTGGAATAATCCTGTGTAGGAACTGAAACTGAAAATATTGTAAACGTGCTTCAAAGATACTTTTAAACGGCATTCTAAAGTGAGTAATATATATATATATATATATATATATATATATATATATATATATATATATATATATATATATATATATATATATATATATATATATATATATATATATATATATATATATATATATATATATATATATGTTTAGATATATACATATATCTCTCCGCACTAGAAAGCGGGAGGTCCCGAGTTCGAATCCCGGTGGAGTCAACATCGTTTTTTCACCTCAGCCAGATTTTCCAGCTTTACCAATTTGATTTATATATATGTGTATATATATTTATATCTATATATATATATATATATATGTATGTTTATATATATATGTATATATATATATATATATATATTTACCTGGATCCTACCTTTGGTCGACATTCCTTCGTCTAAAAATGTACTTTAGGTCGACATTTACGATAGGTCAACATTTTCGTGTCGACCTAATGTTTGGTTCACGATTTCAACCCCTTCTGCATATATTCTTAATAAAATGAGTGCATGTATTATACCTTCATGGCGCCCTCTTTATTGTGTCTTTATATAGACGTAATAAACATAATGTATAATATGTAGATTTGCACGTGAAAAAGGGGGTGTTATATCTTGCGTTGTCTAAAAATGTACATTAAGTTAACACGTAAGTATTGCAAAATACCTTTAATACTTTGTTTATTTTATTATAACTTGTGCGTACGTCAAACATTATAAATATACCATTCATATTATTGTTGGCGCTATTGAAGTTTATGGTGGTATTTTATTTGAATTTTTCAGTGTCTGTATGTGCAGATACATTCAAATATGTAAAATAGTTATATGTCGACTTAAGGTCGATGTCGACCTAAGGTAGGATCCAGCGTTATATATATATATATATATATATATATATATATATATATATATATATATATATATATATATATATATATATATATATATAAATGATTTGTCACCGAGGAAGGCCCCAGGTGGGGCGGTAATATCTAACTACAAAAAATTAGTACTCTCTTTTGTCCATCTTTGTCTCTTCGGATTTTTCTGTAATTTTATATCTTCAGGAGTACACGTGGTTGTTTTACCTCATCATTGTTTATATTATATAAATATATGTATATATATATATAATATAATTATTAAATATATATAATATAAGTAAGTATATATATATATAAATATATATATATATATATATATATATATATATATATATATATATATATATATATATATATATATATATATATATATATATATATATATATACACACATATAAATCAAATTGGTAAAGCTGGAAAATCTGGCCGAGGTGAAAAAACGATGTTGACTCCACCGGGATTCGAACTCGGGACCTCCCGCTTTCTAGTGCGGACGCTCTAACCACTGAGCCATGAAGCCAAGTTGGTTTGGCTTTTGTTCAAATGACAGATGAAGCAACTCGCAATTCACCTCCTGAGCAGGCGCCTAATTTTTTGGAACAGCACTAGTTCTCGTTTGACGCAAGCCCAACCAAAGATCAAAGTTGATGCTATCCAGCTGAACACAATTGTTTATTCGCCAGCGGATCTCCGAAGAGATACAGAAACCTGTGAAAGCAGAGATGAAGTGAAATAAACGCTGGCGACAGCTGCGTGGAATATATAAATCAAATTGGTAAAGCTGGAAAATCTGGCTGAGGTGATATATATATTTATATATATATATATATATATATATATATATATATATATATATATATATATATATATATATATGTATATATATATATATATATATATATATATATATATATATATATATATATATATATATATATATATATATATATACATATATATATAGGTCGAAAAAGTTTGCGGAAAACTCCACGACGTTTTGGGTATAAACCCTTCATCAGGTGGCAAAAACCAAACTGAACAACCAACAGTAACAATTGGACACGACAAACATCAAATCCGAAGCGATCGCTGTAAAAGCAGAACCGGACGAAAGTGACTGTCAGAAAACATGAGTGCGAAGGATGAAACACAAATCAAAAAAAGGAAAAAGAGCGTCCTGGATGAAAAAGTGCACGTAAAATCGAACATGGTCGGAAAAAAGGGGAAAAAAGTAGAAAAAAAACTAGCTCCGGAAAAAATAAGAATTAGGGCTACACAGTAAAAAATGAGCACGAACTGGTAAGTGTAAAAGGAGTAAAAACTTGCTCAAAAAGGGGGTGAATATTACAAAAGGTCAATTCTAACGTTAAGGCCGTGTGGACCGAGAGTACCTAGCCTCATGATCTGTCGGTTTTCAGCACTAAGGCGGTCACGATCGGAGCCTCGGCACTTTACAGCTGCCGTAACAGTTAAATGCTGTATAGAACAAGGTGAAGGGGGATTTAAATGTGCAGCCACCGGGTATCCATGGAGATTCTGTTTGATGGACCTAAGGTGCTCGGTGACTCCTTCCGCGAGGCGGCGCATGGTCTCTCCCACATACAACGAGTCACATCTCCCACAAGCTAAAATATAAACTACATTAGAGGAAATGCAGGAGAATCTTTGTTTGACAAAAACGCTATTGCCGTTGGGGCCTGAAATGTTGACGAGGTCGTGTTTGCCAACAACTGGACATGTATTGCACCTCGGACGGTTACATGGAAAGGTACCAGCCGTGTCGTCGAAAGAAGTTTGTGGGTGGGAAGCCCGAACTAAATGGTTGGCTAAATTTTTCTCAACTCTAAAAGCAGTGATGGGGGGTTCCGGGAAAACATCACGGGTTGAGGGGTCTTGTCGGAGCAACTCTACATTTTTGTGGATAGCGTGTAAAATAGGACGGACCGAAGGGTGATAAGAAATAACTAAAGGAATACGTAGATTGGTAACAGATTTGCCCTTTTTCTTCAAGGTTTCCTCTCTGCTGGTTCCTTGAATTCTGCGTAGGGCATTAGAGAGGATTTTGGCAGGGTACTGGCGTTTTTCAAAAAAGGACAAAATTTCTTCAGAGGCAGTAGAGAAGTCAGAATCCTCCGAAAATATTCGTCTGGCTCGGAAGAGCTGGGAATAAGGGATAGATTTAGTGCAAGATTTGGGGTGGTTGGAAGGGTACAAAAGGTAGTTATGCGAGTCGGTTGGCTTAAAGTGTACGTTAGAGGTAATTGTACGGTTGTTATTGGACAGTTTAAGGTCGAGGAAAACAACAGATGAGTCCGAGATACAATGGGTAAATTTCAAAAAGGGGCAAAAGGAATTAACAAAGTCGATAAAAGTTTCTAAGTCACGACGGGATCCAGTGGCAACTCCTACAATATCATCGATATACCTTTTGTAAAGTACAGGTCGTGGCCCGGTATACTGAGAAAAAAGTTGTTCTTCAAAGTGACCCATGGTCAAACAGGCAACAGAGGGACCCATTTTGGTTCCCATGGCCACTCCTTTAACTTGACGGAAAAAACGCCCATTAAACTGAAAACAATTTTGCGTGAGAACAAGTTCCGTTAAACGTAGGAAGGTGTTAGTCGGTATAAGAGGATCGCGCCGTTTGTCTAGGTAGTAACGGATAGCTGTTAAGGCAGCATTATGAGGAATTGACGTGTAGAGGCTGGATACATCTATGGTGAATAAAAGACGTTTTACGCAATTTTCAGGAAACTCAAAGTCACGAATAAGTCTCAAGAAATGTGGCGTGTCTTGAACAAACGACGGCAAAGCTGAAACTAAAGGGGAGAGCAAAGAATCCACATACTCAGAAATAAGTACGGTGGGGCAGCTGTGTGAAGAGACGATAGGTCTGCCAGGGTTGTTGGCTTTGTGAATTTTGGGAAGCAGGTAGAAGTTAGAAATCTGTGGGCAAGGGTGGAGTAGAGAAGTAGCGTTTTGGGGTAGTTGTTTATTGTCCATGAGTTGGGTCAAAGTGTTTTTAACAAACTTTTGGCACTCAGGAGTGGAGTCAACGGGAAGTTCTAAATAAGCACTTTGGTCGGATAGCTGTTTGTTTGCCTCAGCAATATACAGGTCCTTCTGCCAAACCACAACAGCACCGCCCTTGTCAGCTGGTTTAATAATGAAATCCCTGCTTTTAAGGGATAAAATGGCATCTCGTTCTTCAGGACGAAGGTTACACAGTGAGGTCATTTTAGGGGGAAGGAGATCGTTGACATCTTTGTTAATGGTATCGATTACATTGTCAAGGGTGGGATTTTCTCCTGGCTTGGGCGTCCAGGAGGAACGGACAGGGTTGGCGGGGTTGGGAATTTCCTCTGAGGGGGTGTCATCCTGATGGTCTGTTATCCCGAAATGGTAGCGAAGGCGGAGTTTCCTACAGAAAGACGAAACGTCTCTGCGTATGGAAAACTCATCAGGAAGGGGGTTCAGTGGAACAAAGTTAGGTTCGACCTTATATATATATATATATATATATATATATATATATATATATATATATATATATATATATATATATATATATATATATATATATATATATATATATATATATATATATATATATATATATATATATATATATATATATATATATATATATATATATATATATATATATATATATATATATATATATAGGTCGAAAAGAGGTAGTAAAAAGTGCTTAAAAGTTTGCGGAAAACTCCACGACGTTTCGGGTATAAACCCTTCATCAGGTGGCAAAAACCAAACTGAACAACCAACAGTAACAATTGGACACGACAAACATCAAATCCGAAGCGATCGCTGTAAAAACAGAACCGGACGAAAGTGACTGTCAGAAAACATGAGTGCGAAGGATGAAACACAAATCAAAAAAAGAAAGAGAGCGTCCTGGATGAAAAAATGCACGGAAAAATCGAACAGGTTCTTAAAAAGGGAAAACAGGAGACAAAAACTAGCTCCGGGAAAAAAGAAAAACTTGTAAATAAGGCCTACACAGAAAAAACGAGCACGAACGGGTAAGTGTAAAAGGAGTAAAAACTGGTTCAAAAAGCGGTGAAAATTACAAAAGGTCAATTCTAACGTTAAGCCCGTGTGGAGCGAGAGTACCTAGCCTCATGATCAGTCGGTTTTCAGCACTAAGGCGGTCACGATCGGAGCCTCGGCACATTACAGCTGCCGTAACGGTTAAATGCTGTATTGAACAAGGTGAAGGGGGATTGAAATGTGCAGCCACCGGGTATCCATGGAGATTCTGTTTGATGGACCTAAGGTGCTCGGTGACTCGATCCGCGAGGCGGCGCTTGGTCTCTCCCACATACAACGAGTTACATCTCCCACAAGCTAAAATATATACTACATTTGAGGAAATGCAGGAGAATCTTTGTTTGACAATAAAGCTATTGCCGTTGGGGCCAGAAATGTTGACGAGGTCGTGTTTGCCGACAACTGGACATGTATTACACCTCGGACGGTTACATGGAAAGGTACCAGCCGTGTCGTCGAAAGAAGTTTGTGGGTGGGAAGCCCGAACTAAATGGTTGGCTAAATTTTTCTCAACTCTAAAGGCAGTGATGGGGGTTCCGGGAAAACATCACGGGTTGAGGGGTCTTGTCGGAGCAACTTTACATTTTTGTGGATAGCGTGTAAAATAGGACGGATCGAAGGGTGATAAGAAATAACTAAAGGAATACGTAGATTGGTACCAGATTTGCTCTTTTTCTCCAAGGCTTCCTTTCTGCTGGTTCCTTGAATTCTGCGTAGGGCATTAGAGAGAATTTTGGCAGGGTACTGGCGTTTTTCAAAAAAGGACAAAATTTCTTCAGAGGCAGTAGAGAAGTCAGAATCCTCCGAACAAATTCGTCTGGCTCGCAAGAGCTGGGAATAAGGGATAGATTTAGTGCAAGATTTGGGGTGATTGGAAGGGTACAAAAGGTAGTTATGCGAGTCGGTTGGCTTAAAGTGTAGGTTAGAGGTAATTGTATGGTTGTTGATGGACAGTTTAAGGTCGAGAAAAACAACAGATGAGTCCGAGATACAATGGGTAAATTTCAAAAAGGGGCAAAAGGAATTAACAAAGTCGATAAAAGTTTCCAAATCACGACGGGATCCAGAGGCAACTCCTACAATATCATCAATATACCTTTTGTAAAGTATAGGTCGTGGCCCGGTATACTGAGAAAAAAGTTGTTCTTCAAAGTGGCCCATGGTCAAACAGGCAACAGAGGGACCCATTTTGGTTCCCATGGCCACTCCTTTAACTTGACGGAAAAAACGCCCATTAAACTGAAAACAATTTTGCTTGAGAACAAGTTCCGTTAAACGTAGGAAGGTGTCAGTCGGTACAAGGGGATCACGCCGTTTGTCTAGGTAGTAACGGATAGCTGTTAAGGCAGCATTATGAGGAATTGACGTGTAGAGGCTGGACACATCCATGGTGAATAAAAGACGTTCTCCACAATTTTCAGGAAACTCAAAGTCACGAATAAGTCTCAAGAAATGTGGCGTGTCTTGAACAAACGACGGCAAAGGTGATTTGGAAACTTTTATCGACTTTGTTAATTCCTTTGGCCCCTTTTTGAAATTTACCCATTGTATCTCGGACTCATCTGTTGTTTTTCTCGACCTTAAACTGTCCATCAACAACCATACAATTACCTCTAACCTACACTTTAAGCCAACCGACTCGCATAACTACCTTTTGTACCCTTCCAATCACCCCAAATCTTGCACTAAATCTATCCCTTATTCCCAGCTCTTGCGAGCCAGACGAATTTGTTCGGAGGATTCTGACTTCTCTACTGCCTCTGAAGAAATTTTGTCCTTTTTTGAAAAACGCCAGTACCCTGCCAAAATTCTCTCTAATGCCCTACGCAGAATTCAAGGAACCAGCAGAAAGGAAGCCTTGGAGAAAAAGAGCAAATCTGGTACCAATCTACGTATTCCTTTAGTTATTTCTTATCACCCTTCGATCCGTCCTATTTTACACGCTATCCACAAAAATGTAAAGTTGCTCCGACAAGACCCCTCAACCCGTGATGTTTTCCCGGAACCCCCATCACTGCCTTTAGAGTTGAGAAAAATTTAGCCAACCATTTAGTTCGGGCTTCCCACCCACAAACTTCTTTCGACGACACGGCTGGTACCTTTCCATGTAACCGTCCGAGGTGTAATACATGTCCAGTTGTCGGCAAACACGACCTCGTCAACATTTCTGGCCCCAACGGCAATAGCTTTATTGTCAAACAAAGATTCTCCTGCATTTCCTCAAATGTAGTGTATATTTTAGCTTGTGGGAGATGTAACTCGTTGTATGTGGGAGAGACCAAGCGCCGCCTCGCGGATCGAGTCACCGAGCACCTTAGGTCCATCAAACAGAATCTCCATGGATACCCGGTGGCTGCACATTTCAATCCCCTTCACCTTGTTCAATACAGCATTTAACCGTTACGGCAGCTGTAATGTGCCGAGGCTCCGATCGTGACCGCCTTAGTGCTGAAAACCGACTGATCATGAGGCTAGGTACTCTCGCTCCACACGGGCTTAACGTTAGAATTGACCTTTTGTAATTTTCACCCCCTTTTTGTACCAGTTTTTACTCCTTTTACACTTACCCGTTCGTGCTCGTTTTTTTCTGTGTAGGCCTTATTTACAAGTTTTTCTTTTTTTTCCGGAGCTAGTTTTTGTCTCCTGTTTTCCCTTTTTTAAGAACCTGTTCGATTTTTCCGTGCATTTTTTCATCCAGGACGCTCTCTTTCTTTTTTTGATTTGTGTTTCATCCTTCGCACTCATGTTTTCTGACAGTCACTTTCGTCCGGTTCTGTTTTTACAGCGATCGCTTCGGATTTGATGTTTGTCGTGTCCAATTGTTACTGTTGGTTGTTCAGTTTGGTTTTTGCCACCTGATGAAGGGTTTATACCCGAAACGTCGTGGAGTTTTCCGCAAACTTTTAAGCACTTTTTACTACCTCTTTTCGACCTACACATTTCAACAGTGCTCCGCAGCATTTCGACCTTATTATATATATATATATATATATATATATATATATATATATATATATATATATATATATATATATATATATATATATATATATATATATATATATATATATATATATATATGTATATACATATACATATATATACTCATAAATATATATTTGTATATATATAAACATATGCAATACAATCAAACTAATGAATA
Source organism: Holothuria scabra (assembly GCA_037179385.1). Classification (NCBI taxonomy): domain Eukaryota; kingdom Metazoa; phylum Echinodermata; class Holothuroidea; order Aspidochirotida; family Holothuriidae; genus Holothuria; species Holothuria scabra. Next base: position 5,643,628 of record CM074187.1, on the reverse strand, counting down.
TTCAGCCTCATACATTATGCATGTATATATACATATATACATACATATGCATATATTACTTTCAGGTAGGCTTATATGAAGGATATACCCATCATGTGTATGTGTCCTATAGTATTCAGCAATCGATGCACATATATGGTTCATATAACTCGTTTGAATAATCGCCAAGAACAAGATTGAGTGCTTCCTTATGAAATCTATACACACTTTACCTAAGTTACAGTCATTCCCATCTTACGATTTCAACTATTTCAGAAGGAAAATAAATTCGGTGGGACATTCCGAAAGATTTCATATAGTACAGTTCCAGGCAACAGTACACGAAGGTCACTCGATCCACAACAGGCATTGCATGCATACTTTGAAATTATTGTTGCCGTGCACGAACAAACAGGCCTTTGTGCTGTATTGTAGTATACATCCAACTTATTTCCAGGAAAACCGTTATTCATTTTTCCTTTTTGTCATTACTGGCAAATCGATTCACGCTTGACGTTCTCTGGCCTTGACTTTTGCTTCATTCCATAACAAATGAAAAAGGATGTACTTTTTCTTTCAGATTAATTATGGTTTATTCTGCTGCAGTGGCGGCACCAGTGGGTGGGTTGGGGGCATTTCACCCCAGTCAGAACCTTTGTCCCCCGGTTGTCCTCCCCCACCCCCACTAAGCTTCCAGAGCACAGTGGCCTGACATGAGTTTTCTAGGCAAATTGATTAAAACTAATTCTCCTGCCAGGTTGAACCATTCCCAAAGTTTTCAAAGAGAAACAGTTTTCATAACTTCCTATTATTAAAACTTTTAAGTGCGACGCAAGCTTGTATAGAAGCTATTTCTTAACTACCCACTGACCCACTAGTCCCGGACCAAATCTGCTACACTCTGGGCAGTCATCACGCATAGACTTTTGATTTAGTTGCTCGCATACGCTATTCCTGCTTTCAGAGCCGTACCTGTTAAAGCAAGTCATCAGCACTCCCTCAGTCACTGTGAGTACTTTAACGAGAACACATTTCTGATTAGGCCTGATGTGTAAAACTTCACTTCAAGACATTTGGCAAACTGGCAAAGATACACTATCACTACATACACTATATATGCATGTATGGCGACAACAGAATAGACTAGTTCAATTAAAATTATTTGAAATCATTGCATTGCATGATGGATTATAGGCGTAGGATAGGCGTACCTATCCCGAGGCTTAATTGTTGACACAGAGATATACTAAACCCTTGGAACGGCCGAGGATTTCGCCCCCGGGCTCCACCAGGCGGTCTAAGGCGTGCCCCTGGACCCCAACCCCATAGACTCGCGCTTCACCAGAAATTATTTGCCCCAAGAGTTTCTCGCACCCACCATTCCCCCCCCCTCCCCCACTTTTAAAATCCTGGTGCCGCCACTGCTCTGCTGAGTGGAAGTTTGATAGTAGCAATATTGAAGTATTAAGGAAAGTGAAAATTTGAGGATGAAGAGTTGAAGCAGGGAGCTGTTACGGCTCCCTGGTTGAAGTAAAGTCGTTGACGGGCTTGGCCATCTAGAAAAGGATCCAGAAAAGGATCCAGAAAAGGCTCGAGAGGGGGCGTCGAACATGGGTCATTGAAGGATATGGTCCAGGACAATATGAATTAAGTACAAAGGACTTTGCCCGCCATGTACCAATGAATATAATTTACAAAAAGACGAACCAGAAATGGACTCACTCGAGATAGAAAGGAGACCTCGTATGACGGGAGAGCGATCAGTAGCGTAGCCACGGGTGGTTTTGGGGGTTAGAACCTCCGCCCCAATAACCCAACCTTGCAATGCAAAAACCACCTAAAACAGCGGTTTTTCTCTCTATTCTTATACTTCCCCTCATGTCGTGCTCCGACCCCAATGACACCCAAACCCCCAAGACACAAAAACCCCCATGACAGAGTGGTTATGGTACTTTGACCCCTCTCCTACTGGGGGTCATACCTGTTTCGATTTTCAATTGTGGAAGGAGGGTCTACAAGGGGTGAAGGGAAAAGTCCGCTTGGTTATTCACTGCCGTCGGCCCGGCACTGGTTTGGTAAATTTACCCACATTTGAATTTTTTTCACAAAGTATCAGGTTAGAATGCAAATTTTGAAAAAATGTGCAGCTTTTGTTATAGTTCCTAATTGAGTTTCATAGAAAACCTACAAATAAGGCGACTGGAAACTACCGGCTTTAAAACAACTCTCAGCGGTAAGAACGTATATGCACCATAAACAAGGAGTAGACGAGAGGTCTATTGTACACCATTGTTCCATGACACAGCAGAAACTCGGAATAAAAAATATGAACGGTTTTAACAGAGGCAGCTGAATGGATAGGGATATAGGTTGATTTGTGAGTGGAAATGCTGTAAGTGATGTGTGTACCACTCACTAAAGGGCAAGAACAGTCGTCCTAAACTCTCTTTGAAGCTATAGCTAAATTTCACGACAAACTTTAAAGTATTTTTCACAACACTTAAGGAGTTTAATACTGCAAAATTCAAGGTTACCCAAGCAGTTCACTTCTGGGAAATTTGAGTAAAGAAAATTGAAGCATAACTCTCAAAAGCCAATCATGAAACAGGACTGTCTATCACACTTCTTCAAGATGGGGTTACTACATGTCCTTTTAATTTCACTTGATTCTTTGTTCGCAGTAAAATGTCGTTACCGAAAGAAATGTTAAACGTTAAATGTAAACAAATTCAATTTCTTAATCATCTTCAAACACGTTTGCTATTTTTCCCCCAACCGTTTTATCCCAGTCTTATTCCCATCACCAAAACTGTTGTGCACAAATGGAGATTGTTTTCTTTTCCATAATTCTGGATGCAGGCTCCCCCACCGTGAAGCGGACCAATGCCCTCTAACGTAAAAAATCAAATGTTTTATGTTTTTGCTATTCTTTAACGCAAATTATGTACGTTTGTGTTTTTCATCAACGACAAATACATAAAAAGTTTACCTTGCCAATAATCGACCAATGGTCAGAAATGGCGTGAAGGTGTTGTCACTAATAGCACCTTCCTTTAAATGAACTTGTTTATCACCCCAGACAAATTATCCCAAATTACCCCTCCCGTAACTGTCTTCAGCTCATCGTCTTACAGATACAATACCAATTCAATGCTTCGGGTGAGACCATGGAAGAACTACCTCGGAGGTAGTACTTGGTGACGTGGTGCATGTCCTTGATGTGTAATCAGAACATTCTCAGTACAGCACATGCTGTGTTGTACAAGCTACAATACTGTGCATTTTGAATTTTGAATATACTGTCGATGAAAGAGCTTGGCCAATTGGGAATTTCTATAGACTTCAAAAATTGTAGGATTGGATGAGAACTGCCTTTAACAGATCATGTTGTCCTCTTAGTAGACTAGCCGCACAGTTTTGCTTACTCACCTCGACTGTTTTGACTTGTTTACCTACTTTTATATTCGCGCTCTTGCAATGATGCCCACTAAAATTGACCAGCCCACTTTGACAAAGTTGCATCAGTATATACCAGGACGCTTCCACTCTACTTGCAACTGGCTGATCGCAGTTCTCTTTTTCGGCTTCGTGTGCAATGGCTACGCGCATGGTATATGCTACGTTATTGGTCAAATTGCTTGACTCACGAATATCTTTCGTCCGCCCGCGGGCTAGGCCATGCTATGCACATTATAGTACGTAGGCCTATTCTGTTTCGTGAAATGGTATAGGAGCGGAGGGTAGAAACACACATCGCGGGAATTGTTTCTGGAAAAGTTAGCCCGTTACGGAAACAAACAAGTTAAGCAACTTCATTTCAAATAATTGTGAATGAGATGTGGGTTAATACATTTGTTACTTTCAATAACCATGTTATTTTGCGAAGATCAAAAAGAAATCATAGAAAAACGCTACCCGGGTAGTAATTTTCTACCCGGGTAGCATGAAGGTCGGTAGAGTGCCCGGGTACCCGGAGCAAACACTATTTGTTATTCCAAATTTATTCCTGCAATATTTTTCCAACATGTAAATTGTGAAATTTTCTCCCATGGCATTTTCACAGAAATTTTGGGATGCATGGCATGGCACCGAAGTTTGCTAAATCGTTGCTACTGGATTTTGTATTTTCCAGAACGTCCCTGTAGCGACGGTAAGTTGCACAAACTCACGATAAACTTACAAATAAACCCATATATAGGATTTGGTTTTTTTCTCAAACATGAAAAATAAGGTTTTTTTTTATCAAATCATCCACGCATGAATAGATCAAAACCTCGCTATTTTTTCATGCAGTCACAGGATTTACTCGTTCACTGAAGCATTACTTGATGGAGGGACGTGTGCACTTGGGTTTAGTTTTTACGCATGCGTCCAATTCATGATCAACGATGGGCCGAGTTTAGGTGCTAAAAGTCAGTAAAACAAGAGAGTTTTAACAGTTAGGCTTACTTGAAGTTTGTTCCTACCTGGATGCAGATGCATAGTAGTCTGATTCCAGTAAACTACACCTTTTGACCGAAATTGAAGGCGATATTTTCAGCGAGATACTTTAAGAAAGACTTTTGAGATCAATACTAAAGGTATGTACAGCCTACTGTTTTTCATACCCCCAACCCCTTTTTTGTTTAACTACCCTTGTTATTTAAGGGATTTAATGCCATTTAAAATTAAAATCTTTTTCGAAACTCCTTCCTCCAAAACACCTTTGCAAACACTAAACGGATGTTACCAATAAGCTCATCGAGGACCCTCTGGAAGTTTAGAGTCATGTGACAGTATTTTTTTCCTCAAATGTGAAATTTAATGGGAGTGACTGCATAGTTTAACTTGAATATGCACTGAAGTCCAATAATATTATTAAATATGCCTTGAAGAAAAATACCACTTGACTTGCAGTAGGGAGGTTTTGAGTTCGAGTGCTGGTCGTGTCATACTAAAGACTTTAAAAACAGAACCTACTGCCATTCTGCTTGGTGCTCAGCGTGAGCAATGGAGTAGGGAAAACAATCCAGTGAGTCACAACTGGAAAAAGGCCGTGGCCGGCTCGACTTGAACCAATAGGTTGAAAACTGGGCCTCAAAACTCCATCAAACTAACTAACTAACTTGTAGAGAAATAAGAGCATCGTGAGGTTATACCTTGCACATATATCTATGATTCCTATAGCTACCTTTTATTGTCGGGGGCAATGTTGAAACTAATTCCGTCTATTTTCCGCTAAGCTTCACGACTATATGGGTCTTTCACAAATATTATGTGGGGATGTATGAACTAAGTTTTTATTGTTGATCTATTCATATTCACAGCACAACAAACAACCCATCTCCAATAATTACTGCTCCGAAGGACCACAATCATAAAACGACAAGAGGGACCGGGGTCCACTTGCTATATTTACAGTGTGTACACTATATACACTATTTACATCCATGCCAAAACTAAACAAAACCAAAGTCCCAAAGAGACCGACCCCGTAGCACGTACACTCTCTGCGGGAAACCAGTCTGAACCGAACTGGGCAAAATACAACCGCATCTTTCCCAAGGGTGACCCAGAGGCAGTTTTGGCAAAGGGTAACCTCATTATCCCCATGCACGCTTAAACAGACAAGGAGCTGGGATCTATCACCCTAATGTTTTAACATCCGAGGTTTTCTGTATTAAAACGTCTATATGTAACTTAGAGAATGCCCAGACTGAGTGGTTCCTTTCCCCCCAATTCTACTCGTTCCACCCCAATGATGCCAAGTCCAAGGCGTGTGGCCAAAAGGGAGTTGTTGTTGAACCCCTTTCAACCAAGCTTGAAAAAATAACGGCCACAATAAAAGTGAGAAAAGTGAGATCACAATAGAATTTCATACTACGTCTAAGGCGGAGAGACCCTTTCATTATGTCCATGGGCGGCTATCATTGGGAGGGGGACTGGATACATGTCCCCAATATTTTTCAGAGGTTGGAAATCTTATCAAATGTTCCCCCTCATTATTTGAGGCATGAAGAAAAAATGTGTAGTTGATTCATATTTTTATTTTAATAAGTAGGCTAATGAATACGTCTTGCAATATTTGTGTCATGCAGTGGACTTTAAATTAATTTTCTGTTTTCACTAAAAGTTTCCAAAAATTGGAACGCTACGTTTCAAATTGTCTTCTTCTTCAGATACTTTTGTATAAAGTATTATGGACTTGTTTACAACATCAAAATAATTTGTCAACAATTACATAGAAGGGTTTGCAACTGTACAATAAAGGAATCCAAACATTTTTTGAAGTTACGAAGAACATTATTGAGGAAACTGGAATTTGAGAGCCGGGAACGTTCTCCCTTTCCTTAATATGAACCAAATAATTTCGAATTTTCATGAGCAAGACACAATTTTTCGAAGCACTTCCGACGTCTTAACTCTTTTGTGCTTCGTTTTGCGGAAAAGAAAACCATAGCTTTTGGAGAGGCTCTGGTTTCCATATCTCTAACGTGGTCGAGTTTGGTAAAGCAAATAACATTTTTGTAAAATGTCGACACTCTTGGCGTTCAGTTCTCACAATCAAAGCCGAATAGCTTGTATTCTGTCGGTCCAACATCCGGGCTTTTGCGTGACCTGGGTCATGAAAACTTCAACTTGAGTGAAAACAACGACAGTCTGCCAGTGATAACAGTAGACCTACACGTATGCTATTGCCAGAACCTCAGGATATACGATTGTGGGCCTAACTGACAAAGTTTCTCGAGACCAAGGTTGAATCGAAATCTCAGAATGTCAATAATGTCAGGCGAATGCGAAAATGTTGGGTGCCTGTGCACAAAACACTCGCTTGCGAACGGCGAGAAACCCAGTCTTAACGGTGGTAGGCCTATTGTGCGAGACTGGCCATTGCGTTTTCATGCTATCTCGTAAAGGAAACCGTGAATTCCCGCTGCGAAAAGTTCTCGTAAGACCATCTGATCATGAAAGCTGGATATTTCAATAAAAATCGATCATTATCCACAAGTTTAAAAAGACTGCACGCTGTTAACAAGGTACAGTTACACAATAAGCCTATATGTTTGCAATGTTGCTGTACTGCGCGACAATTAATAACAACTGTTTCACTCCAACACGTCACGTGATTGACTCTTCGCGCCGGATGTGACGTTCCTTTGACCGTCAGAATACATTCTTGGCAGTAACTAGAAATGTGCGGTGAAGTTTTCTCGCCAAATCTATTGATAAAGGCTTAAAGTTCCCGAGCATCATCAATGGGTATAATGAAACAGGCTCATTGAGAATTAGACTAACCTGCGTAATGTTACGGCAGTAACGGTTGGACTATTTACGTTTGAAGGTATCTTTTACCGTCGGGTTTCAGGATGGATAATTTTCTAACAGATTTGGAGTGGCTAAAATTGGCTACCTTGGTGTGGATTAAAGTGTGCTCCTAGCATCTGGCATGCGTCTACCTCATGTAGGGATTTTTTTCATTTCCTGTGGATGCACAAAATCGTTCCAAAATCATACTTGTTGTGGTGGGCAGAATACTTGGGTCTACTAGCTCAAAAAGCTATGACCGTTCCTTCACAGATAATCACAACACAATGCCCGAAATTGTCGAATATCCAAATTCTTTCAAGCATTTGTCCGAAAATGGAAAAGTATCATAGCAAGGGTAACATAGTTACGAAAGGTTAAGAGATAAACAAAATCGCGACACATTTGGGAAGCCTCTGGCTTGAAAGAAACAATTATTCTTGAGACTGTTTTTATATCTTGTGTAATACAATATCCGAAATGGTCGATTTTTTCAATAGCTTCAAATCTTTGCCGAAAAACAGAAGAAGCTATATTTAAAGTACAATTTTCATGGAAAATAAAAAAGATCTGCGACACATTTGGGTAGAATGTGAAACAAGAGCCCAATGGGCACTGTGGTTCCTTGCTGGATATTATAAGAACTGTACAGCCAGTCTGTGAAATAGAGCTAAGCAAAAGCTCATACTCAATGTTTGTAACATCTTCACAAGGGGTATTTTAGTACTAATATTACATGAAATCAAAGATTAAATTTCTATGGCCTTACTGACATTCAACTTTTGTAATGCTTGGTGATCCTTCAAAAACACTACCTCATTTCCATATGTATGTATGCTTGTAATCAAACTTGATATTATCACCAATAAACAATACACAATGTGGTCAGAGAGAGAAAAACACCCCTTGTATTTCTCTCACAATTATTTTCACCGGCTCTCAAATAAAACTTGCTATTACTTTAAAACAATAAACCATTTGTCCTGTTTGCTACCTCTACACAGAAAACAGGGTTTATTCAACAGTTAAGCAGAAAGCAAGTGATTAATGAAGTGTGATAATAGAATGAGGATTAGGTTACCCCACAGAGCACAGCAGTATTAAAGAAACATACTGTATAATCCATGCATTGCTTCCACTGGCAGAGAGACCAGTTTAATGCAGAGTGCTCTGTGCTCAGTGAAATCTACAGATTTCAGTTACTGCCCTCTTAAACTTTGAATGATCCAAAATATGTGTACAACCCGAAGGAATCATTACTGAACGAACATAAAGGCCAAATTTCTAAGGTGTTTGGGTGCGTAAGGATGCAAAACCAGGTGAGATAAAAAATCTATTGAAACTTTCTTTATCTAGCTTACAAGATTTTCTAAATAACATTTCCAGCGGTTGACCTCCAGTGACCTTGACGACCTTTGACCTTAACCAAACACAGATTGATTTGAAATCTGTCCTTTCTACCTTAAAGTACTGTGTTAAAAAGTTTTTCAGTGTTTGACCCCTGGTGACCTCAGATGACCCCTTGACCTTCACCGAACATATCCTATTTCATCCTTACACCATAACACATCCACACACCAAATATGACATCTATCCATGTTTCCTAACTAGAAATATCGTGTTGAGAAGGTTTTTAGTTTTTGACCTCTGGTGACCCCAAATGACCTTTGACCTCCACCAAAAACAATAGGGCACACCTTCTCCCTATGAAAAATCTATGTACCAAATCCAAGTTCCACCCAACCTTCCTTTGTTGAGTTAGAGCGTACCGAAGCAAGTGTCACACACACACACACATACACACACACACACACGCCAACCTGACTACATAGGTTCCTTTGCTACCGCAAGGAACCAAAAAGGGTTTTGATCATCCCAACTTTACACTGTAGTCTTGCAAAAATTTGCCCGAAATGGTCAAATATTCGGGCAAAGGTTAAAAAAATGCTGGGACCTTTTCAATTGCCAAATTAATTCAACGGATAGACAGGAAGGTGTTTAGGTGCCCAAAAGTTTGCCATCTATCCTGATAGAGCCAAATACGGGCAATGGTTATGAGAATCGGGTAATTTTTTTCCATATTTTAATGATGCAGGGTGAGAATGTCTTCCCCTTAGTCTGCTTGAGAATTCATTTCAACACACCTTGTAACGTGACATATCTGTCAATAAGTGTTACTAATAGAAGAAAAACTATTTACTTCATTTCATCCAATGGTAGTGATACATTTTATCTGATTCTTCTGATCAAAAAAGCGACTGCTAAGATCCCCATAGGCCTAATTTTTTTTAAAAGTAAAATCATATACAGTCGGAAGTTCGGGCACACAATTTTTTCAACATGTATTGAATTTAGCCAAGAGTCGCAATAGAGTAAAATTCATTAGGATGTTTTCAATTCCGGTTTGTAGTTTCCCCCGAAAATACGCTGGACCATTTCATCGATTGGTAGTGATTAATTTTATCTGGTAATTTTCTGATCTAATAGTGACTGCTTAGATCCCACTAAAAGCCTGGGAAATGTCATTTTCGACTGTCTCAGGGGTCCGATTTTTTATAATTTTGTGCTCGCTCCGCGCCAACAAGTGGTGACGCTCCGCGCAGATAGTCTTCCTAGCAGCATTTTAATTTCCAAGTGAACATTTTCTGTACAAACAGAACCTCGAATGAGCGACTTCTAAGACCATATATAAGCATAGAAAATGACATTTTTGACTGTCTGAAGTGGTCAGATTTTTCAAAATTTCCCGTACGTTTCGCCCCAACTTATGGTGGTGCTCCACTTAGACCGCCTCATAGCAGAATTTAAGTTTCGAGTGATTATCTTTTACAAAAGGAAACTCAAAATAACGACTGCTTAGATCCCCATTGTCATGTAGTATGGTGCACTCTCCATGACCTTTACCAGACGCCATCTTGTTGTTTACGAGCAACGCTCCCTTCCTTTTGTTGTAGATTCCCAGGGCCCTTCCTGTTTCCCGTCACGTGTTACCGGTGGACGTGACATATCATATTGCCGTAGTTCCACGTGCACACTGTAACCCACATTTTCGAGGTGTGGCCAATTTCCCCCTTTGCAGCCTCCTCATTGGTCATCTATATCATAATAATTATTCACATGGGTGCGTCATAACTTTTGACCAATCAGGGGACTGCAGGTCTTCGGAGCTCGCACGAGGTTTCCAAGACCGAGCCCGCAAGCAGGACACTCGTGCATCAGACTTCAGACGAGGAGCACTTGAGTAACCTAGCTGTAGATAATTAATCCTTTTTTTTTGCCGGCAGAATGATTTAAACTTGATCATCTTTTTTCGCAAATTAATCAACGAATAAATCATCATTAAATCGATTGGAACTCTCCATCTTTTTTTGTTTCTGGATACTACCGTACGCAGGATCCCCGTACTACATCACTTTACTCGACATGCCGGAGTCGCGGGGCTTCATCACATTATCCAACATGGTGGAGGAGCGGACTCGCCGACAGCTTTACTCAACACCATATAAGCGCGGGAAATGCCATTTCCAACTGTCTGAGGGGTCGGATATTTATAAATGTTTTGTACGCTTCGCGCCAGCTAATGGTGGCGCTCCGCTTACAGTTTCTCTGGCTGAATTTTAGTTTGGAACGAATGTACGTTTATCTGCAATTGAAACTTAAAAAGCGACTGTTAGGATCCCCTTTGAAAGCCTGGGAAATGTCATTTTTGACTGTCTGAGAGGTACAAATTTTCAAATTTTCTGGGCACTCGGCGCCAACCAGTGGTGGGGCTCCGCTTTGACTCTCTTACGGGCAGAATTACATTTTTCGGGTTAAAATCTTCTACCCCCAAAGTGAAATGCTCCCCTACCCCTCTGGAAATACCTTACTCAGGCGTGCACTGGATTAGCTGCTTGCAACATTCAGCAGGATTCCGGATTTGCGATCCTAGGATACAGAGTCCAGTGGAGTAATGAACTGTGCTAATCAGTACCTCAAAAGTGTGTTTTAATCTTAGAAAAATCACAAATTTTTCTCACCAGAATTAAAGATTAATAACCTGGCAAATGCCATTTCCAGTCATTTGGGAGGTTTTAAAGTCCAAAATTTTATTTGTACGCTCCGCGCCAACGGATGGTGGCGCTACGCTTAGATAGTAAACTCCACCCACCCCCTACAAAAGTATCCAGCCCCCCACTGACCCCTACCAGGGCTTTGCCCCCTGAAACTCTACCAGGGGCCCTTAAGCGCCCCCCTGGACCCCACGTCGATGGGGTTTGTGCTTCGCACAAAACCGGACGCCTTACGGCGTCACCATTTTGTCGGCTGCCGAAAACTTGTGGCCCCCCAATAAAGAACATCTCCAGCCACATATGACACGCTTTAATTGTTGTGTGATTTAAAAACTGAATCTGAAGAGTTTGGTGTGCTCTCCGGATGTCATTAAAAGCCTTGCTGACTGTTCCACGCTAGTGCTTCTCTCTTTCGTTTAACGTCTCTGTATTGCAAAAAGAGAGTAAAATTTTCACAAGAAGAGAACTTTTCGCGTGTTCCGCGCGAATGGGGATACCATGAGACACCGTTCTGCTATTTTTGGCAGGTATGAGATGTTGTACCATGTGATGCTCGCAAACTGGCTATCTCATGGTGTCACTACTGACTACATACGGTGCCCCTTGTGCTTTGGCTCGATGCCCGGTGCACCTGATGTCAGAGTTTCTGGTTAGCAGAGTAGTGACCCGACGTTCGTGAGGATGCCCCCAACATCTGACACAGAACGCATATGCCGCACTTCCGAAACCGCTCCCATGCATGACAATATCGTGGCTACGCGCCTGCTCAGTTAAATATGGATCCAAAACAAATCTGCACTACGAGTATTAGGTCCCTGATCCTTGCATGCCAGCGACTGTATGGGTTCAGGTCCATGTCAATGAGACGAAATAATGCAGGTGGCACTGAAGCGTGCCGCCTGGCTTTTGAGTAATACTTTTGATCCCTGAGGTGCTATTGAAGTTTCAGTTTCGACAACATAATGAAAAATATTTAACATGATGATTAATTCTATTGAAGTAAATTGACTTTAATTATTTATGAAGAATATTTTTGTGATTTTGCCTCAGTTCTTTTGCAGGTTGTTTCGTATTGTTTCTTTTCTATGCGTGTGGTTTTGTTTTAGTTTGGTTTCCACATCGAAATGTCAAATATGAACGATTAATTTGAAGCGTGGGGGTCATCGAATTTCATATGTAGGAGGAGATTGCCTAAATGGTTGTCATATAGTTGCAAGAGTCTATGGCCCGAATCTGGGGACTCCGAGAACTCCAAAGATCCAGTCCTACAGTGGCTCCGGCATGGGGTGGGGCACGGAACGTGTTCACCCAATCGATTTGCTATTATTTAAAAATACCCGAAGTCCGAAGATGCCTTTGAATTATAGATTCCTATGGGGTATGAGGAATTTTTCGACATGGCGAGAAGTGGTTTTTAAATCATGCTTTGTGAGGTATGGATGGTGTTCACTTAACCTTTACAAAATTCCAACATTTTCGCACTTTAAACGTTTCCTCAGTCAGTATTCATTATGAACACAAGCTTCTGACAACAGCCCCCCTCCTCCCCAAAGAACAAGAGCAAAAGTTAAAAACATTTAACGAATTACCAGATAGAAGAATTTTGACATAAACAGTACAGTTTCCCTCTCCTTACTTAAAACCCTTAAGTTATGGAAACACCCCATGACTTCCGGACGAAAAAATAGCTTTCGCTTCCTTAAATTGCTCACGGATCATAGACTATCCACATATCATAGGCGGCGGAAGCGGGGGGGGGGGGCAGGGGGGGCTGACCCCCAATATTTTTTTATGAGATTTTGGGGGGCATGGCCCCCCAATAACTGAATGTCGCAAAATAAATTTTTCAAAAGTAATTAAACTAATTTAAGTTCCTTTATTACATTTTGGCTATTCTTTGGCTCAAATAATACTTTTCAGAGTGCAAAAGTTGCAAAGCTTACGGGGGCTTCTCCCCCTGGACCCCCACATTAACGATAACCTGTAAGAGAGTTTATTGTCGCTCTTCACACAGTTGCAGGGTATTCTGCAATTGTGCCCCACTCTGAATTTTTGAGTAAATTCGGAGACAAGCTTCATATCTTCGGAATGTCTTGACTTAATAATTGTCGGGTTTCAGGATGGATAATTTTCTAACAGATTTGTAGTGGCTAAAATTGGCTACGTTGGTGTGGATTAAAGTGTGCTCCTAGCATCTGGCATGTTTCTACCTAATGTATACTTTTTCTCAATTCCTGGGGATGCACAAAATCGTTCCAAAATCATACTTGGTGTGGAGGGTAGAATATTTGGGCCTATTAGCTCAAAAAGCTATGATCGTTACTTCACAGATAATCACAACACAATGCCCGAAATTGTCGAATATCCAAATTCTTTCAAGCATTTGCCCGAAAATACATAGCAAGTATAGTAAGGGTAACAAAGTTACGGAAGGTTAAGAGATAAAAAAAAGAAAAATCGCGACAAATTTGGGAGGCCCGTGGCTTAGAAGAAACAATTATTCTTGAAACTGTTTTTAAATCTTGTGTAACACCAAACCCGAAATGGCCGATTATTTTAATAGCTTCAAATCTTAGCCGAAAAACAGAAAACGCTATATTTAAAGTACAATTTTCATGGAAAAGATCTGCCTCACAGTTGGGTAGAATGTGAAAAAAGTTTTTCATCATCCCAACTTAACACTTTAGTCTTGCAAAAATTTGCCCGAAATGGTAAAATATATGGGCAAAGGTTAAAAAATGCTGGGACGTTTTCAATTGCAAAATTAATTCAACGGATGGACGGGAGGGTGTTCAGGCGCCCAAAAGTTTGCCATCTATCCTGCTCTAGAGCCAAATACGGCAATGGTTATGAGAATCAGGTAGTTTATTTTTCGATACTTTAATGATGCAGGGTGAGAATGTCTTCCCGTAAGTCTGCTTGAAAATTCATTTCAACACACCTTGTAATGTGACAACTCTCTCAATAAGTGTTTCTAATAGAAGAAAAACCAAGTACTTCATTTTATCCAATGGTAGTGGTACATTTTATCTGATTCGTCTTATCAAAAAAAGACTGCTGAGATCCCCATAGGCCTAATTTTTTCAAAAGCAAAATCATATATAGTCGGAAGTTCGGGCACACATTTTTTTCAATATATATTGAATTTAGTCAAGAGTCGCAAAAGAGTGAAATTCATTAGCATGTTTTCAATTCCGGTTCTTTGTAGTTTCCCCCGAAAATATGCTGGACCATTTCATCAATTGGTAGTGATAAATTTTTACCTGGTAATTTTCTGATCAAATAGCGACTGCTATAGATCCCCCTATAAGCCTGGGAAATGTCATTTTCGACTGTCTCAGGGGTCCGATTTTTCAAAATTTTGTGCTCGCTTCGCACCAACAAGTGGTGAAGATCCGTGCAGATAGTCTTCCTGGCAGCATTGTTGTTTCAAGTGAACATTTTTTGTGCAAACAGAACCTCGAATTTGCGACTTCTAAGACCCCCTATGAGCATAGGATATGACATTTTTGACTGTCTGAAGCGGGCAGATTTTTCAAAATTTCCTGTACGTTTCGCCTCAACTTATGGTGGTGCTCCACTATGACCGCCTCATAGCAGAATTTAAAGGCATATTTTCATCATCCCAAACAGTTCCAATTCTCCCAACCTACTTACTTCTAGCCCCTCCCACATATATCTGAAACTCATCTTTATCCAGACACAATCCTTGTTTATTGCTTCATGGCTTGTCCCAGTGGCCATACAAGTCTATAATGTGCAATCAAGACACTCTCAGTGCCCATTCTGTGTAGTTTAGCTATAATGCATTGTTTGAATGTGATGCCAATCAAAGAGCTGTACCAATTAAGAGTTTTAATATATGTATACTGAAACTGTAGTTTGGGGTGAAGAATGACTGTCTTTAAGTTTCAAGTGATCATTTTTTTTTTTAAAAAAAGGGAAACTCAAAATAGCGACTGCGCAGATCCCCATATAAGCCCGGGAAATGCCATTTTCAACTGTCTGAGGGGTCGGATATTTAAAAATGATTTGTACGCTTCGCGCCAACCAATGGTGCCACTCCGCTTAGTCTTTCTGGCTGAATTTTAGTTTGGAACAAACGAACGTTCATCTGCAATTGAAACTTAAAAAACGACTGCCTGGATCCCCTTTACGAGCCTGGGAAATGTCATTTTTGACTGTCTGAGAGGTACGAATTTTCAAATTTTCTGGACGCTCCGCGCCAACCAGTGGTGGGGCTTCGCTTTGACGGTTTTACGGGCAAAATTACATTTTCGGGTTAAAATCTTCTGCCCCCAAACTGAAATGCTCCCCTAAGCCTCTGGAAAAATCTTACTGAAGCGTGCACTGGAACAGCTGCTTGCAGCATTCAGCAGGATTCCGGATTTGCGATCCTAGGATACATAGTCCAGGGGAGTAATGAACTGAGCTAGCCAGTACCTCAAAAGTGTGTTTTAGTCTTAAGCAAATTAGAAATTTTTCTCACCAGAATTAGAGACAAACAAACCTGGCAAATGCCATTTCCAGCCATCTGGGAGGTTTTAAAATCCAAAATTTTCTTTGTACGCTCCGCGCCAACTGATGGTGGCGCTACGCTTAGATAGTAAACTCAAGCTACCCCCACAAAAGAATCCAGCCCCCATGGACCACTACCAGGGCTTTTCCCGATGAACCCCACCAGGGGTCCTCAAGCGGCCCTCTGGACCCCAAGCCGATGGGGTTTTGTGCTTCGTGCAAAACTGGACGCCTTACGGTGTCACCATTATGTTGGCTGCCGAAAACTTGTGGCCCCCAATGAAAAACATCTTCCACCGCCTATGCATATACTACTGTGTGCAGCTCCCTGCTATGTGTAAGTTTAAGCGAGAAAAAAAAAACTATATCTGTACCGAGTTTCCTATGTGACTGGCCAATCAGAGTAAGGATATTTGTTTTTGAATTGAAAAATTATTCTTCAGCAACAAGCAACTGAATTTCTATCTGTGGGAAATTAATTTTGTGAAAAGCAGGCTACCATACTGCCATTTTTTAAGTATTTATCACTCTTCACCAATAAATAGGCCTATTGGTTTTTAAAGGATGAAATTTCCTTGTAAAGCGAACGCAATATTTCCCTTTAAGAGGTGATTAAGCGGTACCTTTGTTCATAGCAGAGTACATATTTAGCTAAGATATGTGACTAGTGGGCGAAAAAAGTCCTTTGTGCAGTAGAACCTCACAAGAATAAAGTATAGTTCGTATCACTGCGTTATATCAAACAGAACACTACAACTCGAAACTTATTTTTCAATTCATTCGCACAATTGACAATAGCCATCTCCGAAACTAGCCAATTGGCGCTGTTTAATTTCTTGATTGGATGTTGTCCTTGTATTGTATCGTTTGCATTCTTTGCTAGGGCGGGAGCTGCAATGGGGGCTCTTAGTCGGCGGGGCGAACGAAGTCTTTTCATTCAGCTCATCGCTCCAAAAAACAACAGCCTAAAGGGAGTGCAGCCATAGAGACGCTAGGCAGGCTAGAGAGCTCACTGGTTAGGGTTAGGGATCTGGTTAAGGATTACCTCTATATCGTTACCCAGTTAGGAAATTTCTTCTTGAACAGTGTGCACCGACCCTTCCGCCACAGCTAACAACAATTGTTATACCTAGGCAATTTCGCACAGATCAAAAGGGAACGAACTGTGAATGGGAACTTGCAGGTTTCCAATTGCGAAAGATTATTGACAACAGTATTTGTATATTATGTATACTGTATGATGGTTGGCGTGTGTTGCAGATATATACATAAGAAGAAACAGCAAACGACAAAAAATGATACTTTCATTTCCAACTATATACTGTACGTCTAAACGAACGATGTAATAAAATTATAATCAAAATATTTCGTGCGTCGTATATACCTCAGTCGTATACTTCCTCAGTTGAACTGAATAAAAGTACATGGAGAAGAAACTAGACCTTATCGGGGTGCATTCGGGTGTAGAAGCTTAGAAAAGCGAGATCTTTGTTAAGTCCAGTGTGATGGGTGTTTAGACGTAAGATTGTTTCAATACCCGATTGCTTCTTTCCTGGGCTGTTTTGAAGTTGCCATAGAGAATGGAAAATTTAAGGTCAGAAAGGCCATGCCGGTTTGGGAGATTAAACTGCTCAGCAACCGTGAAACCTTTCTTGTTTTGCCGTATGCTTAATTTGCGATTATTGAATCGGAGCGTAAAGTTTGTACTCGTTTCGCCTATGTAGGTGAACTGGGGGCATTTGATACAATAAAGCAGTTAGACTACATTTTCAGAGTCGCAATTAAATCTCCACGGCCTCAAAGAGACACCAGAAGCCTGATGAAAAATGTTGGGGAGGGGTACGGGTGTGTACACACCAAACATCTAGGTTTTTTGCAGGTTACATTTCCACTGTTAGACTCATGATCAGAAGGGGGGAGGGAAGTTCGAACTAATACAGACCTGATGTTGCGTGGTTGTCTATAGGCAATCACTGGGGAAATGAAAGTATCATTTTTTGTAGTTTGTTGTTTCGTCTCATATATATATATATATATATATATATATATATATATATATATATATATATATATATATATATATATATATATATATATATATATATATATATATATATATATATATATATATATATATATATATATATATATATATATATATATATATATATATATATATATATATATATATATATATATATATATATATATATATATATATATATATATATAGGTCGAAATGCTGCGGAGCACTGTTGAAATGTGTAGGTCGGAGAGAGGTAGTAAAAGGTGCTTTAAAGTTTGCGGAAAACTCAACGACGTTTCGGGTATTGACCCTTCATCAGGTGGCAAAAACCAAACTGAACAACCAACAGTAACAACTGGACACGACAAACATCAAATCCGAAGCGATCGCTGTAAAAACAGAACAGAACGAAAGTGACTGTCAGAAAACATGATTGCGAAGGATGAAACACAAATCAAAAAAAGAAAAAGAGCGTCCTTGATGAAAAAGTGCACGTACTAATCGAACATGGTCGGAAAAAGGGGGAAAAGAGTAGACAAAAACTAGGTCCGGAAAAAATAATAATTAGTGCCACACAGTAAAAAATGAGCACGAACAGGTAAGTGTAAAAGGAGTAAAAACTGGCTCAAAAAGGAGTGAATATTACAAAAGGTCAATTCTAACATTAAGGCCATGTGGAGCGAGAGTACCTAGCCTCATGATCAGTCGGTTTTCAGCACTAAGGCGGTCACGTTCGGAGCCTCGGCACATAACAGCTGCCGTAACAGTTAAATGCTGTATAGAACAAGATGAAGGGGGGTTAAAATGTGGAGCCACCGGGTATCCATGGAGATTCTGTTTGATGGACCTAAGGTGCTCGGTTACTCGATCAGCGAGGCGGCGCTAGGTCTCTCCCACATACAACGAGTTACATCTCCCACATGCTAAAATATAAACTACATTAGAGGAAATGCAGGAGAATCTTTGTTTGACAATGAAGCTATTGCCGTTGGGGCCTGAAATGTTGACGAGGTTGTGTTTGCCAACAACTGGACATGTATTACACCTCGGACGGTTACATGGAAAGGTACCAGCCGTGTCGTCAAAAGAAGTTTGTGGGTGGGAAGCCCGAACTAAATGGTTGGCTAAATTTTTTCGTCTTTCTGTAGGAAACTCCGTCTTCGCTACCATTTCGGGATAATAGACCATCAGGATGACACCCCCTCAGAGGAAGTCCCCAACCCCGCCAACCCTGTCCGTTCCTCCTGGACGCCCAAGCCAGGAGTAAATCCCACCCTTGACAATGTAATCAATACCATTAACAAAGATGTCAACGATCTCCTTCCCCCTAAAATGACCTCACTGCGTAACCTTCGTCCTGAAGAACGAGATGCCATTTTATCCCTTAAAAGTAACAGGGATATCATTATTAAACCAGCTGACAAGGGTGGTGCTGTTGTGGTTTGGCGGAAGGACCTACATATTGCTGAGGCCAACAAACAGCTATCCGACCAAAGTGCTTATTTAGAACTTCCCGTTGACCCCACTCCTGAGTGCCAAAAGTTTGTTAAAAACACTTTGACCCAACTCATGGACAATAAACAACTACCCCAAAACGCTACCTCTCTACTCCACCCTTGCCCACAGATTTCTAACTTCTACCTGCTTCCCAAAATCCACAAAGCCAACAACCCTGGCAGACCTATCGTCTCTTCACACAGCTGCCCGGCCGTACTTATTTCTGAGTATGTGGATTCTGTGCTCTCCCCTTTAGTTTCAGCTTTGCCGTCGTTTGTTCAAGACACGCCACATTTCTTGGGACTTTTTCGTGACTTTGAGTGTCCTGAAAATTGCGGAGAACGTCTTTTATTCACCATGGATGTGCCCAGCCTCTACACGTCCATTCCTCATAATGCTGCCTTAACAGCTATCCGTTACTACCTAGACAAACGGCGCGATCCTCTTATACCAACTGACACCTTCCTACGTTTAACGGAACTTGTTCTCACGCAAAATTGTTTTCAGTTTAATGGGCGTTTTTTCCGTCAAGTTAAAGGAGTGGCCATGGGAACCAAAATGGGTCCCTCTGTTGCCTGTTTGACCATGGGTCACTTTGAAGAACAACTTTTTTCCCAGTATACCGGGCCACGACCTGTACTTTACAAAAGGTATATTGATGATATTGTAGGAGTTGCCACTGGATCCCGTCGTGATTTAGAAACTTTTATCGACTTTGTTAATTCCTTTTGCCCCTTTTTGAAATTTACCCATTGTATCTCGGACTCATCTGTTGTTTTTCTCGAACTTAAACTGTCCATCAACAACCGTACAATTACCTCTAACCTACACTTTAAGCCAACCGACTCGCATAACTACCTTTTGTACCCTTCCAACCACCCCAAATCTTGCACTAAATGTATCCCTTATTCCCAGCTCTTCCGAGCCAGACGAATTTGTTCTAAGGGTTCTGACTTCTCTACTGGCTCTGAAGAAATTTTGTCCTTTTTTGAAAAACGCCAGTACCCTGCCAAAATCCTCTCTAATGTCCTACGCAGAACTCAAGGAACCAGCAGAGAGGAAGCCTTGGAGAAAAAGGGCAAATCTGGTACCAATCTACGTATTCCTTTAGTTATTTCTTATCACCCTTCGATCTGTCCTATTTTACACGCTATCCACAAAAATGTAGAGTTGCTCCGACAAGACCCCTCAACCCGTGATGTTTTCCCGCAACCCCCCATCACTGCCTTTAGAGTTGAGAAAAATTTAGCCAACCATTTTGTTCGGGCTTCCCACCCACAAACTTCTTTTGACGACACGGCTGGTACCTTTCCATGTAACCGTCCGAGGTGTAATACATGTCCAGTTGTTGGCAAACACAACCTC
Organism: Holothuria scabra; assembly: GCA_037179385.1. Lineage (NCBI taxonomy): Eukaryota > Metazoa > Echinodermata > Holothuroidea > Aspidochirotida > Holothuriidae > Holothuria > Holothuria scabra. The sequence goes on along the minus strand of CM074187.1, from coordinate 5,622,907 downwards.
GTCAACATTTCAGGCCCCAACGGCAATAGCTTCATTGTCAAACAAAGATTCTCCTGCATTTCCTCTAATGTAGTTTATATTTTAGCATGTGGGAGATGTAACTCGTTGTATGTGGGAGAGACCAAGCGCCGCCTCGCTGATCGAGTCACCGAGCACCTTAGGTCCATCAAACAGAATCTCCATGGATACCAGATGGCTGCACATTTTAACCCCCCTCCACCTTGTTCTATACAGCATTTAACTGTTACAGCAGCTGTTATGTGCCGAGGCTCCGAACGTGACCGCCTTAGTGCTGAAAACCGACTGATCATGAGGCTAGGTACTCTCGCTCCACACGACCTTAATGTTAGAATTGACCTTTTGTAATATTCACTCCATTTTGAGCCAGTTTTTACTCCTTTTACACTTACCTGTTCGTGCTCATTTTTTACTGTGTAGCACTAATTATTATTTTTTCCGGACCTAGTTTTTGTCTAATCTTTTCCCCCCTTTTCCGACCATGTTCGATTAGTACGTGCACTTTTTCATCAAGGACGCTCTTTTTCTTTTTTGATTTGTGTTTCATCCTTCGCAATCATGTTTTCTGACAGTCACTTTCGTTCGGTTCTGTTTTTACAGCGATCGCTTCGGATTTGACGTTTGTCGTGTCCAGTTGTTACTGTTGGTTGTTTAGTTTGGTTTTTGCCACCTGATGAAGGGTCTATACCCGAAACGTCCTTGAGTTTGTTTTCCGCAAACTTTTAAGCACTTTTTACTACCTCTTTTCGACCTATATATATATATATATATATATATATATATATATATATATATATTTATATAAATATATATATATATATATATATGAGGTTTGTATGTGTATTTTTTCAAAATATCAGGTTTTAGTAAGAAAATTAGAACTATGCAAGAGCAAATTCAATCAATCGTGTGATTAAATGTGTACTATCGGAGGTGACATGTTATAAATGCCTATTAATGTCGCCCATGGTATTCCTCCAAAAAAGAGGACAATTTTGCGCTTCCCTACTTCATTTGTGCCATCCCTTGTTTGTTCGTGTTGGCAATTTATAAATAACGCCATGGCATCATTAATTCTTAAATGTAGTTCAAGGTTTACAGTTATTGTTCAAAGTTGAGTCAATTGATGGCGCTGTTCGCACGTCTTTGGGCGGACAAGTAAAATATACATACAAAGCATTAAAGAATGAAGTTTTTAATTTTTTTCTATGTATGTTGATCACATGTTATTCCTATCAATCTGAGAGGCATATAAGCAAGAAAGGTGCCTCCGGGACACCCTAGGGCAAGATGAGCTTGTATTTATTGGCCCAGTTCAGTTCCGTTTGGCTTCTCGAAGAGAGTGGTCCCTCCCGATCCCTCGCCGGGCTCGTTCGATCTCTTTGAGAAGTTTTGTTTCGTTACTTGTAAATAGTTGTACATACTGGGTGATAAACTGTAAGCAGTGATTTTAATGGAACGATTGCCTCCATGTCCCCCTGCGCTGTGGTTGCCCTAGGGCGTGTTTGTTGCTTTTAGGCGTATTTGTTGCCTTTGGGTTTAAGTGTTGGTTTGAGTTTGTGTTGTTGGTCGTTGGTGGTGGGTGTGGTGGTAACGGACTCGAAGAAGCCGTACGAGAGCTGGAATGGCCTCGCTGGTCGAAATATTCAACCTGGTGTTCTGGGCTGTGTTGGTGGTCTTGTTTCGTTTGTAAGAGTGTTGATGTTTGGTTTTTTTGGTTGCTGGCGATATGAAGTGATCCTTTTGCTGGTCTGGCCGAGTCCGTTTTAGCACGTTAAAACCATTCCTATTAATCTGAGAGGCATATTTGATAAAAAAGAAGAAAAAAACGAACAGGGCAAGAGCAGTTGCCCTAAAAAATTTTTGAAACAACAATTACTACCGTAGTTTCTTCTTTTTTATTTTCTTAGTACGGTTTCAAATGTCATATTTTAAAACTTGAATACTGCATATTCAGAAGAAAGCAATTAGTTACTCCTCATAAGTCCCCAATTCAGTGAGAAAAATATTGTTACATAATTCTCAAAAGTTATTCATGGAGTAGAATAGACTGCCACTTTCACATGGTATATGAACATAGATACTGGACGGGACCTTGGGTTAGGTGGAGTTTTACAGTCCAGCTTCCAACCAATTGGTTCAAGTCGAGCCGGCCAGAGCCTTTTTTCCAGTCGTAGCACTCTGTCTTGTTTTCCCTATACTCTATTGCTTTTTCTGAGCAAAAAGTACCAAAACTGGGTAAAAAGTGCCCATCAGGTGGTCTCTCAAGATCAATTTCATCCAACTGTTGGTCAAACCGTTTACATCACTGGTCACAATTTAAGTCGAACACAAATAGTTATCCAGTGTTGGTCAAATAGTTTGTCCAATTTTATAGAGCGTATATGATACAATATAATACACTCAAAGGCAAATATTCTCCATCTAAAACAGTTTCAAATTTACCAACGTACTTACTACCCACCCCTCCCATACAGGCTATCTAAAACTCTTCCTTGTCCAGATATTCCTCGTTTAATACTTAAGAGAGACATATCCATTTCTGGTGGGTGTTAAGAAATCTCTCAGAGTATATCTTTTTTGTAATAGCAATTACTGCATTTTGGAAATCGGTGTCAATCAAAGAGATGTACCATTTGCGAATTTTGATACCCTGGATAAAATCATTCACCGTACCGTACTTTGGGGTGACGATTTTATTTTACATCTTTCTTTTTACAGGTTGGGCGAAGAGAAGCCGGCGCTAATGAACCAAATATGTATTTTCATAAAACTCTTGCCATTTTAGGAATCTTCCAAACCATTTGTGGATTTGTCGAATGTGGTTTCGGGATCGCTGTCATACTCATACCGCTGACGTCAGATGACAATTTAAGCGATTACATCGGCTGGGGAATATGGCAGGGATTGGTATTTAATATTTTTAGATTTTAGTTTGTAAAAACAAGTTTTGTGCATTTTAAAGTAACCAAGTATTCTTTCAGCATCATTTTCTCTTCTGTCATTCAAACTAATTTATATTCTTTGACATACTGTATGTATCATATTTTCATTTTGTGTTACGAAAATGAGTGATCAGTAAATTCAGAGAAATTCATTTGTCATTGAATTGTCAACAGTGCAACAGTGCATAAAAATATAATCAACTTATTTAAAATTAAGGCAAAAAAGAGAAAACACAAACGAATGAGATAATTGTTTATGTAACCTTGTAACTATAGTTTTCATTTTAAGACAATAATAATGATTTTGTCCATATTAAAAAGGCGTACCAGTACACCTATTTAACATCCACTGCATGAAAACTTAAAAACTCATGGACGTCAAGAAGAGCAAAATTCTAGTTTGATATTGAATAAAGTCGATCCTTGGGGAGAGGGCAAGGGAGATTGCCACCCAATGATGATATTGGGAGGAAACATATCGATCTGCCCTTCACCCAATAATTTAGGCGGCTTAAAAAAAGCAACAGGCAGAAGAAACAACATATAACAATGTGGTATACAGATGACTTTAGAGTTTCCAGAAAACTATAATTTTAGAGTATTTGAGTATCAATGTGAGTGTGTATGCATGTTTGTTTGTGTGTGTCTGTATGTGTGTGTGTACGTTTACACTCACATTCGTATGGGTGGGTTGCTTATAGACAATTCCGGTCCAGGGTTCGAATGGCTTTTGCAAAATTTTTGCCGTCCCCCCCCCCCCCCCCCCAATCCACAAACTAGATACGCCCTTTACTCGGGATGGGCATTTTCCCTGCAAAAACAAGTCAGTTCTTATAAGAATGTCAGTAGGGAATTCAATTAAATAACGTTAAAAATTCCTTTTTAACAGTTTGCAGTCATCACTGGATTGCTAGGCGTAGCAAGCAACGAGAAACAAAAGGTAAGTTTCGCCGATAAAACTTGTTTAATTTTTGGTTTTCTCTGTCCTGCATTCAATTCTTCTAGATTTGAGTAAGCGTGATAATTGATCAAAAACAAACTACACAAAACTTGAACCTAAAGCTTATGCATAGTGACTCAATAAGTGTCCCGAATTTTATTTCTAATTGCAATGGGGATACAACTGTACCTGCTTGCTACTTTAAGTTTAATTACCTCTGAAATTCACCAAATATATATACGAGTTCGTGCTTTAACTGAACTAGATGCATATATTTACTCTTTATACGAGAATCATAAACTGATGGAACTAAGTTTTTCAATAGTTTTCAGAAATTAAAATCTCGTGACAACCTTTAACCTCCCAAACCTTGTAACATCAGTGTGATATAATCATGAACTAACGTAAGCACTAAAAAATGTTTTTTCGATAAAATTTCTGGATATAGTGATTTTGACAAAATGCAGTCAAAATAATGAGATCAAGTGTTTAGCAAAAGGTCCAAAAATAATGACCAGAAAAATTAGACCAAAGATCCCATTAGAGAGAAATACAATACCACAGCGTACTAATAGCACTTGATGTTTATATGTGGAATCCGTGTTATAAACAAACCTTAAAAAGAAATTGTATCTTTACTGCTTACTGGCAAGGCCGCCGATTTGCTCTCAACATTTTGGCCCTGCGTGGCATTACCTCAAGTTTTAAAAAAATAAACTCTCGAAACGGTTGCGGTGTTTAAACGTTCCTCTAAACACCTTTGCTCCCTTTTGCAAACATTTTTAGATTCTAAACACAAATGTTTCATTACTGACCATTTCATTTTTTAACACATCTAATCGCTAAACATGCAATATTTAATTTGCTAAACATATTTAGAATTTAAACGTGTTTGCAAAGTGGGGGAGAAAGTGAGTGTTTAACACTAAACACGTTTTTACCGTGTCAAAATCATAAAGTCAATTGGAAAATTTCTCAAGTGTTTTGGGCATGTCTTCCCTCCCCCATCCCACCACCATCTTCTAAATATTGTCGTCCATGCCTTCCGGTAAAACATGTATTGGATAAACCTTACTTTTTACCACTCCTTACTATTTATGGAGTAGGGAAAACAAGCCAATGAGCAACAACTGGAAAAAGGCCGGCTCTACTTCAACCAATTGGTCACAAACTGGACCGTAGAGCTCGAAACTAACTAACGTACCTGTTTACTATTTATACGCTTCCACAGATTATCAGCGTTTACTTCATAATGTGTTTTATCAGTGCAGCTCTCACCATTGTGTGTGCGACGTGGGCTGCTATACTTCTAGCTATGTCACACGTAAGTTTAAAACGTTTAAACCAAGGAATTAATATAGAGAATCATTATTTCAAATACCTTTAAATCGTAGTCTAAATGTAATAACTTCAATTTTGGTATCTTTAAGCTAGGCATCCATTGGTACGTATAATGTGTATTCGCATTTTGTGTACGTTACCCTTATGCGTTAAGGTCCCATCCATAGATGCACAAAGTCCCTCAAGGGCCATATTCTGTCTTTTCACTGGTTCGGAAAAATGAGAACAGAATCTTCGTCATGCCTCCCATTATGCCAAAACTGAAATTCATTTCCATCAGGAAGGGAAAGAGGAAGAATAACTATTGATAATTCTAACCATCAGGTGTGAGGGAAAATAGAAAATAGCAAAAAGAGAAAGCATAATTACTCAGTCCGATAGATTGCAGGTTCGAAACGATCACAGTACTTACAAACACATTGTTAAAGAGTTAGGACTAGATGACATCTCTTTCGGGAAAAACGAGAATCCCTTTATTAAACGTCATATTTTTGAAGAATCCCTGGCGGTATAGTATGTGAATGGGTATAAAAGCTCTTGGGGCTTTCCAAAACGCATGCGCATGGCAGATGCCAAACGGATTACTCATCACTGACATGTGGGTGAGCATCTTTAAAAAAAATAAGTCCTTGTGGCACTTTTCACGCATGCAAATGACGCATACACGTACCTATGGATGCCTAGCTTTCTAGTCAGTCAATGCTCAAAAAACCTTTCCGAGGAAGGGGAAGGAGGACAAATGTGCAAAATTGTGTTAAGTCAAAGGCAAACTTCAGTCTCTTTAGTGGGGGGGGGGGGTATTTTTCGAAGGGGGATTCCCTTTCTTGGTTTTGGGTCTGCCTTTAGATGTTATGAAATCATTTTTTATGAAAGAAAATTTATCTTGAACCTTAAGTTGCATGAAGATTCATAAGCTCCTACATGTACGATAACTCTAGTTGTGGATTAGTAATCACCTTGCTCCCTTAGAAATAGAGTCAGAAGGATCAGTGGTGGCACCAAGAGGCGGAAAGGGGTATGGGGTCATTTACCGCTCTCAGATCTTTCCTCCCCCCGATACCCCACCCTTGAACCTAATATACTGTTCCTAAGACTTACTTTTTACCCATAAATGTAAAAAAAAAAAACATTAGAGCCCACGGGACTTTCCCAACCGGCAGTGGCGTACGAAGGGGGGCATTGGGCAATGCCCCTTCCCCAACGGATGCCAATTTTTTTAAGATCCTAATAATGCGTAGCCCTACTTTATTAACACAGATTTTACTTCGAAAGGTAGCATATGTGGCACCAGATTGCATGTAAGGACACCCAATTTGTCAAAAATTTTTAAAGGGGAAGGATTGTCCCTGCAAGGCCCCCTAAGTGATGACTTTTTTAATTCCTAAAAAAAGTGAAATTTTGTAAAATATCCGAACTTTACTTGAAAAGGTAGACTCTGTAGTTCCCTGGTGGCACCCATTGCCTCCAAGGACACCTACCTTTTCAAGAATTCTACAAAGGGAACGTGCTCAACCCTTAGACTCCTTCCCCGGCGGGCATAGACGTACGTGACCGGGACATGGAAGAGGAGTGTTCATGTGCGGTGAGCAATAGTTTGTAAGAGTGTTAGGGGTAAAATCGTGAACAGTCGGGACTTCGAGCAGTCACAGACAATTTCATCAATTCAGCGGATCCTGAATTTAGCCAAGAGTCACAATAGAGAAGCATTAGCATATTTTAAATTTCTTTGTATAGTTTCCCCGAAAAGAATCAAGACCATTTATGTGATAGTTGTAGAACATTTTATGTGGTAACATTCTGATCAATTAACATGTTGCTGATTTTTCTCTTTGCTCTGCGCCAACTAATGGTGGCGCTCCACTTAGATAGACTTTAGGGCAAACTTACATTTTTCGAGTCAAAGTATTTTTTAACAAGTTTCTGATCTCTTTGCAGTTTGCGAACTTATTTTGAAGTGAGCATTTTATTTATTTATTGCAAACGACAAAAGAAGATAGCGACTCGTTTGATTCTTCTCATAAGTCTCGAAAATGCTATTTTTGGCCATCTGAGAGGTGTGGTTTTTAAAAATTTTCCCTACGCTCATCGCCCACCAATGGTGACGCTTCGCTTAGATAGTCTTTGTAGCAAAATAACGTTTTGAGGCCAAGAAAATAAACGTAACTGAAATGCTTCCGTTCGCCTATGCCGATCGATGTTCTTTTATTTTGGCTCTTAAAAGTATGAAAGTTTAAAAGCAAATTTTACTCAGTCGAAAGGCACCGGTAGCGTAGATGGCATTAGATTGTATGTAAAGGTACGAAATATTCAGTTTTGTCCTCATGAACCACCACTATTCAGCTTTCAACACTGTTCCTGTCCAAGTCGAAAATCTTGCACCATTTTGCATCTAGGCTCATTGAAAGGCCAAAAGTTTTCCTCCCCCAGGCCGGCGATCACTCAACATACTGCATACCCCACCCCCATTCAGAGAAATCCTGCGTACGCCTTTGCCCACCGGCTCCCAATGGGGATCTTCCTCTTAAATCCCTCCAGGGTCCTAAGATGGTTCACTGGACTCCATTTACTTACGCAAAATAAATATACCAGGGAGAAGCTAAACCGTCGTAGCTTCCAGTGACAGTTACGAGTGCGCAATTGGAGGCGGCTGGAAAGCCGTGTCTCCATCTCTGAAAATAGTCGGGGATTACTATGAGTCGAAGAAATCATGAGAACGGTTTAACAGAGCCTGACCGAGTAACAGACGCGGATCCGCATTAACCGTAATCCGAGTAAGAATATGCTTCAAAATCCATCTCCCCCTATTCAAAAATCGAATTTTTAGCAAAAGGGAGGAAATCTCCCGATCATCCTTCATGTCATTCGTAGAATGTAGCAATCTGATCCCCCCACCTCACAATTCCTCATACGTCACTGCCAGGGACTTTTCCCCCTGGATCAGTGGCGGAGCTAGGGGTTTCGGTCAGAGGGGGCGAAAATGGTCTGCAGGGGCACTTCGAAGGAGTGAATACCCTGAGCCTCCGCACGGTCGAAGCCACGACTTTTCATATTTTCCATTATTTTGATTTTCACCTGGTAGAAGACTACTTCAACATTTCTCCTCAGCAAGTTTTTCTATTAAAACATGTTACAATTTCTATAAATGGGCCTCCGCTGAAGAAAATTCGGGGGAAGGGGGGCTAAATTCTTGAAGGAGGAAAGCTCCGCGCCACCATGAGTTGGCGCGGAGCGTAAGAAAATTTTGGCCCAAAATGCCGCTCAGATCGCTGGAAATGACATTTCTAAAGCCTATTAACCGCATATAAATAGGGCAAACACTGAGTGAATTGTTAAGAAATATTGATGTTTATTTTTCTTCGTCTTTTTCTTTATATTTTCTTCGTTTTTTCAGTTTTTTTATTTATTTTCCAGGAGAGGGAAAGTTCCCCCCCTTGCCCCTTCCTGCGGGCGCACAGGTTTCTATCCTTCTCTTCTACATTCTAGTATAAAGGCAGTTATTATATTTTGTGTGTTATTGTCAGGTCTCGATTTAAGATTTTAATGTCATAATGGGCTACTTTTTGAAGGTAAAGATAAAACCTGCTAGAGCTAAATAGCAAGCAATCTTACAGAGGGAAAAAGTTATGGAAAGTAATCACCGTTAGGTGTACATTTTTGGCTCCTGGAAATCAAGATAAGTACACGAGGAAACATTAAATGGGCTAATTTATATCGTGCGACCACTCTGAAATAGCCATTAATTAATTACATTAAAAGAAATAGCCAAGACAAGAGGTCGGCTTGGCTTTCTAGATACCGAATTCATAATAAATAAAAGTAGCCTAAACTTAAGCTTTTTTGATGCAATTTTCTGGCATTTTAGACCACGGAAGTACAGAAATAAGCATTTTCATAGAATTATCGTGCATCGTCAGAAATTGACATTTATTATGATATTGGTTACTTGAAGGAAAGCAAAATGAAAACTACTCATTACAACCTTAAATCATTACCACTATGATAACAGTTACATTTTATTTTAACCTGAATGTTCTCTTCGAATGGTTTTGAAAAACGTCTTTTTATTGTCTACGTTGACAATTATCCCCGACAACAAGAGGGCTATTTGCGCTACAATTATTGCTGCGCCCTTTGCAACATCTTTTACTGGCCGGGAGGGTTAATTTAATGTCAGTCTGTGTATTTTGTAAGCTTATAATCTCGCTTGGTGTGGAAGCAACGAACTTAGCACAGCGACAACATTCATTAGTGCGTATAAAGCATGAAGATACGTTTGCGGCAAAACCTATCCCTAAATTACAGAAGATGACCTTTTTCATCAGAATGAAGTTCAGTTAGTACATTTATCGGTGGCTGTTTGAGCATTTTGTGATCTAGGCCTTACAACAACGTTAGTAAATTATGTCTTTTGCCAAAAATGGTGCAAGAGTAAAGTATGTCGAAAACCCCAAAAGGGCGCCGACAGACGATTTTGGTCCGTCGGGGGGGGGGGGGGCGACCGCCCCCTGACCATATGGCAGCTCCGCCACTGCCCTGGACCCCCACCAAGGCTTTACCCCATGGAACCCTTTATGGTTCATGAACATTCTTTGGACCTCATATCTGCTGAAGAGAAATTTACCTCTCCAGAGACTTCATCTTTTTTACTCAGAGATATGCTTAAACTTCCAAAGCTTTGGGGGTTTGGTCCCTGGCCCTCACCTTGGTTTAGCAACTGGACCCTACCAGAGTCTATGAGAACCTACCTACAAGAAACCATGCTCTGCGTTTGTTTTTGCGCCATGCACAAAAATGTTCGCCTCCTCACATTTTTCTTCGCACTCAAATTGCTTCCCGCGTTTGAAATCTTGGTGTAGCTATTGAGAGCAATATGTTAGAATCCTATACTCCAACATCACATTAAACAAAACAATAGCAGGAATGTCTAGGTTCGTTATAATGTATTTTCTTCCATTGGCCATTAGACTTCACTGAGTGCACCGAGGCCGGAGGAAACTCAAGCTGAGATGGAGTCAGCGGCACTAAATCTGAGACTCTACATTGTTCTCTTGGGGTTATTCGTCGTTCAATTCCTACTTTCTATGGCCGGGGCGATTTTCTCCCAATGTGCAAAAACTCGCTTGAAAAAAGATTATTTGGTAAGAAAATGTGGTAGTAACGGTGGGTAATTTTAACTTTAAAAGATCATCAAATCTCTGGGTTTTTTTGCTTCAAAACATGTGTATCTGTTAACGTAAGTGACGTGTATATACCTGTACAAGGAAGAGCGCCATGATATAAAGTACCTGTATATAGAACCTTTGCTAAAGAGCAGTAACAAAGGATTGTGGGTCAGAATTGATGTTGATGTCCATTAGTATTTTCTACCGTACATCATAGACTCATTCAGTGTTAAAAAACAAATGCCGCCACGACTGGGCGTCAAAAGAGATCGTTAGACGTGCTTACACTGTCGTCACATTCTACGTGCAGTCACGCAAGCGTAAACTGGCGAAACACCTAACATACACCCATATGTTCTTGTTCACGCTCTGTGCCAAGCAGTGACGTAAGCGTGATCACCCGTACACTACCATTGACAAAAATGGCGCCCACCAAACCCTGTCCCACAACCCTTGGTAACTTCTATTTGAAAAAGAGCCCATGAGCGAAAATGTAGCACTTAAAGATAAAGAGCAGTCCCCCAAAACTTATTTTGAAGAAAAAGCTTAATAGCACAATTTTCGTCTTATTTCTCTTCAAAGTATCTTGCATTACATTTTATGATTTAACCATTGCATATTCAAGGTAAACCAAGCAGTTATTTCCAGTAAATTTCACATTTGAAGAGAAAAAACATTGTCACGTGACTCTCAACAGCCAATCATGAAACTGGACGGTCTACTACACTACTTCAATTTGGGATGACTGCTCCTCAGCTGCCCTTTAAAGAACGAAGGTTTTTTTAGATGAAAGTGCGATTTGATTTCTCAATGAAAACATTATGTAGGTTTTAAGGACAATTGTCGTGGAACTTGTAAAATAAACTGAGATTCATTTACGGACACACTCAGTGTTATAATGGTAAGCAAGCGGTAGTTGCACTCAGAGAGAATCAAAAAGGGCGATGCGCACTGTTTAACAGGGAATTTAAATTTCCTAACTGGCTAACGATAACCCTAGTCCCTCACCCGAACAAAGAATACAATTGATGCAATACAAGGGCAACAGTCAATTAAGAAACACCTTGCTAAAAAGAAGGAGTACTCAATAGATGCAATAAACAAGACGCGTTTATACAGACACAGTAGTTTTTGGAGGACGGGTATAACATCCCGATGAAGAGCGGCAATGTGGAATATGGGGAATCGCAAGTGCACATTATAAGGTCCAACACGAGCACGAAGCGCAAGTTTACACACGTAGGGCAAGAGTGCAAAAGTCGATTCCGACTGGTCTGTTAAGAAGAATTTTGCATCATATTATCTTTTTATGACATTCGCTCAGTACAGTAAATGACGCTTAGTGCGGTTTAGGGAAAATATAGTGGTATGTTATTTTACAAATGTGAATGCTGGATATAAGCGCAATATTTGTCATGATGTACGGTAGGCCTAGTGCTTTATTCAGGTAGTGGTATGAGGTGCCATGTAAATGGGAACAATTTTCCAAAGATTTTAAAATGGATAAAAAGAGACGGGCAAAAAAAACATTCCTTTGCTTCACATTCTCACCACTAATTCACACTCTAGCATGAACACGAACAATTGGTTCAATTCTAACACCCACGCCCATGAACAATGCGCATGCGCTTGATACAAGGCTATTGTATACATGGCTAAAAGGGCACAAAACGTACGAAAACTTCAATAGATTTATTATGTGAAGGGTTTAAATGAAAATGATTAGCTTAATAAAGTCTATCAAGCAGTCGAAAAATACACCTCTTTCTTATACCCTTGCTGAAACTCGGTCTTCGAAACTTGTTGTGAGCTAAACAAAATATTCTCAAATCGATTACAGGGCTGAGTCGAGCCACGAATGTCCCCTTGTGGGAGCCACTAAGCACGATAACATTTCCCCTGGCCAACCCGGCTTATCTTAAATAGCCTTTATGACAAAACGGGGCATTTCAACTCAGCGGGAATTGAATGCATTTCATTCTTCAATCCAACCTTGTTACTACAGTTCAAAGGGAGCTAAATTTGGGTGTCTCATGTAGCGTAGATAGGCCTGATGCATTGACGTAACACTGATGTCATTTAGAAGAAAAGTAATGAACCATTGAACTACGTGTAGGACATAAATATGTAGGTCGGTGTTCCTCGCGCAGCAGAATTCGCCTCTTGCGGGCATATACCCGATTGCTTGACCAATCAGTTGTCTGCATTTGACAGAGCTGGTCTGTTATTCCTCTAAAGGAGGGCCGCAGTTTTGTAATATGATATCATATACATAAGGTCTATATCATTGTGATCAATTTCATAGATAGATTATGGGAAGTCAACTCTCGTCCCAAACTACAATTTTTGGTCCTTTGCCAGAGGGAAGGGATGACTTTAGAAAAAGTAGTCTACAGAAAGTCAGATAGTCAAGTGTTATCCTTCAGTGGACGTATAGCTTCTTCGGAAAGCAGTTAAAAGTTTGGTTTCGCCGAACGGCTCTTTGCCAGAGAGTCGGGAGGACTTTAGGAAAAGTCTACAGAAAGTCTCAATTTGGTACAACTCTTTGATTGACAACAAGTTCAAAATTGCAGGGTACTGTAGCTCAGCATGCACTGAACCGACTGCATGGCCAAGTGGTTAGAACATCAGACTTGCAGTCGGGAGGTCGGGAGTTCGAGTAATACAGAAGACTTTAAAAACAAAACCTACTGCCATTGTGCTTCGTGCTCACCATAAGCAATGTAGTAACTTGGAAAACACGTCAGTGAGCCACAACTGGAAAAGGACGGTGGTCGGCTCGTCTTGGACCAATTGATTACTGGGCCGTAAAACTCAGTATAACTTAACGTGCTCCCATACATACAAACATCTCGCAAACATTACTCCTCACCCCTATTGGAAGATAAAAACCCGTATATTACAACCGTCCTACAATTTTACAACTAAAACCAGAAAGCCAAAAGGCTTAGTGTTTCCTTGCCGCTTAATGTAAGCCTGTTTTTTTTTTTTTCAAATTGAAAGTGCTCCGTAAAGTTTTTCAAATTGACACTGTTCCATAACGTACCCACAAAGTATACATGCGAGGCATCCAAGTTTCCTACATTTAGATCCCGGATGACCAGCTTAGAGGGCTTAAAACTAGGGTTCTGCTCACTATATCACATGTATCATACTATGTGTGAAATTTGCAGTACCCAAGACTCCAGCTATGGGAAATTTTGTGAACATGATAATTTGACCCCTTGTCAACCCAAATGACATTTGACCCCCCACCAAAAAGTATAATGATCATTTATTCACTATGAACCATCTACGTGCCAAGTATGAGGATCCTACAAGTAACCTTCCTCGTAATACTGTGCAAACAAGTTTGTCAGACTGACACTTCTGACCCAAAATGACCTTTGACCTTCACGAAAATCAGTAGGGATCATCAGCTTAATATAGCTAACCCACAGACCCCAAATACGAGCCTAGCCACATGTACCTTTCTTGAGATATCGAGTTTACAAGGTTTTGACCTTTTGACCTCTTGTGACCTCAAGTGAACTTTGACCTCCACCAAAACCGATAGGGAATAGCAATCGAACTCCAAACCCTCCGGTTGCTAAGCTTCATCGTTTCAAATGCAACCGCCTTTATTCACTTGGCCACAACACGGGTTTGACCGAATCATCTACTCAATATGGCCAACCAACACACCAAATATGAGACTGGTCACACTTACCCTTCTTGAGATACCGTGTTTGCAAGCAATTGCTACGGAATTTACCATTTGACCTCTCGTGACCCCAAATGACCTTTGAACTCCACCTCCACAAAAATCAATAGGGATCATTAACTCAATACGACCAACTCACACACGAAATATAGGCATAATCACATGTACCGTTCTTGAGGTAAAGTGTTTACAACGTTTTGACCTTTTGACCTCTCGTGACCCCAAATGACGTTTAACATCCACCTAAAACAATAGGGATCATCCATTGAATATGGCCAACCCAGACACGAAATGGCATTAGTGACATTACCATTCTTCGGATATCGTGTTTACAGGCAAAAGTGTCACATTCACACACACACACAGAGAGACCCTTTTTCATACAACCTGAGGACCTCATTGTGTTTTCCTTTGTTTCTGCTTCCTTAACTCGTACATTTACGATAGACTGTCTATTGTTTGGACAGGAAAGGACTCCGGAAATCTATTGAATTTCCATCAGAGGACCTTAAATCCATTGTTCCGGTCGTCTGTTTGAATACAAAACAAGTACACACACACATACCTACACGCGGCATCACCATTGCATAGATTCATTGCCTGCCTTCGGCAAGGTATCAAAAACCGCAAAAGCGACTGTACGTACTAGTTTTACCACGGAACTGATACTTTTATCAGGCACGGTAGCCCCATGGCTGTGCCATTAAGAAACACTAACGCCAAGAGTTTTCTGTTTCCTTCACTTAAAAGTTTGAAAGATAAAAATCCAAAGATGAAAGTAATTAACAATTAATGTGATAACAACATAGCCCTTCGTCTTATGTCTTTGCATTTCACAGCGAGCACGCGAATTTCTCAATCACCTGCCAGGAATACCCTTGGAGGAACCTTCTTATGGGGTAAGTAATGCGTCTGTAAGATAAAAGTAAATTGTAAAATCGTCCGCAAAATGTTTTGTCTGAGAAACTACCAATGGTGCTACAGATTACCATGAAGGAAAAGTTCTTTTCCCTTAGGTCCCGACGCGAAAACTTTATTTCAACAGGAAGATTATTCCTGAATTCTAGGCTTTCTAAAGGAAAGTAAATTTTTATAGAACTTTTGACATGACTTTCGCATTTGCCTGAACATGTTAGTGGAAACTGACATTTTATTCTTTTAAGGTAATTTTTATCCCAACATTGCACCATTTTCTTCCCTAGGTGACACTGTTTATTCGTCTTGGTGTGTCGCAAAATCCATCTAACTCCATGTGGTGGCTAAGGTTGATTTTTTTTCCAAGGAAATAAGCGCCTAAATATTTAATTGTAAATGTAGGCATTACCTCTTTAGAAAACTCCGTCAAATTTACAGCGACCGAAAGTGGGCGAAAATTTTACCCTATTAGCAAAATAATATTTGAAAATATGGAGCCCTTGTTGAAGGAAATTTTGGATTTACCCCAAATGTAGCTATATGCTACTGTTTCACTCTCAATGTGAAACAGTCTTACACACACACACATCAATTCACATTAGCTCTATTCAAGACGAGTAGATATGTAATGTATAAAATTAGTGTGCCGCCCATAAACTGTACAAAGTGCTACTGACCTTTCGGTACTCATGTTAACTTAAGGTAGTTAAAAAAAAACTAGTCTAAAGACTAGGAAGTTTGGTGTATTCTTACATTTTGTGTCCCGAAGTACCCATCGAGTGGAAGAAATATTTGTTGTTCAGTTCATCGCAGCCTAAGATGACGGCAACCCCAGAGTCGCTACGAAGGCTTTTCCCGGGGTTGACTTTTCTTTTGTGTACTGACAGAGCTGTAGGTAAGGTTAGATGGAGTTTTATACTGTCCAGTTTCTAACCGATTGGTTTAAGTCGGGACGCCAATGCCCTTTTTCCACATGGCACTTTGTTTTAGTGTTCCGTTGATAACATAAGTTGCTCTAGGCAAATTTAAACTCGGCGAGCAACTGTTTATTTGCTGCTTCATGATATTTTC
The DNA here is from genome assembly GCA_037179385.1 of Holothuria scabra. Classification (NCBI taxonomy): domain Eukaryota; kingdom Metazoa; phylum Echinodermata; class Holothuroidea; order Aspidochirotida; family Holothuriidae; genus Holothuria; species Holothuria scabra. Next base: position 5,606,812 of record CM074187.1, on the reverse strand, counting down.
GTGAGATCATTTTATTTCTCTCATATATCTTCTCGTAAAAATGGAATAATGAAGGGAAAAAGCGAAAAACCGTGCACTTTAGCACATTAGGATAATGCATGATCGGGTTAATGCAAGCATATAGTTAACATGGTATAAGGTAGTAACTAGTATGAAGCAAGCGAATGCTTCGAGCGAGAGAATAATTAAATCCTTTCAATTAATAATAATTATAATATATTAATAATAATGCATTTATTGATGTAATTGTTTAGCTTAGGCCTAGCCTAACGTTTTGTACGCACAGTTGCACTCTGCGATATGAGTAATTACCGATCTGGATAGAACAGATCACTCAGATAAAGTGAATTCATGAAGTAATGGCCTCATCGACCAACTCAAAAATAGTTCAGTTTTCTTTTAGTTTTTCTCCCAGGTCAAAACATTTTTAACCTAATGCTTCTGGAGGACGTTGTTTCACAATATTTTCAACATCCTGAAATAGTTTTTATAAGCTTTTGGACTATTCTTTTAACGGAGAAGCAGCGCAAGCGGCTATGTATACAACTGTACACAATGAAACTGGTAATGCAATAAGCATTACGAAAAGTGCGGGGTGATACAAAACGAAATGCAATGACGTAACCAGGGGACAATTGCCGCAGTCATTTCCAAACAGAGGGAGAAGTGAAAAAAGAAAAGAAATAGAAAAGAATTAAAAAAAAAAGAGAGAGAGGAAGAAGAGCAAACTTCCCATAGAGCGGAGGAACAGGTAGCGTCCCATCTATAGCCCACCTTTCATCAGCCATTTTTTTTTTTCAAATGAAAGGAGAGGTTGACACCCCTTCCCTTAGACCTTCCCATTACGGTGATCAGTCATCATTTCATTCGCCCTTTAATATAAAATCCTGGCTACGACTTCGCCTGCATAAAGATGACTTAGGCGATGGGATGATATCATAGTCTCTGTTTCATCTTTCTTATACAGGCAGGCCAAAATGACTACACAAACAGATATGACAATAGAAGAACATCTGGTGATTCAATATCAATGGACGATGACCCATCAACTTTGCAGGTAGCTAAATATTTAGTCTTTAAATTGAAATAAGATTGCAGAAAAGCTCGCAAAATTTTTAATAACTGTTGCCCACTTTTGGTCACCAGATTAGGTTACACCTATCATGAAGACAAAAAGCTTCACTCTGTAATTATTTGAAACGGTACTAGGAAATTCCTTCAATGTATGAACAGGCATGTGGTTGTTTGGTCTGTGTGAGTGTGGATAACTATAGTCTCACACATCTAAAATTAACATTTACGGAATCACGACAGTTGGATACATAATAGAATCACGAAATAGAAACTAAAAATAGTAGTTTTGTCCAAGAAGCAACCCAGTTATAACAGTATTTGCTACCCCGCCTTTTTTGAGTACGCCCTCTACACCTTCAGGAATTCTCAAATCTAATTATTACCAGTTCCCTGTCATTTCTGTAGCAAAATAGTCAAATTTTGAAATCCTAGGGTTGTAGCGGTGTAATAATCAAGAAAATCACATTTCCCAAGCTCGTAAGAGGGATCTAAGTGGTCGTTCATTTTGAGTTTTTGTTTGCAATAAAATGTTCTCTTAAACAAAAAAGGAGCAAATAACGAAATGATTAAAGGCAAGTAATGAAATGTTACCACTTACCACGTATTTGTATCATACCACTTTCGGAACGAGACTCATCCCGATTTGTTTGTTTATTCGTGTTTTTTTGTGCGTTTGTGTGTTTTTGAGTCCTTGCCGAAGGCAGGCAAGGAATCTATGCGATGGTGATGTCGTGTGTATGTGTGTGTGTGTGTGTGTGTGTGTGTGTGTGTGTGTGACGCTTTGGCCTATAAACACGATATCTCAAGGCGAGTAAGCGTGACGAATCTCATGTTTGGTGTGTAGGTTTGCCATATTCAGTAAATAACTCCTATTGTTTTTGGTGTAGGTCAAAGGTAATTTGGGGTCACGAGAGGTCAAAAGGTCAAAACCTTGTAAACAAGATATCTCAAGAACGGTACATGTGGCTATGCTCATATTTAATGTGTGAGTTGGTCATACTGCGTAGATGATCCCAATCGATTTTCGTGGAGGTCAAATGTCATTTGAGGTCACGAGAGGTCAAATGGTAAATTCCTTAGAAATTGTTGTAAACACGGTTCTCAAGAAGGGTAAGTGTGACTTATCTCATATTTGGTGTGTGGGTTGGCCATATTAAGTAAATGATCCCTATTGTTTTTGGTGGAGGTCAACGGTCATTTGGGGTAATGGAAAACGTTCAAAATCCAATTTCGAAAAATGCCGCAACAGGTCACCTGGCTCAAATGACGGAATTGGCGGCAGAAACCCCGCCCTATTTTAGAACGCGCATCTAGATGTGGAACTAATGTAACGCTGGGTAAGGTTATCTTATCTTAGCAACTTCATGAAAACGATTGCATCACAATACGCGTTCAACATACAGAGCGACAGGCGCGGACCATGGTGGGAATTCGGAGCAAATCATTGGCCAATATGTTCGCGTGCATGTGCGCAAGGGTAACAACGGTTCTGTTTTTATGCAAGAAAGACGCGGTTCGGGTGCTATAAAGAACAGCTATGAACATGTATGGACAGTCCACAACAAACGCATACCCACTACAAGCGTATGAGCTGTTTGGTGAATATGCTATTGCGAATACTAAGCAGTCAACGCGCAATGCACAATTCACTAAGTAGTCAGTGGCCTCGTTCACTGCTATCGTAACACCGGTGTTTGTAACTATGTACGCGCTAACACGCGTTACCATACACAGTGTTGCTAACCGTGCCTCCATTGACGTCACCATTTTGAGACGCGTTCACATACATTTTTTCGCTTTCGGATTTCAAATGGAATGTAATTGGGAATTCAAAACGTCGTATTTCGGTACTTACGGACATAATTTAGAAGGGAAATCATTCACTTTAAGTCACAGTGTACCTAAAGAACAGTTACAGAGAAACTAACTCAGGCCGTGTCATGCCCACTTTAACCTATCAATGACGTTGAGAGGATGTGAAACCTTAAAGGTGCTAATTTGCACCAACAACACTGTAGCATGAAATGCCATTTATATTAATTTTGCCTGGGATCGGGTAGCCCATCATTTGCCTGTAGTCCATTTCCTGACAAAACATTCAAAACCATGCCCTCACCTTCTATTCCTGACAATTTCGTTTGCAGAAAATAAACTTGAGTCCGGAGTTGGGTCCGAGTCAACCTTTAACAACCGTGGTCCATTTTATCTATAACTATTTATTCTTGCAGGGGCACTCAAATGCAGTGTGTCTGAGGGAAACACCCACCGCTGACAACCGGAAAGCCGAACTCACCGTATACACCATACAGGCCGCAACCATCAACGAGGACGGTCAATTTCGGGTTACTGAAATAGAGGGCGTCAGACTCGGGTCACAAATTTAAAGAAGAGTATGTGATCCACATTGGGCCACAGTGAAAAGATCCTTGAACACATTCTAGCATTGAAAGCCAACTTAAACTTTTACTGAAATAACAATAAGAAGATGGTTCAGTCGACTAGAGCTTGCTTTATTGTGCTCCATTTCGATTCAATTTATGCCTTGGTTTCCAATTCTTAGGTAGTGCTAAACCAGGACTTGTTTTAATTTGAACAAACCCTACAGATAACAACACTCTAGGTTCTCTTGAAATTTGCATCCATTCATGGTGTTAAGGCTGGGAGTTGCCGTTTCAAAATATCAACTCCCTGGCAGCAAGGGAATAACTCTTACAAATCTTGCGTTTAAATATTTCAAAACCTGAGTTTATTTTATTCTCATCTCATAGGATCACTAAGTAGCAATGTGTAAAACTCGAAAATCTGAAAATGTAGCATTCTCGTAGTACTCGAGACCGGTCTTGGTCTCGAGACCTGTCTCTGTCTCTGTCTCGGACCCTAATTGCGGTCTCGGAAATTGTTCTGGTCCCGCTTCGAAACCGGCCAAAAATTTGTCGTTTTTATTTTGTTTTTAAATAAAACGAATAATGTTTCAAAATAAAAAAGTGGAGTGCTATGTACATTGTTAGATGCCTAGATAACTTTTTTATTTTTAAGCGAGATGCTTGTTGTCCGTTGACATTTAATGATAGATATCAATAATTTTATGTAACCTTTCCTTTCCTTTGTAAACTCATAGTTTACTGTTATGAACGTCAAAAGCTTTGAGAAATAGGCTTAATCATTGAGGAAAAAAATATTGATCTAATAAGATCTATAAGAGGTGAACTTTTTTGTCTGTCAGTTGGTGAGTCTTAAACTTGGTGAGTCTTAAACTTGGTCACTGAAGATAATGTAACACAGTCAGCGGTGTATGGAAGGGGAGCATTGTGCCATACCCCCTTCACGGAAGCCATTTTTGAGATCTTAAAAATACGTACTTAAATAACACAATTTTTCCTTCAAAAAGGTAGCATATGTGGCACCAGGTTGCATGAAAAGACACCCACCTTCTCAAAAATTTTCAGAGGGGGAGGGATTTTCCCCACCCCCCCCCCCCGGTCAGTAATGCCATTTTTTTATTCCTAAAAATATACAAATTTTGTCAGACTCTATCTATAAGAGCTAAAGCTTTTTCTGTCAGTTGGTGAGACGGTCTTTGACTTGGCCACTGAGGATAATGTAATACAGTCAGTGGTGTATGCGAGGGGTGCATTGGGCCGTGCACTCTTCACGGATGCCGTTTTTTTTTGAGATCTTAAAAATATGTACTTTAATAACACAATTTTGACTTCAAACGTAGCATATGTAGCACCAGATTGCATGTAAGGACATCCACGTTCTCAAAAATTTTCAGAGGGGAGGGATTTCCCCCACCCCCTCCCGTCAGTAATGCCATTTTTTAATTCCTAAAAATATACAAATTTTGTCAAATTCCAAATTTCAAATTTGGGTGGTCATATGAATAATTCTATCAGTTCTGTGGATATACAAAAAAAAAATATATACAAATTTTGTCAAATTACAAATTTCACTTCTAAAGGAGCATTTGTGGCACTAAATTGCATGCAAGGACACCCACTTATTCAAACATTTTCAAAGGAGAGGGGGCCCATCCCTCATGTTCCTTCCCTGGCCGGAACAGACGTACGAGACGGCGGCAGGCGAACAGAGGGTGTTCAAATGCGGTGAGCAATAGTTTATCATTTACCATGCAAAATGTGTTTAGAGTAAAATCTCTTATAGTCAGGAGTTCGGGCGGTCATATCAATAATTCTATCAGTTCTGTGGATGTTGGATCTAGCCAAGTGTTACAAAAGAGAAACATTAGCACATTTTTTCAATTAAAATGTATAACCCCCTCCCTCCGAAAAAATTCAAAACCATTTAATCAAAAGTAGGGGTACTTTTTATGTGGCAATTTTGTGATAACTTGGCAAGTTGCTGATTTTTTTTATTATTGCGAAGGAAAACTTGAAATAAAGACTGTTAGGATTCTCTAATACATACAAGAAAACGCAAATTTTAGCAATCCGAGAGGTTGCGATTTTCAAAATTTTCTCCATGCTCACGTCAACCAATGGTGGCGCTCCGCTTAGATAGTCTTTTGGGCAATATTAAATTCTCTGAATCAACGTATTTTTTGAATAACTGTCTGATCACTTTGCGAATTTATTCTGAAATGATCATTTTATTACAAACGACAAAATAGGTGACCTGTATAACGTATAAGTTTGAGAAATACTATTTCCGGCCATCTGAGGGTCCAATTTTTCGAATTTGTTTGCACGCTCTGCGCAAACTGATCGTGGCGCTCCGCTTAGATATTCCTTATGGCAGAAAATTAACGTTTTGGGGGCAAGATAAACCCAAAACTGAAAAGCCCCCTCACGCCTATGTCGATCGCAGATGCTCTTCTAATTTTTGACTCCTAAATGTGAGAAACTTAAAAAAAAACTGTTACTTCGAAAGGTAGCGTACATGGCATTGGTTTGCATGTAACGACAACAAAAATTCTATTTTTCCCATGCATTAATCACAACAATTCAACTTTGCACACTATTTCTGTCAAAGTCGGAAATCTTGCACCAAGTCGCATCAGTTTTAGGCTTTTTGAAAAGGCCAAAAATGCTCAAAAGGAGGGGGACATCCCCTCCTCTTAGAAACATCCCCTTCCCTTAGACACCTCCCCCACCAGCGATAAGTAAACCTGCATGCCCCCCCCCCCCCCCCCCCTTTGAGAGAAAACGGCATTGATCACAGTGCTTCATTGGATTATCACACATGTTAGGTTATTCAGTGTGATCAGTAGTGGCAGAAGTGCACTGCATTGCGTGTGTGTTGAATTCTTAATCTTATTCTCCAGTGCTATCCATTTTTGGATATGATGGATTTTACTCAATCTGGCTACTTATAACCCTTAATTCGACGAAACTGAAAAAAACAAGATGAATAAATATACCAGCTTCATATCCAATTTTCAAGTTGTCCCACATCGAGCACGCCTCTCTACAGGCATGCTTTTAACACTCATGTTCCACCAGTGCAATGAAGGCATTTTGTGAGGGTGCGAGTCCATCTTCATGTTTGGTTCAACGGAAAACTTGACATTAACTATATACAGTTCGGCAACTCATTTTTCTATGGGTTTTCGCTTTCATGAATCAATTGGCATCAAATTCACAACACTAAGCAGCTGTAGACCTGGATGACCCCAGATTGATGAGTAGGGCCACCTGGGCCGTACGGGACGGGCCGGGGGCGGGGCTGCCACCCTAATTGTCCAGTACCTTGCTAAATCTGGTAGACTTCAGTGCCTCAGTCGGGCAGAGATTATGCCATGGTTGGGCACGTGGATTCAGACATAAAGACACCGTCCCCATGAGAGAAAGAGTCCCGTAGGGTCATGAGGGCCAAATTAAAAAAATACTTGTATTAACTTCAGTTATTAATTCTATGTTTGACTTATGGCCATGACTCTTTTTCTCAAAGGGGGGCCGGGAACTTTTGCCCGATACCAGATCCCCAAAAATGTCATAATCTCTGCCTGACTGAGGCACAGAAGTCTGCCCGACTCAGAAAGGTTTGACCAATGGGAGGAGGCTGCACCCCGGCCACGCGCCCAGTACAGTCGTGCATATATATGATAATGTGATACATGTACAAATCAATGACGATACACTCTTGGTGCTACCTGTCATTTTTAGAGCATAAGGTATAAAATTTATTAAAAAGGGTTCAAAAGTTTGGACAGTCTATTTTTCTATGCAACATGTACATTCGGTCTCGGTCCGGTCTCGGTCCGGTCTCGGACCTTATCGGTCTCGGTCTCGAATTCTGTCCCTGGTCTCGGTCTCGACATCCTCTGGCCTCTTTCTTGGTTTGGGTCTCGGATGTGCCGGTCTCGACTACAACACTGCAATGTAGTTTTAAATGTCTTTTTTTTTACTGTAAAAGTCTTGGTGTTTTATTCTATACCCACCTTTTTATGGATTATCACATTTCTACTCTCTTAAATCGTAAGATTTAAAATATTGCAGTTTAAATCTAAAAGAGTGGAATTAGTGACCAGCCGGACGTTTGATTGGTCACTAATTTCATTCTTTTAGATTTATTTAAACTTTAGTATACTAATTTTTAATCTATTGATTTAAGAGAGTGATATTTGTAAATCTGACTGCAGTCGCGAACGAAAATTTCTGTTCCAAACTGACGCTGAAAAATTAGTTCAACCCTTTACATCATCTCGTTTAGGCTAGTGCAATCCACTGCTGACGAGCTTACCAGTTCAATACTAAATTAAAACCTATTGTTTGAGCTGAAAACGTTGCACATCTTTTTGGTGTGTGTTCGAAAACTTTGACCAGGAGCGGTTCTAGACCTTGTAATTTGGGGAGGGGGGGGGGGCTTAGAGGGGCTTGAAATGGCAGGATATATTGAGAATCGGCTCTGACAGGCTGAAGCCCATGGTAAAAAATACTGTACAATACCACATCAAACATTCAACGTATAGTCTTGTATTCATGTCTTGCGCAGTTATTTTTATTAAGAAAAATGTATTTACCATTACTGAGAGACTACGAGCAACCGGTCCTATTTACCGAATTTCATGAGAAACGCATGTACATCTGGTTACAGGGACCGTGACTGCCAGTATTACGGTTGCAATAGATAATGTACGTATCCATCAACTCGATTTTAGAAACGCTACCATGAATGTCACTTATGACATCTGTCACCATTATCATATGACACAATAAATCCATGTGATCTGTAGGATTAGACGACAGGTTCTGTAAGCCATGATTCATTCAACAGAGTCACGACGTCCGAAGCGAAAATCACTAAATATTGTTTACAGTGACGTAACTAGACTTTTAACCAGGGGAGAGCAAGCACTCGTATTTTCCGGGGCGATGCGCACTTTTTAACAGGGAATTTCCTAACTGGCTATAACGATAGCCCTAACCCTTAATCTAAACCCTAACCGTAAAAAAGGATACAATCGATGCAATAAATTGGTTTAGGATTGCCCTAATCCCTAACCTAATCCCTAACCTCAACAAAGAATACAATCGATACAATACAATTGCAACAGCCAAACAAAAGACACCTTGTTAAACAGTGCGCATTTACCCTATTTTCCTGTTTTGTTTTAAATCTATGAATATTTCCGTGATTAGAGGGTATGCCACTTGAGGCAGGGAGTTGCTAGAGACTCTAGCAACTCCCTGCTAGAGACTCTAGCAACTCCTTGTTTGAGGAGCGAAGGTCAGCGTTTACAAACAAATGCTATAGAATATTGCAGAAATATTGCAGGAAAGTTTGACTGAAGGATTTTGCTTTCTGGGTTTCTTGTACGACAGGGAGAGCACATGACGCTCATGGCAGTTCAAAATTCGGGTGATAACCAGGCGTTAAAAGAATGAATACACTACAAAAATTGCTGTAACTTTTACAGTCATTTGCGGCATTTTCTTACAGTAAGATACTGTGGTCGTTTCTATACAGTCAGTGGCGTAACCAGGCCTGACTGTCCAGGGGTTGGGCAAAAGCATATAGGTTTCCCGATTTTGCACTAGTTGAGCTGTGTTAGTTTGTGGGTGTCTTAGGACTTTACGGGAAGTGTTGAGAGGAAGGGGGGGGGGCAATTTTGGACCATGCAACTCACGCTACCCCATTGACCTAAAGGTACATTTTTATGCTAATTTTTTTTTTGCTTTTTCTACGAGCAAGAACAACTTTTCTTAATAAATCTGATTTTTTCTTAAGCGTGAACACTACTGTATAAGGTATACGTACCGAAAATTTGGGTCCTTTCACACGTTTGTAAATACGGAGCTTGTATTGCATATAATAGATTAGACTCAGGGTTTCCAATAAGGAAATTTGTATTTTGGGAGGACTTTCGAAGAATCTGCGTTTCCTATTTGCATAAATCTGAGATAGCATGTCGACTGAAGATCGTGTTATCTCAGGAGAGCGGATTAAGGCTTCTCGACGACATTAAGAAAACTCTAGAAACTTTGTTGCCTTTTTTAGACAAAAATGAAAGCTTAAATTGAAGAAAATTTTAGGGAAACGGCACGGTAGCGGCTAGGGCAAAATTTGTCACTGACTGTTTTATGAGCGATCACTTACAGTTTTAAGGGTTGCAATTTAAGGCGCTCGAAGGGCGCGGAAAATTTGCCTTCTTTAAAAATAATTATTTCGAATATGGAGCTTTTATTAAGAAGAATTCGGAATTTTATGAAGGAAAACTTGGGAAAACCGCACTGTATTTGACGGGTGTCTCAAATAGTAAGTTTTAGAATTTTTCACTTTTTCGAGAAAGGGCGCAATCGCCCTGCCTCCGGTAGCGACGCCACTGCTCTGCAACATTAAACATTAATAAAATTCTGACACTTCAATAACTAAAGAATCCATCTACAAAGACTACACGACTGACAGGGTTGAAAGGCCTGATGACAGGCTTTTATGAGAGCATTTGAGGACGATAGGCCAATGGTTCCCCTGCCTATAATATGGAGTCTTGCTAGAAAGACTATCTTCAGTTGGTGCGGAGCGTACAGAAAATTTTGAAAAATCGCGACCCCTCAGACAGCCGGAAATAGCATGTCTATAAGTAGTTGCTAAGTTTTCCGATTTTAAAAACGCCGAAATAAGCGCGCCGAAATTTCTGCCCTTTGGAACAATAACTTGTTGATATGGAGCTTTTTTTGCAGAAAGCTTTGGTACCGGGTTTCCTGTGAGGAAGTTTAAAGAGTGTAGGGGGATTACTGAAGAATCCACTTCCTTCAAATATCGGTGGCAAATCTGAGAATGATTGCTTTTCTAAAGTCCTCCCGACTGTCTGGCAAAGGGAAAGAGAAGAAAGTCTTTCCTCCGATAAAGTGGACCTCAAATATTATTTTGTTAACTCTAGGGGGCTAAATGAATGTTTATATTTTCCTAAAGAAATTTTCATATGTTGACCAAAACAGTGTTCCATGAATGCAGATCAATCTTGCTTTTGATGTTATAGTTGGCCCACTTTCTTTTTTTCCCATTTTTCGCTTTTTACTTTCCCCTTTCTTTCCGTTCCTCTTCTTTTTCGTTTTCTTTTTTCTTCTACCTTTCTTTCCTTTCCTTCTCCTCCTTCTCTTTTTCCTTTTCTCTTTTCCTCTCTCTTTTTCTCTTTTTCCTTTCTTTCTCTCCCTTCCTTCCCTTCCCGTTTTTTCTTCCCTTCCTTTTTTTAGCGTCCGGGGGTGCAGTTTGCCCCTCTGCCCCCCCCCCCCGCTGGTTACGCCACTGCACGCAGTATTTTACTGTACACAGTGAGCCACAGCATGTGCATTAACTTCGTGTTGATCGCTTCAATCATATTACAGTGCTTTATTGTACGTAAAACGCGTACATCTTTCCTGTACACGTATCCTATAGAAACGGGTATATATTTTGGCTCGAAGAATATTTAGTTTTCATGAATAGTCAGTTTGTTTTAGGTGAAATAGTTAATTGTCGAGTCTGTTGTTTACGTTATTCCTTCGCACAATATTTTACTGCAATTTGATTGTAAAATTACAAGCTTTCATCCTTTATTCCAACCACCTTTAAATTTAATTTCATTACAAAATTACAAGGAAGTAATTTATTTCATAGAACCGGGATGCTTGATGTTGAAAATATATAAGATGTATCCACCTAACACCGGTTGTCTCAAAACATGGGGAACGTCACTTCTCAATATTTGTTTCATTGCATTCCCAAAGAAAGCGCAAATGAACCCTAGACTTCACTGTATCCAGTCCCTGTAGCTTTTAAGTACACAGTAAATTATATTTATAGATGTTTATCTTACAGTTACTGCTTTCAGCTTTGTAAGAATTGGTCCAATTACTATGAAATTAAACTTACGGTACACTGCGTGATACTGATAAATTAACAGTAAATTGTAAATTACTGGCAGCTCAGCTGCCAGTACTTTACTGTAAATTGTACAGGAAATTTGTTACAATGAGTAATTTTTGTCGCGCCGGAGTGTTTTTTTTTAATATGGAGCTTGCATTACAGAAAAGTTTTGGTTATGTGTTTTCTGCAGGAAAATTTGAAACGTTTGGTGATTATTGGAGAATCTGCCCTCATACTTGTAAATCTGAGATTGTTCGGCGACTGAGGATGATCGTCGTTGTTACAATGTTTTCTTATAGCCATGCGGATTGAGGCAACTCGACGGCATTTTAAATGTTCTCAAAACTTTGATGTCCTCTTTAGACAATTATTTGAAAGACAACAGCTGATATTAGAGGAATTTTGGAATAAATAAAGGAAGTTGACCGTTGTATGAAAATCAAGCCACACGTATGTCATATTTCCGCCGATTCTTTTTCGTTGGCAGAATGCGAGCGAACAGTTTGCCAAACTTTCATTTCCTTTAAAGTGTGAACATTTCGGTATTAGGGGTTGCAGTATGCGTCGCGCAAAGCGCGCCGAAGATTTTGCTTCGTTTAGGCAAATATTTAAAAGTATGCTTGTATTAGAGGAATTTGGAATTTTATGAAAGAAAATTTGGGAAAACATGCAATGCAGCCTTGCCGGGTGTTTTTCAAATAATGATTGATGTGCCATGCACTTGCCTGTTCTGTTTTCCACACCACGCACATTACGTTTGTCGACTTGCATTGTACAGTTTTACAAATGATATCAATCAAGATGTGGCACATGTGCGTGACGTCACTAGCGAGATATATTTTTCAAGTGACAAGATCACGTTACTATCTTGCATGACGCATTGAACTCTTGCCTAAATTGAAGAGAAGTCATACCGGTGGTTTTCGCAAATAAGACTCAACCACATGTGACCTGCGAAAATTAGGCTGGAGGTGGGAGGGGACAAAGGAGCATATTATAAATGTTTAATAGATCGTGTGGAAGTTTTTTTAACTATACGATATACACAACTTCGGATATTTTTTTTTGGGGGGGGGGGGTCCTCAAAGCCCCTTCCCCCGTAAAAACACGACTGAATTTGACCACATATGTGATATTTTATTGCATCTTCACCGACTTACAATACATCAAAGGATAAATTGATGTATTCGGTTTGCTCATCTATAAGGCAATTTCATGTGACATCACGTGATTTAGTTTGCCCGGCATTGAAGGACAAAGCACGCACGCGGTGAGTGTATTAACAGCAGACGCACACGACATTCCCAGAGAAACTACTGTGTCATATACTGCGCGTGTTTCAAGTACTCTTACTGCGCGTGTCGATAAAATAAACGCTTTTCTGTCAAATGACGTCAGTGAAATTGCCTTAAAACCTATTTCTTTTGATGGATTAGTACCTGATTGCTTGTGTGACCTTTATCAATAGCATTCATCAGTGTTCATCCAGTGATTTGTTAGTGATAACTTCCTAGCACATCTTCTAGGAAATCTAAGGTCTAGTCATCAATTTATTCCCAATCAAAACTTTACTGAAGGAGAACGCGCTACCGGGAAATCTTTTCAGTGTTGTACAAGGACAGGGCTTTTGAAACATTCCAGCCTTAACTCTTGAAATTACTTCCTTTTAATGTACGCCTCAGTCCTTGCTTAGGTGTTTTGATATCTCGTCTTAAATCTTACCTTTTTAAGTTGGTATTCAATCTTTACTGTTTTGTTGTTGTGCGTTTTCATTCGTTTATTTCATTTTATTGCTCTCCATAATTAGTTAAACTTTTGTTATTTTATTTTTGATGGTGAGATAATTACAATAGCCTCTTACTTGACAAAATCATAGTCTTTTACTTTTAACTGACTATTTAAATCCGGTTTTTTATTGCCATCATTAGCATGTCTCCTCGGACTTCCTGAATGAATGGACAGCATGTAACGCGTACGTACTATCCGTAGATAGTCGCCACGGCCTGGGGCAAAAAGGGGTACCAAGATGGCCGCCGTGAAACTATAATATGTATGAGTCAACGGCGACTCTGTGATATTTTAAACAAAAGTTTAATTTGAATAAGAAACAATATCATATTCCTACAATACGTGAATGATTTTGACCTTACCTTATATTATTTCGAAAATTCAACTTTCTTGCAAAATGTTTGATTTACTTGAGCAAGTCCAAACTTTCACACAAAAACATAGCAGACAGCCATCTTGCTACGCCTATACTCACACGTACGGTGGCGACAATCTAACGCGCAATATAATCTGTCCATGTATAGGAAGTCCGTGATGTCACCAAAATTTTAATATTTAGTCAAATCTCGTAACTTTAGTTTCTTCTGAATGGGAGTTTTATTTTGGGAGTTGAGATTGTGTCTTTGATGAACACCGGAACCACTAAAATGTGTACTTACTAATGTATATTTAAAAGTTAATATCGGGTTATTCAACGAAAGAAATAACAACACCTTGCAACACTTCACACAATTTTAGTCAGTAAGTTTGTCAACAAAATAATGTTATTACTTTGAAGAACAACATATGTCCTCTGTAGAGCCAACCGTTATTTTTTTTAAAAATAATTAAAACGGATATTTACTTTGCTAATCTTATCTTTTTTAAATTTAAATTAACTGTCAAGTAAAATCATCATACCAGTTGCTGGCCTGTAACCTTCAAGATACGATTCTTTAGCTGATACAACAATATTGGAAATTTACGAAAATTTCGGAATTGGTGATACAAACTTTTATGAGGAATAACATGGGCGTTTACATGAGTTTTGCAAAGATAAAATTAAAGTTGATTCAAAATAAATGTAGGGGTTAGGATTAAATTTACGGAAACTTCATAACCCGGTGTGAGAATCGCAAAAAAGGTCAGGAATTTGGGGTGTCGCCTACTTCCAAGATGCTAATTTGGACGTTGGCCGAAAATACCGTCATTTGTCCTCAGAAAAATACGACCCCGGGTGTTCTACTGTAACAACGTGGCACTTTGTAGGAGAAGGGGCTTTTGTAATTCAACGGAATAATTCCTCATACTAATATTGAAATGTACCTGTATTAAAACAATAAAAATAATAAAAATCTCGATTAGTATGAAAGGTTATTGTCAGGGATTAGCGCTATTTGTTAGCAAGGTAGGAAATTTCTTGTTAAACTGTGCGCATCGGTCCATTTGCAATGGCTTCAGAAAAAAAAATAACCCTTAAATTACAAAAGATACCGGCAGGGCGTAGGCAGGATATATCTCTGAAGGAGGGCAGGCAGTATGCTGATGATCGCTGACCTGGGGGAGGAAACGTTCGAAAAATTGGATGTCCTTACATGTAATCTGGTGCTCTATATGCTAGAACTCTTTGAAGTAAAACGTTTTAAAATTTCTGTATTTTTAGGAACTGAAGTTGAAAGAGTATCAGTGATTATTGGCCTGGAGGATGGTGTCCCACTTCCGTTGGGAAATTAGAAAAATTTTAGATACTGCGTACAAGATGATTTACACATTGAAATACTTTCAAAAGGAAATCATCATAAGTATTTTTGGCATGAAATGCCATCAAGTGTTATTAGTTTTCCTAGGTGCAAAGTAAGTTTAATGCAATGGAACTAATTTTTCAAGTTGCCTTACTGAGTATGAATACAATCATTTTCAAACAGAAAAGCATTGGAGTCAGTTGGCAAAAAGACGAATTTCGAATTAAGTTTGCTTACCTTCTTTTACAAATGTGTTTCAATTACGAGACAGAGACGAATTGCTCGGCTAAGTCATCCGATTGAAAGTACTCCCATAACTACGGGCGAAACTCAACATGATTCACGGGGAGGGGGGGGGAAGGATTTTTTCCCTGTAGAATTAGTCAATGCCCAGTGTCTGTATGATTCAAAAAGACAGCCTAATAAGCGCCTATTTAGTGCAATTGAATACTGCGCGATTATGTTTTACTTTGTCGGCAGCCATGCCGCCATCAGTGCAGCCACAATTTTTTCGATGAGGGCTTGAAGAGGCTGTATATTCTTGTGTTGGTGAGTATATTTCTGTCAGGATTGGGGATATAATCGAGCGCCACCATTAGTTGGCGCGCAGAGTACAGAACTTTGAAAAATCGCAATCCTTCAAGCAGACGAAAATAGAGGCATTCCCTGGCAGCCTGGCATGTAAGTAGATCTAAGCAGTCATTATCTAAGTTTTCGTTTGCATAAAATGTTCACTTCAATTAAACAAAAGAATTGCACAATAATGAAAATTACCTAATGAATTGTATCTCTGTCGCTTTTTGCTGGCAAATGTGTGGGTTACACTGTATGTTTTTATTAAGCCCATCTAATATGGAAATTAAAATCACCCAGGACTGTTTTGCATCTTTCGCCCGATTATTCTTCTTATCTCTGCAACGTATACCCAAAGTTCAGTTCGTATGAAAACCATTCAATGCCTTTAGAACATTTTTTCAAATGTCTTAGGCAAACGCGAGAGCTGTGTCTACAGGTTTTTAAAAACCATGGATGTGATCATTTTGAACTGTTTCCTACAAGAGCGGCAGTCAATGCATTCTATATGAGATTATATCTACCACAAAAAATGACATTGCGACGACAATTGTTTCATATGTCGTCATTTTAATTTCTTCGAGTCATATAAAACGTCTGTCGTGTTGTACGAAAGCCCATTAGTGCCATAGTAAAAATATATGTATTGGCGCACTTGTTTTTTCGAGAAATATATTTTGGATGCTTGTTTTTTCGACAAAAATATTTTGAAGATCTTGTTTTTCAGAGAAATAAATTTTGAAGATCTTGTTTTTGCGAGAAATATATTTTGAAACCCTTGTTTTTTCGAGAAATATATTTCAGATTCTTGTTTTTTCGAGAAATATATTTTGAAGATCTTGTTTTTGCGAGTGATAAATTTTGAAACTCTTGTTTTTTCGAGAAATATATTTTGAAGATCTTGTTTTTGCGAGAAATAAATTTTGAAACCCTTGTTTTTTCGAGAAATATATTTCAGATTCTTGTTTTTTCGAGAAATATATTTTGAAGATCTTGTTTTTCCGAGAAATAAATTTTGAAACTCTTGTTTTTTCGTGAAATATATTTTGAAACTCTTGTTTTTTCGAGAAATATATTTCAGATTCTTGTTTTTTCGAGAAATATATTTTGAAGATCTTGTTTTTCCGAGAAATAAATTTTGAAACTCTTGTTTTTTCGTGAAATATATTTTGAAACTCTTGTTTTTTCGAGAAATATATTTCAGATTCTTGTTTTTTCGAGAAATATATTTTGAAGATCTTGTTTTTCCGAGAAATAAATTTTGAAACTCTTGTTTTTTCGAGAAATTTATTTCAGATTCTTGTTTTTTCGAGAAATATATTTTGAAGATCTTGTTTTTTAGAGAAATAAATTTTGAAGATCTTGTTTTTGCGAGAAATATATTTTGAAACCCTTGTTTTTTCGAGAAATATATTTCAGATTCTTGTTTTTTCGAGAAATATATTTTGAAGATCTTGTTTTTGCGAGTGATAAATTTTGAAACTCTTGTTTTTTCGAGAAATATATTTTGAAGATCTTGTTTTTGCGAGAAATAAATTTTGAAACCCTTGTTTTTTCGAGAAATATATTTCAGATTCTTGTTTTTTCGAGAAATATATTTTGAAGATCTTGTTTTTCCGAGAAATAAATTTTGAAACTCTTGTTTTTTCGTGAAATATATTTTGAAACTCTTGTTTTTTCGAGAAATATATTTCAGATTCTTGTTTTTTCGAGAAATATATTTTGAAGATCTTGTTTTTCCGAGAAATAAATTTTGAAACTCTTGTTTTTTCGTGAAATATATTTTGAAACTCTTGTTTTTTCGAGAAATATATTTCAGATTCTTGTTTTTTCGAGAAATATATTTTGAAGATCTTGTTTTTCCGAGAAATAAATTTTGAAACTCTTGTTTTTTCGAGAAATTTATTTCAGATTCTTGTTTTTTCGAGAAATATATTTTGAAGATCTTGTTTTTCCGAGAAATAAATTTTGAAACTCTTGTTTTTTCGTGAAATATATTTTTAAACTCTTGTTTTTTCGAGAAATATATTTCAGATTCTTGTTTTTTCGAGAAATATATTTTGAAGATCTTATTTTTCCGAGAAATAAATTTTGAAACTCTTGTTTTTTTCGTGAAATATAATTTGAAACTCTTGTTTTTTGTAGAAATAAATTTTGAAACCCTTGTTTTTTCGAGAAATATATTTTGAAGATCTTGTTTTTTCGAGAAATATATTTTGAAGATCTTGATTTTCCGAGAAATAAATTTTGAAACTCTTTTTTCTTTTAGAAATATATCTTAGATTCTTGTTTTTTTGAGAAATACATTTTGAAGGTCTTGTTTTTCCGAGAAATACATTTTAAGAATATTGTTTTTTCAATAAATATATTATGGAACCCTTGTTTTTTTCGAGAACTAAATTTTGGAACTCTTGTTTTTCTAAATGTATATTCCAGATGCCTTTTTCGAGAAATGTATGTAAGGTTGTAGCCTAGGGTAAGGAGAATTTCAAAGTCTCTAAAGACTGCCGCTTTACTTTAGATGTGACCGAACTTGAAGAAAGCATTTGCTCGGCTGGTTTGTATGCTGATGTACTTTATGTTGAACGCTGAGTCACGTTTTTTCCGTGAAGTAAGCCTTTTGCAGTGTAATCAGTTTGCGACAACAGGCACTCAGTACTATTAGTTGGCCAAGACAAATACCGAGCGCCTGTGGTCAACTTGTCAATTATGACATACACTGTTCTGTATTTGGGCCTATACTGAAACAGCCATTTACAACGGACTGCAGTCGTAGGCCTTGCCTTTGCTAAGTATATCTAAAGTGTATGATAGGCAGTTTTCCTGTATTTTATCAAACAGATATTTCCAGACGTAGCAGTTGAAGGGGCCGTGAAGTACATTGCTGTCTAGAAGAAATGCCCCATAAGGTCTACTTAGCATGGTAACTTAGCAGCCTTAGGCTAAGAAGAGACGGATTAGGCAGATCTTACAATAGGATGGATATGTTTAAGATGAGATCAAATGCAGTGGGGTCCCATTAGAAGGACAGGTCCTTCGGAGAAGATTTCAGATCATCCATCTTGCCGAAAACCACAAACGAAACAATAGTCCATTGTAATTTATCCCATAAGTGGAAGATTGTATTACCTAAGCTAGTAGAGCAATTACTTCCACATCACATGGTCAGATGAAGGAGTTCCATGAACGGTGCTCAGTCAGTGATCACCCTTAAGTAATTTATACCGCAAAACTGTCGACAGATAGCTGTAGGTGGTAACTGATCCTTCCCAGGGTCCCCGACAAAAGCATTGAGTAAGTCGGGTATGCAGTTAACCGAGTCTCAAAGGAACTGTCCACCTCATGACCATGGGGGCAAGGGGAAAACCTCGTGCCCATGTGTATCCCCCAACAAGATTTTATCTTCTGTAGTCACAGAGTGTGGCTAACAGATTTCGTATGATTTGATTCATGAATGCGTGACAAGAAAAGTCAGCAACATTAGCATTCTTCAAATAAATAAGTCCCCTCAAACACCCGCGAAATGCCATTTCCCGCTGCCTGAGTCCTTGCGTTTTTCTCAAAGATTTTCTGTATGCTCTGCACCAATTGAAGGTGGCGCTGGCAGCTCAGGTAGCCTTTCGAGCAGGAGTACATGTTTCTTTCACATTTAACTGCACATTAAACTGCTTTCTCCATAGTTCAACCCCCTCTTTTCAAAGTGTCTGCCGGATCTGCTCATGGTAGTTTGCCTAGTTTTGTAACCAATAAAATCTTTCTTGAAGTTACCAAACTGATTTTTTTCACCAGTGTTTATAGTGAATAGAATTACCCTTAAATGACGACTTTAATACCCCAAAAATATTTACCCTAAAACCCAGGAGCTTTCGGGAGATTCGTCCCCTGGATTTTCCCTTGGACCCCACCAGGGGCTCTAGGCGGGCTCCTGGACCCCAGCCCGTAATGGTCAGGCGCCGCGGCTTCGCTCTCGGTACGTGGCCCCATGAGTTGTGTATAGATATGTGAAATCGTTGTACACCACCAGAGCCCTCCAGAGTGAAAAGTCAGGCGATGCTTCTGATCAAGGGTGAATAAACATTGTGTCAAGAACCCTATCAGAAAAAGTTGTCGTTTATAGTTTGACCACTAACGCTTGAATATAAATAAATCAGGATTTTGTTATGAGTCAAATGTTATACATGTCCATATTACTGCACTTTAATTGCCAAAATTTGGCAAGGGAGATCATAGTTGCAACTAATTGCATTTCTTCATTGTTTCCATCTGAAACCTGCATACTGCCAAGTGGAAAGTTTAAATTCATTTTTATTTGGCAAGTTCTTATATTTCATGCACAGCTAATTAGCTCATAATGAATGTACATGTGGAGCATTAGCGGCTCGCCATAGGGGCACGGGGGGCACTTGCCCCCCCCCCCACATTTCCAAAGCATGGTCTTCAATTTTCCAAAAATAACGTTATTCGATATGACATGAATAAAAAGTAGTCTTTTCCTTAATCTGGGCAAAGTATCCCAGCCTTCTCTCTCATACAAATGTCATATATTATTTATAAAGTATAAACTAATGCGTAATTGTCAAGGATATAGTTCGTAATTATATCAAAATTTTAGCCCAGTACCGGCCGCCCAGATAGCAGTACTGAATCAGTACTGCTATTGGTGCTGGTAGCGCTACCAATGCTTCTGTGTGGCCGGTTCAGGTTTACAGGCTCATTCGACCACTGGTCATATGAGTTAACATGATTCGAGAAGTTATGATTTCTGTTTATTTCCAACGGTGTGCAGCTCCTTGAAACAAAAAGTCCAGAACAAATTTATGTTTGATATTTTGAAGAGGAACATATTCTAGGCACAGCTTACTGGGGAAATTTTTACTCATTTCCCATGTTTGGTTCGAGATATTAGAATCGAAGTTGACATATTTTCTACAAAGAGTGAACTTGCAACAAGTAGACGTGATGTCATGTATTCACATTGATTGAAATGTTTAGTTGCTTTTCTGTAAAATTTAACACCATATTTATACAATTTAACTGTGATATGTTGTAACCATAAGTGCATCCCGAGCAATGGAAGTTTAAAAACTAAATTTGTCTTAAGGGCAAGATAGCATCCCTAATCAATTCAAGATCAAACAGCAGGATCAAAAATAAATAAAAAACAAAACAAAACATTGATCATCAATATGAATACATGACATAGCACCTGCTTGGTTAAAGTTTACCTTTTGTAGAAAATGTGTCAACTTCAGTTGCTAATATCTCGAGAACCGAACATGAGAAAAGCATGAAAACTTCACCAGAGTGCTTAGAATATGCTTGTCTTTACCATATTAAACAAAAATTTGGTTCTGTTCTATTCTTTTTGATGGAGATTCTACTTTGCGACAAAGAAAATGATAAAATGTCACATCGTCCTGTAAAGGAGCCAGTACATTTTATCTGGTAATTTTCTGATTCTTTTGCAATTTGATCATTTTCTTTTTATTAGAATGAAGATTTTATTGCAAAGGAAAGCTCAAAATAACGACTGCTTAAATTCTACTTATAAGCCTGGCAAAAGCAATTTCCGGCTATCTGAGAGGTCGCGATTTTTCAAAATTTTCTAGACGCTCCGCGCCAACTGATGGTGGCGCTCCGCTTAGATAGTCTTTCGGGCTGTCAGTCACCACTTTTCATGCCCCTACCCCAAAAAATATTTTGGTACGACATCCCCTGATACTACTTGAGACGTCTTGGTCTCAAGTTGAGTTTGCCTCCCCCTCCCCCCCCCAAAAAAAAAACAAATTTCCTTATATCCGCCCTTGATGTGGAGGTCAGAGATTGTAATTACACTTAATTGTAACTTTGCAATTAAAAAATGCAATGAACCAAGATAATTTATGATTCAGTGTACACAGAGCTATTACCGCCCTGTCGATGGCCTTGTTGCATTACAGTGAAGATAACTATTTTTCAAATCTGCACTGAGACTTTCCAACATGGGAGAAATTTTAGGCGTGTACGTGATCATCCTAGGGAGGGGTCTTAAGGAAGAATGGGCCTTCTTCCCCTTTAAAAACTTCTTCGGACAGTGAATGAAGTGACATGGTATATGGTGCACTTTTTTAATTTTTTAAATCTTAATGGTAACTTAGTTTTCACAATTTTTTTGTATGTCTCTCGTTTAGCCGTATTTTCCTTGAAGTACTGTAGACCTGCAAACTTTAAGCAGTGAAAAATGCTTTCCTGTGATGACTGTTGTTATGAAAAGTCTTGTACGCCTCTGACCTTTTGGAGTAAGAAACTCAGTGAAAGCTGTTATGCGTGTCGTTAATGGTTGCATTGACCTTTGTCTAAGATTTAGTTCATATAAATCCCACTTTCACTCATTAGTCCAGTGAAATTTTCTTCATCCCATTCACGCTTGTTTTTACATGATTTTTTCTAGATGAAATGGATATTCCAGCCCAACAACGACTTGAGTTAATCCGACACTACTTCAGCAATGGTTACAGTTACGATGAAATTCTACTTTTTCTAGCACTACATCATAACATTATCCTCAGCAAGCGACATTTGAAAAGAATATTGAATAACCACGGACTGTACCGGAGGAAAAATCACTCTCCCTTGAATGAAGTCCTGGATTATATTGAAAATTTGGTAACAACTTCTGCACAACTGCATGGTTACAGATGGGTTCATTTAAAGTGTATTCAGCATGGGCTAAATGTGGACAAAGAAACTGTCCGTCTTATCTTACAAGTGGTAGATCCAGAGGGTGTCCGGCACAGGACAAGAAGACGTCTGCGAAGGCGTCACTACCATGTTCCAGGACCCAATTTCATGTGGCACTTAGACTCCTATGATAAACTCAAACCTTACGGCATTTGCCTTAACGGGTGCATTGATGGTTTTTCCAGATTAGTTGTTTGGGTAGAAGCCTATCACAACAACAGTGATCCCAGATTAGTTGCAGGCTACTTTATTGAAAATGTTCGCCTGCGGGAAGGTACCCCTACCATATTGCGGGCAGATCTGGGAACTGAGAATAGCCGTGTTAAACGCATGCAGCCATTCCTCCGAAGAATGGGCAATGATGCCTTTGCAGGTGCACGCAGTTTCCTGCAAGGTAGTAGCCATCATAATCAGCGAATAGAAGGATGGTGGAGTTTTCTGAGAAAACACTGTATACAGTATTGGATGAATGTATTGAGTCAGCTAAAAGAAGATGGCTCTTTCACTGGAACATTTTTAGACAAATCATTAATCCAGTTCTGCTTCACTAACCTAATTCAGGTAAACAGTTCATAATAATTCTAGAGGCTGAAAATTGGGGTGGTGCAGAGTTACATTATAATGATAATGGAATTGAAAGTAAATATATTCATTTGGTGAATTGCTAATACACTTTACAACAAGGAATAATAATTATGGTTGGGTGATATAGGACATACAGTATACCGATATATCGTGGCGGAAACCTCACATTGTAACTCAATATGAAATATAAGTGCAGAAAAATCATGATACAAATGGAAATGTTGAAGGGTAATTTTTTTGTGCACTTATAATGCCTATGCCTGACAGATAGGTCTAAAATTGATACATGTTTAAAGTATTTAAGACTGTGCTGCCAGTCAGTGGTGAAATTCAAAAATGTTTACATAGAAAGTGTAAAATAATTTCGGAAAGTTTGCAGCAGTATTTTCATGAGTCTCTGTTTCATAATTTTCAATACAGAAGTAGGCTATTAGCTGCCAGTTCATTACTGTTTGCTTTTTATAGAATGTATTTTATCACAGTCTATCAATGTATAACCAGGCCTATGTCGGGGGGGGGGGGGGTACTTTGGCAATATTTTGTACATGTTTCAATTACCCATCGATATGGGACAGCCTTGCAAGGTGATTACCCAGAAACATCATTAAAGCTGGTCTACACCTTTTCATACAGGAGGAGCTTTACACACTACAGGAGGAGTGGAACTCCCATCGAATAACACCATCACGAAATCAGTTTGGGCCATTTGGTCGACCAAATGTTATGTATCACTTTCCAGAAGCCTTCAACACCCAAGACTACTTAAAGAGAGTACAACCAGATGAAGTGGAAGTTTGTGAAGATGAATGTACATTTAAAGATGAGCACCCATGTGATCCTGACATCTTCGAACTATGTTGTATGGAGATGGCTGATAACAACCTTGATGTTCCTACAAATGCCATTGAAGCTACAGTATTGTATAGATATCTAAGGAACATAATACTGGTTCATATTTAGAACTTCATTACGAATGATCAAGTTTATGGATTTCCAGGTACTACACATGGGTGTGTGACCTGCCTATAAAAGGGTTCCAAAGTCTTAGAACAGAAAACTTCTGTACATCGTCTGGTAATATCTTTGAAAAATGAAGCTCTGTTGATCTGGTGAACATCATCTATATGTGGTGAACAAATTGGGTTGGAAAAGTAGATGATATCCTTCAGGGGATACCATCATGAATATGATAAACTCAGGGTTTTGGCAGTAGTTGCATGAACAGGTCACTACCAAAACCTTAATTATCTTCAAACAACATACAAAATACTCTTTCACAATAAAGGGCACACTTGGATGTAGTGCAGGATATCAGTGTACTTCAGAAAATACCAATATTCCAGTTTATCAGTAGGAAGTGAAAAGCTGTTACCATCTGTAAAAATATAAAAACACATCGATTATACTCAATATATCGGACAAATACCGAACCATGAGAGTGACCAAAAACATCCTTTTTCACTAGTTATGTTTAGCATATATTTCATAATTATTCTGATTCATAGTAAAAATATAGGCCAATCCTTCACTTTTTTGACGTATTGACCATTCAGCAAGCCCGATTTTAGCCTAGTCATGAATTTTTTTTTGTTTCCAATTGTACAGAGTGACAATGTTCTCTCAAATGAAAGTTCTAGGACTAATTAATCTTTTTTTTTTTTCTTTCTTGATCCGCGCCAAGTCATTACACTGATGGTTAGTGAAATGATCAAGGTTTTTTAACTTTTTTTTTTAATAAAGTCGAAATGAGAAGAAACAGTGCAGTTTTAGTTTTGAGTACAGCCCATAAGTACCGGTACAGGTATACAGGTACCAGTTTACACAGACATGAGTACATAGTAACAAGTGTGGCTAATGGGTGGTACGGGTGTGAATGTTGGGTTTGCGAAGTAGCCTACATATCCCAGCTCAGATAAATAAATAGGGTACAGGCACTCGCGATCCATCAATGGGGGTCATGGAGTTCGACCCCCATCAGATGGCTTGCCATTTGCTTCCCCCCACCCCACCCCCAACGAAATAGACGAGTTAAAGTATTGAAAGAAGAGTAGAAACATTACATAAAATGAATACAGTAATAATTTTATTATTCTTTTCATTTTTATGAGTATGAAATGATTTGGCCATCCCTTTATTTACAAAAGGCTGTTTTTCTGCTGGGCACCTTAATACATCAATGCCATAGACGACTGTAGCATAAAACAAATAAATACCCTTATTAAACGTGTATACAATATGCTCACATAACCATGTGTACAGTACTTTGTCTAGCACATGTTACATAATACTGATATTTAGGAGTACAGTTTTATCATCACAGGAAGGCTACTTTCCGGCGTCTTCGATCGTGTCCGTTACAAAATCTATGGTATTCACCCACTAACTTTATCATACTCGGAATTACGGCCGACTTGCCCCCTCCCCTACCATCACTTCCTTCCAGAGCTTTAAAAAAGAAAAAATGAACGAAAGGAAGCGACGCCAGATAAAAGAATTTTCCGTCGATAGCGTATTATGATTACATTTTGCAATGTAAAAGAAGAACATTTTAATATATGTTAAAAGAAAATATAGTAATGATAGGAACTAAGTAAGTCTGGCACCGCTAAATTCCTTTTCTCGTTCGCACCACACTATCGTGACTTGATGATCGAAAATATTCTCAACAAAAGTACTAATGGTCGACATTAAATGCACCATGGCCCATACAAACAAACGTCTCAAACCCTAATGATGTATGGAGTGTAAAATAATAATAATAATAATAATTTGGAAAAGTTGAATTATTTGGGATTAGGAAATAAAGCACCATAGGCGTAGGAGGCGGTGTCGCTGCAGGGGGCTACAGCCCCCGACAAATTTTTATCTATTTTTTTTTTTTTTTTGGTGTGTGAAAATTCGGGCAATATGCTGAGAATTTTTCGGGCACCTACTGGAAAGAAAAATAAATTATGTTTTTAAACAGTTAAATGAAATTCGAATAGTTTAAGGAAAGATTTACATGACAATTAAAATTAAATCAAAGTTGCCTAACTCGATAACCCAATTAGTAATTCGCCATTACTATTATTTTTTTCTTTAAATGACAGTGCCTGATGAAAGACACGAGTGCGGGTTTTGTCATGGAAATGATATGATGATAAAAGTACATTTCTTCGGCGTGCTTCACGCGCAGTCATCACTATTTGCATACCATGTCATGAATATTATCTAGGTTATAGTAACGGGAATTTTTCTTATCTCAAGTTTTTCGGGAAAAGTACGTCCCCGACCTCTGTGGGGGCATCGCATTAGTAGGGAACCTTTGACTTACCTAGTTTGTTGTATGATCCGAAAGACTGAAAGTACGTTTGTGTCGTCATACATGTTCCAAACATTTTTACCGCACTCTCCTTGAGCAATCATTTTGCTAAATGTTAATTCACTTGCTCTAAAAAATATTAGAGAACTCGCTTACTCCATCCTTTTATCAGGGAGGTACCATGTATCACCTCCTACACACTGTAAGCACAACTAAGTCAAAGTATTGTCTGATGTGACTAAACAATATCCTTCCTCTGTTCCTCTTATTCCCTATTGACAGTGGAAGCTGTTAGTATGCATTCTGGTTCAAAAGTAGTCAAAATGCTATCATTATAAAACTGCTTTCAGTAATTTAACCCTATAGCCCGGGTTCTTACATGGCGGCCCGCGGGACAAATCCGACCCGCAAGGCTTTCAAGCGGCCCGCGAACAATTTGAGGTGTAAAACAAATTTTGAGGTTTATTCCCTAGATTCTTAAATTTTGATGCGGACAAAACAATAATTATCGTCAATATTAGTGAACTCAAACATATAATTATAAATAAAATCTATGGACAATTTAAGCGCGCATCTGTCATTGACAGTTACTTCACTATTATTTCATAAAAGACAACTTCGGTGCATTTAATGCTCTACAACAGTTACTTGGCTAGAAGTAGCCTCTTATATCGGTAAAATTGGCAAGAATAAGTTAACAGATTAATAGGAGGACTGCCTTCGGACAACCATATACTTTCGAAAAATGACAAATGGGCAATTTGAAAATCAAAGTAGAGGGTAAAACGGTGGAGTGAATGTGACCTTCAAGTCTTTCTTCGTGTCTGATCTCTTGATTTCTCCTACTCGGCCCACTTTACCAAATATTTGCTCGTTCCTCACACTTTCCCCTTTAAGTCCATATTGTCTGTTAAAATAAATCGACTGACTTATCTACAGACCCAACGGCATTACCCAAACGATGGGTGATTTTCCCTACATAGGGTGGTCAGATCAGTTAGGGTTAGGCAAGGGGAAAAGCTACTTGGATCAAGTTGTACAGGCTTAAAAATTTTGAGGAACGTATGCATCTTGGTAAAATAAAACATGGGCCCGAGCGTCTCTTGTTATTTGCCTAACGTGTTTTTTTCTAGATGAGATCTAGGAATGAACGACGCTCCGAGTGTCATGATTAGGTCTCTCTTTCCGTCACTTATTCCAATAAGTATCACGGGTCACCGAATCTGGTCTGAGAGTATTATCTACTCTGCATTACCCCGATATGATAGAAAATAATGTTCAAATGGCAGGCACGTAGCCAACGGTACGGTTCGGTGGTTGAAACTCCTTTTCCATAACCGAACTTAAAAGAAATGCCGAAAATCATCTGAATCCGGAAGAAATATGCTGACACGACAAACGTCATTATGTTTAAGGCTTACGAAGCGGGGACAAAGGACACAGTGTCCACAATTGTTTGAGGTCATGGAATTCGGGCAGCAAAATGACGAACAAGCTCTACGCATGTGTTCATTTGGACAAAATCAGGCTCATCAGGGAAATCTTCCAGTTCTTTGCTGTCTGTATACCATTATTTACCTGATTTAATTGCGACGGTACTTCCCAGTTCACAAAATTTCTTTTAAACTTTGAGCACCTCTATATACTCTAGTTTTGTCTCAAAGTTTAGAAAGTAGACTGGCTCCGTGCATTACGTCTGCGACGCCCACTACTTACTCAGTTCATAACTATAAAATGATACTATTGCAACTTCGCCCTCAGATTTGAGATAAATTGGAAAACGACGTTGGAAGTCAAAAGTTCATGTTAAGTGAATGTAGTGGGCAGTGAGGTCGAGGTAAAGTTTCCGAAAACCAAACAATATTTTTATGTCACAATATTTGTCACCAGGATATTTTGGTTCCTCATTTGTGAAGAAATCAATTCAAATGCTGCACCATTTGCGGTCTTAGCACCTTTCAAATTCAAAACTTTTTCAATTTAAGCAACTTGAGGGGATTGGGGAAAAAAATTTTCTAAGCCCCCAAATAAGAAGTCCCGTACGCTTATGTTTGAGACACAAATATACATATTGCACCATACTTCGCATCCGGAGACCTAATAAAACCTGTTTGTGGCTCGCGAAATTTTTACAATGGAAAATGTGGCCCGCAAGTGAAAATAATTAGGAACCCCTGCCATATAGTGTCGTTTGTACGAGAGAAAGTAAGCATAATGTTACCGTCCCCCCCCCCCCCCCACTTTTGATAATCAATCAAGACCTTCCACGAGGCCCTATCCTTCCGGTCTCTGACAGCCTTAAATTACCCTTAACAATGTGTAATGAAGCAAAGAATTTTTTATAGTCCAGGAATGTTTCTAGGGACACTTTGTATATATTTTTGGTTTAAAACTTGCCCCTGATAGAAGGCAGTAAATTAGCCAAAATGGGCCTTCTTTAGAGTTCATGACATGTAAAGCATACCCTTGCCGTAAATCACTTACTTTTATATTTTACCTAGCCAAAATTATTATTTCCTCCCTACATTATGTTCATTTTTCAAACATTCAAAAAGTTTCAAACATAGGACCATTTTGCATCTAAGTCACCTTAACTTGATTAGCAAAATCACTCTCCTTGAATCCCTTCCCGGGACGGCATCCTCAGTAAGTGATAAGGAAGAGTCTACCTAGAATGTATCGCCACCCTGGGTGCACAAAAAGGAACAATTTCATTACAAGAACCGAGATGGCATTACGATGATTTAAGATATAGCCAAAATAGTCACTTAATAATACAGTCGTTTGTCAAGAATAAAACCAATACGAAAGGGTATTGTCGGACACGGCAAATGATTGTAAGTAACTGGCATGCAATAATTGCAATATTGAAGGTTTGTCCATTGGTATGTAAATCGACATGACGAACAAAAAAGTTGCTTTTATTTTTTTCGGGCAAGACGTCACAGCCTCCACCCCCAATCAAATCAAGTTGGGCTCCTACGCTTATGGTTAGCACGTTAACAGACATCTTAAATAGTTCCTTGCTCTCTAAGAATTGATTGTGAATATACTATTGCCTTGTTTCGTGAGCAAAAAATGATATGCCTAAATCAATTACGAAAACCCATAATGAGCTACTGAAAAAAAAAACCTTTAGTAGTCCCATTTTGGACAGTCGAACTACACAAATTTCTCGACATTTACCCCAAAACACTTGTAAGAAGCAGGCACTGTGTTAGGTTAGGTTACTGTAGATGGAGTTTAACGGCCCAGTTTCTAACAAATGTAGTGGTAATTTTTGACAGTCGCAGGCAAGTTCGTAAAGCATACTTAGTAAGGGCGATGTTGATCGTATTACTCTCAGCTCGGTTCTTCAGGCGGTTTTGTATATCTAACGACATAATTATAAGCGGCACCAGTTCATTATGGAAGCGGGGGCGGCGCCAGGGCATTTTGACAGGCTGGCAAAACATGAATTGAGTGATCGCCGTCCTGGGAGAGGGGTGTCCCCTCCCCTCGGAGAAATTTTTGATAATAGAAGGGTGCTTAGATGCAAAATGGTTAGGTTTTTTTTTTTTTTTTTTTTTTTTGGCATTTTTTTATTGATCATATATGACTGAACTGAACGTGTACATATAGTTTACTGAATTCTATTGTTTGGTCGGGTGAAGAGTCTAAGGGAGATGTGTCCTCTTTTGAGAATTTTTTGTTGTAAATTTTAGCATAGGCGTTACGGGAGCATTTCAGTTTGTGGAGGCAGAGGATTCTCTGCCCGAAAGAATCTTTTAGCAGAGCGCAACCATTAGTTGACAGCCTAAAATGGCATGAGTTGTAAGTAGAATGGTAAACAATCGTTATAATGAGCTATTCGTCTTTGTAATCTTAGTGTATTGAAGTATTTTCTTTAGGAGGGGGGTTAAATGATTCTCTGCCCGATACATGTCAAACTGCCAGAAAGACTCTCTTAGCGGAGCGCCACCATTAGTTGGAGCGGCGCGTACAGAAAATTTTGGAAAATGGCCACCTCTTAGCCGGAAATTGCATTTCCCATCCTGTACGTAGGATGTTAGGCAGTTTGTTTTTTGAGCTTTCCTTTTCAATGATATTTTTACTTCAATAAAAAATGAGTAAATTGAAAAATGATCAGAAAATTACCATTTAAAATGTTCCACTTCTATTGGATGAAGTGGTAATGTAAAGTAAGCTTGTATTTGCCTTCGTATTCGTTAAGGAGCAACTTCAGTAACTGGCTAAAACTCAAGGCTTTCCAACTTGGAGGATGGCATCACATGGTAAACAAGCTACCTATTACATATAATTTTCAACAAACTGCATATATCCCATTTGTTTGAAAAGCCTTCGTACATCCAGGGGCGGCGCCACCGGGGGGGGGGGGGGCAGGCATTTGCCCCCTTTGGTATTTCGCCCCCCCCCCCAAAAAAAATAATTAAAATCGCCGAAAAAGACAATTATGTAAGGGGGTGGGGTGAGGAAAGGTATTACAGTATGTCACCAACTATTACAACAGTAATAGTAAAATAAAATTCCTGAAACTTGCAATGCCCGTGGAAAACGTCTTCTGTTTTCTCCTCATTGTCTACGTGAACGCAGGTTAAATATTGAATATACGCTTTGGCTATTACGAGCCACAGTACTTAATTAAGCGAACGGAGTCGTATGTCAATTAGTAACTTCATAAAGGCCTGTACTGAAGGTGGCTTTATACCATTATGGTAGCGGACCACGAACTCCAGCACTTGTGCCTGTGAAAATGTTTACTGACAGACAAAGTCCCCTAAAAATTTTATGGGATGTTGTTTCTGACTGTGTTACTTACAAATTATGACCATTTTTGCGTTTGGATTTTGTAAAGAATGAATTGAAATACAGATTGTGCAAAATTCAAGGCAATTTGACCAATTTAAGTGCCATTTTTTACTGTATTACTCCGCTCTGTGAAATGCCGTTTTTGAGTAGCTGTTATGGCGGGAAACACATACCTATCATTCAAGGCTCTCTAGCTCAAAATTCCAATGGAATTTGAAAGTGTCATGAAAGCCCAGATTATGAGCTTCGATCAGAGGGGTAGCTTGTCCTGGTTGAAAACTTCTAGTGGGAACTATGAGGCACGGGAGTAGCCTAATTGAGTGTGTAAGTCAATGGGATTATAATTAGTGGCCCGCTACCTTATGATCACTCCATGCCGATTTATGCCACAAGCAGTCTTTGAATTAGCTGAGACTTACGATTTTAGAATTGCTCATTTGACCACTGGCCGTTCCAAGAGGGATGGGGGCCGTGGCCCTACCCAAATGTGCATGGGCAAAAGGATTTTCCGAAAGTTCGCGGGAAATTAAGAAATAAACTTCAATAGGGAGACTTTTATCGGCGAAAATCAACTTCATAATCATAACGTCTAAAGGCATTCCAGTTATAGAAAAAATCTCAACGGGGATGATATACCCATATAACGGTACCAACAGTTAGACTCCTCTGAAACAAAGGCCCCCGAATACCATAATGAATTTGATTTTTTTTTTTCTTTATGATTATTTTAGAGCCCTATACGAACATTTAAAAAATATCCCAAAGACAGCACCATTTTGCATCTAAACAACCTTCACGTAACAAAAATTTCTCAAAGGGGAGGAGGACCCCTCCCCTTATACCCTTCGCAAGAAGGTCCTCTTTCACCCGAACAAAAACGAGAATTGTCTAAATTATGGACATTTTCCATTCGCATGTAATCAACTTCAGAAGACAACATTATTTGGCACCAAAGCAACCTTAAATTTATAGGTGCATGAGGCGGGAGGGGAAGGGGCAGACCGTTTACCAAATTTTCAAGACCTGAATTTCGGGCAAAGGTTTTTCCATCTGAGTCTTTAAAATTCTGGCATATTTGTAAATACACAGAAAACTCCTAGGTGCATGGGCGTCTGGAAAATCAAAAACTTGAAAAAAGAAAAAAAAAAAACTTAAAAAATAAATAAAATCATACTTTAGAAGCTATCGTTTGAAGATTTCCAGAACATGAGATTTCAACATAGAAAATGATATAGATGCCACTTACGAGGCATGGAAAGTACCATTGCCATTGATCTGGATGGCCTTTTTTGCAAACTTTCCTGGGCGCTTCGCACCATACCAAAGCATGACCTACATCAATTTTTTTCAGATATTGACTTTCAAGTCTTGCGCAACGCTTTGCCCTAAGTGGTAGAATATTCGTGCTAAGTTTTGAAAAAGTCATGGGATACTTTTTCA
The DNA here is from genome assembly GCA_037179385.1 of Holothuria scabra. Taxonomy (NCBI): domain Eukaryota; kingdom Metazoa; phylum Echinodermata; class Holothuroidea; order Aspidochirotida; family Holothuriidae; genus Holothuria; species Holothuria scabra. The sequence continues at coordinate 5,574,493 of CM074187.1, read as the reverse complement.
TTGCCAGGTTACGCGGACAAACGGGAGTGTAAATGCTGGCATACAGATGTTGCCCTAAAAATCAATCAAAAGCCATCTTGTCTGCTTGTGAAGTGTCATATTTTCTTAACGAGAATGCCATCAATTTTAGTCACCACAAGGCTGAATGTCGAGATGTCGAGACGTATTCGGGCAGCTTTGTATGTGATCATCATTTTGTTGAATGTTCGCGGGAAAAGAGCGAGAATTTAGTTAGTCGTTTTTGTAAATGTCAACTAGTTTTATGTAATTCCACTCTTAGTTTAATACGGGAATGTTCACCTCTTTATTTTGAGCTTTTTGTCTTGCGTTCGTATTGTATGGGAGTATTTCAATTACGGGGGGGTCTCTGCCCGATATAGGTTAACCTTCCCGAAAGACCAGCTAAGCGGAGCGCCACCATTATGGTGCGTAGCGTACAGAAAATTTTGAAAAATCGCAACCTCTCAAACAGTCGGAAATTGCATTTTCCAGCTTGTAAGTAGGACGTTAAACAATCGTTTTTTGAGCTTTCCTTTTCCAATAAAAACTTTAACTTCAATGCAAAATGAGCAAATTGCAAACTGATCAGAAAACTACCGTTTCCTTTGGATGAGGTAGAACTGTATGCTTGTATTCGCCCTCATATTCGTTACGGAGCAACTTTAGTAATTGGCTGAAACTCAAGCCTTCTTAGCAGTTTCGACGGAAGATGGCATCACATGGCATACGGGCTACCTATAACACATATTTTTCAACAAACCGCAAAAATATCCCATGTGTTTCAGAAGCCTTCTTACAGCTTAAACTCAGAGGCTAATATACCCAAATTAAACTGAGAGGGAATGCCATAAGTCTGGTTAGCTTTTATAAAACCGACAAACTCAATTTTCGCTCTTTTCCCGCGAACATTCTACAAAATCATGATCACATATAAGCTGCCCGAATACTTTCAGCCTTGTGGTGTCTATTGGTGATATTGTCGTTAAGAAAATATAACAATTCACAAGCAGATAAGATGGCTTTGGATTGATTTTTCGGGTAGATCGAATCTGTATGCATGCTTTGTACACGTCCGTCTGTCTATGAAAACTGACAATTAAAAAGCATCCCATAGCTTTTTTTCACAACTTAGCCAGAATATTCTGCCACTTCGGGCAAAGCGTTGCGCAAGACTTGAAAGTGAGGCTGAAGCTTCCTCCAAATGCTGCCCAAATATGAGGCAAATTTTGTAATCTTCAGGTTTTTATTCAAAACTTTACACTCTAAAAACAGTTGGGTAAACTTTTACCCTGGTTGGTTACACATGCCTCATACTAAACTGTTGGTTTAAAAAGTTCCCAAGTTGGTTACAAGAGAACCTAATGATTGGTAAAGTTTTGCCCAACAATGGTAAGTTTTGACCAACTTGGGGGTACTTTTTACCCAACAGTTTAGCAGAAGGCATACGTACCCAACCGTTTTTAGAGTGTACTCTGATTAAAATGCTGTTTTTTTTTTCGGGGAAATTTAACAGAATTCGGATATTCGGCAAGTATGCGGGCAGAGTGTCGTGCAAGTATATAAAGTTAGGTTGAAGAATAATTGTTTTTTTAAGGGTCAGAATGTGTCACGAATTTTTATAATCCTCTTTATTTTGCATGAAAATTTTACCCTGACTATATGATTCTTCTTAAATTTCGCGGAAAATTTTAAAAGAATTCGGGTATGCCAAGGCATGCGCCTCTGCAGAAAAAAAATTCAAGGGGGCAAAATTTTTAATTGATCAAATCAGACTAAATTTTCTCCCGGAAAGAGATTAAATGCTAAATGTTGTCACCTTCTGATGAGGAGGTGGTAGCCAGGAATTTGTGAAGGAGGTGGAACTTATGCAAACTATATAAGCGTAGTGCCAACTTAATTTGGCGTGAAGCGCAATGAAAATTTGGGCAAAAATGCCTCCCGGATAGCTGGAAACTGGCACTTCCCTTGCAAGCCTTGTAAGTTGCATCCAATCATTTCTATTGTTAAATGTCATGTTCTGGAAAATTTCATGTGATATCAAGAGCGGATTTAGAGGGGGCGCACTCAGCACACGCCCCTCCTGACATTTCCCAAGGCTAGTTTTTACTTTCGTAGGTGGATCATATTGCCTTCCTGGCTTGTAAATATTATCTTATAATTTGCATAAAATAATAGAAATTTAAAGTAGACAGTCTCATGTTTTCTTATGAAGTGGCAATAGGGTGAGATTGAAGGTCTAAACCATAGGCTTTGCGTCGCGGTTGGGGACAGGAGCAGACTATTCCTCAAACTTCCGTCATCAAACCTTGAATTCCAACAGGGGTGTGAAAAATGTCGGGCAGCTTTTTGAGGCTTTATAAATCTAGCATGTTTTTAATTACACATAAAACTCATAAGCGTTTCAGAATTCTTTAAACAATTACACATAAAAAGGCAACATAGTCACAGTAAAATTTTCAAGAAAATTTACAACCGATTCTCAAAATTTGGCACACATTGTAGCAGTTTTATGTAAAAACAATTTTTACATAGCCTCACTTCTCTGATAGTTTAAGTGCACAACACTTTTGCTTGAAAATGGTAGAATGTTCAGGTGAAAGTTGCAAAAATTAAGGATGTTTTGAACTGACAGCTTACACCAGAAGACGGGTGCCTGGATGAATAGATTTATACAGTGCCCCCAAAATTACATCCAACAAAATCAATCCAAAGCCATTTTGTCATATTTCTTGGTGACAACACCAAAAAATAGTCACCAGCAGGCTGAAAGTCGAGATTTGATCACGGTTACACAGTTTTCAATATGAGCCACCGCAGATTATGCAAAACTTGCTAGAATAACTTAGCCCATAGTCCTGTGGAGAAAAGTGTTATTGCTCTTTTGTTCAATTAGCCTACACCAAGTGGGAGCGATTAGAGTCACCTCACCCTGCACCTACTGAGGTAGCCCTAAAAGGACAATTTTGTAAGTATAAAAATGCTAAATTATAATTTAAAAAGGAAGAAGAAGATATATACGGGTCGGGGGAATTTGTCCTCCCAACTCGGGCAAAAATAGTGAATGCATTTGGGCAATTATGACGGCCAAGAAAATAATTATGTCTTCTTGCAAATCTTTCTCTTGATCAACTAATGTTTAGCCGGTATTTTTAAGCTATTAATGGATCTATTTTCGTCATCTAATAGCACATATGATTCTCAAATCGTCAGAATTTGCCTAAATTCTTCCAAACTCTCAGCGTGCTTCAAGGCCAATCTCAATTTTCAGTTTATCATCAATTCCTTGTGATAGCAACACCTGGATAAGCAAACGAACAAACTTAAAATCTTTTACAAATCCCCATGTAGAGACTCACTTTCTGATTGACAGAAAAATCTTGATCAGTGACGCCAGAACAGGGGAGGTGTTCCCTCGACGTCAATTAATTGCTGTTTTTTTACATATATTATCCCAAAAGGTGTTTTAGCTACAGTTTTCTGTAGTGGTAGTTTGAAGTGCGTTTTAGACGAGCGGCGGATCTGCTTGTATCCTTTCCTATCACAAAAAATTCGCACATCTTAATCCTCGCATCCTTATTAGTAGATAGTTTGGTTGGGGAACGTCTCAAAAACCGTGGTTATCATAGGAATGATATCTAAATGCAGAAATGTTTGCGCGCTTCTCGCGCTTTCGTCACTCTTTGCACTCCACCCATTAACCACTTGAAGATAATGAAGGAAGTCTTTTCATCTCCTTAAAGATCAGGGCCCCGCCACTATGTGAGATCTTTCACTTATCTTTTTTGAAATGAAGCAAAGGAAATTTTTGTAACAGACCAAGATTAATGCTTCTGTAGACACCATGTAGCCAAAGTACTTTTCCGTAAAAATAGCCTAGGACAGAAGGCATTGTAGGAGCCAAAATGGACTTCAGGATGTTCACAACATACCCTTCATTTGAACAGCATACTTTCCTCTTTTCACTCAACGAAAACAATAGAATTCTCTAAACTGTTGACAGTTTACAGCCCTACGATCAGTCCGAAAATTTTCCCAAAGTTGGCTCTATGTTACATGTAAATCACCTAAATTAACAAAATGTTCTCAGAGCTGAGGTGGCATAAACCCCTCTCAACTCAACTATTAACAAAAAAATTCCCCTACCTCAAATGCTCTGAGCGATGCGATGCCATCTTCCCTCCAAGTTGAGAAATTTGGGGTTTCCGTCGGTCACTGAAGTTGCTCGAATTTTAAAAGTTACATTCATCACTATCCTATGTTACAAGTTTTAAGACAAAATTAGATCTAGAAAACTACTTGGACAGTATGTTTACCTATAAAAGACCGCATAAATTTGTGTTAGTTTCGATGTGCTTATCACAAACTCCCTGTTGTACGGTCACTGGGAGATTCCTTAACATTATTTATAGCGAAAGATGTTGTCTTTACTGTAGTTCTGAGAATATGGTGGATGAATTTAAGTAGTCATTTGAATGTAGTACTATGTTCCAAAGGGAAAAGAAAATTTACTTAAAACATTTCTTTTACTGTTAATCTTAAATTCAATTAAAATGAGGCTGCTCTGTCCGACCAGGAACTTCATTTGGTAAGTTTGCAATTTTCATTGAGAATTATTTCAGCTAATTTATTCATTTTCCTTTTAGACTGGTGGCACAGTTTTTTAGCTGCCTTCACAAGTTTTATATATACTTTTCTCGCTCAGTCACTCTCTCCTTTTCTTTTTTTCCCTCACTTTGCCATCTTGTAAACTTCTTTCGTTTTTTTTACAATAATTATGGAAATAATCTATGCTTTTTATCCGTATACCCATGGACGTGGATCATGAGGGACGGGGATGCGAAACCTCTCTTCGATTCTCCCATTCACCGCCGCGTTTTTGTCATGTTGTTGAAAGGGAGAATCGCATGTACAATCTGGAACAAAACTGTTGGAAAATGGTGCGTCCCGAATTAGCCTCATCATCTCCAACATTGCACGGGGGAGCGGGGGTGTTCCATCTAGTTTTGTCCAAAATTGTAGGTTCCTCTGTACACCGAACTTTTCGGCTTCCGTAGATTAGCTCGTACGTACGTACGTAAAAAAATAAAAAGTTGTAGCTACCATACTAGGGCCCGGCGGACTGTGGAGCTGCGCGCCTAGTCGTACACATAACTAACGTTAGAGAAATCTAGAGAATTTCAGTTCAGTTTTCAATCTATAGCGTAGAAACTTTGTGAGTATGTGGTAAATGTAAAAGTTTCAACTATCTCGGGTGGTTTGGTGGGTAACATTTTTTATAAAACTAAACATGTGGAGCCAAAACGGTACAATTTACGCAAACATTAGGCCTAACGTTAGGCCCTACCCAAGCCTAAGTTGGCCTAGCCTAGGCCTAACCCTACTAAAGTAGGCCTTACTAGTACAGGCTATGCCTAGCCGCTCGACCGACATATGCTTACCGTATGATCCGCTCCTTGCAGTCCAGAAATTGAGTGCTTTGGATAGTAAAGGAACGTATTGCTTGGTCCTATTCAAATGGTAGACTAGTCTGCAGTCTGCTGACCTAAGCCTAGGTTTTTCGGTAATGCTAAGCAAATACCTATAAGTAGACCCTATAACAGGCAAACGATATCCCAACAGGCTATAGGCCCTATAGCTATATAGGCCCTATATATATATTAATATCATATCATATCAAAGTATAACATTAACAATACATGAAGTGGTATACAAGTCAGCTGAGGTCTAACAGTAACGTGTAGGCCAGGGTGCAATCCATGTAGGCCTAAAGCCTATGCAGGAGGGCGTCCAAGCTGTTTCACATGATTGTATGCCGGAATATTGTGTACTGTGCATATATAAAAATTACAATGCATATCAAGTGTGTTTTGTATGCCAAGCAAGGCCAGTTTTTAAACTGCCACGCCAGCTGAAGTCGTAAATCCACGCGATCTCCAGCGTAAAGTATGCCTGTGCAGTATTTTACTGCTATGCAGTTACAGTTTGTACAAACTATGTGGACTCTACCATTTAGTCTCTGTCCACTGATAGTCTGTACTACCGTATGCAACCAATTCCTATGTGGAAATCCTTGTTGCAAATTTTGTTCTCTTTGTTCCTATTCATATGTGAAAGAAGTGATGGCTTCTTCAAATTAATATGTCAAGTTTGTGGGTCATTTATGTCCTTAAATTTTAACGATATTGTTTTTGCCATTTCATAAACCATGCAAAGTAGCATACGGAATTATGGATACTTTTGCCAATATTGTAATAATGCAACACATACGCTACCTACCTGGGTCCCTTTGTTTGTTGCTTCCTGTAATAGGCCTACAGTAACTTAGGTCAGCTTTAGCCTATCACCTTCTGAAAGATTGGGCTAATGTTACTGCACATCTGAAAATTTCAACTGGCCACTGTTTTTGCGAAGTTCATAAAATCTCATAGATAACTGATCTCCAAAGATCTTTAGAAGGGCTCAACCAATGCGTTTTTTTGCTGCCGATCCGATGTCCGATGTTTTTATCACAACATTGACCGATATCGATCTGATGTTTTTGCCTTTAAAGTTTTTCTTTCGTACTGGGTACCCAGGGTTATTGATTTTTTTTTTCTATTTTTAAAAAAAAATCAAAGGAATCAGATTGTAATGATTTTAATCAGGTTTAATGTTATCAGATTTTTTTATTTTTTTAAATTTCTAAAAGGTATGATGTCACAAAATTTTCTGGATGTTAGTATGTACTGCATAACCTATCAAAATAAAGTTTTCAACTTCCAGGGATATCATCTGAGAAACAAAAAGAAAAAAAATGTACGGAAAAATAACAATATTTATAGCTCACTGAAGCAGTGCATACAAGAAACATACAAGACAACCCTTCCATGGTGCGTTACAATATGGTACTCATGACCAAATTACTGTGCTTTAGGAATGAAAATGAGGTGCATACAAACACAGTGATTTCAAAAGGAGAAAATTTGTAGAAAATAGCAATATATATTCCCAAAAGAAAATTCTAACTGAACAATGCACAACAACAGTCTTTTGAGATACTATTGAGTAGGCTGTAGGCATACAGCATATAAACAGTATGTTGAACTAAGGAATTCCTGGTTGAAAAAGGGAACTGGTACTCCTTGTTACTGAACTCGTTGCACATTGGTTAAGTAGCAGATGAACTGACAATTGATTACACTATGTAGAACTTAATGGTGTACTGTACATTTATTAATCAATCCATCTATCAATTCTCAATATTTCTTTTACTTGGACTTGTTAAAATCTCACTGGGCATGGTTTGGGTCCTGTAACGAGGGTTGGTAAAACCCCAAAATTATTGAATCCCATGTCTGGTGCAAAGAGCACCTTACACCACACTGTGGTACAGTATTACTAAAAGATCTGATATCTCCAAGTTCCAACTTGTTGCCAGGACAGGTTGGTGGGAAAGTTAGCATGCTGTTAATAGCCTATACTGTCTAATACTTAACAGTTTTATTTGAGGGTCCTACTATCCTCAACCAACTTGATAAAAAGGGCTCAAGGTCACTATGAATTGGGTTAGTTTTTTTCAATGAAATACAGTAAATCTCACTTGAACTGTAATATTGACAGTCTCTGGATCAGTACTAATGCATGTCTTACTAGGGGTGCACACTGTGTTTAACCATTGTAAACTGTGTTGTTTCTTCAAATTTTAATCAGGGCCATTAAATTCAAACAACCCTGTGGGTACCCGAAAGGCATTATCCTTCGGGTACCCGACTGTAACCTTAGCTTCAGTTAATTGTGTACCTGAAGTCACGTACAAGTTGTGACTCAAGCCAACAGCCCCTCATCTTCTCTGATCTGACCGAAGAGATGGAAAAATGGGCTTTAGTCTTTCATGATGTTTTACTAGGCCAATAATTACTTCATTTGGAAGTATGAAAATTAGACGATCCACAAAATGATTGCCCAAGATTTATACTTTTCGCGCGTTTAATGCGATGTGCAGTCTGACACATTTGAAATAATTCCTACCCTTTATGTACAGTAGGCTACAGTACTTTGTGTTCAATGTGTCGTAGCTTGTCCAATGCCCATCCCAAAAATAACATAATGTTCAGGAACTTCAGATGTTTGTCACTGCAACTTCGGTACAGTATCAGTTCTTCAACATGTCTCAACTATGTGTTCAAATTTCTGGTAAAATGTTTTGCTGTTACTCTTCTAACTAGCAAAATATAAAGTATTATTTTGGACTGCAACCTAAACCTGCATGGCCAGTTAACTGAGGTGCATATCAAACTGTGCATCCTTATAATGTATATCTTACACTTTTGTCACTCTGTTATCTACTTGCAAATCTTTTAAGATGTGCATGCTCTATCAGCTTGTTTGAAGGTCTGTATCCTACAAGGTATGGTAGGTACCTGTACAAATTTGGCAAAATTACACATCTTCCAGAATATTTCTATATTATGGCTTGTCTTTTCCTTGCAGAAAAGAAAGATGGAGGCTCAGTTAAAGGACTTCATGAAAGCACGGGGTATACCAATAGCTGCAATTGAAGAGATGGAAAGTCAAAAGGTATGTCTAGTATACCTGTAGTTCTTTATGAGATTCCCTCGTACACTTTTGGGGCATGCACATTTTGATTCCTTGCGGAGGGCAGGCAAGGAATCTGTGATGGTGATGTTGTAGGTGTGTGTGTGGTTGAGCAGGGCTTGATTTTCATGGTTGTCGGATTGTCTGGGACAACTAAAATTCCATGTGGACAACCATTTTTCTCTCAGATTTAAAAAGTGTACTGCTGGCTGATCCACTCTTACAACTTTTTCTATCATACCATATTTCAGATTTCAAGTGTCTCTGTGTCTCAAACATCACATCTTTTTATTCTTCAAGACCAACACATCAACTCAATTTTGCTGTTTTGTTATTGTGCCAAAGTTGTTTTGGACAACCAAATTTCCTTGTGGACAACTGAAGTTATTAACATTGTTGCCCCAAGGACAACTATAAATTTTCTTGAAAATTGAGGCCTGTTGTGTACCGTGTGCATGTTCATGACACTTGGCTTGTAACCATGATTTCTCAGTCAGAGTAACTTTGAGGGATTCCATTTTTGACATGTAGATTGCCCACATTAAGTAAATAACTTCTATTGTTTTTGGTGGATGTCAAAGGTCATTTGGGGTCACCACAGGTCAAAAGGTTGAAACCAAGTAAACACAATATCTCAAAAAGGGTAGCATTCAGGATCTTAAACTTAGCGTGGTGATTGCCCGTGTTGAGTACATGATTGCAATTGTTTTTAGTGGAGGTCCAAGCTGATTATTTGAGTTTGCCTGAGGTCAAATGGTAAATTATACATTGGAAATTGGTTGTAAACAAGATATCTCCAAAAGGATAAATGTGAGGATCTCATACTTATCATGTAGATTGCCCACAGTGAGGATATGGTCCCTATTTTTTTGGTGGAGGTCAAATTGTCAAAACCTTGTATTTCCACAATATCTTAGTATGTGGATTACCCATATCAAGTCCAAGATTTCTATTGTTTTTTGGTTGACGTCAGAGGTCACTAGGTGTCACAAGAGGTCAAATGATCAAAACTTTGAAAACACGGTATAGCAAAACGGAGTAAAAAAACAATTTCCCTAAACTTTAGGATAAAAAGTAACAGGTGTATGATTTCTTTGAAGTTCTTATTTTATTCTTGTGAAATGCCCATTGAGAACATCTTTCTTCAATATAATGAAAGAAAACCTGAATTTTGTAAAGGATTTTAGGCAAAAATCTGAAAAATTGTCTTTTTTTTCTTACCCTAAAGAATTTCCATTTTTGGTTTCGATGTTTTCGGTGCGAGTCAAAGGTCATATGTGGTCACAAGGGGTAGGACACAAAAACCTTGTTAACACCATATCTTGAGACAGGAAACTTTGAGGAATTTCATACTTGGCATGTAGATGCGTTATGCTAAGAGGAAGAACCCTATTGTTTTAAGTGGAGGTCAAAGGTCATCTGGGGTCACCAGGGGTCAAGCTACTTAAACCTTGATAACACGATATCTGGAGGTAGGAAGCTTGGATTTATTCCAAACTTGGAAGGTATTATATAAAGGGAAAGACCCCTTTTGTTTTTGTGGTGAAAGGTCATCTAGGGTCACCGGGGATCAAAGTCTGAAAACGTTGTTAACATGATGTCTGGAGATAGAAAGCTTGGATTCATTTCAAACCTGATATGTATATTGAGGGCAAGTACCTTTGTTTTTGGTGGAGGTCAAAGGTCATCTGGTGTCTGGTGTCACAGGGTGTCAAAGTTCTAAAACCTTATCGACATGATATCTGGAGTTCGGAAGCTTTGATTTATTTGAAATGTGTGTGGAGATATTATTGTGATGTGAAGAATCCTATTGTTTTCATTGGAGGTCAAAGTTCATCTGAGTTCACTGAGGGTCCAACTCTGAAAACCTTGTTAACAAGATATGTGTAGATGGGAAGCTTGTTATTGTTTCAAATTTCTTAAGTTAATGTATTACATGGTTTGAGGAAGAATATCATTCTGTAGATTTTGGTTGAGAAGAAGTTCATCTGGGGTCACAAATCAGTTTCTAGATGTCAAAAAACCAAAATATCTCCAATATTCCCAACAATGTCATCTGTGGTCATTAGCTCAAAGACAAAATTTCTGAAGAATTTCCAAGATCTAAAATTAAAGGGCCAAACCTCTCACCCCAAACTACAATTTTGGTACGGGGGTTCTAAAATTCTCAATTGGCTCAGCTCTTTGATCAACAGCTAATTCAAACAATGCAGAATACCAGAGCTTATATACTGTAGATGGGTGAGCATGAATTTCAGACAATTGTGGGAGGGGCTTAAGTAAGAAGGTTAGGAGAATTGTTACTGTTTGGGGTGAGAGAACTGGGCCCTTAAGAAAAATTTTTTTGGGACTTGCATTTGACCCAGTGACTAAAATAAATGGAACTTCATGGTATAATTTGCAATGAGACATTTCATGGAAACCTCAATGCATTTTTGCATTCTGGTTGGGGTAAAGAAATACAACCACGGGCTATAAAAAAAAAACAATGCCATTTTAATGGATTTTTTACAAAATTTACATTTTATTAAATTAACATAAATTTCAGTTATTTCCTACTTTGTTCATGCCTTTAACAACCTAGCAAAAGTATTAATTAAGGACCATTGTACCTTCAGAAGTTAGTACTAAGCATGAAAATATGATCACAGCATTAGTGGTTATGGCATAGTTCACGTGTAGGCCTACAGTGTGTTAGGCTAACTCAGGTATTGTTCTATGACGACACGTATGTAACTTTAACATTAGGTTTTTTTTTTTTTAACCCCATTCCCATACCCATTTCCAGGGTATATGGTTTATATAGAAAGATGGTTGTAGTGGGAATAATTGGACCACTGAATTGGATAGACAGGCCCTTTGGGATTGAAAAAAAAAACAAGAAAAACTTTCTACCATTTAAAAATTTTACATAGTAAATATTTTCGGACAAAGGGTGAAAACTTCAAGATTCGTGCAATAAATATTAGCCCTGGATGTTATTTTGAAAGCTGTGTGTTTAGTTGAAGAGTCACACACAAGTCTGCAAATGATGTTAACATCAAATGGACAAGTAGGGCTAAGGTATGCAGTATGCAAAAATTAAGGACTACATTGATTCAGGCTCATCCCAAGAAACACAACTTGTCCAAAAAGCATTTTTTAAAACGTAGTTTTCATGTTGATACGTTTTAAGAACGTTTTCAAAATGTTTTGGATGTTTTCAAAACATTTATAAGAAGTTCTGTGTTTGCTGGGATGGGGGGTCCCAAACTACCCCTTGTTTTTTACTCCATCTCACTATATCCCAAGAATGGTAACTGTCATTGATCGTAAACTCACAGCCATTGGTGGAGGTCAAAGGTCATCTTAGGGCACCAGAGGTCAAATGGTGAACCTTTACATAACACAGTATCTCAAAAAAAAAAGATAACGGGTTAATTCCAGCATGACTGGCAGGAGAATTTCATGACACTTTTTGGTTTCGATGAAAAGAGAAACCTATGCATTCATGATGGCGTGTGTGTGTATGTATGTGTGTGTTTGTGACACTTTGCTTGTTTACACGATATCTTGAGAAGAAAAGATCTGAGAGTTCTCAAACTTGGTACACAGATACCCCATACTGAGAGAAAGAACCCTATATATTTTGGTTGAGGTCAAAGGTCATCTGGGGTCACAGGGGGTCAAAAACCAAAATCCTTGTTTACACAAGATCTCAAGATAGGAAACTTGGATTAATTTCAAACTTGACATGTGGATGCGTTATGATGTAAGAGAGAACCCCATTGATTTGTGGTGGAGGTAAAAAGGTCATTTGGGGTCACGTGGGGTCAAACTCTGAAAATCCTTGTTTACACGATATGTCATGGTAGGAAACTTGCATTCATTTCATACTTGACATGTTGATGCGTTATGATGTAAGGAAGAACCCTGTTGTTTTTAGTGGAGGTCAAAGGTCATTTGGGGTCACATGGGGTCAAACCCTGAAATCCTTGTTAACACTATCAAGGTAGGAAACTTGGATTCATTTCAGACTTGAAAAGTTGATGCGTTATGATGTAAGGACCCTATTGATTTTGGTGGAGGTCAAAGGTCATTTGGCGTCACATGGGGTCAAACCCTGAAATCCTTGTTTACACGTAATCTCATAGTAGGAAACTTGGATTCATTTCAAACTTGATATGTTGATGCGTTATGATGTAAGAAAAAATTAGATTTATTTTCGTGGAGGTCAAAGGTCATTTGGGGTCATGTGGGGTCAAACACCCAAATCCTTGTTTACACTATATCTCAAGGTAGGAAACTTGGATTCATTTCAAACTTGATATGTTGTTGTGTTATGATGTAAGGAAGAACCCAATTAATTTTGGTGGAGGTCAGAGGTCATTTGGGGTCACATGGGGTCAAATCCTGAAAACCTTTTTTAACACAATATCTCAACGTAGGAAACTTGGATTCATTTCAAACTTGATCTGGTGTTGTGTTATGAAGTAAGGAAGAACCCAATTAATTTTGGTGGAGGTCAGAGGTCATTTGGGGTCACATGGGGTCAAACTCTGAAAACCTTTTTTAACACAATATCTCAACATAGGAAGCTTGGATTGATTTCAAACTTGATATGTTGATGCGTTATTATGTAAGGAAGAACCCTATTGATTTTGATAGAGGTCAAAGGTCAAATGGGGTCATAGGGGGTCAAACTCAGAAAACCTTGTTTAGGATAGCTCAAGGTATGAAGCGTGGATGGATTTCATAATTAGTATGTGGATGAGTTATGGTGAGTTGAAAGTAATTTTCCTTTTGTTTTTGGTGGAGGTCAAAGGTCATCTGGTATCACCTGGCATCAAACTCTGAAAACCTTGTTTGCAGAATATCTTAAGGCACAGTATGAAATTTGGCTTTTTGAATATAGAAATGTTTTGGTTAAAAGAAAAACCAGTTACTTACAGGTGGCGTCAAAGGTCACTTTGGGTCACCAGTTGTTACAAGAAATGTAGCATTTTATTGAAAAGAGCATGTATGTATCATCGAAACTTCAATGCATTTTTGTATTCTGGTTTTAACTTGAAAAGCTGGCAGAAAAAAATGTGCATGACCTAGCCAAAAAAGTCATATTTCAAATTAAAAATGGCGCAATGAAATTGTGACTGACAGGACATTTTTAACACATTTTTCTTAGCATATTTGCCAGCCATTTTCTTGCCTCTAAACTTGTTTTCTTCTTAAAAAAAGACCTGAGTGCAGTGATAAACATTAGTTTTAATATCATTTGGGTCACAAACTTTATACTGTAGTTACTTCAATGCCTTCTTATTTCATATTCAATTGACGTGTTTAAATTCCTACCTACATAAATTTATTATTTTTTAAGTATTTCTGGTGTGTTTATTTGGATTTTTTATGTGCTGATATGAGAGATTCATTGTAACCTTTTCTCAGAATTAATCATGGATACATAAACAAGCAGGAACCAGTAAATTTAATTAGACCGGGTAAAAAAAAAAACAATCTCCCTAAACTTTAGGATAAAAAGTAACAGGTATGTATGATTGTATGATTTCTTTCTTACTTTATTCTTGTGAAATGCCACTTCAGAACATCTTTCTACATAATTTAATAAAACCTGACTTTTGTAAAGGATTAAAGCAAAAATCTGAAAAAAATTTTTACCCCATCAAATTTATGTTTTCATGTTAAAAAAAAGATTCATGAGGTAAAAAAAAAAAACAATGCCATTTAACAGATTTTTTCAAAATTTACAATTTCTTCTTAAAATTTCAATAATTTCCTACTTTGTTCATGCCTTTAACAATATGGCACTGATGTCAGATATCAGCCAATTCTGCTCATAAGCCAGAGCCTTTCATTTATGTTATTGAGGCATAAAATGAATTATTCGACTAAACATGCATCCATGCTATTCCACATTCTCATGTTTTATTATTTTTTTTACTTATAGATTGACTGCTATGTTTTGACCATCATGGACAGCAGTACACTAGCAACATACATTCCACTACTGGGTGACCAGAAAGCAGTACAGACATTTTCAAAGCAGTTCATCCAAGGAACATTGGAAAGACAAGATACCAGTAAAGATAAGCTTATGCAGCATCTGAAAAAAAAGTTGAGTATGAAGAGAAAAGCAGGTGATCAGGACAAGAAGTCTCCAGAACATGGTAGCACATCTGCCAGAATGATCGGTAATGCACATGCTGAGAAGACTACTAGGAAAATTGATATCGTCTGGATTGATTACAACAAGCATAAAAAGGAATTTCAACAGGTGAGGATTCAAAATGGGGGAGGGACAAGACACCTTAGCGTGTCGAAAGACGCTACCAGAGATGATCTGCTTAAAATCGCAGTTGATCTTTTTTTTCCAGGAGGTGAATCAGCAAAAGGTTCTCAGAGTGAGTTTTCTCTTGAAATTAGAGATTTTAGAAGATTAGTAATGTCAGACACTACAGTAGGAGAGCTTTATTCGGCAACTAAAATGTCAAATCTGCGGTTTTACTTGGCAACCAAGAAATCTGATAAGAAAGCAAAGCAAAGCAGGGATAAAGTTTTTGATCTCATTAATGATGAAGACATACCGGTGGCACAAGAGGTACAGGTGGGTGACAATTGCTTAAGTTCTGCTTCTTCTGAGACTCTTGAAGTCAGCAACACACCAGATGATAAAGTTATTGATCTTGTAAATGACAAAGAGTCCGCATGCTTGGAACCATTGGTACCTGAAATGTGTGCCAATCCTTTCTTGCCAATCTGTACCAATCATTCTCCCATCTCTCCGGTGGAAAAGATTTGTGATTCTGGTTCTGAAATTGATGATGACAACTTACCGACATTTGATCTTGATTGCAAGAAGGGACTGTTGTGCAGAAGTGATGACTCATTGCACATGGTAGCTGCAGTTGGCCTGCCTTCATCTTCTTCCACGTTTTTGGAAGAAACCATACCAAACCCTCAGAGATCAATCAGCCTTGGTGAAACAGTGGACAATGAAGACCTAACAATAACTGTTCGCAGGATTTTCATTGTTGAGGACATGATAAATATCTTTTCTGATGCAACTGTTTTGAAAAGGAACATAACTGTGAAAATGATGATGCCAAATGGCAGTATGGAGATGGGCGAAGGGAGTGGTGTGTATGCTGATGCTATCACTGCTTTCTGGAATGAACTGTCAAAGACTTTTGCTGGTTGTGAAGTTCAGGTACCCTGCATAAGGCATGACTTTGGTGAGAGTTCATGGGAAGCAGTAGCAAGAATTATTTTGAAAGGTTGGAGTGACCTTAAGTATTTTCCTATTAACTTAGCTACACAATTTGTGGAAGAAGCCATATATGGCAGTTTTTCTGACACAGAATTGTTGGATACATTTTTAAGGTTTATGTCATTGTCAGAAAGGCAGATTGTTGAAAGTTCACTTGCAAAGTTTCCAGATGACTCAGATGAATTGATAGACATTTTGGATAGTTACGATTGCAGGAGGATTCCAACTTCTGCAAACCTATTACATCTGCTTAAGGAAATAGCCCATCAGGAGCTGATACAAAGGCCGAGGTTTATTGCAGATTGTATGAGGCCAGTCCTCATGCCCATGAGGGATGCTGTCTCAAAGAAATCTCTCCATCAAATGTATGTAGACCTTAAACCAATGCCCTCAAAAGTTGTGGGTACTATCAAATTCCCAGAACAAATGACTGCTCAAGAATCTACTACTGCAGGACATCTTAAAAAGTACATTAGAAGTCTCCAGCCAGCAGCCCTAAAGAAATTTATTCGTTTCTGCACTGGATTTGACTTGATGTGCTATGATAAAATCTCAGTGAACTTTACGACACTGACAGGGTTTCGTAGAACGCCAGTGGGCCATACTTGTGGAGCTGTGCTAGAGCTCCCATCAACATATGAAAGTTATGTTGACCTTCGAAAGGAGTTCACAGATTTATTTGATGCAGCTGTCTGGGTCATGGATATCGCCTAATTTGTGTGATGAGCACCAAATTTTAGATGTGATGTTAATACAGTAGCACTCTTCTATTTGTACCCTTCAGTATTTAGCCTCATTAGTGTGATAGTTATATTTAGATATCATATTTTTATGATCTTTGAATATAATTCTGGTGAAAAATTTATGTAAGTGCCAAGTGAGAGATCAGCTTTTAAGCCTTTAGGGCAGTATATTTGAAAATCCACCACTTCGTGGGGGATTTATTTCCCTCAAGATAGCACGCAGTCCAATGGGTATTTTCAAGCTGATTCTGTGTTGTAACATGGTGTAACGTGTTTTTTTCCATAGCCCCTGTTACACTCTCTCCTATTTTAAATCCAGTAGAATAAAATGTAGCACAAGTACAACAGTGTGTGGTCATTGGTGTGTCTCACGAGATGCTAAGAGTTCCAAGTTTATACATGGTTTGTTGTGTCTTTTTAATGCAACATATATACCAAAGAAAAGGCCCATCAGTGTAGCTGATACATGTGTACAGTTAGTTTGCATACCAAAGTGGTTTGTACTTGCAAGACTTTTCGCCTGGTTTTCATCATGAAAGTAGAGAGAATTGTTTTTATTATTTTGTGTTAATCCATGCTTTCTTCAGTCTAAGGAATGTTTCAAGAAGGAAATATTTTGTGTTGAATTTTGCTTTGTTTTCATTTAATGTGACAGGTACAACAGTGAGTGGTCAGTGGGTTGTCACGTGAGATGCTAAAAGTTTAGAGTTTATACATGGCCTGTTGTGTTTTTTTCAATGCTATTGCAACATAATGAAAAAAGGCCCATCAGTGTAGTTTATACATATATGTACAGTTCGTGTGCATACCAAAGTGTTAGTGGTTTATACTTGCAAGACTTTTCATCATGGTTTTCATCATGAAAGTTAATAGGATTGTTTTTATTATTTCTTGTTAATCCATGCTTTCTTCAATCGAAAGAGTGTTTCACGAAGGAAATATTGTTATGTGTTGAGTTTTGCTTTGTTTTCATTTAAATTGACAACTTGAACAACAGTGAGTGGTCAGTGGCATGTCTCATGAGATTCTAAGAGTTTTGAGTTTATACATGTCCTGTTGTGTTTTTACAATGCTTTTGCAACTTAACGAAACTTAAGGCCCATCAGTGTAGTTAATACATTTGCACAGTTAGTGTACATACCAAACAAAGTGTCTGTGGTTTATACTTGCAAGACTTTTCTTCAAGGTTTACATCATGAAAGTTAACAGGATTGTTTTTATTATTACTTTTTAATCCATGCTTTCTTCAACCAAAAGAGTGTTTCAAGAAGGAAATATTGTTATGTGTTGTGTTTTGGTTTGTTTTAATTTAAACTGACAGCCATCAGAACAGCTTTAAAGCAGCTCATTGAGTTGGTTCATGATATTCAATAAATTTTCCAAACCTGTTAAGGTTTCTGCACATACCAATGACAAAAGGTCAAACTTAGAAAATTCCCATATCCAACATGCAAATAACCGTTTTATGAGTGAGTACTGTACTTAACGGTTGAAGTCAGTTTTCAAAAAATCTGTGACCAGGCACTTCTTCAAATTATGTACAAAACCGTTACGAGTCAGGACACTAGAAAATTTAAAATTTTAGCATTTTTTGTGACTTTTGGACATGAAACCTAACATGTTATGCTAACTACAAGCATTGATATGTGGTAGTGTCCCTTGAGACTCTCAATAAGTTATCGATATCAACTCAATGAGCCTCTTTAAATTCCTTTTCTGATAAAACTTTTAGTATTTTGTATTTGTTACAAAACAAAAATTAGTGTAGGCTTCAAGGAAAAAAACCATGTTTTTCATTAAAAGAGAAAATTTCTAAAACAATCTGGAGCAGTACAGTAGTTAATGATAAAGCACCACTAATTGATGGTACACATCTGGGCTGTCCTTTAAGCAGATTGATTTTTTCCATCCAAGAATTTGGAATTTTCACCATTTCTCTGTACACTTGACGTTGTATGTGTATATTAACCTCCAGGTTGAAATGATCTCGTTCTTCCATGTGTAGTTACATTTTTATATTTTTATAATTCTATATTTTATTGTAAAAATTCTTTCCAGTATCCCTCAAAACTTTTCTTTTGGCTTTTCTTAACTAGGCTTTGCCAAAATGAATTAGAGGTAAAACTGCTTGGGTAGTCCAGGAGTCCCGATTGTTTTGGTATCATACAGAGTTCTTTTGAAGGCTCTTAGCATTCTGGGGCAGGGGGTCGTCAGATCTCCGGTGCACTTCAGTGCCTAGTGTCTGCCATCTGTATTTAGTATGGGTGGCAATACGTGTATGCAATGATATTACCGTCGTTCCATTGCAACTGTATTTAAGAAGAAAACCTTGTATTTAAGAAGAAAATTTGCCACATCTTTCACAAAAGAATAAACGTTAATTTCCGGCCATTCAGTAATTTCAATAGCTCTCTTAGTGAAGAAAAAAGTACATAGAACCGTTTTGATACTTTTTATCTAAAATGTTGTGATCGTTTTTGTTCTATACCATGGATGTTTCATGAATAAATAATAACCAAAAAAGTATCGTTAAATGTTATACATTTTGACTTTAGTTACAAGGTCAACGGAGTATCATTCCACATCAGAGAGTACAGCGATGAGGTATTTGGAATTCATGGCATTGCAAGTAGACAACCATTTTATATCAGACCTGAAGTCAGGGACATGGTTTCCGTCAAGAAGGGAAAGGGGGGATTTGCAAATTAAGCAAATTGTAAAAAAATATTCCAAAATGCATTGCATATACACATCAGACGGACCAAAAAAAAAACCTTCAAATGATGTTTAATTTTGCATCAGATTGCGTTTGAGGGTAATTAAGTGTTGATAAATTTCTCAACGGGGATGGGCACACTTCCTTCCCTTAGACCAGACCCCGCTGCCCCCCCCCCCCCCCGGTCGGTGATCAGGCCACGCAATTAACTTCCAAACAAAAAACGGGGTGCGTCGGTTAGTTTGAGTTTTATGGCCCAGTTTCCAACCTATTGTTTCAAGTTGAGCCGACCACGGCCTTTTTTCCAGTTGTGGCTCACTAGCTTGTTTTCCCTACTCTATTGCTTATGCGGAGCATCAGGCACAACGGCAGTAGGTTCCTTTTTAGAGTCTTTGGTATGACTCGACCAGGGAAGCGGACCCGGGCCTTCCGCGTGAAAGGCGGATGCTCTTACCGTTAGACCAAACACGCGGTGCGTCGGTGCAAATAGTCGTGTATATATGTACTTTCATGAGCATATGGCATATAAGCCCCCAATCATTAGATCCTGGTAGCGTCCATGGCAGTGGCGTAGTAATGCGCGTTACTGAGCTGCCACGGGTGTTCTCGACTAGCTTCTTATTTATACCACCAACTCATTCGTGGAGGATACAATCGTCAGAACACCTGTTCGATGCAAGCTTCAGTCTCCCCTTTTTAGCGGTCCAAGTGGAAGGCGGAATTAGGCCCGTATCCAGAAATTCTGATGTGGGGATGGGGAGGGGACAATGAATCGCCACCACAAAGGGGGCACCGAACATTGTCAGTAATGCAATCATATAAATACAGTTTGCGGGAATTACAGGGGATTATATCTCAAGGCTTCCACATGCAGATACCATGATACCTTAAATGTACCGTATCGGCTTTATGTGTGCACAAGCCCGCGAAATTTCCCTCTACCGATGGGAATCCCCCTTTCCATACAGAGACGTAGAGAGTCTGTGCAATTAAAGAAACAAAATTTAAATCACAGTGATGCCTCTTCAGCGCAAAATAAATTTCTCGAAAAACAAACCTCCAAAATATATATTTCTCGAGAAAACAACAATCCAAAATTTATTTCTCGAAAAAACAAGATCTTCAAAATATATTTCCACAAGAAACAAGAATCCAAAATATATTGCTCAAAAAAAACAAGCATCCAAAATATTTTTCTCGAAAAAACAAGAATCCAAATATTTTTCTCGTAAAAACAAGACCTTCAAAATATATTTCTCGGAAAAACAAGAATCTAAAATTTATTTCTCGGAAAAACAAGATCTTCAGAATATATTTCTCCAAAAAACAAGAATCTAAAATATATTTCTCCAAAAAACAAGAATCTAAAATATATTTCTCCAAAAAACAAGAATCTAAAATATATTTCTCGAAAAACAAACCTCCAAAATATATATTTCTCGAGAAAACAACAATCCAAAATCTATTTCTCGAAAAAAAAAACAAGAGTTTCAAAATTTATTTCTCGGAAAAACAAGATCTTCAAAATATATTTCTCCAAAAAACAAGAATCTAAAATATATTTCTCCATAAAACAAGAATCTAAAATATATTTCTCCAAAAAACAAGAATCTAAAATATATTTCTCGGAAAAACAAGATCTTCAAAATATATTTCTCGAAAAAACAAGAATCTAAAATATATTTCTCGAAAAAACAAGAGTTTCAAAATTTATTTCTCGGAAAACAAGATCTTCAAAATATATTTCTCCAAAAAACAAGAATCTAAAATATATTTCTCCAAAAAACAAGAATCTAAAATATATTTCTCGGAAAAACAAGATCTTCAAAATATATTTCTCGAAAAAACAAGAATCTAAAATATATTTCTCGAAAAAACAAGAGTTTCAAAATTTATTTCTCGGAAAACAAGATCTTCAAAATATATTTCTCCAAAAAACAAGAATCTAAAATATATTTCTCCAAAAAACAAGAATCTAAAATATATTTCTCCAAAAAACAAGAATCTAAAATGTATTTCTCCAAAAAACAAGAGTTTCAAAATATATGTCTCGAAAAAACAAGAGTTTTAAAATATATGTCTCGAAAAAACAAGAGTTTCAAAATTTATTTCTGGGAAAAACAAGATCTTCAAAATATATTTCTCCAAAAAACAAGAATCTAAAATATATTTCTCGGAAAAACAAGATCTTCAAAATATATTTCTCGAAAAAACAAGAATCTAAAATATATTTCTCGAAAAAACAAGAGTTTCAAAATTTATTTCTCGGAAAAACAAGATCTTCAAAATATATTTCTCCAAAAAACAAGAATCTAAAATATATTTCTCGGAAAAACAAGATCTTCAAAATATATTTCTCGAAAAAACAAGAATTTAAAATATATTTCTCGAAAAAACAAGAGTTTCAAAATTTATTTCTCTGAAAAACAAGATCTTCAAAATATTTTTCTCGAAAAAACAAGCATCCAAAATATATTTCTCGAAAAAACAAGTGCGCCAATACATATCTTTTTACTATGGCACTAATGGGCTTTCGTAGTGTTGCGGTGGTTTCCATCGTGTTGTTTCCAGTTACAGCGGCACGGTAAAGTTGGATTGCATTGTCGACCGTTCCGTCGCAAATGTTTCCGGCATAGAGGAGACACTAAAAGCCTTGTTGTAGCCATTGTATGGTGGAGGTTGGTTAGCAATGGAATAGTAAGGGGGTGCTGGTTCAAACGGTTGAGAGAATGGGTGGGTGGTTTGTTGAAGCAACTGAAAATGAAAATGTGGCAGCATTTTATGATCAGGAAGTACAATTTTACAGTAAATGAGTAAGGTATTTAGTAAGTCGGTCAGTCAGTTAGCTAATTAATCGTTTGGTCAATCGGTCAGAGGGTTAGTTGGTTAATTTGTTAGGTGGGGTTTTACGCTCCAACTCATAAATTTTTGGTGTAATCCAGAGGGGCCATAACCCCGTTTCAGTTGAGGGCACTGGACTAGTTTCCCTAGTCTATCTTTCGTACTTATGAGGAGCACCAATCACCACGACCGTTGGTTCCATTCTTCCAGTCTTTGGTATGACTCGTTCTGGGATCGAAAAAGGGCCCCTCATGAGAAGTGGACTCTACCACTGAACCAAACACAGAAAAAGACACTAAAACTGAGATGTTTCCTTAAGGTCTGCAGCAAGACAAGACACCGAAGGAGGGGTTAAATTCTTTCCAGGGGGCGAACTTATAGGATAGGGGGATATCAAGTGTATAATAAGTCTCTAGAGGAACGAAAAATTTAATGCTGATTCTCTCCTTTTCCCCTGTCCCTGCCCTCGGCTTCGGGCCAAGTGTCCATTCTTTTAGTAGGGTGTCAGAAAAACAAATTTGGGTAGCCTAAGGTTTGACAGCATAAATTCTCACATGATCTTATACTGAGTAAACAATGAAAGATATCTTTCCATACTTCAGTACAAAACAATTGTATTCAGATAGACAGTTTAAGTGAATGATTGGAACCTGCCCAAATGATTTGTCATAGATTCTTATTATATATCTTCGTCAATGGTTCCGTCGTGTTTATGAATACATAGAAAATGTCACAAGAAATTTAATACGTGCTTTATGTTACCATTGGCACATGCACTCAAGTACACCCCGGCTCAATCAACAAATACCGGTAGTGCTCCCCCAAATGTTCAAAGCATACATTGTCATGAACTCATGATATGAAAACAGATCGATGTAGACCTTATGCATATGATGCCATAATGCAAAAAGTACGTCCTCCTTACATAATTTGTACTGGAATAACACACCAGAATCAACAAATGCAATTAACTGATTGGTCGACTAAGCGGATACGCGCTCTGCGCACACAAGAATTTCACTGCGTGCGGTTCTCAGATTTATACGTGTTTCTGCGAAACGATCAGTGGGTGCGACGACGTGTTCCGTCATGCCACGTGTTCCTCCAAAATGACGTCAGTGTGTCGTCAATGCATAAGGTCTCATAGAAATTCTAAGCTTACAGGATTCCTCTGTAAGGTCTATTATAGGGTACTTTCACGTTACGTCACAATTGGTAAGCCACCCACTGCCGGGCAAAAATCAACACTGCTTCAGTGCAACACTCACACGTGGGTCGTCAGCTACTTCCCAGCTAGCTACGCTAAATACGTATGCCCGTCGAAAGGGGCGGGCTTGTGACGTTGTGAAAGCACTCTATATGTACATTTAAGTACAATACCTTACCATTTGCTGTTGATCGTTCCTCGATATAAGAGCACCACAAGTGAAGGAAGCTCCAATGATGGACGTGATCATTTGAAGACCATAGACAACAGTAAGGGTGATGTAGATACCAAAATGGGCTTTTGCATATCCTTCGTCACTGTCGTAGTATGGGTCCTGCATTGGTAGAAGAAACTGGAAATATTTAAAGGCAATCAATTGTCACCCCAAACTACAACTTTTTAGTATAGTCTACAGAAATTCTCAATTGGCACAGCTTTTTTATTGACAGCAATTTGCTGTGCCAATAAAAAATATTGGGAACGAAATCAAACACTGAAAGCTAGTATAAAATAATGAGCCGCCTTCAGAGTAGTGTTTAGAATAGAGAGTGAATTGAAGTCGCGTATAGACTAATCCGGACAGCAGGTGATGGTCTGATTTATTTCGGCCATAAATGGGGTGTATCACCTTTTAATCTTTCAATTTCCTCGCTTACCTGCATCATGGAGGATTGGGCACTAATTTTTATCTTGATTCCCTCAAGTTCACTGAATATTTGGGTTTGGAATTCATGCAGACAACAAAAGAAGACGGCGTAAGTAAAATGGACCCCACCAATGGCTGCCCACAGTCACAAAACACAAGCATTGATGGGATATGTCTACAGAGGAATCCGATTGGTGAAGTGATGGTCTGATCAAATCGGGCATGAATGGGGTCCATCAGCTTAAAATCTTTCACATTCTTTGCTAAGCTGTATCAGGAATGCTATTACACTAAAATACTCCATGATTCCATCAATTTCCACTGAATATGAAGGTTTGGAATTGTATATAGAAATTTTAGACGATTTTAGACGAAGACACTCACTAGGGCTTATTCATTGTTTCAACTGGGCGTCAAAAGAGTTAGTAAGGCGCCCTTACATTGCTGTCGCAATGAAGGTTAGATTCTATTTCTGCGTGCAATCGCGCAAGCGTTAACACGCACAAGACCTAACAACATGCATGTGATTTTGCGAATTTTTTAGACACAAACACTGGAAATCTTTGTCACCAGTTCTGCATTTTGGTTTAATTTCATTAAGGAAATTTCGTCCTTATTTCTTACAAAACCTTTAAACAATCTCAACCTATACCGTGTGACATCTTGTAGACATGTAGAAAGGGTCTTTTAATCACCCAATAACATAACGCATGTTCAATATTTTGTCGACATGTTTTGCCAGGATGATTTGCTCTCCCTCCCCCGTTACACTCTAAAATCAAAAGAGTGAACTTAGTCAATCTTTGATAGAGTGAAAAGTATTGATTCACTCCATTGGAGTGATAATTCACTCCAAGAAGATTGAAATTCACTCCAAAAAGAGCGAAATTCCCTTAAACGAGAGAAGTTTCACTCTTGATGGAGTGCCTACAGTGATCGCTCTTTAAAAAAGAGTGATCATTGCAGGCACTCGTGGAAGAGTGAATTTCCCTCTTCCTCAAGTGAATTTCACTCTTTTTGGAGTGAGTTTCACTCCTCTTGGAGTGAGTTATCACTCTAATAAAGTGAATTTACCCTTTTTACTCTATCAAAGAGTGAATAAGTTCACTGTTTTACTTTTAGAGTGTATATATCATGTTGTACAAGTGGTGTTCGTTGTGTACACTCGATCAACATAGATATTTAACACACATAGTACAAATTATTCAAAATTTATAAGACATGTAAGATGTTGGTGGTGTTCCACCACGATTTGCCCTATCGGAGACAGCCTCCCGACAGGGTAGGGGGTGACCCATAGCCGTGCATGACACACTCTAAAATCAAAAGAGTGAATTTAGTCACTCTTTGATAGAGTGAAAAGTGTGAGTTCACTCCATTGGAGTAATAATTCACTCAAAGAAGATCGAAATTCACTCCAAAAAGAGTGAAATTCCCTTGAAACGAGCGAAGTTTCACTCTTGATGGAGTGCCCACAGTGATCACGAGTGAATTTTCCCTCTTCCTCTAGTGAATTTCACTCTTTTTGGAGTGAGTTTCACTCCTCTTGGAGTGAATTATCACTCTAATGGAAGACTGAAGTTTGGAACTTTATGGGTGATAGTTTACTGCCTTTTAAAATGATCATTAAATACTAAAAACTATGTGCTTTAACTTGCCTTTGGGAACTAATGATAGATATTTTACGTACTTACATCCCATCTGAGACTATAAACGGTTGGAAGGACGATACTAGTGGCAGTACAACAGGCGAAACTCAAGACAGCGGCAATTATTGACAAAACCATATAGGCAATGACCTTTATAGGAAAAGGAAAATAACGTTAATTCATAATCTGTCCTCACAAAAAACAATGCAATTTAAATAAGTTCAATATCGCATGAGGACAATTTTACCATGCTGTATTTGCACTGAAATTTTATTCCCTAAAGACCAATATAGACGAATCCGAGCAGCTAGTGAACGCGATCTTTAGTGCGGTCCTTCAGCCATAAATCGTCTTAATTTTGTTGTCTAGTGTCTACATACAACTCTAAATACTCAAACTCAGTAAGATTGGGGGTAATCATGGAATATTTCAGTGTACAATCATCCTTAATTCAGCTAAGCAAAAAATCTGAAAGATTAAATGTGATGGGCCCCAGTTATATCGGAACAAATTAGACCATCACTAGACTGGCCGGATTCGTCTGTACGGGAGAGTAAAATACGGTAGTATTTCTTTCGTGTAGTTGTGAAACGAATTTGATTTTTTTCATCAAAGGCAAATTGGATTGGCTGGTGAGTAAAACTTTGAGATTTTTTTGCCCAATACTCAATGAGAAACGCTCCGTAACAGCTCTCTGCTACAATTGACACTTTCTTTACACTAAAGGGCACAGTATAATAAGTCTATTACCTTACTGACCTAGTCAGCAAAACAAAGCATGGCGTACGCAAAGCTCAAAACCAGTATCAATATGGATATTTCTTCGGTTTAATTTCTGCCTATCTTAACCTTGTCTTTCAGAGTCGAATATATTTTAAGTTGTCTCAACTGAACCAGGGGTGGCGCCAGGATTTGCCCGACAAGGGGGCCAGCATTTTGAGTCCCCGACAAAGGCAATGACTAAGTCCAGAGGGACGTGACTCGGTAGAATCTGAGGCGCGCCGAAATTTTTGGCTTTTTTTCAACATATATTTCAAAATCTGCAGTTTTTTTAGAAGAAAAAGTTTTTTTTTAAAAAATTAGCTTTTGTAAGGATCATTAAAAAGTTGGGGTGTTTATTGAAGAATCTGTCCTTCATAAAAAGTAAAAAACGTTTCACAGGCGACAGCTGGAACTCTTTTGGGGTTACGCATTTCATCGTACAAAGCTTAGGTACTAAGGCTTTCAGACGAAACTGGAAATGTGCCCCAAAAATTGTTCCCCTTTTTGAACGAAGATTTGAAAGTTAACAGCTTATCATATTGAAGAAATTTTAGAATTTTAAGAAAAAAATTGCTTTTTGGGTAAGATTACAATGAAACTTTTGGGCTTTTTATTCAATTATATGCCCGTCAAGAGCAATTGTGAGAGTGATTAAGAGCGTTAAATTGGGTGTTTAATTGTATGGAGTACCGGTATCCATCGAAAATGAAAAAGTTTATCATTTGAAACAAATATTAGAGAATCTGAAGGTTATATTGGTAGAACTGTAATTTTATGACAAATTTTGGGGGTTTGTGGAAGAAACTAACCCTCTTATAAGAAAAATCAAGAAGGGGGTGATTTGTAGTTTTGTTGGGGTTTCTGAATTACATATCATGGAAACTAAGGCCCTCGGAATTTTCCTCGCGGAAAAAGTTCGACTTCCCATATATTTCAAGTTTTATATTTTGTATAATGACATATCTGTACGGGAGTGTTTCAGTTTGGCAGGTGGCAGAATAATAGTCTATTTTGTCTGAAAAATGTAATCCTGCCCGAAAAACTAACTAGAAGTGCACAGAAATTTTAAAAAAATTAAAACCCCAGCCAACCGGAAATGGCATTTCCCAGGCTCGTAACCAGAAACAAAGCAGTCTTTATTTTCAGCTTTTTCCGCTTTAAAATTTTCACTTCATATTTCCCTCAAACGAAGAACAATTTGCAAGCATGCATTGTTCTGCTGAGTAATCTGTTCGACCAAAACACTATCAAAGCGGAGCGCCACCATAACTTGGCGCGGAGCGTAGAGAAAATTTTAAAAAAATCTTACCCTCAGGCAGCCGGAAATGGCATTTTCCAGACTTGTAACTAGAAAGGAAGCAGTCGTTATTTATAAAAGTTTCACTTCAATAGAAAAACCCAACTTGCTATGTGATCAGAAAATAACCAGATAAAAGGTACCGCTACAATTAAATGAAATGGTCGTCTTCTTCTCTAGGGAAACTATGTAACCGAATTAAAAAAATACCGTTTTTTTTTACTCCTTTGAGACTTTTCGTTGTATTCAATTGCGAGGTCCACTTAATTTATGTTTTTTTCTATGTGACTATTCGAACTCCCGACAATAAATGATATTACTTCCCGCCTAAGTCTTTTAAAATATGTCACGTAACAACAAGGTGGCTTCAAATGAATTTTCAGTCAGACTATTCAGGAGACATTCTCACACTTCTGTTCATCATTATATATAACTGAAAACGGCCTGGCCGATTGTCATTACCGTTGCTCGAATTCGGCTGTCGGGGCAGGACAGATGGCAAACCATTTG
This sequence comes from Holothuria scabra, assembly GCA_037179385.1. Taxonomy (NCBI): domain Eukaryota; kingdom Metazoa; phylum Echinodermata; class Holothuroidea; order Aspidochirotida; family Holothuriidae; genus Holothuria; species Holothuria scabra. Next base: position 5,546,287 of record CM074187.1, on the reverse strand, counting down.
GGCACTGCATGCACCTGAACAACTTCTCGTCCGTTTTGTAAGGAAAACTAGTAAAGCGAAATCAAGAAGATGGTCCTGGGACTAACGTTTATCGGGCTTACATCTTTTATCGTGGGCCTATAGATGAAGGATCCCCGACGAAACTGGATCTTCTTAACGACAGGGGAAGGGCAGCCTTCTCCGACGGGGGCAAGGACCCTGGTTCCCCGCTGGTTCCACCCTTGGTTACGTTAGCACGTGAAATTTCCAGGTCCCTAACACAAGTCTTGGTTATGGGTGACCTTGCGAGCACGGATTTAAGATGGGACAAGGTACATGTAATAAGTTTTAACAGAGCGATGAACTATGAGCTATGAGAAGTAATTGAAAATCGATTCCTGTGTGTATTAAAATAGTGTTATAAACGGAAAACTATGTTCAAGGTCACCCATTCAGTAAATTCAGTCCTTTCGGATTTTTTTTTATAATTTTTTTTTTTATTTTTTAGGCCTCCCCGACGAAACCACCGACCTTCCCCGACGGGGATGGGGCAGTGTTCCCCGACGGGGGGGGGGCATGGCCCCCCGGCCCCCCGCTGGCGCCACCCCTGAACTGAACATTATTTAGGTGATATCGACTCCAGACTGGTACGTTCATTAGTGGGTTCACAACTGACTACAAGTATTTGTCCAAACACCACGAAAAATTTTATTAATTAACTATATTTTTCAACATTTAACATTTTCAAATTTGACTTGACAGTATATATTAGATATCTACTCGGTCAGGTATACATTGATTCCACAACGAAATTAAAATTACGCTATGAGAACTTCGGCTTAAACGTCGGGCTGAAGTTTATCTCAAGAAGTGGTTGTTTAAAAACAAAGGGGCATACCAATATCGAACTAGGTTTCTCTTTTCTTTTCCTTATTTGCAAAAATTGTTTACGTTGTCAATTTTATGACTTTATTTTGACATTCGTACATGTATATGACAGAGATTAGGTGTATTTCCTTCATGCATTGAAACTGAGGGGTGGGGGGTACTAGGGGCAAAGGATAATGTTGTGGGTAAAAAATTTCAGGCGTTGCACGAAACAAGCCCAAAACACCCGTTCCGGGGTGGGGTGAAGCCCCTGAAGCTCTTAGGTTTAAGCATATGTCGAAATGGAAAAAGATGTCTCTGTAGATGTAGCCTATATTATTTTTTCCCATTAACCCAACTCCTGACTGACCTAATTTTGGAGTGGAGAGTGGAGGGGGGGGGGGGGAGAACAAAATCTGGGGGATCCCCTTCTTACCCCACCACAGCGCCGCCACTGGCATTGAAGAATTGACCAGTATGTAATACTACATTAAAATATATGAAGCACTGAAAGGATCAAATTTGTGACATTTTGACATTAAAAGTAAAATGATGATGAGGCTCCAACATTGTTTTTTAGAATTTACTCAAATTATTAACAACGTTTGCTACATACAAGCCTACAAGGTTTTTCATTAGTTCAATAATAATTATGGCTTTTCTCGTCATCTCCTTAAACTGATGTTTCTATCTAATCACAAATTTATCGGTCCAATTTTAAGTCTTGTCAAAACAAGGGAACATGGAGGAGGGGTCCAAGGACTCCTCACCTTAGACACCTCTCCTGGTCACACTCTAAAAACCCTCCAATGACACAGTCCTGACTACACATCTGGACACTTGTGACTACAATCGTCAAATCTCTGAAGTTTTTCGATAATTTCTGTATGTTCAACTTACCAAACTCTTACTTCGTCGACTATACACACCGTGGAATCCGGCAATGATTGCAAACTAGACAGAAGAGATTAGTATAAGAGACGCATTCATGAAATTTGAGAAATTAACACAAAAGGCTTTTAACTGAAACCATTTGTATTTTCTTTTTCATATACAAAGCATTAAAGGGGATAAATAATTCAGTTTCGTTCAGGTGTGTTCCTTCCTTTAAAAGACATTTAAGGAGCATACCCAGTGGCGTAGCCCCGAGGGGGGGTTAGAACCCCCAATACCCAACCTTGCAGTGCATAATATGACTTGTAAAATTAAGTGTTTTAAATTAAGCTCAAACCACTTAAGTCCAGATTTCAATGAGGATATACACTCAAGGGCAGCAATTAAGGTGTTCGGGCTTATACGTCTTTGCTTGACATAGAGCATGCCCAAGAACACGCACGTGCATGTTAGGAGTTACCTGTGTTAAAGCTTGCGCAATTGCACACAGAAAAGCATGCGAATTGGAATCGTTTCATTGTCACAATAGTGTAAACAAGCGTTACCCTTCCTATATCCTGCTCTTTGGCCTTACCAAACCTTTCAAGGCCCATGACGGCATTTGTTTCAATGTAACACATAGAAATCCTAAGCTTAGGATATCTCTGCTCTTAGAATGAGTGCGTTTACAGTGGCCTTTACGTGACGTAACGATTGGTAAGCTACACCCACTGCCATGCGCCAGGCAACAATTAAGTGTTTCAGTGTAACAGTAAAAAACGGGTAGGTAGCTACACTGGCTAGAGTTATACCCTTAATTTTGCCCATCTTAGGGAGGTGGGGTTGTGACGTCAGTGACAGCACTCAATAAAGAATAGTAACTCTAGATGTAAAATAAAATTGGGTTACATAATGAAAATAATTACCAGTCCATTCCAGATTCCCCATCCAACGTTGGCAAAAGTATAATTCCTCACTGGCATACAAATAAGAGCTAATCCCAAAACAACTTCAATGATACCGCAAACAATTTGTATGATCCCCATGGCCCGTCGAACACTTGATCCCCACAGGTGTCCTTCCATGGTGTTGCGGGTAGTCGTTGACGTCATCACAGCGTTCGGCTGATATCCACGTACATTGTGCTGGTTGAGAGGATGCATCTCTTTAAGAACAAACGATTAAAATGTTGGTGGCGTATAATGTATCATGGTGTAGGTAAGGCATGACGCCTTCAATCAGGGAGTTGCTAGAGGTTAAGATCACTGGCAGAATCTAATAAAGGACGGGGGAACACATCACATGTTCATAGAGTGATTTCACGTTACGTCACAATTAGTAAGCCACGCCCACTGTCGGACAAATGTCAACACATGACTGCTGTGGTGCAACACCCCACGAGGGGGGGGGGGCAACAGCTGCTTCTCAGCTACAAAAGCAGCTATGCACTGAATGAGTGCTACACTAAATTTTGCCCGCCAAAAGGGGCGGGAATTGTGACCTACGTGACGGTACTCTATAATCCGACATTAAACTATCTACACGAGCTTAGGGGGCTAACTGAGGAGCCTGATGGACTGAGTGAGCAAGGTTCCAAGGGAAGGGAGAGGTAATATTTAAGTACCCATATATGCAATCTGGTGCAACAGTTAACATCATTTGAAGTCAATTTTGTGTTCCTTTCAGGTGGTTATGGCAATAATGTATCACCTGATGCGCACTGTTTAACACGAACTTTTTGATTAACTGGGACCATTGTATCGTATGGACTTTATTTTTTCGACAAATGCAAAAGTAAACATTACAAAAATAATTGAACTTTATTAATAACTAAATGCATGCAAACACCACTGTGCTTTACTTTTTCGTAAGTCCTCCTAAATCTCTGAGAGAGAGCCGTTCGGCGAAACAAAACTTTGAACTGCTTCAAGAAGAGGCTATTACGTCGACAGATGGACATCACTTGATCAACCTCACGGCCCTCAGGCCATTTACATTATTGGTCTGTCATGTATGGCTCCATTCTAGACTGGAAGAAAAGAACAGATACTACACATGATCTTATTCAAAAGGCCGAGTGCTTCATCGGTGTCACCTGCTGATCCTTGTTGTCACACCGGACGCATCACAGACGTCCTCATTTCAAGGGCTAGGAAAAGTTTTCCCTTTGATTTCCTTAAAAGTGTGAATATTACTGTATTACGGAGTTGATATGCAACGCGCGAAAATATTGGTTTCTTCAAAACACCATTTCAAGATATGGGTCTTGCATTGGAAAAACGTTAAGAAACTCCTACTGCAGTTGACCGGTGTTTCTTGATGGGATGTCATACATAGCAAATTTTCTTCTTTTTTTTTTTTACGGAACCAGAGGTAAAGTGCCCTCCTGAAGCTACAAAACTAAATGTGTTTCCTTTGAATTTGCAAACGACGTCGAACGTGAAAATGCAAATTTGTTAGCTACGCACACGTTTCCATTGTGTCTACGTAGGGCGAAGCGTGGTTGTCGACTTGTACTACACGCAGTCAAAATGTATGAAGCCTATGTACGTGCCGTGTTACACAAAAAAACAAAATTACGCTACTTTCTTACATGCAACATTGAGATCTCTTCTAAAGTGAAGATTACTGGCATAGCGGTGGGTTTCGAGAATATGATTTGTAACCATCTGAAGAGGAAACAGCATGTGCGCATAAACCTTGTGCATTGACGACACATTGACGTCATCTTTGGACGCAAAATAATGGAACACGTGGTCGCATGCATAAGAATTCGTGTAGCAGACTTTGTGCGTATTCGACTGGTTGACAAATGAGCTATCTGCATTTGTCTGTGTTGGTTTGTTTTCCCTCAAACGAGGGCGTATCCGCTCAGTGACACGTATAAGGTCTATCATGCTGTTTCTATTGCGGTAAAAAAGTTGATTTTCTAACCTCAGTAATCTATTGTTCAACTGAGTTGTATCAAGTTTCCAAACCTACTGCTGGAGGTCTATTATTACCACTTCACCGAGCTCCTAGTCCACTTAGTTGCAAAAAATTTCACAGTTCTTTGGGCAGGATTGTAATCAAAACCCCCTCTATGTGCTCTGCATACTGTGGCTAGGGTTTCTTGACTTGGATTAAATGTCTTTGCATGGAGTATTAATGTCTGTCAATCATCAAATTGTGTAATTGGGCAAGGAAGGAAATCAATTGCAATTTTTTACCGCAACCATTACATCATGATAGACGAACCCGATAGGCACTTGTGTTTAGTTACTGTAGGCAGCCATTAGTGGGTCGATTAGCCTTAAATCCTCTTCATTTATCGTCTACATGAATTTTATACCCTAATATTCAGTGATATTGAAGAAATTTAGATACAGTTTAGTCTACAACCATCCATGATACAGGTAAGCAAGGACATTGAAAGATTAAAAGATGATTGACCCTAGTTATGGCCGACTGAAATCAGACCATCATTTGCTGTCCGGATTCCTCTATAGAGGGTATGCACGTGACGTCACCGCATTTCAATTTGGCATTCTGGATGGGACTGATCATGCGCAGCAGGTATTTTACCGATGCACTCGCACAACAGTAACAATTGTTGTATAATAGACGCCTAATTGGAAACATATAAAGACGCGCAGCGCAAGGACGTCGGTGCGTAACCTGTACACAAGTAGTAGATCTATTTCGCAGGTCTTTTCACGAATAAACGCAAATATGGAATTGAAATAATGTGTACACAACCTCAGGTTGAGCAGATTTGGGGGGGGGGGGCATGAGTCCCCACACCGGAGAGTGGCGCCTGACGTACGCTAGGTACTCTTACACGAACTATAACTGTAAACTTGATGTGTACATTAAGTCTTGAAATGTATGTTTTTAAGGATTCAATAAAGTCTATTCAATTCAACATTTTTTGCAATAGCTTGTATTATTGGGGAGCTAACTTATTAGATGTTGAAATTTATCCATTTAAATCAAACTTGTACGATTCAATCATTGTGTAACACTTCATGACGTTCGCCCTGTACAACCCAGATTTGATCTGCTTTTCCAAGTAAAAATGTCTCAGACCTATACAATTTCTTAAATAAAACGTTGCACGAAGATGATTTGCATAGTCAAGTTAAATCATGTGAGTATCAAACACTGATATTTTGCACAAGGTGCAGCAGTTTTCGCAAAAAATAAATAAATAAATAAAATAAATAATAAACTAAGTAAATAAATAAAATGAAAGGCCTCAAATATAGTACAAGTGACACAACACATAACTGCGCATCGTGCCATTTAAATTCAGTGAATAAACAATAAACGTTTATGTGGAAATATTCGTTAGACTACTCAAATTCATTTTTCCTGGTTTATTATATTTTTGAAAGTCGCACTACACAAGTTACACTTAACTGCTCTCGCCAGCAAAATTAAATTCTATTAACCTCTGCCAAAGAATTTACAATAATTGTGGTAATTATGTTAGCCTAGTCCTGTATGTGACATTGTCTAGCCTAGATGCACATGAAGTCCTTCTATATATAGGTCATATATAGTTTGATTGTAATTGCCACGGACTTCTCAAAATATGAAAATATAAAAAGATATTGATCACAAGCTAAGTACCTGGGTTTAAAGTCTTTCCGGTTTTCCAAAAGAATGACGCTAAGCAATCGACGGGTTTTTTTCAGTGGTAGCTTGTTTTCAGATGTGGACCGTCTGATAACTTTCTTACCCAATTCGATATTACCTAACAAGGCTAACATCCGCTGCCTAGGTTTAAATGTTTAAACTATCACTTCAACCAAATACAATACAACAATTTTCTCTTTCCTGGCTAGAAAACTTAAAAATTATCTAGACTATTTAAATGGTAAAAGATTACTCACAGTTAAAACGAACGTTAAGTACTCCATATTGCTGTGCGGTATGTCGTCTGCCAAGATAAACAGCTAGGCGGCTTATACGTCATTATATGACGTAGATGACGTGTACTTTCGTACCGTGCTCTTAAAAGAGCTGATGCAGTGCTTTGTGCGATATTACCTGACTTTCAAATCATACGGAGCAAGTCAACCGCTTAAGTTTTTGAATGGTTTACAGAAGGTCCGTACTCATTGGCAACAAAAATAGATAGCAGTGAGGTTAGTATGTAACGGATATAATATACATTGTATTCATTTTAAATATTTGTCGTACGTATTTAAGGTAATCCGGGGGGAGTTCTTATCCAGCTCTCCAAGTCATGTGGTAAAGACAATTTTCTTCCCGATGTGAACATTTTGTCGCCAAGTTCCTGGAGCCCCAGTTTTGAGTTGGTAGAGAGTGGCGAATTCAATGGAGTGGCGCGTGTCGGGAGAAGCCACTAACCAAATACCACAAGGCGATTGGGCAACGGGATAGTGACATTAAAGGCCAGATCACACTACAGCGATATCGGATCGGATTCGCTCCGATTTTTGTGAGTTTTAATCAATATCTTCTCCATTTTTGGTCGAAAACAAAAATTTGCCAACCTCTGTAAATATATGAATTGTATCGCAGGACTTCGAAATTTTAAGTTATACAAATTATTCCGTGACGTCACATCCGCAGACAGCTTTTATCGGATACGCGTAGTCCGATAAAAGCAATTTATCAATATGACATGGCGAAATAAATAATTTACATTTCATTTCCTTAGTCATCTCATACCGATCATATATTTACTAAATATGGCAAATTTTTGGTTCTTTTCGACAATAGATGGAGGAGATTTTAACTTAAACTCAGAAAAATCGGATAGTAATGCGATCCGATATCGCTGTAGTGTAACCTGGGCTTAAGTGCTGTTCTTATACCTGTTCGTCAGTTCGTGGTGGGATAAAAGTTTCGATAGTGAACAGAAATTTAACTTTAGTAAGGGAATGTCCACTATAACTGTACGAGGATGGTTAAACCCGCCCAACTTTTGCAAAATTTGAAATTCGTTTAAGTGGTCTGGAAAAACCTGGCAGGCAAAGTTTTTAGTTACACAGGAAACAAAGCACCCTCAATACCTTTCTGTATCGCGAAAGGGACAGTTAAGCGTGCTCGAATGCTTTGACAAATAAAAATAATAACAGCCAGTGTGTCATTTCATGAGAAACCAAATCAGTTTCATTTTCTATTTAAATTCGCGAGATATTCGGGCAGCTAAAACAAAAGAATTGTTCCTAAGCCTCACCGTCCTGTCGACTTGCACAAAAAAAAAAACCTACAGTTAGACCGAACAGTGGCGTAGCTACTGGGGGGGGGGGGCAGGGGGGCAAGTTGCCCCCCTGGAAAAATTTTGGGGGAAATTTGATGAAAATGGGGAAATTTGATGAATCTTCTTATTATTACAAAAATTCCTCAAAATTTTTGGTAGAATAAGAAATTGTGAGACATTTCTCATACATAATTCGTATTTTCATGCAACAAATTAACTCAGATTTCGTCAGTGTCGCATGAACCGGCCCAATTTGCGTTCCACAGAAAAGTCCTCTCCGCGTAGCAAATTGAACGTTCCCTTGTGCTTGTATACGCACGGGGGTTATGATCAGTGCATTTCAGTGCACAGGAAGCTGTTATTCAGGTGATACTTTGGGAATTCAGTGAAAGGATGTGAAAACTGACAAGTCACTACCGTAGACCCCGAGGTTGTTATGTTCTTCTACAAGCTAGCAGTAGCTGTACGATTTTACTCTGTGTACATAACGATGAATGGGGCTGAAAAATTCAACAGCCAACGATAAACTAGAAATTAGAATTAGCGGGATCCGTTGGCACACTTAGATTTCGTTACTTAGCCTAAACCTTGGAGGCTTACAAGCTAGTTCGGGAAAATAGCTTTCTGCTCACTTTGAGTGTAACAATAAATGGACAATGAGTACCTTGTAGCCTACTACACTTAACAGACTGCTTTTCTAACAGGATATCCTGTGTGATCGAGCCAGTATTAGACCTCCTTAGTGGCGTGCGAAGGGGAGACCACTGGGCCATTCCCCCTCCCCCCCACCTCACAGATGCCATTTTTTCTTTGTTCTTAAAAATACGTAGTCTAACTTTATTAACACAGATTTTACTTCAAAAGATAGCATATGTGGCACCAGATTGCTTATAAGGACACCCAATCTTCAGAAATTTTCAAAGGGGAAGGATTGTCCCTGCAAGGTCTTTCAGTAATGCCAACTTTTTTTTAATTCCTACAAATAGACCTAGGCAACTTCTGTCAAATTCCAATTTTTACTTAAAAAGGTAGACTCTGTTTCCCACTGGTGGCATCGATAAAAAAGACTACATGTTTAGATTTTCTTTACAAGCATAAGTACGCTATTTTGACCATCTGATGGGTCTGATCTTTCGAAATTTTCTTTACGCTCCGCGCCAACCAATGGTGGCGCTCCGCTTAGATAATCTTTATGACAAAATAACATTTTGTGGCCAAGAAAAACCACAAATACCGATCGATGCTCTCTTATTTTGACTTTTAAAAGTGTGCAAATTTAACGACAAGTTGTTCTTCGCAAGGTAGCGTGAAATGGCATAAGAAAATGCATGTCAAGACACAAAAGTTTCAGTTTTATCCTCATGAACCACCACGATTCAACTTTTAACACTGTTCCTGTCAAAGTCGAAAATCTTGCACCAATTTGCATCTAGGCTCCTTGAAAACGTCAAAAAATTTCCGGACACCCCCCCCCCTTAGACCATACTGCATGCCCCTCCCCCTTCAGAGAAATCTTGCGTACGCCACTGCGTTAGTACGTACAAATAAACCAGATATTGTTTACCAAAATAATATACTTTGTTATTTCCGATTGCTCTATGTTTTACTTTAAGATTAAAATGCAGGTAATATTACAAAATGACATGGTAATGTTGTTATACTTGTAAGTTTGCATGTTTTATATGAAATACATACACATTGACCGGGAAAAGTTTTGGGGAAATTTCATACCTTTGCCCCCCCCCCTGGAAAAAATCCTAGCTACGCCACTGAGACCGAATATAACTATTAGTCTGTCGAACATTATTTAAAAAACTCTCAAGGGAGAGGGGGATACCATCCCCATAATTGTACCCCTTTCAAATTTCTGACTACGTCGTCACAGCGAAAACAGGCATATTTCATGAAAGTGATGAGAAAACATGGAATTTAATATTGGATTTTGTTTTACAATTAACAAGTGTTTCAGGTAATCGTACGTTTAACCACAAACATTTGTACTCATACCCATTATAATGTAGCCTACTCAAGCTAACAGAAGTACAATTAGTACACTGTCCTTACATGGACAATAAGACAGAATATATGCTTCAGTGGAATCGATCACTGGAGGAAGAAACAATCAGGCAAAATATTTTATTTGCTTTGGTTCTTGTTTGGTCTTACACTCTAAAATCAAAAGAGTGAACTTAGTCACTCTTAGATCGAGTGAAAAGTATAAATTCGCTCCATAAGAGTGATAATTCACTCCAAGAGGAGTGAAGTTCCCTCCAAAAAGAGGGAAGTTCACTCCAAAAAGAGTGAAATTCTCTTAAAACGAGTGAAGTTTCCTTCTTGATGGAGTGCCCACAGTAATCGCTCTTAAAAAAAGAGCGAACATTGCAGGCACTCGTGGAAGAGTGAATTTTCCCTCTTCCTCTAGTGAATTTCACTCTTTTTGGAGCGAACTTCACTCTTTTTGGAGGGAACTTCACTCCTCTTGGAGTGAATTATCACTCTAATGGAGTGAATTTACACTTTTCACTCGTTCAAAGAGTGACTAGGTTCACTCTTTTGATTTTAGAGTGTATTTAACACGTACATTCAACTTAAACTTCCTCTTAGCACCGTACATACATGATACATACAGTGGATTCCATTATACGCCGTACATTCAAGTCCAAGGTTCAAGAATTATGCACACGCGATCTTTGCACATTTTTACGTTCCATTACGCCGTTAGTACATGAGCCTCACTACAATTTTCGTTGCGTGATATAATCATGGTGCAGTGCCACTTTCTTTAGCATATTTTATTGAGCTCTTTGAATTAATAGGAAATGCATGCTGAATGGGAAGAAGGGGGGGGGGGGGTTGTTCCTTCATAAAACTATCCTACTAAAAGACTGACACTGGCGACTTGCTTTTCCAAGTATGAGGACACATGACACAAAGATTGTTATTTTTTTCTAAGCAATGTTAGGTTAAGACCTTGTCACAAAAACTCCTGTGTTTTGGAGGTGTTTTTGATGTATTTAAGTTGTTTTACTGACCTATCAATGGTCCAAAATTACCTCTAAGATAACTTTTAGTAAGAATTTTGGTAAAAAAAAAAAATGGTGAAACTACTTCCAAGGGCGGCTCCGGCGGACATTGTGAAGAAGGGGAGCTGAACTAGAAAGAGAAAGCACTTGATTGGCACTTAAATGTGGTTCTCTTAAGGAGAGATGTAATCCTGCCTGAAAGGTTACCTGGGCTGTGCACCACCTTTAATTGGCGTAGTCGGAAGTGCACCGAAAATTTTGAAAAACCGCAACCCCTCAAAGAGCTTGGGTCACTTTCAGACTACAGAAGACATGCTGGTATCATTTTTTAAAAGTCTCGAATCTCAGTTGGGGGGGGGGGGGGGCACACGGGAGACACAAGTTTATCCAGGCGGGTGGGTTCCCCTGTCACCCCCTTGGTAAAGGCACTGATTAAGTCTGTTACATAATTGCAAAACTTAAGTGAGTATGGCAATTACATATCAACCGAGTTTTAATGTGTTGTCTCGATCAGTTTACGTTGATAGACGACAGAAAACACTTCAGATTATACTTGAGAAAACAAGCTTGGATCTGTATTTGACATAACTTTAAAGTTGCAATGTTTGATTGACAGATTTCTGTGTTGTGTATGACTATCCCTTGCTATTTTCTTCTTTTTGAAAGTTTGCAATTTTCTGGTACACGGCTATTCGATACCAGTAATCGAAAGTCTCTCAAGTGAATTAGGTTGCCAAAGAAAAACAAGTCCTAGTTGTTACACAACAGACGACCACTACAAAGCTTACTAAACTTGCTTCATATACCAGCCAAAATGATGAAAATGCTTCCGTATTTTCTAAAATAGCCACGAGGTTTACCTGATTTGAAAGTGTGTCAATCCTTTCTGTTAGACCGGGTAGCTGAATATAAAATTGTGTTACATGACAGTTCTATCAGTTAATAAGGCATTCTTTCAAAAATGTACTTAGTGTCTGATGATAAGGTGGTATTTATAACTCTCTCTATATCCGCAGAGAAAAAGCGAACTATACATATACTCACCTTCACTGAATTCTTGAATAGGAGATTGATGCAAATATATATATTGACCACGTGGAATGAATAGACTTCCTAAATAGATAGATAGATGAACTTGGTTGCGTTCAGAAGTAACGTAAAATGTTAGCAGGTTAGTATGATCATTCCTGTTGTCCTGACCGATTGCGCAAATATTGGATGCGGGTTGTAAAATGCCCAAAGTGCAATCTTCTGTGCATTATTGAATGATATAGGAACTTTGGCATTATGTCTTCACATCAGTGTGCACACACTCTTTAATCACCGGGGTTATTTTTTAAACAGGATCGGTGTTCTTTACCCTATCATAATGCTGGTTAAATTTTAATGCAAATGCATATTCTGATTAAAGTAACTGGGGTTTGAGTAAGTGAAACTTAACCAGGATTGCGTTGGGATGGAAAGAACACCGATCCTGATTACAAATTTAAAGGGTCAGAACAGTCACCTAACTTGAAGTAGTGTAGTAGACTATCCTGTTTCATGATTGACTGTTGAGAGTCATGTGACAACATTTTTCCTCCTCAAATATGAAATTTACTAGAAGTAACCAGGCCCGTAGCCGGGGGTCGGAGCGTTCGGACGACCCACCCCAACTTGAGGGAGGTCCATTTTTCCAGCCCAGTGTTTGAAGGTTCTGTTATGAAATATTTTTTATCTTGACATATACCAGATTACATGTATGATTTTTTTTCCTCAAAAAGTGGTGTACTGTGTTGGGTTCCTGGGGAAAAGGACTTCTGTTGTGTTCAAAAGTCCTCTAAAATGCTCCAGATTACATGAGATCTGCAGATTTCAAACTTTTCCGGGGAAGCATGCTCGGACCCCTAGCAACTGCATGCTCACGGCATTTTTCACGGCATTTTTCACATTTCACGGCATTTTTCCGTATTTGGAAAAAGGTCCTTATCTTGGAAAAAAGACCACATGGGCTGGCTACGAGCCTGGTAACTGCTTGGATTACGTTTGACAGGCAATCTTGAAGTCATGAAATATGATAGAAGGTACTTTGAAAAGAAATAAGAGGAAACTTGTGATCCCATGGTGTTTTAAGAGTGCGAGAGTACATACTGACATAGTAAGGCAACTACCACTTCAATTTAACTTTTGACCCGGATCATTGAGAAGCATTAAGCTGAGGTTACACTACAACGAATTCGGATCGGATTCTGATCTGATTTTGTGAATTGTATGATGTTTTTCATGTCTGGTCGAAAAAAGCCCAAATTATTTTATAATATATATGATTATATATGATTTACATCAGAGGAGTATGAAAATAAAAATGTAAACTGTTTTTTCGTGACCTCACACTGTCACGAGTGACAGGAGAAGTTTCATCCGTCGCGTGACCTAGTTTTGCACTTGCGCTGCAGGGATAGCATAATTAAGCATATCAATACAGAGCACAATGGAGCAGGCGAGCCTCGCATTCTTTACTGGATCGGGATGGGTGGTATTCTTGTAGGACAGTAGGATTCTAAACCAGTACAGAACAAGACTCCAAAGAGGTGAGCTGGTCACGAGAGGGTTGTGTGAGTGTGTGTTGCGGTGTCCTGCCTTCGGCGTGAGATTTGCCCAATTCTTGTGGGAAGGGCCTTCTTGCATAAGCCTGTAGGAAGGAGGAGCCGACACTGAACCGCATGGAGCCGGGAGCGTGAAGCCAGCTACCACTGTACTCAAGCCATTTAAAGCCATATTATGTGGTAAGAGAATATTTCTTTTCCTTCTAGTAAAACGTGTGAAAGAATTATCTTAGGTGAGTGAATTGTATGTAAGAATGTAGAGTATAGAGAAGCGTGAGTTATGATTTTGACATTCATAGTGATACTTAGTTTTTGGTGTCACGTTAGAAGCGATACCGAATTGGTCGATATGAACAAAATCAGAAGAAACTATGTATGAAATTCCAGCGATATTTAGTTTATTTCCAAATATTATGGTTAGCGTGAATGAAGTATACATTGTGTTAAATGATTCCAATTCCTCCATCAGTCGCTCAGAAAGAGCTATAGTTCATGGCAAAAGAGCTGTCATCGCTGTTTTCGTTTTCTTGTAAGTTTATGAGTGAAATCGACGTGTAATTATTGTTTTGAGTTATTAACCAAAAGAGGCTAAATTTAATTTGAAGTGAAAGCTAGACATTTTGACGGACACAAAGCTGATTTTGAAAGCAGATGTAAGCTAGTAAATTTATGTTGATCCCAAGAGTGTTAAGGATTGTGAGGTGTGGGAGTCAGGAAAGGACAGAAATTCCGTACTCCTATTTTAAGTCCCAGTAAAAATTGTGTGGGCTTGAGGGTGTTCTGCTCTTTGTTCCGTACCTTGTCGGAAAAATGATGTACTTCGGGAACTGTGAGAAGCCATGCATGGAAAATGTAAAATTGTGTAGCTTCTGTAAAATTGTTACGGGCTTATTACCCACAGGCTTCCGGTCTGGAGTCGCCGCCGTACTGAATGTGACCACGCCCAGAAGTAGCCATCAACGTGGCCAATCAAGCCGACTAGTTACCTCGCCGAGACGTCAAAGGCTTTTTCAGACTCGACAATTAACGGGACTGCAAAGCGATGTAGTCACGTGACGTTATTCTTATGACTCATATAGGGACTTTGCCGGCTTTAAGCTAATATACAGGTCGAGACCAATTAGGAAGGGGGATAAAATTTTGTGTGTGGGATTTGCTCAAAAGGCTCCGTAAAACAAAGGGGAAAGAACAAATCAATTACTGCATTACATGTATATATTATATAAGTTAATAATTAAAGTAAGTGAAACTTAGTTTTGCGTAAAGTACCCCAGTACTTTGGATGCGCCTTCACTTCGAACCAAATGTCCCAGAATAAGGTGACACACACCGATAGATAGCTTTTATCGGCCACGCGTAGTTCGAAAAAACTGCCTTCCGGTATGACATCACGAATAACTTGTATAAGTGTAGTATGGATTCGGATCTTTCTATCAGAGATGGAGAATATTTTGAAGATTTTAATAGAACATAACAAAAATCGGATCGAATACACATGGTTGTTTCTGTTAAAAAAAAATAAAAATAAATAATAAGCAAAATGAATGCATGAATTTAACAAAGGTCCAGTTAGTGTGCCTTGATAAACACATATGCCATCAATTTCAGAAATCTATACTAGAGAAGGATAATGCTTCAAAGTCAATTTTGGGGAGGAGGAACTTACCTCTGCAGTGCGCCCCATAGGTTAAAGCTTTGATTTGAGAAACACATGTGTGAATATTGATCCTTTAAATTCTAAAAAGAATTTTTTTTCAGTGAGAGACCGGAAGATACTACCTCGGGTTTTGTTTCATACATTTTCCAGATATGTGCTTCAAAACTCACACTCCTTAGGAAATAAAAGTGGTTTGTTCCTCTCAACATGTATAAGATTTATCTAATTGACCAATTTTTATCCAGCTGGTGTGTCAAAAATAATTGGACTGTTCAGTGATTCCATTGCTCAAGGTGTGATGTACAGTTGTGCTAGTACGCTTGAAAAATCAAGGCCTGCACAGTTTACGTGTTTCTTTTTGAATGCATTGAAGATATTGTAGCTAGACTACATTTTCACAGCTCACTTTGAGAGTAAATGGACTGGATTGCATTTATATTGTACAACTCATTTATGTTTCCTGATTGTCATACCAGGGAGTTGTACTAGGTTAGCAGTTTTTTTTTTTTTTTTTTTTTGTTAAAGGAGCGGAGTTTTTTATAGGAGCAAACGTTGGAGGTTGAAATGAATATTACAATTTGGCCCAAACTTTGAAGACTAGCATTAAGTTCAGTGGGCACATGATTAAAGGTTATCAATAAGGGCCAAACAATGAGAAAAAATACCATTTTTTTCACCAATGGCAGTAGTTTCCATAATGTAAATCACATGTATTTCTCTTCATTGGTTAATATACTCATTTGTAAAACAAATATCTGCCTATAGTGGAGACTAATTATAAGACACGTTATGATGCCTAGTGAAGACGATGTGTGCAGTATACAGTGGCATGGAGTCTTATAGTGCACACGATTTATCCTTGTGGAGACAATGCAGTTGGTTATATGGGGAGTCCATCGAGTTTTCTCCCCCAGGGTCCTCAAATATACACCATTTTGCTGTATGTTTGGGTCCCAGTCAAAAGAAGGAAATTTCTCTGAATGTTATACAGAAACTCTGCAAACACCTGCAGGTTAATCATATACTTCGTTCAAACCAGCATAAATGAGAAATTAATGTGTTAACGCTGATTTTCTCGGGGAACTGAAGTCCAACGAGAGGGCAGGGCAGGGCAATTGTTGTCAGCAACTGTAGGTTGCAATGTATGGAAAATTAAATCAAAATACTTACAGTTGTTGAGCTGTCTTCTTGCAGGTCTACATATGGTTGTAACTGTCCCCTCCTGGCCAATATACTTAAAACTTTTAGAGTGTGTAAACACTCATCCTTAAAATGTACAAAACATTTTCAATGAGAGCGAACAAATCCTCAAATCACATGTTGTACCATCTAGACCGGGAGTGTAGCTCTAAAAGAGGATATACAGCATGCATTTAAATTAAGTACTTTGGCACATTTTGTGGTAGGTCTACGTGTATTCCCTTCCTTCTTGACTAGCTCACTACGAAATGGCTCTATAGCCCTTTTAGAGTGTTAATTAACTGAGGCCTGACCTACATAAATCCGCTGTGATTCCACTGGGACATATCCACCATTTTGGGAGGAGGTCAAAAGTCACATATGACGTGCTGAGGTTAGTATTAACGTACGCACTACATATTTATGCTTTGTTTAAATTATATGGTAGATATCTGGGCATACCGAATGGTGTTTTTCCTCATGAAATCTGAAATGCCATAGTCCTATGTATAAAGGAATATTTCCTTACCGTATCTTCTCCTTATTGCATTTTAATATTGTAGACCTGCTCAAATTTTCTTCTCCACAGCCTTTCAACCTTGTCTAATTGATTTTTCCACACACTTTTCTTTCATCCTTAATATACTAGCCTAGCTACAGGCCTAACGTCAGGCGTAAGTAGGTTTAATGTAGCTAATTAATGAGAATATTCCCAAGACTTTTTGCTTCACCATAGAGACAGAAGCTTTACCATGTAGGCAAAGGGTCCGTAGAGAAGTCATTGCTGTTGTTAAAGGTGGTATATTTATGCTGCATCAAATCTGTATAAAGCTAACACAGGAAGAACAGGGTCCGCTCTATAGTCCCCCGTCTCATTGGTCCCCCGCCTCGTTGGTCCCCCATTTAGCGTAGACCTAATTCGCCGTCTCGTTGGTCTCCCCTCTTATTATTTCGTCTCATTAGTCCCCTGTCTCAATGTCTCATTAGTCTCCGGTTTACGATTAGGGTTTATTAGCGGACCAATGAGACCGGGGACTATTGAGACGGGGAACTAATGAAACGAATTAAGCTAAACGTGGGACCAATATTCACTGGAAATGAACTGAAAGCAAGATACAGACCGCGTGTTCATTGTTAGCAATTGTGCAAGGGTTAGGGTTAGTAGGGTTTGCAGTCAATAGTTGTGTACCATGTAGTGAGTGGATTAGGTTCAACTCAAAAGTATTATCAGATACCACTGCATCAGCTTGAATGTTTTCGTAATCTCCTCTTCAGCTTGCTTCAAGCTGATTGAGCTATTCAAGCATTGACAATGAACCTCACTTTATGACAAGGTGTGAATTAAGTCCAGTCACAACACTGACAAACAGCAGTGAACTAGCCACATATATACAGTATGCACCCGGTGTTCTAAGAAGGTTTTGACAGGTGCAATCGACAATTGTAGGAATATCTATAGACATATCTAGTTATCATATTCCTTGAATACGTGAAGGGATTTTGACCTTACCTTGTATTACTTCGAAAATATTTTAGCTTTCTTGCAAAATCTGATGATTTACTTGAGCAAGTCCAAACATTAACACAAGGCCAAACCAGTGGGTTCATCGTGTAACCAAAAAAAAAAAAAAACACAAGGCCAAAGAAGACAGCCATCTTGTTACACCTATACTCACACGTACGGTGGCTACAATCTAACGTGCAGTATACTCTGTCCACTGTCATGTATAGGAAGTCCGTGATGTCGCCACACTTTTCAGTGATATTTAGTTGAATCTCGTAACCGACGTTAGTTTCTCCTGCACTCAGTAAGGAACTTCCGTGAGTTTTATTTTGGGAGTTGAAATTGTGTTTCTGATAACCACCAGAGCCACTTACTAAAATGTGTACTAGCTACAGTAATGTGTATTTAAAAGTTCGATAATACCGGGGTGATTAAACAAAAGAAATATCAACACTTCGTAACAGTTCACATCATTTTAAATTTAGTAAGTTCTTCAACAAATGCGCTCACTTTGAAGAGCAACATATGTCCTCTCTCTAGAACCAACCGTATAATTAAAAAAAAAAAAAATAAAACAGATATTAACTTTGCTAATCTTACTTTATAAAATGTAATTTAACTGTCAAGTAAAATCAGACCAGTTGCTGGCCTGTAACCTTAAAATATGATTCTTTAGTTGATACAACAATTGCCATTTTTGAAAAGATGTAACAACGCCAGTCAGGCCCCCTACAACATTCTCACGGAAGTTCCTTACTGGGTGCAAGCATAGTTTTGATAACGGTTACTTATTCATAATCTCTGGCACTTGAAAACAGTCAGTTTTGGAAAACTTTATTCTATTATACTATATTTATGTAAAGGACCTTAATGAGAAGATATGGGATACCAAATTAAGCAACTGTTCACCGTGCAAAAAATATTCTCCGTTGGAAGTTTTGGAATGGAAATTAACGAAAATTTCGGATACTGGTGATACAAACTTTTATGAGGAATTTCATGAGCGTTAACCCCGTACATGCCAACCTGAATTTTAATCCTAGGACAACTGAGGGTTTGCCGTTTTGCGAAAAAAAAATTAATTTGACTCAAAATGAAGGCAAGAGTTAGACTTGTTAGGGAAGCTTGAACCAAGGTTATTTGGCCCTTCTTCCATAAACTGGTGTCAGCATTTCAAAAAAGGTCGGAAATTTGGGGTGTCACCTATTTCCAAGATGCTAATTTGGACATTGGCCGAAACTAATACCGTCATAGTTTGTCCATAGAAAAATACGACCCCGGATCTTCGTCTGTCACAACCTGTCACTTTGAAGGAGAGGGGGCTTTTGGAACTTAAGGGAATATTTCCACATACTAAAATTGAAAAATATACCTGTATTAAAATAATAACCGTAATAAAAGATCTTCATTAGGATTAGGGATTAACGCTATTGTTAGCACGGTAGGAAATTTCTTGTTAAAAAGTGAGCATTGGTCCATTTGCAACGGTTTCAGAAAAAGTACTCCTTAAATTACAAAGGATACAGACATAGACGTACGCGGGATAACTTTGAAAGGGGGGGGGGGTGGGGGATGACGTGCAGTATGCTGATGATCGCTGGCCCGGGGTGGGAGGGGTCTGAGGGGAGGGATCCCCTTTGAAAATTTCTGAAACAATTGGGTGCCCTTATGCAATCTGGTGCTATTTATGCTACTCTTTGAAGTAAAATTTGTTACAAAATTTCCGAGTATTTTTAGGAACTAAAATTGAAGGAGTATCAGTGATTGTCTGCCTGAAGGAGGGTGCCCCACTTCCATTTGAAAATTAGAAAAAAAAAATAGATACTGCGTACAAGATGATTTGCACATTTAAAATACTAGGGTATTTTAATTTAGGTCATCCCCGATACGGTCTACAACCCCTACAGTTTATATTTTTTCTTTTTGTTCTTAATGATTACATAGGCTATGTTATTTTTGTAAGCCTACCAAAAACTTTCGCGCGCTTTGCAATCTCACGATTCAGACTCAAAAGAACACTACCAGTGCGTAACTCAGCTTTTAAAATATTAAGTAATATTGTGCAAAATGTGCCACAGCTGTAATGGCATGTGGTAGTTAGGCTCCTTCATATCCCTTCTCACCACCCCTCAACATAGGGGCTGTCGGAACTTGTGGTCGCTGGCATGGCAGTCCCCCTGTCGGGAATAATCTGTCGCCTTCCCATGGTCGGTTTAGTTATTTTGGCTTTCAAAAGAGTTATTTCTGCGATAAAACCCAAAATGTTCGGTACGCTTTGCACACTCTTCCTCAGTTCCGTTACCTAGAGCTAATAAAGTACAAACCCTTCCCATCTTTTCAAGTAAATTAATAAGTAGAATGAATGGATTAATGTACATGTCGGGAATTTCATCTCATTTCGCTAAACTTAGTTAATAATCTCTTGTGTCAGTCGTGCGGTACGAACTCGAAGAAGGAAGTACAATACAAGTTGTGCCCGATAGGGCCCAAATGCCGGGACAATTGACCTATATAAGCTGTAAATAAGTACAGATTCTTTTTAGTGTAGGCTAACCCAAAAAGTTTTCGCCCACTTTTCCACGGTTAAATCAGTGCGGAAATATTTTCCTCTAACATATACAAGTTTTATGTCGTATATGACTCGCAATGGCAGGTATAGTGCACAGGTTTTCTTCAAATCTCCCTCACCAACTCATCGACGGCATCCTGGCTGTCGGGGCTTGGGGTCACTACCCACCCAACCCCTCCCCCGTTCGGAGAGTGGCTCTTAGTCGGGCAAATCCTGGCGCCAAGGGGGTACACCAAGGGAGACAGGCCCATAGCCAGGGGGTTCAGGGGGTTCGCCCTTACTCCCGCCCAGATTTTTTTTTTATTTAAATTGAGTTTTGGCGTTTTTCAGGGCAAAATGTCCATTCCGCTGGTTTGGCCAATGTAAGCCTTATGAGTAGCTGTTTTGTTTCAGTGCAACACAATTCCTTAGGGCCCCATTGACTCGTGGAGTAACCCTCTTACAGCCACACACTAACTCTCGAGGGAATAAGGAAAACATTGATAAAGATTGAAAATGTCCAAAAATTCCAGCTTAGGTGTTCACCAGATCGCTCAATTTTGATGTAAAATTGCAAAATCTCCTTGGAGTAGGAGGGGGAGAACCCCACTCTCTCCCCGTTCGGTCTCTCGGCTCCTTGGGCGCTTCACTCCCTCAAAATGCCGAACCCTAGTGGCGGCGATGAAAAATGAAAAAGTGGGGGCTAAAGGTATGTTCAGCCCTTCGATATTTGTCAAGTGCTCCAGTTAAGAAGCGGGGAGAATTTCGAAGTTGGGCTGAACATATTCTTGCTTAGAAGAGTAGGGAAGTGCCGTTTCCGGTCATCTGAGGGGTTTGTAAAGCCAAAAAGTTCCTGGCACGCTCTGCGCCAATCGAAGGTAGAGCTCCACTTAGAGACATGTCATAACATTTTTCATAGATTGATTTTTTTTTGCATTAATTGAGAAATTTCAGAAATGAGATCCATATTTCCAGGCTGGGAACATGCAGCATAAAACACTCGGAAAGTGCCGTTTCCAGCCATCTGGGGGGTTTCTAAAACCCAAAATTATCTTGTACGCTCCGCGCCAACCGATAGTGGCGCTCCGCTTAGATAGTCCTGTCGGTCAAGATTGGGGACGATGTGTCGACTTTGCCCCCCCCCCCCCACAAGAAAATCCTGGCTACGCCCCTGTTGTGAATGGCGTTGAACATATTATGAGGAACAGGAAGGGTCTGGAGACGGATCCTTGTTGGGGAACACCGGTTGTTACTCTAAAGAAGTAGAATAAATATTAATCACATGTGTACATTGCTATATTTGTAATATAATTTCCTTCTCACTTTGTAAGACTTGTGCCAATAATTTGAAATAGGGTAAAAAAGTTGTGTTTTTTTTTCTAAATTCAGTCGAGATGAGTAAATTTCGAGTTAAAGTTATGTTACCTTATTTTACAAAGGTATCACAATTACGAGACGGAGACAATAGGGTAGTTCAAGTTCAGGTGAAACTTTATTGTATCCCATGAAGGGTAATTGAACACTCGCAAGTGAAGAAGTAAAAACATGTAGATGTAAAGTAATCAACAATTAAAAAGATAAAATAGTAACGAGTACAGGACTACAGAGATGAACATGATACAACAATAAAAGAAATATGACATTGAAAAAGTAAATGATAAGATAGGAAAACCAACAGATTTAAATGTAAAACAGATGAAAGATAAAACATAAAAAGTTGGCTATCTATTAATATTACTATTAAATAATTTAATACATTGTGGAATAAAAGATGAGTTGTGCCTACTTGTGGCAGCTTATGGTAGTCTCATCCTACCACCACGGGGGGATAACGGCGCTATCGAGACTTAAAAGCCCAGTTCTCTCACCCCAAACAGTACCAGCTCTCCCGACCTTCTTGAAGCCCCTCCCACTTGTCTGAAATTCATCCAATCCCAGTTTATTGCTTCAGGGTGAGTATTGAAAACCTCAATTTATATAATCAAAACACTCTCAGTACCGTTTATGCTGTGTAATATAAGCTTTGGCACTCTGCATTGTTTGAATTAGCTGTCATTCAAAAGGCTGAACCAATTGAGAATTTCGGTACCCGGGTACCAAAATTGTAGTTTGGGGTGAGAGGTTTGACCCTTTAAAATGCAGGAGGTGTGTGCTATCGTCAAGGATATTTCTCAGCTTAACTTACAGAACACGCTGGTAGGAGGAGACCACCGTAGGCTGCGAAACTGGTAATACAAGAGTTACTTGATTGATAATAGAGTCGATCCATTTCTTATTTACAGTAACCACGCACTTTCACATTTTTCAGCTGTTGTGCTGGAAGGGATACCATTTCACTTGAGTATTTCTCTTTCGTGGGGTGGTATATTTTAAATGAATGCTATTTTGTTGATAGATAGTGTCAGAGAATGACCCTAAACCATTGTTACTAAGTCATTTCATGGGCTCTTTAAAGGTATTGTGACACGTCAGCAAAATGACCTGACTCTACTTGGCAGTTATGAATTGTTCTAAGGAAAACTCCGTTGGAATTATTTCAATATCTTTTACGGTTCTCCAAATATACCTCTTCAAAGTTCGAATGTTTCCGAATAAACTTGTTGCTTATGCAAAAATCATGATGTGGAGTGTGCATAGTGTTGACATTTCTTTTGTTAACCCTATATAAATTATCCCTCAATTACTTATCAAATTTTTGGTAATTGATACTAATTATTTTTAAGGACACAATTTAGACTTCCAAAATAAAGCCCTCGGGGCAAACGAATGTTTCAACTGTTATTGAAATGAAGATTGTAAAAACAAAGGATAACATTAGCCATATATGGTATGTCCCTCCCATGACATCACAAGATTTGCATATTGACCTCATATTTATTTATGATTAAGTGAAAATTAGGAATTGTCCTGTAAAATGGTCAAATATGATTTGGAATTTGATGGAAATTGTGGCTATTTTCACGGTTTTTAATGCTTTGTACATCCAATATCCAATTTTGGAACTTTCATGTCACACTACCTTTAATGTCTATAATCTCAAGCAAACGCCAGTGCTGTAGCTGCAAGTTTTTTTAATACCGGTACCACTATGAATGCTGTGGGTATTTTAAACTGTTCCATAGAAGAACGACAGTCATGCACTTCATACGAGATTTTATTAACCAAAAAATTTGTCGCTGCGACGGAAATCCTCCACGTCATTTTAATTTCTTCGAATCATATAAAAAGTCGGTCGTATTGAGGTGGTTCCATCGGGTTGTTTCGAATTGCAGCGGGCATCGTATCGTTGGATTGCATTGCCGATGGTCCCATTGCAAATGTTTCGGGCGAAGAGATAGTAAAAGCCTTGATGCATGCAATGTGCAAACTCTGTATGGTGGTGGTGGTTCGGCAAAGTAATTGTGAGGGGGTGCTTGCTCAAACGGTTGAGTGAATGATTGAGTGGTTTGTTGAAGCATCTAAAATGAAAATGTGACAGCATTTTATGATCAGAAAGTATATATTTTTTCTGTAAGTTAGACATTTAGTAAGTCAATTATTCAGTCAGTTAGCTAAATGGTCAGTTGATTAGTCGGCCCGTTTCAGTTGTAGGGCACGGGACTCGTTTCTCTAGTCTACCTTGCCGACCTATGGGGAGCATCACTAGCAACGACTGTTGGTTCCATATTTCCATTCTTTGGTATACCTCGTTCTGGGATAGAAAATGAGCTCCTCATGAAAAGTGGATTCTCTGCCACTGAACCGAACACAGAAAATGACACTACTGAGATGTTTCCTTAAGGTACGTAGCCAGACAAGGCACCGAAGGAGGGGTTATAATCTTTACAAAGGGCTAACTTATTCAGGGGGACCAAGTGTTTCAAACTTCCTGTTTAAAGAGGACGAACATTTTTTCAAGGGGATTCTTCCCACTGCCCCTGCTTCGGGCCTGGTGACCATTCTTCTTGGTGTCAGGAAACAAATTCATGTAGCCTAAGGTTTGACAGCATACACTGTCACATTATCGTATAGAGTAAATAATGAAAGAGGCGTTTTAATACTTCTACATAAAGCAATTGCATTGAAATAGTTAAGTGAAAGGTTGGTACCTATACAAATGGTGTGTCATGCATATTTATTACATATCTTCGTCAGTGGTTCCGTCGTATTTATGATACATACAAAAAATGTGACATGAAATTTCATACGTGCTTTATGTTACAATATACTGATGCAAGCATACCCTCGTTCACCCAATTAAGATGTGCTCCCATGATATTCAGAGCATAGATTGCCATGAACTGATGATGTGAAAATAGATCACTATAGACCTTAAGTATATGATGTCACAATGCAAAAAGGACGCCCTCCTTTGGATGAATAACAAACCAGAACTAGAACTGCATTTGCTTGCAAATACGCAGAATTGTAGTGCGTGTTAGAGATGTCTTTTCAGTTAGTACAGTATCCCAGTTTTTATTTGAACTTTAGGATTTGTTCATGGCGGGAAGAGGGGCTGTTGTTTCTTTTTGGCCACTCCTCTCAACCCTATTTCTTGATAGTACAAAGATGGACCACTTGTCTCCCAGCTCCTTGGCTGGACGCATAAAGAAATCATAGAAGAGTAACCAATGATGGAGTAAATCCGGACCTGCTAGTGATAGTCAGTCACTAGCTTTATTTTGAAGCATATTTGCCAACAATGAAGCAAGTGCTGAGTAGTCCTTGAACAAGACCGTGTACTGCGCTTAACGGTAGGACCTACTCCGTATACAGTCTAGTGTGGAGTAAAATGAAGTGGACGAAGCTGCCGTTCAAGGACTCGTGCTGAGTAGCCTACTTAGCCATACGTTATGCTCTGTTGTGTTGTTTACTCCTGCCTAAAATGGTTTTATCGGTTCTCGACTCCTCTTTCACCGTTCTTTTTGTTA
Source organism: Holothuria scabra (assembly GCA_037179385.1). Lineage (NCBI taxonomy): Eukaryota > Metazoa > Echinodermata > Holothuroidea > Aspidochirotida > Holothuriidae > Holothuria > Holothuria scabra. The sequence continues at coordinate 5,520,945 of CM074187.1, read as the reverse complement.
AATAATGACGCCCTCTCAAGCTCTCTGACTGCACCGCTGCATGCATATGACAACTGTCTCGTGGAAGGCCGAATAACTGTACGTGTTGACGCTGTGTGTTTTAACATCCGTGTTTCGTTAATTCGCAATGCATGCTACATGCATGCTGTCAAAACGTTTCGGTCAGACTGCTGTCAAAATAGCTTCTGCTTTTACCACTGAAATAAAGCATGATAATAGAACTGCAGCACAAGTCGCTTAATCCAATGCAGTAAAGCCAATTCGTTCCGTACAGGGCATTGGCAACACTCTGCTCCGTAGTAGCTAGATGAAGATACTGTACATAACGTCTTGATACTGTTCAACGATAGTGGACGCAATGGCGCCGTGTTACGTATGCCAATTTGGAAGCAGCGATTGATTCTCCAGGCTTATCACTTCAGTGTGAAAAGGCCGAACCACATTACATCGCGTTTTCTGGAAATTTATCCGCAATGCTCTTTCATGAAGCTAACTCCTTAAATCAGCCTTGTAAGTGTGGTATTTGCTTTTCTGAAGTTGATTTTTGTTTAAAGACGGCCACAGATTGCACTTACTGCTATTGTTAAAGGGTAGAGCATGGATATTTGTATGAACTAAGTTACGGTACGCGCAGGGAAATGAGTTGTGGGCCATAACAGGCTTCACAAAAGAAATTGTCAGTCGGCCAGTAAATGCCAATATTGTAGTGCGGCGCACTACAATAATCAACAAATGCAGACAGCTGATTGGCCAACAAAGCGGATACGCGGTCTGCAGTCTCAGGCAATATTCCACTGCGTGTTACTCTCTGATTTATATGTTTCTACACAACGATCCGTGGGTGCGACCACTTGTTCCATGCATTGTAGTTCCTCCAAAATGACGGCAGTGTATCGTCAATGCATAAGGTCTCAAAGAAATCCCGTGCTTGGGATTCCTCTGTTAGGTCTATTTTAGAGTACTTGCACGTTACGTCACAGTAGCGAACCCACTTCCACTGCCGGGCAAAAATCAACACTGTTTTATAGTACAACAATCACACCTGGGTCATCAGCTTTTTCTATAGCTACGCTAAATACGTATGCCCGTCAAAAGGGGGCGGGACTTGTGACGTAGCTGAAAGCACTCTATAGACGAATCCGATCAGCGCTTTTGTTTAGTGACTGTAGGCAGCTATCAGTGGGGTAAATCAGCCATAAACCTTCTCCGTTTATTGTCTACATGAATGTCAAACACTTATATGCAGTGAAATTGAAGGAATCAAGATTCAATTCAGTTAACAACCATACAAGATACGGGTAAGCAAGGGAATGAAAGGTATAAAAGGTGATAGGCCCAAGTTATGGCCGACTTAAATTGGACCATTACTTGTTGTCGGGATTTGTCTTTACATACATTGAAGTATAATTCCTTACCATTTGCTGTTGATCGTTCCTCGATATAAGAGCACCACAAGTGAAGGAAGCTCCAATGATGGACGTGATCATTTGAATACCATAGACAACAGCAAGGGTGATGTAGATACCAAAAAGGACTTTTGCATATCTATATCCATCTACACTGTCGTGATATGGATGAGGGTCCTGCAAATTAGTAGAAGAAATTAAGATATTAAAGGCAGTCAACTCCCACTCCCAAGTGGGAGTTGAGAAAGGAAGGAAGGAAGGAAGGAAGGAAGGAAGGAAGGAAGGAAGGAAGGAAGGAAGGAAGGAAGGAAGGAAGGAAGGAAGGAAGGAAGGAAGGAAGGAAGGAAGGAAGGAAGGAAGGAAGGAAGGAAGGAAGGAAGGAAGGAAGGAAGGAAGGAAGGAAGGAAGGAAGGAAGGAAGAAGGAAGGAAGGAAGGAAGGAAGGAAGGAAGGAAGGAAGGAAGGAAGGAAGGAAGGAAGGAAGGAAGGAAGAATGAAGGAAGGAATGAAGGAAGAAGGAAGAAGGAATGAATGAAGGAAGGAAGGAAGAATGAAGGAATGAATGAAGGAATGAAGGAAGAATGAATGAAGAAGGAATGAATGAAGGAATGAAGAATGAATGAAGGAATGAAGGAATGAATGAATGAAGAAGGAATGAACGAAGAAGGAATGAAGAATGAATGAATGAATGAAGAATGAATGAACGAATGAATGAATGAATGAATGAATGAAGAACGAATGAATGAACGAATGAACGAACGAATGAACGAAGGAATGAATGAATGAACGAATGAATGAACGAATGAATGAATGAATGAATGAATGAATGAACGAACAAGGAACGAACGAATGAATGAATGAATGAATGAACGAACGAACGAACGAATGAATGAATGAATGAATGAATGAATGAACGAACGAATGAATGAACGAATGAACGAACAACGAACGAATGAATGAACGAATGAATGAATGAACGAATGAACGAAAACGAATGAACGAATGAACGAATGAACGAATGAATGAATGAAAGAACGAACGAACGAATGAACGAACGAATGAATGAACGAACGAACGAACGAATGAACGAACGAATGAATGAACGAACGAATGAACGAATGAACGAATGAATGAACGAACGAACGAAGAATGAACGAATGAACGAACGAAGGAATGAATGAAGAAGAATGAACGAATGAACGAATGAATGAACGAACGAACGAATGAAGGAATGAACGAAGAACGAATGAATGAACGAATGAACGAACGAAGGAAGGAACGAAGAACGAAGGAAGAAGGAAGGAAGGAACGAAGGAACGAACGAACGAAGGAAGGAAGGAACGAAGGAAGGAATGAAGGAATGAACGAACGAAGGAAGGAAGGAACGAAGAAGAACGAATGAATGAAGGAAGGAATGAAGAAGGAAGAACGAAGGAAGGAAGGAAGGAAGGAAGGAAGAAGGAAGAATGAAGAAGGAAGGAAGGAAGGAAGGAAGGAAGGAAGGAAGGAAGGAAGGAAGGAAGGAACGAAGAAGAAGGAAGGAAGAAGAAGGAAGAATGAAGGAAGAACGAATGAAGGAAGGAAGGAAGGAAGGAAGGAAGGAAGGAAGAAGAAGGAAGGAAGGAAGGAAGGAAGGAAGGAAGGAAGGAAGGAAGGAAGGAAGAAGGAAGGAAGGAAGGAAGGAAGGAAGGAAGGAAGGAAGGAAGGAAGGAAGGAAGGAAGGAAGGAAGGAAGGAAGGAAGGAAGGAAGGAAGGAAGGAAGGAAGGAAGGAAGGAAGGAAGGAAGGAAGGAAGGAAGGAAGGAAGGAAGGACAAATCTGAATGGCGAAGTTATGGTCTGATTAAATCGGGAACAACTAGGGTCAATCAAACCTTTGAAATTCCTTGGCCGCATCATGTATCCTTGAATGCTTGAACAATAAAATAATGGTTCCATCAATTTTCACTGAATATGAGGGTTAAGTATGTATATGGAAAATAACATTAAGACGATATTTAGACTGAAGGACCGCCCACTAGTTGCTCGGGCTTATTCATTGTTACAAAACATACAGTGCGACTGGGCGTCAAAAGAGTTAGTGAGGGGCGCTAACATTGTCGTAACAATGAAGTTTAGATCCTATTTCTGCGTGCAGTCGCACAGGCGTTAACACGCGCAAGACCTAACAAACACGTATGTAATCTTGCGCATGCTCTATCCTAAGAAATTTCAATCACTGACACCTTAATTAGAGATGGGTGAATCATTCCACATTTTTTAGAACCTACACTGAAAATCCCTGTCACTAGTCCTGTCTTTTGATTCAGTTTCATGAAGTATGGCTCGTCCTTACTTCTTAAAAAACCTTTAGAAAATCTCAACCTACACGGTGTGATATTTTGTAAATGTGTCAAAATTATTTTTAAATCACCCGAAAAATATAATGCATGTTTAATATTTTGTGCATCTGGTTTGCCAGGATCATTTGCTCTCCCTCCCATCGTTTCATATCGTGTAGTACAAGTGGTGTTCGTTGTGAAAACACGATCAACTTAGATATTTGGTACAAAAGAACAAAGTATTCAAAATGCATAGACATATAAGAAGTTAAATTACAACAGGAAGTTCGGACTTTCGCCTCGAAGAATTTTGTCTTCTTCTTAGAACCGATGGAAAATTTGAGAGTTTCATTGTGCATTTTTTAATGTTTTTTGTGGAAGACAATATTTAAAAGTTTGAGCCTTTCAAGGTTCAAAGATATCTTCTTTACTGATTGAAAAAACCTGGCATTCTCATGAACCATATCAAGTATATTGTCGCCTTTTTCGGAGTTAATCAGGTTTGATGCCTGTGAGCCTACAAACTCTACAACCGCTTAAGGTTCTTACACGAAACTGGAAGATTTCCTCAAAGGAGGAAAAGGGGCCTTTCCAACTGGAAGTTGGGAAGGCTGGCGCGTTGACTAACCACTCCTATCACCCAAAACAGCTCTAATTCTTCTAAGCTACTTAATTTACCCCTCCCATAACCAGTGGCGTAGCCAGGATGGAATTTAAGGGGGTCTAGGTAACAAGCGGAGCGCCACCATCAGTTGGTGCGGAAGTAGGAAGAAAATTTTGGGCTTTAAAAACCCCCCAGATGGCCGGAAACGGTGCTTACCACGTGTTTTAAGCAGCATGTACGCAGCCTTGAAATACGAATCTCATGCCTGTCACTTCTCAAATAATGAGAATAATAATTCAATCTATGAAAATGGTAATACATTCACTTTTTAGGGACCCCAAAACTGAGCATTTCTGACCTGTGGCCTGGGGGATGAGACTAAAGGGAACCGGTATCTCCCTTTCCCTTGGGGAAAACTGTAAACTTCAGGAGTACGTAGATCGCAAAAGGCGGCAATATTTGAATGGATTTTAGCTTCAATAGGAAACCAAAAGTGTGTCCCCCTCTGAAAAATTTTCTTTGCGATCGATTTCCTTGATGCAAAATGATGCTATATTTGCAAAACCTTGAACTGATTATCGGGCTACTTTTTAGGATTTTCCTTTTGGGGAGCATGAAAAATGTCGAAATACTCATTTTTAATATTAAGGGAGATTTTACAAGTGGCTTACATACTACCAAAGAAACACCTTTTCCGGTTTTCAGTGGTGCCTAGATTCAAAACGGTGTATGTTTGCTCAGCCGCCGGTATATTACGTAGTCAAAATTAAAATACCACGAGTTAAACTCTCAAAATATTTAAAACGCAAAGCAGAAGTAGGGATCATGTGGGAAACATATGTAATCAGGACCTTGTGAACATTTTACACATCCTCCCGGACTTCAGTGCCAACCAGTAAAAAGGAGACTTGTAGAAAAAATGGTTCTACAGTGGCACTTGTCATGGGCAGGAGGGGGCACAACATAGTCCTACTTGTTAAGGATGCAAGAGAAGAGTTATTCGAAGGCTATACCTTACTCTTACGCCATGTTTTGTGTATGATAAAGTATTTGAATGGCCGTGTAAGAATGGTCTCCAGTGTTTGGTTGCCTTGTTTTCAGTAAGTCAACCAGCCATCCGAAAGGCAGAAAGGGTCTCAACCTAACAAAGTCATATTCGAGTTTGTTGTCAAGACGTTTCATCTTCGAAGTGAAAATGAAATAAACGACAGTGCAAGTTATATATACGGTATCTAATTTAGTGAAAGTAGGTATTTTGAAGTTATATATGGATTTCATACGTGCGCACAAAATGTGTTTCACTCACAATCATGTTTTCTTAATTGTTACACATTTTCATTTATTTGCTGTTTTTGAAGGAAATACTTCAAAGTTTATTTCCGTTCAAACAAATCATTTTTTTTTAAATTACTTTATGAGGACGCAAAAAATCCTGGGGGGTGGGGCCTTATCAAAAGTGTGAAATAAAAGGTACGAACGTAAAACGAGATGACTCAGGCTAAAAAGTTTTATTTAAGGCGAAACAAAAACTAAGGATAAATAGTTAACGTATATACTTACACCCCATCTGAGAATGTAAACGGTTGGAAGGGTGATACTAGTGGCAGAACAACAGGCGAAACTCAACACAGCGGCAATGATTGACAAAACCATGTAGGCAATGACCTTTTATTTAGGAACAAAGAAAATAGCGTTTATTCATTACCTGTCCTCACGAAATGAGTTCAATATCGTATACGGATAATTCTACCATGTCAGTTGCTCTGGATTCTACTCCGTAAAAGACCACTATAAACAAATCTGAGCAGCTAGTGAAGGGGGTCATTTTCGACCGTAAATCGTCTTGATTTTATTGCCTACATCTACAATTCTAAACCTTCGTCTTCAGTAAAACTGGGGGAACCATGGAATTACACTCAACCCTTTACCGTTTTGCTCCAATCGGGGCATATTTGCGCGCCTCGGGAGTGGGCGGAAAAGAGGACGTAGCACGCCCCGCGACAGCTTCCGAAGGATATTGACCCAGTGACCTTGAACTATTGTCCCTCTCGTTGTTGTGGCCGAATTTTCGGGTAGCTACTCGCAGTTTCGAGCTCCGCGTGAAACAGTAAAGGTGGGTGACAGCCGCGCTCTCCGAATGGGTCCAAAAGGACCCAAACAACGGTAATGGGTTAAGGGCTCAGGATATAGCTTAGTCAATAAAAACCCATGTTTGTACCCTGCAGACGTTGTCAGTAAAACATATAAATATAAGCATGAAATGGCACAATGCTCAAACCCAATAAAATGTCATATCTATATACAATATTCGTTTGGTGTATTAACCCATACCACGTGGTCATATAGTGAGAAGCTACTTAAAAAGTTTTGTAGATTTAACATTAGAAAATTTAGTTTTATGTTGCGTGTAGAGTTGTTGATGGTTGGAATACTGAAAGGGTAGTCTCAGTTGCTTCTGTTTTCCAGTTAAAGAAGGCTTTGGACAGGTTTTAGGTTGGCCAAGAAATTGTGTTTTAGTATAAAGCTGATTTGTATTTAAATTAATTGGCTAGTATGGTGGTCACTCATCTGCCCATAGCTTGCTATAGCTGCATTAGTTGTCGGTGATACAGATGGTGAAGAAGATGCGGACATAGAGGTCTTTAAGACCTGCGTCCACTGAGGTTCCTCGGGTATCATTAGGTATGCTAAGGTATTTCTTCGTTTTAATTTCTACCTATCTGAACGTTGTCTTCCAGAGTCCGATATATCTGAAGTTTTCTCAACTGAACAGTATTTAGGTGTGATCAACACTAGACTGGTACGTTCAAACACCACGATCAATTTTATTAATTTAGTATATTTTTCAACATTTAACATTTTTAAATTTGACTTGAAAATATATTAGAGATCTGACATCTGAGATCTTGACAATATATTAGAGATCTACTCCGTCAGGTATACATTGATTCCACGACGAAATTTAAATTAGGCTTTGGGAACTTCGACTTAAACTTCGGACTGTGGTTTATTTCAAAAAGTCTTTGTTTACTGTTGTGTAGTGTGTGCACTCTCAGTGACCTTTAACAGACATGGCAGACTTGTTGTTTACCAGCAATTCTCCCTTCCTTTTGTTCTACATTCCCAGGGCCCTTCCTGTTTCCCGTCAGGTGTTACCGGTGAACGTGAGAGTTTACATCGCCCTAGTTCCACGTGCACGCTGTAACCCATATTTTCAAGGTGTGGCTAATTTCACCCTTTGCAGCCTCCTCATTGGTCATTAAGATCGGCACACTCGTTTATATTCATTTAATTTGGTGCGTCATAACTTTTGACCAATCGGGGACAGCATGTGTTCCGATCTAACAAGAGGTTTTCAAGACCGAGCCCGCAAGCTGGTCACTCGTGCAGCAGACATCGAAGCAGAAACATGTAGTCACCTTGTATATAACTGATTTAAGTAATCTTTTTAGCTGGCCGTTGATTGAAGTTGAACTGAATAAAGATCACTAATCTTTCTGAAATAGAACTGAAATCTTTTCTCTTCCTGTCTGTGCGTCTATCTCATCTCGTATCGCCATACTCAGCAAGTTCCCGTACCAAGCCTTCGTTATACAATTGGCCCATTATCTCACATTACTAATAAAAGGTCATCCCAATTTTGGATGACTTTTCTCTTTCATTGTCTTATTTGCAAACATTGTTTAAGTTGTCAATTTATGGCTTTATTTTAACATTTTTATATGTATATGACAGAGTTTTTATGTATTTCTTTCATGCATTGAGAATAAACTTTAACTCACCAGCTAACTATAACACAGAAACCCTATGAATGCAGCAAACAAGTCAAGCAAAGCAATGGGCAGTGACGGCGCCATAGGGGGAGGGGGGAAAACTAGGGGCAAAGGATAATGTTGGGGGCAAAAATTTCCAGGCGCAGAGCGCAACCGAGCCCAAAGCACCCGTTCCTGGGGGTGGGGGATGAAACCCCGGGAGCTTTGAGGATTTATCATTTTTCCTGCTAGGAAAATGAAGTCTCTGAAGAGGTATGTTATTTATTTTTCCGTTAACCCCAACTTCTGATTGACGTAACTTGGGAGGGGGAGTGGGCAGTGGGGAGGCAAGAACAAAGTCTGGGGGAGGGCAAATCCCTCCCCTCCCCCAATACAGCTCCTCCACTGGCATTAGGGAGTTTGACCAGTATGTAATACGACAAAAAAAAAAATAAAATAAAAATATAATGAAGCAGAAAGCATAAACTTTGTAGCATTGACATTTAAAAGCAAAATGCTGATGGGCTTCCAATATTTTCTTTTTCAGAATTTACGAAATTATATGTAATTATGTTTGCTACATGAAAGTCTGCCAGGTTTTCATTTTTCAATAATTTATAATGGTTTTACTCATCTTCTCCTTCAACTGATGTTTCGATTTAATCACAAACTTATCGGTCCCATTTAAGTCTTGTCAAAACAAGGGGAACATGGGGGTCCAAGGACCCCTCACCTTAGACACCTCTCCTAGTCACACTCTAAAACCCCAATGGCACAGTCCTGACTACGCGTCTGGACACTTGTGACTACAATCGTCAAATCTCTGAAGTTCTTCGATGATATCTGTATGTTCAACTTACCGCACACTTCCTACGTCGACTATATACACCGTGGAATCCGGCAATGGTTGCAAACTATAAAACAAAATAAGACAATAGTATAAAAGACAAATTCATGAAATTTAAGGCATTTACATGAAGCCATTTTTGTTTTCCTTTTCATATAAAAAGCTTTAAATAGGATAAATATTTCAGTTTATTTTAGGTTCTCCTTTTCAGAAGAAGAAGAAGCACACCTAATATGCCTTGTAAGATTAAGTGTTGTAAATCACTCTCCAGCGACTGAAGTCCAGATGTCAATGAACATGTAGAAGAATCCGATTATCGCTTGTGTTTAACTGTTTATTGACTGTCTTCAGCCATGGGGGTCAAGGGCCAGGTCGAAAACGCGGAAACGCGGAAATCGCGGAAACCGCGGAAATCGAAAAACCGCGAAGGTTGTCCAAAAAACTGTCCGCGGTTTCCGCGGTTTCCGCGTTTTCGACCTGTCTATATGGCAAGGTCGAAAACGCGGAAAGTTTTCCTTGCAGTCCTGCAATAGATCTAGAGTCTTATACAAACTGCGATACATGCTGTAATTCTACTATAGCTCATTGCTAAGAACGGAAATGTTATGGATGCACTGCCGATGCGGAGTCTTCCGACTTAACATAGTCTAGCCTGCATTACACGGCACAACATACGTAACTTGTACGAGCGAATGCCAAAGCATACTGTGCCAATTAATTGACATCAGTTCACACCACAAACTGCATACTTAACATAATCCATATGACCTTGGTACTGCATGTGTGAATGGAATTTACCGTAGCGCACTGCCGGATACACCAAGGAGTTGTAGCTCCCTGGATACACACATGGAAACTGGTCCATTGTTGAAACTGGTCCGTGCTATAGTGACTGGAAGTTCTGATACGTGTTTCATTTTACGATATTGACAACGGCAGCTTTAACGCAAAGCGTACATGCAGTAAAGTGATGGATAACGACTAACTAAAAATGCTCCAAACCTGATCGGGTTTGGTTCGGTTGGTTGGGTTTTGTTGGATTGGGTTTTGTTGGGTTTGGTTGGTAGGAATTGTCGTTCGGATTATTGGGTAGTGTTGGGTTTGGTTTGGTTTAGTTCGTACTCACAGTTTGAGCTTCAAACTACTACACGATAATTATCTTAAGATCGGAAAAATCGGTAACATGGCTTTCGTTACACTGAATAGGAAATGATACGAAAGTGATAAAGGGGCTTAGGCGTAACGTGCATAAAACACTTTTCCGTGATTTCCGCGTTTTCGACCTGGCTGTATGGCCAGGTCGAAAACGCGGAAATCGCGGAAAAAGTAACCTCTTTAGGAATTACAGGAAACTTCTCCATGAGAGAGCCAAAAGTGTTGCAGAAAATAATAATATGTAATAATATCTGGGTTTAAGTCAAATGACAGAGACTGATTAAGAACCGGACCTGCTCATAATTTGAGAGTTACAAACTGCCATGTAATTTTCTTTTCAAGATACTAAAACGGGCCTCATGGCTTTTGTTGCACTGAATAGGAAATGCAGCGAGTGATAAAAGAGTTTTCGCTTAGGTCTACCATGTGTTAAACACTTTTCCGCGATTTCCGCGTTTTCGACCTGGCCATATGGCAAGGTCGAAAACGCGGAAATCGCGGAAAAAGTTACCTCTTAGGGAATTACAGAAAACTTATAGACGAGAGAGCCAAAAGTGTTGTGGAAATTGATAATATGGAACAATAATTGTGTTTAAGTCAAAAGACAAAGTCTGATGAAGGGCCGGGATACTCATAATTTGAGAGTTACAAACTGCCACGCAATTTTCAATTCAAGATACTAAAACGGGTCTCATGGCTTTTGTTGCAGGAAACTTCTCCACGAGAGAGCCAAAAGTGTTGCAGAAATTAATAATATGTAATAAAATCTGGGTTTAAGTCAAATGACAGAGACTGATTAGGGACCGGACCTGCTCATAATTTGAGAGTTACAAACTGCCATGCAATTTTCATCTCAAACTCCTAAAACGGGTCATATGGCTTTTGTTGCACTGAATAGGAAAAAACGCAGAAATCGCGGAAAATTGTGTTACGAGACGACATCAACCAGATTGAATCCTTGGACGAGCGAGTGAAAAGTTCTAGAAAGTGCTAGCATCGGTGTTGTCTCTCGAGCATATTCAACGGGTAACCCCAGAGAACATTCGCACAGTTACTGGAAACTACTGTATGATGTAATGGCCTAATAATAGCCAACTTGTGATTATGGGTTACTGAGCCCATAACATTCGCTGTTTGTTTTGTACGAGATCAAACGAGACGTTTCCATAAGAGTAAGTTCCAGACTTTTCTGGAAGAACTACCAGGCGTATAAAAGGTCATGCAAGAACTGTGACAGGGAGAGAAGAGAACAGAAGATACGCAGATAACTAGAAACCAGACGTCTGCTTCGCCGCCTAACGCTGTAATTGTGTCGCCATTTACCGATCACTATAGTCTTCATCCTGCCTTCGCGGAACCGAGTCCTACGCTGTGCTGCTGTACAATCGACGCTAACAACACTACCCCTTGGACAAAGAGTGATACCTTAAGCTGTAAAAGATTGTAAGTAGATTTAAGATTAATTGTTGTAAATTTAAGGAAGTAAGAGGTGAATAATAATTAAGTTGTTGATTTTAATCTCGCTCTTCTGTGGTCTTTCGCTGTTATTGGTTTGAATTGCGACCAAGCCGTAACAATTGTTTCACGCATGAAATTTATAAGGGTGATTCCATAAATAAGGGTATCAACCTGTGACATGACAATTTTGGAGCCAAATCCGTGAATTAAACTTTGAGATGTGAAAGCAATTATTTTTTTTTTTTGGTAATTAAATTATTTATTAAAAATGGTTTTGGGGAGTCATTTTTATGGTTTGCTGAGTTTCGTACATTTTCTGAACTGCCACATTTAGCAAATCATTTGTTCCCCGTGCAAAGGGGACATAAATAATGCATTAATCGCATTTAAGTCATCTGGATATTTTACAAAACATTTATAAACCTCTTTAAAATTCTGGACAATGTGAAGCTGAAAAAGTCAATAATTTGCCAGTTACAACCATCATATTAAGTTTTGTGAGTGAAATCGCTGCGTGGTCCAGAAATCTGTTCCCCGTCGGTGGAAATTAGCACGACGGGGACATGAAGCTGGAACTGTGTTGAATTCGGAAATTTGAAGAAGTTGACAAACCAAAAATGGCAACAGAGTGTACATTTATTATCCCCTGATGGCATTCTGTTAAGCTTACAGAACATTAATGATGGATTGCACATCATGCAGAGCTGACAACCTAGTTGAAGGATATTACATGTAATAGGTGAGATCTGATACTTACAAGGTAAATGAAGAACAACATATATAGTCCATATGAGTACAACTTCACTCAAATTCAAAAGTCAATTGATACTTGGCAAGTTTGTTACAAACTTAAATGCATGTAAAACAGTTCATGGTGTCCAAAATCATGTAATACGCACTCATATGCAAACACAATATAGACAAAAAATATAGCTCGTTGTAATTCAAATGTAGGGTACACCTTTCAGTAAACCGAAGGAATGAAAAAAATCACACTGTAGGTTTTCTTTCCAAGGAAGAAAAAGTAGAAAAATTATCGACCAGAATGTTTTGTCCATAGTAAAAAAAAAAACAAACTTCTGACTTTCAAATTAAAATCAAAGTTCGGTCAAAATATTAAAATGGTCCACCAAGTAATTTATACTGGAACTTTAAGCACCAGTTATTTCACATTTGCAGTTAAAATAATAGGGATTTCCATGGTAAAATGCATTTCATGAAAAATCATACAGTAGGCTTCAGTCTTCTCACATTTCCCAAATAAAACAAACTTTGGTAACTGTTTTGTCCATGAAAAATTATCCTTATGGTTATCCAAGTTGAAAAAGTAAGATGTTTTAACACAATTAAATGCCTTTAGAGGTTGCACACAGGGCACATGAAAAGTCCACCATAGGGAAAATTTATTTCGTTTCCAAATCCAATGGCTGTATTCTTCGTCCGATCCTCCCATTTACTCCTGAGTAAAGGAAATATTCCACAGAATCCACACCAAGGCAAGGATTCAACACTTCTTAATTACATCATCCTGACAGTTTAAACATGACTGTTCAATTTATCACATTACAATAAATGAGGCACAAAAACTAGGACACCAGCATTTTCTTTGTAAATTGGTACTGGTCCGTAGCCATCTGTAGCAAATATCTTTTTGAGTGTTGTGGTCAATTCAAAGATGCCTCTCATTAGTTGTCCTGTAACTGCTTTACAGTATCTACTTCAACACTTTTCTGTAGTTCTCCAACCTCAGGACTCATTCTCACTCCACAGCAAGAACATCAAAAGGAACAGTAGCCTGCATGTCATGGATATGTTATAATTCAACAATCAGGACTGCTCATATTATGTGATAACGAAAACAGGCTTTGTAGTTTCCAACAAGAAAATCGCTATTCAAAAGGAAGCAGCCCGTAAAAGGTTACCAGTACATTGGTGTCACAGTTCAATAGCAGGAAAACTTGTTCAGTCCATGGCTCAATGTATGCAGTACAATTTCCTCACTCACTAAAATGATTATGCTTGACTCTGCTACATGGTACACAGCAGTCCAGACATCAATGAAAAGTATTTAAGACACTGAAAAATAACTCCATCAGCTGTGCACGATAAGCAGGAGACAGTTTCACTATGATGTCATTCTGTTTGGGAAATGAAAAATAAAATGTTTAAAGTATATAAAAAGATGTACAACAAAATTGGTTTTAAAGGGTAAAATCTTCTTGATAAAAGAAAACTTAAGCTTTTAAGGTCAAGAACAGCCCCCCCCCAAATTCATTTAAAAGCAACAGCTAAGCATCACAATTTTGTTCTCATCTTCAAAGTATCTTTCATCATATTTTTAGACTTTAATATTGCATATTCTGGGTAAACCAAGCAGTAAATTTCATATTTGAAGAGAAACAATGTTGTCACATAACTCTAAACAGGCAATCATGGAACAAGACAGGCTACTACACTACTTCAAGTTGGGGTGACTGCTTTTGTTTTTTAAAGATGGTGTCTCTGTTTGTTTGGGACTGTGGTATAGGCCTAGGCCTGCAGTCAGATTTTGCTAGAGGCCATATATGGAGATTTAGTTGAATTCAAAAACTAATTATTTATCATATGCACACAAATAAATATAGGCCTAGGCCTGCAATAAATTGTGTACCTGTTTATTATTTAGGCCTGATGCTACAGGACTTTACTTACAGATAAAGATGGAAACATGCAAAAAGCAATTTCTTTTCCTTCCTGTCATTTTTGAGTCAGCACCCAAAAGGAAAGAGACAGTCTTCATAACCATCCCCCCCCCCTCCAAAAGAAAAGAAAAAACATCTTACTCCAACTTCAAATTTTACCATGATCTGGGGTCAACTATTTTGAGTATGACTCAGGCTGAGGCCAGTAATAGGCATATGACTTTTCAAAACCCTAAATTTAGTTAATGAACTTGGATCCAATAAAATTAAGCTTGGTTGTCTTTGTAGAGGGTTTTGCGTATATTATTAGCATATAATATGTCCATCCCTCATCTCCTTGTAGGCTATAAAATGTCCACTGACCCCCCACCCCCCAGTAAAACGGTCTGCTTCATAAATTAACGTTAGTCTTTTTGTATGCTACTAGTGAAGTATTACAGTACTAAGTTAGTGCTACGAATTGACTCGTGGAACCGCTACTAGTACTAGTAGTACTAGGGCCAATAAACATTAGGCCTGACTGTTAACACAGCAGCACCCATTTAATTGATGCAGTCTTTGGCTCTTAATTTTAGCATTTGTTCATTGCTTATTGGTCTCTCTGGTGCAATAGTTTAAAAACATATTCCTTTACTTACTGTGCTTCAGCATATCATGAAAGTCCTCTAAGGAAAGCAGTCATGCCCTTGCACTTCACGTTTCTTGAATTCATGACACCTGCACACCACTGCATAGCACTCTCTGCATAGTGTAAGTACAATGGCTTTTGTATACGTACTAGCTGTGCCCGCGCCTATTTTGTTACATTGTACTGTACATGTGATGTACACATGGGTGTGCAGCATCTGTGAGCTTTGTATGGTACAGTGCTGTATCATGCACTGTGTGCATGCCAAGCTATTACGTAATAGCTCCATTCAAACAAGCATTGTATTGTGCTTTGATCCTGTTCAGTGTCACGGTTATCATAAGGATGAGCAACTTCAAAGGCAACAAAGATTTGCATCAGCATGATGGGGTGGGGAGGGGGATTGGAATTGTGTATGGAGAAAATGGAGAGAAGAAATGAGTACAATAATTGAGGAGGTTGTGCCCCTGAACTGTAGATGATACCAGGCTGCAAAGCTACAACTACAAGATTTCAAAGTGTTGTTGGGGTATACGAGGATATCAAGTACGGGCTAAAGGCCAGAAAGTGGAGTGGGGAAGGGAGTCAAGAGGTCTCGGGCGTGGGTCGGGTATTGGAATGGCAAGAAGAATTTCCTATTCCAGCTGATATCCGTGCTGTGCTTTACAGTATCTCTGTGTATCCTTTCCAAGGTAGGGGAGGGGGTTATACTGTTAGGGAAAACTGAATTTAAAATTTTCAGGGAAATCCAGGGGTGCGGTTGTTGCCTACTCAAGTTGCTATGGACGGCTTTACTGTAACCCCCAATTCACTTGAGCCCCACAAAATTTGATAAGTGTGCCCCGCCCCCTCCAAAATTCCTATAAATAAAATGTGCCTGGGAAAATGATCAGGGGTATATTCAGGCTGAGAAGAATCTAAACTGGTTTAGGTTAATACAAAGTTTCTTAATTTCCTGTCTACACCTTCAATTGTACCTGTGTACAAATTGTGAGAGATGTATCAAATCCAGTTGGCTATAACTTATTTGTTTCATTGAGCTTTACATATCCTTTCAAATGAATTTGCAACAGGTCAGCTTACACCAACAGACAACTTGACCATTTGCATCATGTACATGCATGTTGATCTGGACATGTTCCATTGATGTACATAATATATACCATTCACTGAATGGTTTCCAGTTTGAACCATTTGGAACCATTTGCGAACACCAAAACCATTCGCGAACCATTTGCATTCCATTCGGGTATGCGATCAGAAAACCATTTAGATGTACCTTTCCATTCATATACCATTTGAAATCCATTTGAGACCATTCAGGTCCATTCGGGTCCATTCAGAACCATTCGGAACCATTCAACTCTTCCAAATGGTTTCGAATGGAATTTAACCCTGGGACTGACTTCATTTACTGGTATCTCGAGAAATACATGTCCGATTTGAATGGAACTTTCACTACAATGTGAAGATTTGATTCCTCTTTCACATTTGAAAATTTAAGTTTTGCATAGACATACCCTTTAACAGTTGAAATGGATATTTCGTCAGTATTAAATCTCAAAGACATTACTGAATTAAACCTACAAACAAGGGCAACCAGTTTTTGGAATGACAAGTTTAAATGTCACACTTTTTGCTCCTAAAATGTGCTAATTTTGATTCATTTTGCCCTCATAATTTCATCGTTTAAAAAAATGTTGAATATTTTTGTAATTAGTTCATCAACTTTATGATAATAAAAACATAAGGATGACCAACATATACAGACAAAAATACTGACTACCATTAAATGCCCCGTATGCACCCTTGGTACCCAAATAAATGGAATCACCGATTAGCGAAAACTCTTTTAACATTTTCGTATCATTTCCTATTTAGTGCAACAAAAGCCATGGAACCCGTTTTAGTATCTTGAGATGAAAACTGCATGAAAGTTTGTAACTATCAAATTATGAGCAGGCCTTTAGTTCATCAGTCTCTGTCATTCGACTTAAACGCAGTTTTTGTTAAATATTATCAATTTCCAAACGCTTTTGGCTCTTCCGTGGAGAAGTTTCCTGTAATTCCTAAAGAGGTAACTTTTTCCGCGATTTCCGCGTTTTCGACCTGGCCATATGACCAGGTCGAAAACGCGGAAAAGTGTTTAACACATGGTAGACCTAAGCGAAAACTCTTTTATCATTCGTAGCATTTCCTATTCAGTGCAACAGAAGCCATGAGACCCGTTTTAGTATCTTGAAATGAAAATTGCGTGGCAGTTTGTAACTCTGAAATTATGAGTATCCCGGCCCTTCATCAGACTTTGTCATTTGACTTAAACGCAGTTATTGTTAAATATTATCAATTTCCAAACGCTTTTGGCTCTTTCGTGGAGAAGTTTCCTGTAATTCCTTAAGAGGTAACTTTTTCCGCGATTTCCGCGTTTTCGACCTGGCCATATGGCCAGGTCGAAAACGCGGAAATCGCGGAAAAGCGTTTAACACATGGTAGACCTAAGCGAAAACTCTTTTATCATTCGTAGCATTTCCTATTCAGTGCAACAGAAGCCATGAGACCCGTTTTAGTATCTTGAAATGAAAATTGCGTGGCAGTTTGTAACTCTGAAATTATGAGTATCCCGGCCCTTCATCAGACTCTGTCATTTGACTTAAACGCAGTTATTGTTACATATTATCAATTTTCACAACACTTTTGGCACTTTCGTGGAGAAGTTTCCTGTAATTCCTTAAGAGGGAACTTTTTCCGCGATTTCCGCGTTTTCGACCTTGCCATATATATAGCCAGGTCGAAAACGCTGAAATCGCGGAAAAGTGTTTAACACATGGTAGACCAAAGCGAAAACTCTTTTTATCACTCGTAGCATTTCCTTTTCAGTGCAACAAAAGCCATGAGACCCGTTTTAGTATCTTGAAATGAAAATTGTGTGGCAGCTTATAACTTATGAGTATCCCGGCCCTTCATCAGACTCTGTCATTTGACTTAAACGCAGTTATTGTTACATATTATCAATTTCCACAACACTTTTGGCACTTTCGTGGGGAAGTTTCCTGTAATTCCTTAAGAGGGACCTTTTTCCGCGATTTCCGCGTTTTCGACCTGGCCATATGGCCAGGTCGAAAACGCGGAAATCGCGGAAAAGTGTTTAACACATGGTAGACCTAAGCGAAAACTCTTTTATCACTCGCTGCATTTCCTATTCAGTGCAACAAAAGCCATGAGGCCCGTTTTAGTATCTTGAATTGAAAATTGCGTGGCAGTTTGTAACTCTGAATATATGAGTATCCCGGCCCTTCATCAGACTTTGTCTTTTGACTTAAACGCAGTTTTTGTTATATATTATCAATTTCCACAACACTTTTGGCACTTTCGTGGAGAAGTTTCCTGTAATTCCTTAAGAGGGACCTTTTTCCGCGTTTTCGACCTGGCGATATGGCCAGGTCGAAAACGCGGAAACCGCGGACAGATTTTTGGACAACCTTCGCGGTTTTTCGATTTCCGCGGTTTCCGAGATTTCCGCGTTTCCGCGTTTTCGACCTGGCCTGGGGTCAAGTAGCCTTAAATGTCTTAAACGTCTTGCATATAGTCTAAATGTAATTTTAAACCCTCTTTATATACAGTGAAGTTGAGCAAATCGAGAGGCATTTCATTGTAAAACCATCCACGGTACAGCCCAAGGAGAATTTGAAAGATCAAAGTTGATAGACCCCAGTTTTGGCTTACTAAAATCAGACCATCACTTGCTGTCCGGATTCGTCTACAGTCTACAGACGAATCCGATGGAGCTTGTGTTTAGTGACTGTAGGCAGCCATTAGTGGGGTACATCAGCCTGTAATCGTATTTATTTATTGTCCAAATGAATTTCAAACCCTCATATTTAGTAAAAGGGAAGGAATCAAGATACAATTCAGTGTACAACCATCCATGATACATATAAGCAAGAAAGTCGAAAGACTGAAGGTAATGGACCTCCGTTAAGTCCGACTTAAATCATACCATCACTTGACTGTTCGCATTCCTCTGTAGGAGAATCCGATTAGCGCTTCTGTTTAGTGACTGGCCGACTGATATCAGACCGTCACTTGCTGTCCGGATTGGAACAGCAAATGAAGGTCTGATTTCAGTCGGCCATAACTGGGGTCTATCACCTTTTAATCTTTCAATTCCCTATGTATCATGGATGGTTAAATTGGATGGCTAAATTGTAGGCCTACGTTGATTCCTTCAAGTTCACTGAATAGGAGGGTTTGATATTCATGTACACAATAAATAATACGTTTAAGGCCGATGGGCCCAACCAATGGCTGCCTTCAGTCATTAAACACAAGCGCTGAACGGATTCGTCCATACGCCCTAACCCTAATCTAACACAGGCTAACCCGAACTCTAATCCACGACGAAACCCAGACACTGACCCCTATTAGTTCCGAAAAGCTACCTAATTCCACGACACCATGGTAGTGTCAATCCTGTGTGCCATCAGAGTGCTTATATTAGGCTGCATTTTACATTCGAAGCTTCGTAATATTCTACTTGAGCCTCGTTCATTTCCAGCTTCACCACACGCTTAAAAACATTGCTCCATACGATTGTGTTCAAAACACACAGCCTTAATACTTCAACTTGTCATGTCAAGTGAATGTCCAGACCTACCCGTCGCCAATAAACCCAATGACGATTAGGTACTTCCGGTCTTCGAACTAAGTTTCTCTATCAACAGGGCCAATGATTTTGCCGTAAGACCCCTGGGCCATCTCATGTCACGGAAATTAGAAAAAAAGTTTTTGTATGGTCAACCTATAATGCCTGGTGTACTCTATAAGTAATTAGAAATCACAACGAATATTGTCATAGTTTGCAAGGCCGCGGAACGCGCGAAAATTTTGGGGGTTTGCAAAGTAAACATTTGGAATTATATATATTGATACAGAGCTAGTCGATCGACACCTTATATAACTTTCATGCATTGTCTTTTTGGTAGTCCTTCATTTTTAAGTTTCACGTCACAAAAAGTGAGGGGGGGGGGGAACTTTTACGTAAGTGTCCCCTTTTCTCAAAAAAGTGTGGGGAAAATGTTCCCCCCTACCCCCCCCAAAAAATCGACGCCCCTGACTTTGTTCATTGCGCAAGAACATTTCCTGAAACGGTTACTAGGGTTTTAATGTTTCCACTATTAGTGGAAAATGCCGTTATCTAGAAAGGACGTTTTCTCTCTTTTCAGTCTTTTTAAATGAAAATCATGTTGTGTATGAGGTTGCATTAACGCCAATCGTGCATTTTCCTGTACCAATGCACGGTCCAGCGTTGATTAACCTTTAATTCTAGGCACCAGAGGCTAAACAACAGCCATACATATAGTGTCGCTTCGCTCAGTGTAATTTTATGTCCCATCCACATGCAGACCCCCCTCCACACACACACACACTTGATCCTGGATCCGCCACTGTTAAGTACGTAATCCTACGGACGCTGTTTTTTTTTTTTTTTTTCAAGCGTACGGTGACACATTGCTGCAAATAAACGAGGATCAAACTAGAATTCTGTTTGGTTTGGTTTATGGATTATGGTTTGGTGAAGGTTAGAGTTAGATTTAGGCTAAGGCTAAGTTAGTCCATTTGCACAGTATACCCACCCGTCACCATACAGTTATAAAGACAGCGCTCGGTACGAATGCGTTCGATTCGGGTGCATAAAAATATGATACGTACCATAAAACTGCATTCCCGCTGCACGTGACCCGACAGTTGCAATTGACTCTCGCGTTTCCGTTGACGTGCTTCTTCCAGCACGTGACGTTACAATTAGTAAGCCGCGCCCACAGCTAGGCCGAGATCAAGTGTTTCAGTGCAACAGTAAAAAGTGGGTAGGTAACTACTCTGGCGAGAGTGCTACACTAATTTTTGCCCGTCTTAAGAGAGGGGGGTGTGACGTCAGTGACAGTACTCTATAAAGAAAGTGACTTTTGATATGAAATAAAATTGGGTTACATAATGAAAATGATTACCAGTCCATTCCAGATTCCCCATCCAACGTTGGCAAAAGTATAGTTCCTCACTGGCATAGAAATAAGAGCGAATCCCGTTAAAAATTGAATGATACCGCAAATAATTTGTATTATCCCAATGGCCCGTCTGACGCTTGATCCCCACAGGATTCCTTCTGTGGTGTTGCGGGTAGTCGGTGACGTCATCACAGCGTTCGGCTGATGCCCACGCACATTGTGCTGGTTGAGAGGTTGCATCTCTTTAACAACAAACGAATTAAATGTTGGTGACATAATGTGTGGTGTAGTAAGGTATGTCGCGTTCAATCAGGGAGTTGTTAGAAAGGTTAGGGTCACCGCCAGGATCTAATAATGGGAGGGGAATACATTGTCATATGTTTATAGAGTGGTTTCACGTTACATCACAAGTGGTAAGCCACGCCTACTGCTGGGAAAAATCAACACTGCTTTAGTGCAACACCTCACAAGTGGGTTAACAGCTGCTTCTCAGCTACACTTAATGCGTACTAGGCCTACACTAAATTTTGCCCGTCAAAAGGCGTGGGGTTGTGACGTAGGTGAAAGCAGTCTATAATCCGACAATAAACTAGCTAAACTGACGTAGGGAAGCATACTGTGGAGTCTGATCGACGGAGTGAGCAAGGCTCAAAGCGAGGGGAGGGGGAACATTGAAGTGCCCTAAGATGCAATGTGGTGCCACAGTTAACATCATTTGATGTCAATTTTGTGTTTCTTTTAGGTGGTTATGGCAATAATGTATCACCTGATGCGCACTGTTTAACACGGTATTCTTTGATTAGCTGTGGCCATTGTATTTTTTCGATTGTATTTTTTTAAAGCTTTGTTTTCTTTTTTCGACAAATACAAAAATACACACTGGAGAAATAATGGAATTTTATTAATAAGTAGATGAAGAAAACAGAACTGTGTTTTTTAACGGTTCTTCCGACTCTCTTGGCGAATGGTTCGCTTCTCGCCCTCAAGTTTTGGCTAAGATCATGTATCATGTTTTTGTTCTTTTCATCCAGTCTAGAATTGAGCCATACATGACAGAGCAATGATGTAAATGATCTGAGGGCCGAGAAGTTGGTCAGGTGTTGTCCTTCAGTGGACGTATAGCTTCTTTGGGAACCAGTTTAAATTTTGGTTTCGACCGTGCTTTATCGGTGTCACTTGATGATCCTTGTTGTCACATCGGACATATTACATACTTTTTCATTTCCAGGGCCAGAAAAAGTTTCCCAAACTTTGTTTTCCTTAAAAGTCCGAGTTTACTGTATTACGGGGTTGAAATAGCAGCGCGCAAAGCGCGTCAAAGGTATTGGTTTCTTCAAAACCCCATTTTAAAATATTGGTCTTGCATTGGAGAAAATTCGGAATTTTATGAAAGAAAAGTTGGAAAACTCTCACTGCAAGTGACCAGTGTTTGTTGATGAGATGTCAAGTATGGCATGTATGGCATACGCTTTTTTCTTTTAATGGAACCAGGGGTAAAGTGCCCCCTCCTGCAGCTATAAACTAATTGTGTTTGGTTTGAATCTGCAAAATTGCGTCGAACGTGAAAATGCAAAATGGTTAGTTATGTACACAATCGTCTTCACCGTGTCTACGAAGGTCTGGATCTGGATCTGGATCTGGATCTGGAAAAATACTGCACAACACTCCTGGTGGAGTCAAACGTGCAGGTCGAAGTGTTATTGTCGACTTGTATAATCAGTGACGGTAAATATCGCACACCCTACAAATAGGAGGCCATAAAAATTTCTCTTAATTGCAATAGAAACACAAAAGCCTAACCATTTGACGGTTAAGGATTAATAGCGTGACATTTTTCATCAAAATAAATTGTGGTATATGGTGCAATCGACTTGTTGTATCCTATTATTTATCCCGTCCTTAGGAACCTCTACAATAATATTAATGTTGATAAATTAGTGCTATTTTGGGGGTTTAAATCAGGACACATGACACAAGGCCTATTATTTAAAATGAATGAAAAGAGATCATCAACCTCGTCAACAAAAAGAAACCTGTTTTTTCGGCAGTTTTAACTCATTCAGAGGGAATTGCCAAACCACCATTTTTGGCAACGTCTGACAAAAAATGTAGTATGTGATTTTACTCCCACAAAGGATGCCACCACTAAATTTGTGGTGCACGAAACTCAGGGACATAAAACAACATGAAGTCTTAACAATATAGAGCCCAACTTCAATTAATCATTACTTCCTTAATTTATCTGAATAAAGCGTGTTACATGTCGAATAAAAGCCGAAGAATGGTAGATTTGCCTGTTAAAAACTTTTTTGACTAAAATGGTGAGTTGTCGATGATATTCACGAAAAAGTGCCGGGATGCGCCAAACTTTCATATAATCATGCTACGGCACCGCAGTCAAAATGTACGTAGCCTATGTCCATGTAGTGTACACGTACACACACACACCTACCCACCATCACACACACCCATGCACGCACACAAACAAAAAACAACTGACTAAAATAAAAAAAAAATCACA
The DNA here is from genome assembly GCA_037179385.1 of Holothuria scabra. Classification (NCBI taxonomy): domain Eukaryota; kingdom Metazoa; phylum Echinodermata; class Holothuroidea; order Aspidochirotida; family Holothuriidae; genus Holothuria; species Holothuria scabra. Next base: position 5,497,573 of record CM074187.1, on the reverse strand, counting down.
CTATTGCCTTACATGCTATATTGACCTCTATTCTAAACTGAAGATTACTGGCATAGCGGTGGATTTCGCGAACTCGAGTCAACCGTCTGAGTAGGGTCGCAAAAAAGGCAAAGTCGGCTAGTTAACTGGTCCAGCCGAAGGTGCTTCAGTCCGGCGCGCAACCGACTTCGTCGACTGGCGACCGATTTTAGTGGCAAGCCTATGCCAAGTGGGAGGAAAGCCGGAGTACCCGGAGAAAAACCCACGTACATCGAGCGGGACTTTAACCCATGCACATGTGAGACACATTGGTACACAGCAGCTGGAGTAGACCACTCTGCCACTCGACGACTCAGGAAAGCCGGAGTAGCATGTACGTATATATAGGTTATGCACGTGACGTCATCGCATTTCAAGTTAATTTTCTCGAAGAGTAAGGGAACAGCAATACTTTTCTTGCTGTAGGAACATCATTTTACATTAAGTTGAACTATGCAAAAGTTAGCGTCACAAATTAGTAGCGTGTCTCCTATATCTGAGATTTAATTTCAACCTTCAGAGTCGTAAAGCGAAGGTAAAAGATACCAAGTTGCCTACTGAGCCGCCTAGCTGTCTGCGTTCGACAGTGCAGCCATGGGCGTCCGGAAGGGGGGGCAAGGGGGGGCACTTGCCCCCCCCTGGAAAATCAAACGTGAAAAAAATTAACTAAAAATTGAAATAAAAAAAAAAAATAAAAATAAATCATTAAAATATCTTCACTCACAGCGTCAGTTTCTACCGAAATATACGGACATTTGACCAGAAATAGCAAAAGAGGAGATGGTATGCTGAATAGTGAAATCGTAATTTTGGGACCATCATTCGTGATATCTATTGGAAATTTGTAATTGCAAAAACTTTGCCAAAATTGTACTAGTTGTCAGGTATGTAGTGTGCATATGGCATCCGACTATTGATGAATGTGTTGGTCTTGCTTTGGTCACGTGCTGATCTCAAGTGGCGACGCGCAAATGTAACTTGGATATACAAGGTGAATGGGGGGGGGGGGTGGTGGGGGGGGGGGACATGGTTCATAATTGGGTAAGGGATATAGGCATACATAGGCTGTTTGACAGTTGTAAGTTTTATCGTGAATAGGCGTGCGAGGCCATGACCGAGAGGCAGATTTCCCTTCAACATTTTTTTACATTGAAAATTCTAAAAATCTAAAAATTACAGACATGAAATCCCTGTTTCAGGGCTGGGTACATGCAGCTTATAACACTCGCCAAGTGCCGTTTCCGGCCATCTGGAGGGTTTGTAAGGCCCAAAATTTTCTTGTACGCTCCGCGCCAACCGATGGTGGCGCTCCGCTTAGATAGTGTACACAATTCAATCATCCATGAATGACCTTGCCCCCCCCCCCCTTGCAAAAATTTCTGCGGACGCCCATGAGTGCAGCTCGTCTATGCGCTGCACATGACCCCGATTTCGTTTGTACGCGTAATGAAAGTACTTTTGGTGAATTTAAAAACGGCGCGTTTTATTCCTTTAGGTTTTTGACACGCGTTACGGCTTACGTTGAGGCTTATTCTGTGCACCCCACACGCAGGCAATCCGTAAAAAGTAGCAATCTGTCAGAGAAAGTGCACACAATGAAGAAACGTCTGGTTGGTCGAAACACTGCAAATTCGTACCTTCATTTTGACCCTGGACTCTAGTCAATAAATTCTTCTAGAGGGCATGGGGAAATTTTCCTCCTCAGATTTTTCCTTGTCCCCCACGCAATAAAGTTACTGGAATGGAAGTGTATGTATGGCCTGTGTGTGTGGGTGTGTGCGTGTGTGTGTGTGTGCTGGGGTGGGTGCACTGGCGTCTGGGTGAACGTGCAATTGATACTGACAAAAATTTTGCCTACATATCCTTTGAGTATGCCTACATCCTTCCGGGCTAGGTCAGGAGTTTCCCATCTACATGTGGTACGCATATCACTAATGATACAAAGTTGCCCTGTCTTGGCAGTACTCGACGTGGTACATAGCGTGCTTTATTTATTTTTCTATAGTTTCTTATTCTCCCTCATGCATCCATCAAATATTTCTGTAGGCTGCACTCATGTAAGCGTTGCCTTCGCGTGCTTGAAGAACCTATAGCCTGCTAATCCTACTCTAAAATTACAAGGTTAGGTTATGATGTACACGACATGCCAAGCAGCAATTATATAGCTTATATAGACAGACCGCTTGTTCGAGTTTTATTCACCCGCAAAATGACTAAATTAACTGAAACGGATTTCACGTTTAGATCTTGATGATGGAATTGTCATCGGAACACTATGTACATTTCTAAAGATAAATCAGTGCCCTATTTCTCCTGATAGCACCGTAGCTAAGGTCCTCCATGTATGACTTCACCAACCGTCCCTATAGTTCACAGCTAAAAAAAGGGGGTTCCCCCTGGGTTTCAACTGCCTGTTCGCACGCCACCTGTTTTTCACTTGTCTCATAAACTGTCCTGTACAGATTTCGCACATGCCAAGGCCTAAAAAATTCAAGCCGGTGGATGATAAATTTCAGTTTGCTTCGCGCGCCCATCCCCTATACAATTACTTCGCCCGTTCATGACTTCACCTGTCGCCCCCCCCCCCCCAAAAAAAAAGCTACACCGGCAAATATGTCATCTGGTTATGAGTGTTATCGACTGGCTGTAAACGGTTGGCGCGTTAGTCTTGTCTCAGTTTCCAACGGTGGTTCATTATGGTATAGGGCAGGGGTGTGCAAACTTATTGAACAAATCATGTTGCTGTGGCCATCTGGGTGGCCTCAGTGGAGCAGATATAGGTGCATACTACTTGGCGTCTTACCGTCACCCCTTTACCCCATCCATCCCCCGCTCGGTTGGCCAATGTGCCATCTATATATACATGCACACACCTGTTATAGAGGGACAGCAAAAAAAAAAAAAAAAATCTATACATTACTATTTCATTTCAATGGTAGTAGTACATTTTATCTGGTAAATATCTGATCATTTTACAATTCACTCATTTTTTTATTGAAGTATAAATTGTATTGCAAACGAAAGCTCAAAATAATGATTGTTTAGATTCTACTTACAAGTCGGTTGGAAATGCCTTTTCCGGAGGCTGTCTGAGGGGTTGTAATTTATCAAAATTTTCTGTACGCTCCGCGCCAACAGATGGTGGCGCTAAGCTTAGTCTTTCGAGCAGAATGAGATATTTCATGCTCAGAATCACGACTAACGTCCCCATTACCCGGTTTCTCTAAGTAAAGCCCCCCCCCCCTTTTGACATGTCTGAAACTGCGCCTGAATGACGTCCATTGTCAAGGGGCAGAATTCTCTATTGATCTCTGCAGATAATGCCACTTACTTAGTGATTTCCTATAAGCTTACCAGTTATATGAGAAATTTTATCGTAAAGTCTTATGTGTAGGCTACCTAACGTGTACATTTTCTCCACCGAACCCGTCGTTACTAACGGGGCTGTGGGACGATCGAATGCTCGTGCGAAGTCTGTTTACTTCGCGAAACTCAGTATTCATTGTGTTACCGTTGTAGCTGTTATTTGTCGGAGAGCCTCAGTTTGTAGGCCTGAGATAACATTGTGTAGCAGCAACTATCTTTGGTCGCCGGGAAATCTCAGACTTGCCAATAGGAAATACAGAATCTTCAGTAATTTCCGAGCTTTTCACATTTCCTTATGTAGGGACCCAGAATCCGAAATTTTCACCAAAAGAATATCCACATTTTGAAAAATTTGCTAAAACGGGGCAAATTAGATCCACTAGAAATGGTGTTTACCCTTTAAAACAAATAAAAAATTTGGGTGCTTGCCCCTCAATGGAAAATTCTAGCAAGTTAACTACATTAGCGTGTTTTCAATTTAGTTTTGTAGTTTTCTCCCAAACAGATACAAGAACATTTCATCCAATGGTACATTTTATCTGGTAATTTTCTGATCAAAATAGCACTGCTTTGATCCTCCTTCTGTATGAGGGTTCCTATTTTTCAAATTTTTTTGTGCGCTCCGCGACAACTAATGGTGGCGCTCCGCTTAGATAGTCTATCTGGCTGAAATTAGGAAGAGAAGTGAACGTTTTCAAAAACTCAAAATAGCGACTGCTTTGATCATCCTTGTAAACCTGGGAAACACCATTTTTGACTGTCTGAGGGGTATGGTTTTTCAAAATTTTCTTTACCCTCCGCGAAAACTGATGGTGGCGCTTCGCTTAGATAGTGGGCCTGTTGTTGTGCACTGTCCTGTACCGCTATTCATTAATGAGGTATAACGGACCTAAGGAGAAGTGGTTGAGAATCGGTTTCAATAGGCTATGTATTAAAATATCATTACAAAAAAAAAATATGTTAACCCATCCAGTGACTTCAGTCATTGTAGCTTTTTCATTGTTTTTTTTTACTATTTTTTGGCCTCCCCGACGAAACTGCGGACCTTCCTCCGACGTGGGGAGGGGAGGATTGTTTCCCGACGGGGGGGGGGGGTACACTCTTAAATCAAAAGAGTGAACTTAGTCACTCTTTGATAGAATGAAAAGTGTAAATTCACTCCATTAGAGGGATAATTCACTCCAAGAGGAGTGAAGTTCACTCCAAAAAGAGGGAAATTCACTAGAGGAAGAGGGAAAATTCACTCTTCCACGAGTGCCTGCAATGATCGCTCTTTTTTTAAGAGTGATCACTGTGGGCACTCCATCAAGAGTGAAACTTCGCTCGTTTTAAAAGATTTTCACTCTTTTTGGAGTGAATTTCAATCTTCTTGGAGTGAATTCTTACTCTAATGGAGCGAATTCACACTTTTCACTCTATCAAAGAGTGACTAAGTTCACTCTTTTGATTTTAGAGTGATAGTAGCCCCCCGCTGCGCCACCTCTGTTGCAGACTTGTAGGTTCAAATCCTACCGGAATCCAGTCCCTTACATGCCTCTGTTGGCTAATCAACACATTTTCCAAGTATAAAACGTTCCTGCGACATTTTCAGCTGGGTCTGCGTCTCTTGTATTGTTAACAAGTATACCTAATTTGACAAACTGATCTTTGCAATCTTGAGGCCCAAATACGATGTTCAAGTCATAGCTACACTACAGTTGTTATGGTTTTACCTATAAAATGGATGGCAATCCTGAAATGGGTAACAAATTAACCAGCCAGATTAGAGTACACTTTTTACGTTGGTTGAGGGACTTACGGTTCCCTATGTTAAATTACCCCTTCGTAATCTCACTCAGGCAGTAATACTTCTTCTACTACTTCAGTTAGTTCACTTTGCAACGATAGGGCATAGATCATTGGCCTACTGTATTATAACAAATGAAGGCTGTGTAATATTGTATTTCAATGTTTCATTTGTACATGTACACTAACATGTTCATAAAAGTTCATTTTTTTCCATTTATTTCAATGGCTGTAAAATGTTGTTTTATCTCTAGCCCTAAATTTTCTTTTTCATTTATTCTGACTAACATAGAATACTTATTACTTTCTTTCTTTCTTTCTTTCTTTCTTTCTTTCTTTCTTTCTCTTTCTTTCTTTCTTTCTTTCTTTCTTTCTTTCTTTCTTTCTTTCTTTCTTTCTTTCTTTCTTTCTTTCTTTCTTTCTTTCTTTCTTTCTTTCTTTCTTTCTTTCTTTCTTTCTTTCTTTCTTTCTTTCTTTCTTTCTTTCTTTTCTTTCTTTCTTTCTTTCTTTCTTTCTTTCTTTCTTTCTTTCTTTCTTTCTTTCTTTCTTTCTTTCTTTCTTTCTTTCTTTCTTTCTTTCTTTCTTTCTTTCTTTCTTTCTTTCTTTCTTTCTTTCTTTCTTTCTTTCTTTCTTTCTTTCTTTCTTTCTTTCTTTCTACACTTATGAAATTTGCTACCAATGCACCAAAAAATACTTATGACGTGCCCATGCATATCTCTTTATAGCTCTTATGTCAAAAAATCATTCTTTTAATAATAACAATGATAAAAATACGTAAGTGTTATGTACGTTATATCTGTTTATATGCATAACATGTATGAGGTACGATTTCACGGAATAATCTTGTCTCTTTAACCGTACAATTAAATGACGAGTGTTAGTCATTTTTTATGCTCTTTCATATGAGTCCATCTTTCGTTTGAAAATTGATCATTGTTCATTATTAATATACTCACACAATTGATCTTTCCACTTCTAAAATGTACAATTGCATCACCAGGGTGTAAATATTGTATAATATCATTTGACGTAACTTTTTCTCCTTGAGTACATACTGTATTATCGATTATTTTACGTGTGCCTTTGTTTTGCCTGTATTGCTACATATATTGTGTAAAAAAATATTTGATGAAACAATTCATAAGAGTTTATATCCGAATTAATATATGATTGTGTTAAGTTGTCAATGTTTTGCATCAAACTTTGCTTTTCTTCATGACCCTCGACTAAACGGTGTTACTCTGAATTCTTTTGTTATGAAATCTTTCCTGTGTCTTCCTTCTAAGACTTAAATACCGCGGTTACGTCATTCATCAAGTTTGACCCAAACGCTGACCTCCTTGACCTTGCTACAGTATCCTCAAAAACTTTAAAGCGACTATGATAATAAGATATTTGTCAAACTTTTATCGACCAAAGTGATGTTACTTACTACTTACAGAAAAGCCGAAATACTCCGGGTAGATATTATCCTACCAAACCATTTCTTACCTTGATTGGAAAAATGGGATTTTCGGGTTATGTATGCTTCTCGCCAGGTACTGTCCGATATGATTTGTTCAAATGACCGGTGCCGTTGGTAAATCTGCTTGACGCTCTAGTTCTTGTGAAATGAAATAGGGTGAACTACCAAAGCAAGGTTTCTAGGCTAAGCAGACTTAGCCAAATTTCCAAGATCACATGTACAACACGTTAGCAAAATGCACCTCAATAATAAAACTTCAGCCAATGATCATGGGCCTGGAAAGGGGGTTTCCCATGAAAATACAGGGTAACTATAGTTAAGCTCCACTGGCCGTACATCAAAGAACGGTTCATGATGAAAGCATGGATAAACAATAGAAAAGTATGAACAACCCGTATATATGGTTTTACCGTTGTTACTACTGTTTTTCACCAAAACGTCAACTACTATATTACTCTTTTTACAGACCCTTAAATTTCGTAGCCCTACTTTACTTACACGAACTTTACTTCAAAAGGTAGCATATGCGGCACCAGGTTGCATGTTAGGATACCCAATTTCTCACAAATTTTCAAAGGGGAATGGCTGTCTCTGCAAGCCCCCTCCAATTTTTTTTTTAATTCCTAAAATTGGCAATTTTGGCAAAGTCCAAATTTTACTTGGAATAGACACACTGTTAGCAACACACTGTTAGCAACAGTTGCCCAGTTGCCTCTGAGGACATCTACCTTTATAAGAATTCTAAAAAAGGAGGGACCCATCCCTTATACTTCTTCCCCGGCCGGCATAGACGTAAGTGACAGGGGGCATGGAAGCGGAGTTTTAAGGTACGGTGAGCAATAGTTTGTCATTTATCATGCAAGAGATGTTAGGGTAAAATCATTAACAGTCGGGAGTTCGAGCAGTCACACACAATTGCATCAATTCAGCGGATCTTGAATTAAGCCAAGAGTCACAACAGAGAAACATTAGCATTATATCAATTCCGCTGTATAGTTTCCCCGAAAAGGATAAAGACCATTTACATAATAGTGGTAAAACATTTTATGTGGTAGTATTCTCATCAATTAGCATGTTGCTGGGGTTTTTTTTTTTTTTTTGCAAATAAAAGCCAAACATAAAGATTGTTTAGATTCTCCTTTTAAGCATGGAAACGCAATTTTCGGCCATCTCAGTGAAGGGTCGCAATTTTTCAAAATGTTCTCCACTCCCCGCGCCAACTAATGGTGGCGCTCCCCTTAGATAGTCTCTCCGGCAAATTTACATTTTTTCGGCTCGAATATGTTTTAATAAGTTTCTGTTCCCTTTGCAGTTTGCGAACTTATTTTGAAGTGATCATTTTATTGCAAACGACAAAGAAAGATGGCGACATGCTAGACATTTCGTAAAAGTCTGGAAAATGCTATTTCCGGCCATCTTAGAGGTTTTATTTATCGAAATTTCCCTACTCTCAACTAATGGTGGCGCTCCGCTAAGATAGTCTTTTTAGCAATATGAGATTTTGTGGCCAAGAAAAAACAGCAAACTGAAATGCTTCCGTTCTGCTATGCCGTTCAATGTTCTTTTATGTCTGCCCCTAAAAGTATGTACATTTTAGGCTTCGAAAGGTTAGGTAAATGGCATAACATTACATATAAAAACACAAAATTTTCAGCTTTATCCTCATAAACCACCACGACTCAAAATTTAACACAATTCCTGTCAAAGTCGAAAATCTTGCACCATTTTGCAGCTAGGCTCCTTAAAAAGGCCAAAAATTTTCAAAGGGGGAGTGTCCCTCCCCCTTAGACCACTCCTCCATGCCGGCGATCACTCAACTTACTGCATGCCCCCCCCCCTCCCGTCAGAGAAATCCTGCCTACGCCACTGGTCCTGATCAAAAATCGAGAGATTAATGGACACGTATGATTCGCAAATATAAATTTCTGCATGATATTTTTCATGTGCTACAATTAACTGAAATAACACTTCCATCTTCAAACAGGGACAGTACATACTGCACACGACATATTTCTTCTGCCATAGGTGGAAAACCCGGGGTATGGTGGAATATCCTCCCCACTCCTAACAAGGGAGGATGGACTACATAATCATCCTCCCAGATTTTTAAACGATTGATGAAAATTGTATGCCACTTATCATTTTTTTTTAAAGTCTTAACTTTACATCCAAAAAGTCGGTTCGTCTGGTCTTACAAAATAAACATCTATCTACATTTCCTGAACTCTGAATCTACGAAATCTTCCCTCCACCCATAATCCGTACTCTCACCGAGATGTTAGCTGAATATGAGAGCCCTTATTATACGATTGATCTGAGCATCTCAGTGAACACAAGATATTGATACGCTTAGTAACAACACAAAACCGCCCTTCGATATGAACAAGGAGTTGGTTGGCATCGAGTGACCTTCGTAAAAGGTTTTGGTCACCTACAGTTGGTATTAGGAGTACACTCAAGTAGCCTAAGGTGCAAGGGAACTACACGCCCGCTTAGCGGACAAGCGCATTAAGTCACGTCACTTCTGTTACTCACATAGGGTGAAAATAACGAGAAGGAGGTTCTTTTTGTTATTTTTCGTTTTCCGAAGAAAATATTTTTCGTTTATAAAACAGATAGCTAACCTGCATCGGTATACGTCGTTGCATGTAGGTCGATATGCCCAATTAACGTACACCATAGAAATTCTAAGTTTCAGCTGGTAGGAGCACACCTATGGAAACGCGTTGTTCAAAACATGAGCAACCGTAGGGCCACGTGACATCCGAATGTAGTTTTATGGGGTGACCATATTTTTGTGCACCCCAATCGAACGCAACTGTATGGGGCGCTGTTTTTATAAGGGTATGGGGACATGAGTACGTTGCTGCAAATTAATGAACGCTGGTCAAGCAGTGCTGTGCCGGCTGGATACAAGTTTGTCCTTTGCTTTGGCAATTTTACAACTGTTTTAACTGATTGTAACAGCATACGCTACATCTATGAAGAATTACAGCAGTGTTGAGCTGCAAGGCTCTGATTGTTCTGGCCATGTGCAAAGGCTCAACTTTCAAGGGCGGATGTAAGGAATTTTGTTTGGGGGAGGGGGAAACTCAACTTGAGACCAAGCCGTCTCAAATAGTATCAGGGGGATGTCGTGCAAAAAATTTTTTGGGGTGGGGAGGGGCATGAGAAGTGGTGACTGACTGGCCGAAAGACTATCTAAGCGGAGCGCCACCATCAGTTGGCGCGGAGCTTACAGAAAATTTTGAAAAATCGCGACCTCTCAGATAGCCGGAAATTGCATTTGCCATGCTTAGAATTTAAGCAGTCGTTATTTTGAGCTTTCCTTTGCAGTAAAATCTTCATTTTTATAAAAAGAAAGTAATCAAATTGCAAAATGATCAGAAAGTTACCAGATAAAATGTACTGGCTCCTTTATAGGACGATGTGACATTTTATCATTTTCTTTGTCGCAAAGTAAAACCTCCATTAAAAAGAATAGACCAGAACCAATTTTTTGTTTAATTTGGTAAAGACGAACATACTCTAAGCACTCTGGTGAAGTTTTCATTCCTTTCTCATGTTCGGTTCTCGAGATATTAGCAACTGAAGTTGACTTATTTTCTACAAAAGGTAAACTTGAACCAAGCAGGTGCTATGTCATGTATTCAAATTGATGGTCAATGTTTTGTTTTGTTTTTTATTTATTTTTGATCCTGCTGTTTGATCTTGAATTGATTAGGGGTGCTATCTTGCCCTTAAGGCAAATTAAGTTTTTAAACTTCCATTGCTCGGGATGCACTTATGGTTACAACATATGGTGTTAAATTTTAGAGAAAAATAACTAAACATTTCCATCAATGTGAATACATGACATCACGTCTACTTGTTGCAAGTTCACTCTTTGTAGAAAATATGTCAACTTCAATTCTAAAATCTCGAGAACCAAACATGGGAAATGAGTAAAAATTTCCCCAGTAAGTTATGTCTACAATATGTTCCTCTTCAAAATATCAAACATAAATTTGGTCTGGACTTTTTGGTTTCAAGGAGCTGCACACCGTTGGAAATAAATTGAAATCATAACTTTTCGAATCATATTAACTCATATGACCAGTGGTCGAATGAGCCTGTAAACCATGAACCGGTCACACAGAAATATTGATAGCGCTACTAGCACCAATATCAGTACTGATTCAGTACTGCTATTGGTGCTGGTAGCGCTATAAACGCTTCTGGGTGGCTGGTACTGGTCCAAAATTTTGATACAATTACGAACTATATCCTTGACAATTACGCATTATTTTATACTTTATAAATAATTTATGACATTTGTATGAGAGAGAAGGCTAGGATAGTTTGCCCAGATTAAAAAAAATGCTACTTTTTATTCATGTCATATGGAATAACGTTATTTTTGGAAAATTGAAGACCATGCTTTGGAAATGTTTGCCCCTCTGCCCCTATGGCGAGCCGCTAATGACAACTTTGTAACACTCTGTGAGTTCCATACTTTAACCAGTTCACTCTTCTCCAGGATCGTTACAGTGCTCTTATCCCTTGCACAATACTGAGAATATCTAGGATTGATATATTGATGACGTTAATATGGATAGAATTATCTTCTTGTGTCCATTTATATTTTTGAAAGAGGTCTTTGGGACTAGCAAATAGTGTAGGCCACCTGACCGTGTGTAAATACATAAAGTACGCACATCCTCACCCTTTCATACACAAACACACACACACCTACACACACATATATATGATTTCCAGGAAACCTTTTGAAGAGGATGAATCAAATACCCCCTTATTCTTCGTCAATCTCTTCTGCTGTTCAACGTGTCTCTTGGAGTAAACAACAAAAGGTCATCTGACTCAGCGGGTTATTAGTAGTTAATGCTCTTTGGGGGTAAAGGATGATGGTTTGTTAAAGAAAAGAGGGATAAAAAAAGAAAACTAGTTCATTTTCTGTTCAAACTTTCACACATATTTGTCAGTTTGTGTTCCTCATGACAGCTTATTGCAAAACAACTCACTAATGGCTAATAAAATGATAATTATTAGTAAATAATGTGTGGTAAATGTGTTCCAGACTGTACCTGTAATTCGTGTTGGCATATTTTCTGGTTTCAGAAGAAATTATCTCAATTAGTTTTGAATGACATTAACTCTATAACCAACGAATCTTGATATAAAGCACTGGTGCGGGTGTTTTAATTGAAGCCTCTGGAGTGTGTTTACTGCAAAGCTGATGGCGATGTCGCTGCGTGTGTGCACAGCCCCGTAGTGCAGATACTTTAGATTAAGTTGTTCTAGGCTCGGCTAAGGCCGACTGGGTGGACATGTACAACTATCCTAGTGGAAGGGATTTCCCTTCGCTTTTGGAGAAGTATATGAATATAATTGTTCCAAAGTCAATTCGACTCTCTGGCGAAGAGCCTCGAACAAAACTTAAAACACTCCCAATCGAAGTTTTACAGCTACCTGCACAATTGACTATATGCCTCCATATATCTCGGGGTGGTGATAGTTAACGTTGAGCAGGATTTCACTTCCCGAGTGTTCGTACATGGGTAGATGCGCACTGTTTAACAAGGTGTTTCTTGTTTGGTTGTTGCCATTGTATTGTATCGATTGTATTCTTTGTTAGGGTTAGGGATCAAGGCTATTGTTAGCCAGTAAGGAAATTTCTTTTTAAACAGTGCGCATCGCCCCAGGGAATTTCCCAAGTAGACAGAAACAAAACTGCTCAGAATCTCGAAAGCCCGTTGAGGATGTTTTCTGCTTCATTATTAAGCAAAAAAAAAATAAATAAATAAAAAAAACAGCGACCAGTGAGCATTGATCATCTTTAAATTGGCATAAAGAGTTACTGAGACAAACTACAGAGATGACGTAAAGTGCTCATCGAAACTGAGAAAAGTTTTTCAACAAACGATTTAAATGTCTATAGGAGTCTAAATACTATAGCATTGGTTGTTGGTCTAAACATAACACACAGAGTAACATGTTGGTCAAGTACAATGACTGCCTTCTTTATGACTACTTAATAAAGCTGTAAAAATAATATCCAGAGGATAGTTTTCAAGTGGGTATGGGGGCCGATATGGTAGGGCGCAGGACAATACCCCCTTTTGGAAATACACTGACAAGATTTTTACACAGGTTATTTTGCCGCAATTGACCGTGCCCACATATTTGAATACAGTATGACTATGACGTCCATGCATGGGACCATTTGTAAGAAAGGGTATACGTGAACCGTCATCCCTTCCCCATGAAACAAATGTATGACAATTTCAGTCTTTAAAATAAATGCCAAAAGCATTTCAGTGCAATGGAATCCAGTATATTATGCCCATTGGTCAAATATTGAGCAGAAAGAGAGTCCGCGGCTCAAAGTGAGTTGTTGGGGTAAATACCTGGCATGGCGATCGCTGCTTCAGGTTTGAAAAAGCAGACCACAATATTGTTAATGAAATCTATATACATTGCCTGTTAAAATGTCTATTTTATCTTCCTGCTATTTTTATGTAACTTTGACAAATCTCGTATGGTTGAATTAGAGTTTTTTAAAAAGCATTTTTTAGATTTCTCTTTACCTTATTTGCATGTAAACAATTTATGCACTAACTTCATCAACTTGGAGTCAACAACATCCCTTTATACAAGAGGACATGTTGCTTTGATGAGTGTACAGAAAGTTCGCGGAAATACGTTTACGCTGGTCATGTGCACTTATAGTTTCATTGTGATAATGTAACGTACCTTACACGTCTACAACGGGTTGATCATCATTTGCATTTGGGGTAAAAAAACCGGCCGGATATCGTTGGTGTTATACAATTATGGTACTTTGTTAACATCGGGTCCGGTTAATAGACCTTACGTATATGATGTCACGGAGAAAAAAACCAAGCCCTCATTTGGAGGCAAAACAAACGAACATCGACATCTGATTTACCAACCAGTCGAATACGCGCATAGTGTACTACATGTGAAGGGTGAATTCTTATACGTGCGACCTCTTGTTCCATTGTTTTACCTCCAATGACGACTGTGTGTCGTCAATGCATAGGTTCGATGCTTCCTATCGTGGTATCACAGTTCGCCCATACAATATAAATATCTAGAACTATATCTATGTACATCTGTCAAATGAATATACAGTGACGTCATTCTCGTCACTCTCTCGTGCAGGCGCGGATCCAAGAGGGGCTTTTACGGTCTCATCCCCCTCCCCTTATCGTCACATCAACAGTAACAAATGCACTAAAATAAACATAATGTTTATCTACGGAAATAGTCAAAGCGCCTATTTCGGCTCATCTTTTCCCTCACAACAAAAAACTCAAATACACGAACATCGCATGATATTTATTCCGGGTGAATAAGCTATATCCACTTACTTTCCTGCCACCTTGCCATCACCACAACAGGGAGTTGCAAATCCCTGGTTACAACAACAAGATGGCAAGTTCGTCTGACCTCAGTTTCCGACGATGGTTCATTAGGTAGCGGGCCAATAATTGTAAGTCCCATTGACTAACACACTAAATTAGGCTACTTCCGTGCCCCCTAGATCCCAGTAGAAGTTTTCCATAAGGACCTGCCACCCGGCTTTCTAATCGAAGCACACAATCTTAGCTTTCACGGCACTTTCAAATTTCCATACCATGACCATTGAAATTTTGAACTAGAACGCCTTAAATGAAAGGTACGTTTCCCACCATAATAGCTACTCAAAAACGGCATTTCAATAAAAAAATAACAATAAAATTGGTCAAATTGCCTTGAATTTTGCAAAAAATGAAACAACATCCCATAAAATTTTTAAGGCACTTTGTCTGTCAGTAAACATTTACACAGGCACGAGTATTGGAGTTAGTGGTCCGCTACCATTGTAGTGTAGAGCACGGGTGTGCAACCTTTTGGACCAAATCATGTTGCTGTGACCATCTGGGTGGCCCCAGTGGAACAGATAGTTGAATATTAGGTGGCGTCTTACCGGCACCCCTTGCCGCTTTACTTCCTTCGTGAGATTGACCAACCCCCCCCCCTTCGTGAGATTGACCAATGTGCCAAGACCTACATGCACACCCCTGGTATAGAGGGACAGCGATCAAAAACAATCATGTCGGAGAAAAACGAAATGCATCTAAAAATTTCCAAGTATGTTGAAAGTGTCAATTATGATGTAACACGTAAGAATTGAAGCCCTTGTAGTTGTTGATGCTGACAACGGAGAATTGGGCTATATGTTGATTTTGACTTCCATTTCGTCTCCCAACGGTATGTTTGTATTTGATGCATACGGTTTGTAGGTATCAAGTGTGCAGGAACCGTTGATATGGAATCGTTGTTTGTTGGCTAGAAAATAATTTGCCCTCTTCTTTGTTTGGGATGCATATAATTAATTATTTATGTACAGGTTGCTACCTTGCACGGTAAACAGTGGCGGAGCTGTCATATGGTAAGAGGGGGGGGGGGGGGGGGGCGACATACCAAAATCGTCTGTCGGCGCCCTTTTTAGGTTTTGAACACACTCCACTCTTGCACATTATTGGCAAAAGACGTAATTTAACAGCGTTGTTTTGAGGCCCAAATAAGACAGCAAAATGCTCAAACAGATACCATTAACTGTACTATCTGCACATTATTCTCATGAAAATTGTCATCTTCTGTAATATATAGGGATAGGCTTTGCCGAAACGTATCTTCATGCTTTATACGCACTAATTTATGTTGACGCCGTGCTAAGTTAATTGCTTTCACACCGAGGGTGATTATAAGCTTACAAAATACACAGACTGACATTAAATTCACCCTCCCGGCAAATAAAAGATGTTGCAAAGGACGCATCAATAATTGTAGCGCAAATAGTTCTCTTGTTGTCGGGGATAATTGTCAACATAGACAATAAAAAGAGTTTATAAAGATAACAAATAGTTTCCACAACATTTCTCAAAAACATTTGAAGAGGTTCAGGTTAAAATAAAATAAAACTGCTATCCTAGTGGCAATAATTTAAGAGTTTCAATGGGCAGTTTCCATTTTGCTTTTCTTCAAGCTGTGAAGTGACCATTCTCATGCTAAATGGCTGTTTCTGACACTGCACGATAATCCCATGAAAATGCTTATTTCTTAACTTTCGTGGTCTCAAAAGCCAGAAAATTGCACCTAATAAGCCTAGGTTAAGGCGCCTTATATTTATTATGAATTCGGTATCTAGAGAGCCAAGCAGACCTTTTGCCTTCAAGTGGCTATTTCTTGCAATGTACTTAATTAATGGTTATTTCAGAGTGGTCAAATGATGTAAATAACATCAATTATTTTTTCTTCGTGTACTTATCTCGATTTCCAGATACCAAAAAATGTACACCTTACGGTGATTTATTTCCATAAATTTTCCCCCTGAAAGATTGCTTGCTATTTGGCTCTAGCAGGTTTAATCTTTGTCTTCACAAAGTAGCCCATTAGTACGTTAAAATCTTGAATCGAAACCTGACAATAACACAAAATGTAATGACCGCCTTCATATTAGAAACATGGGCGTCCGCAATCAAGGGCAAGGGGGGACTTGCCCTCCCCTGGAAAATAAAGTACCTGTAAAAAAACGAAGAAAACATAAAGAAATTGGAAAAACGTGTCAGCCCCCTCCCCAAAAAATGTCCTTAGACTGCTAGAACCGCGCCTGGCGTTACTGTGTACGTCACTTGAGGCTAATTCTGTGCACCCCATTCGCAGGCAAGCCCTAAAAAGTAGCAAACTGTTAGAGGGAATGCAATAAGGAAAAAACGGCTGGTAAGTCGAAACACTGCAAATTCGTACCTTCTTTGGCCTCCATGCCCTAACACCTCCCTTGTCGGACGTTCCGCCATTTTGACTTGGACTCAAGTCAATAAATAACCTTAGTCACATAGCTTGGGGCAAAAAAAACAACATCAACACAAGCAAATGCAGACAGTTGATTTGTCAACCGGTCGAATACTTGCAAAGCAGTAGCGGAGCTAGGAATTTCGGTCAGAGGGGGCGAAAATGGTCTGCAGGGGTGCTTTGAAGGAGTAAATACCCTGAGCCTCAGCACGATCGAAGCCACGGCTTTTCATGCTTTCCATTTGATTTTCCGCACCTGGTAGAAGACTACTTTGACATTTCTCCTCAACAAGTTTTTCTATTAAAACATGTTTAAATTGTCTATCTATTGGCCTCCACGGAGGAAAATTCGGGGCTAAATTCTTTAGGGGGAAAACTCCGCGCCAACATGAGTTGACGCGAAGCGCAAGAAAATTTGGCCCAAAATGCCTCTAAGATCGCTGGAAATGACATTTTTAAAGCCTATTTACCGTATATAAATAGGGAAAACACTGAGTGAACTGTTAAGAAATATTGATGTTAATTTTTCTGCGTCTTTTTCTTTATGTTTTCTTCGTTTTTTCAGGTTTTTTATTTTCCAGGGGAGGGCAAGTTCCCCCTTGCCCCTAACTGCGGACGCGCATGTTTCTATCCCTCTCTTTCATATTCTAGCATGAAGGCGGTCATTATATTCTGTGTGTTACTGTCAGGTCTCGATTTAAGATTTTAAAGTAATAACAGCAAGGCTACTTTGTGAAGATAAAAATTAAACCTGCTAGAGCTGAATAGCAAGCAATCTTCCAGAGGAAAAAAGTTTTGGAAATTAAACACCGTAGGTGCATATTTTTGGCATCTGGAAATCAAGATAAGTAAACGAAGAGACGTGAATTGACGTATTTTGCATCATGTGACCACTCTTAAATAGCCATTAATTAAGTACATTTAAAGAAATAGACAAGACAAGAGGTGTGCTTGGCTCTCTAGATACCGACTTCATAATACATAAAAGTAGCCTAAACTTAAGCTTATTTGATGCAATTTTCTAGCTTTTGAGACCACAGAAGTACAGAAAAAAGCATTTTCATTGGATTATCGTGCAGAGTCAGAAACAGCCATTTAGCATGAGAATGGTCACTTGAAGAAAAGCAAAATGGAAACTGCTCATTAAAGCTCTTAAACCATTGCCACTATGATGACAGTTTTATTTTATTTTAACGTGAATTTTCTCATCAAATGATTTTGAAAAGTGTTGTGGAAACCATTTTGGTATCTTTACAAACTAATTATTATCCCCGACAACAAGAGGGCTATTTGCGCTACAATTATTGTTGCGCCCTTTGCAGCATCTTTAGTTGTCCGGGAGGGTTAATTTAATGTCAGTTTGTGTATTTTGTAAGGTTATAGTCACCCTTAGTATAGAAGCAATGAAATTAGCACAGCGACAACATTCATAATTTAGTGTGTGCATGAAGATACGTTTCGGCAAAACATACCCCAATATTACAGAATATGACCCTTTTCATCAGAATAAAGTGCATCTAGAACAGTTACTGGTGGCTGTTTGGGTATTTTGTTATCTGGGCCTTAAAACAACGCTATTAAATTATGTTTCTTGCCACAAATGGTGCAAGAGTAAAGTATGTTAAAAACCTAAAAAGGGCACCGACAGACGATTTTGGTCCGTCGGGGGGGGGGGGGGGGAGCGACCGCCCCCTCTGACCATATGACAGCTTCGCCACTGTTGCAAAGTCTGTTGCACGTGCAGGGCAAATTCTTATGCGTGCGGTCACGTGTTACTTTGTTTTCCCCCACATATAACGTCAGTGTGTCGTCAATGCACAACGTCTATTGCGTTAACGTGTGCTTGGACTGGAATTGAAAACTTCAAAGCTCAATTTTTGTACTATTAGTTTCAAATGAGAAATCAAATCAGCCTGTATAATTTTTTAAAATTCGGGACATATTCCGGCAGCTTATGCAAAAGAATTGCTCTTGGGCCTCACTTTATAGTCGGCTTACACAAAGCAAAACCTACAGTTGGGCCTAATATCAGAATTATGTTGAACATCATTTGAAAAAACTCTCAAGGGAGAGGGAATACCATCCCCATAACTGTACACCCTTTCAAATTTCTGACTACGTCGTCACAAGGAAAACAGGCATTTTTCTGAAAATGATGGGAAAACATGGAATTTAATATTGGAACTTGTTTCAGTAAATCGTATTTTTAACCAGAAATACTTGTTCTTGTACCCATTAAAATGTACTCACGCCAAGGCTTTTGTTTGATCCATAACCGAGGTACAATTAGCACACTATCCTTAAATGGACAATAAGACAGAATGTATGCTCCAGTAGACTCGAACATTGGAGGAAAATAAAAATAAGCAAAATATTCTTTTATGGTTTGGTTCCTTTTTATCTCTGTGATTTAACACGCATATTCAATGTAAACTTCCTCTTTCCACCTCAGCCTACCTGCATGATACACATTGCGGATTCCATTATACACCGTTCGTCCGAATTCCAAAGTCCCAAGCATTATGTACAAACAACTTGAATATTTTTTTTTCATGTTCCATTAGACCTTGAGTACTTGTGTTACAACCGATAATGTAAAATTTAACCGGTAATGAAAAAACGACCGATAATGTAAAAAAAATTCCAATAATGTAAACAATTTTTGAACCGATAATGTAAAAAAATTAACCGATAATGTGAAAAGATCTTTGAACTGATAATGTAAAAAAAATACCGATAATATAAAAACTGTTCAAACGAGGGTCTCTTATGGTCCCACCTATAGGTGTGTATATTTAAGAGAGTTCATGTAGGTCGGCAGGTTAGCTGACAGGCGGCAGGCGGGCAGGACGGGCAGGGCGGGCAGGGCGGGCAGGGCGTGGAAGCAAATAGGTTCGTGGGTGGGTGCGTGTGTACATGCGTATGTGCGCGTGTATACCCTGTGCGAATTTACTGGTGTATACACTCTTAACACAGTTGGGCAAACATAGCACATGCTACATTGTTGGGGAAGAAAATCGCAGAAGGTTGGGCGAAACATCACGATTTTGCCTTTATATTACATAAATTTTGTCCAATAATTTAACGAAGTTTGCTAAAAATGTTTCATGGGCTATGTTTCCCCAACTTTGGGTAATATTTGCCCATCTGTTCTTGGATTGTATGATTGACTATGTTGTGTCTGAGTGTAGCCTTCATCACAGGAGTAGCCAGTTATTTTTAGGGGTTAATTTTTACATTATCGGTTGTAACAACTTGAACCGCACTACGATATTCGTAATGTGATATAATCATGGTGTGCTACTTGCTTTATCATGTTTTATTGAGCTCTTTGAATTAATGGGAAATGCATGCTGAATGGGAAGTGTTTCCTTCATAAAACTATCCTGCTAAAAGACTGACAACGAGTTGTTTTTCTAAGTATGAGGACGATGTTAGATTAAGACCCTCTCACAAGAAATTCTGTCCAAATTAGCTTTTTCAGCTTTCCTGTAGTTTGGTGTGTAATTGGGGAATTTGCAAAAGTATTAAGTTAGTTTCTACTTCAACTTCAACCTTTTTTGCATGTCAATATCACATGTGTCATTTGAATGAATTTTAAACAGAGTATAACAAATTTCACATCACACTAGTCCCTCAATATTCATCACAATTTTCTTAAACACCTCTTAATTATTCATGATGTAATTGCAAACTAAATTGTACTGCAAGGTTTTCGATATTGCTAGATTGTGATGAGAGTTGCCATTTCTTTGAAAGAATTTACTAAGCCCAGTGGCGTCGCCAAACATTTCTTTCTGGGAGGCACACAAATTTTGCAGGGGGCAATTGCTAGACTTCACTCACGGCTCCGGAGGCGAAAAGAAACGCAAGTCCCTACCGGAAGGGGTCCAGGGGCCCGGGTTAGGGCCCTGGTTGTGTCCAGGGGCAGGGCCCCTGTGGGTGTTCAGGGGACCGTGAGATCCCCGAAAACTCATGGGTTTTAGGGTGTTTGTGATGTATTTAAGTCTTTATTTAAGGGTTATTCTATTGACTTAACTCTGGTCTAAAAATTACCTTTAGGGTAAATTCAAAATAAGTCTTTTGGTTAAAAAAACGCTAGCGAAACTTCTACCAAGAGCGAATCCGACTGACATTTTGAAGAAGGGGAACTGAACTAGAAAGAGAAAAAACTTGATGTTCAGTTAAATGTGATTCTCGATGTAATCATGCCTGAACGGTTACCTGAGCTGTGCACCATCTTTAATTGGAGTTGTTGGAAGTGTCCAGCAAATTTTGAAAAAAACGCAACGAAAGAAAATTACCTTTTATTGTCAAAAGAAGAACCAAATATCGTAGTCACACTTAGACTACAGTTTTTTGAAAATCCCAAATCTCAGTGGGGGGGGGGGGGGGGAGGCACACGCGGGGCACAAGGTGGGCACAAGATTCTCTAGGCCTGCCCTCAATTGGTGACGCCGCTGATTAAGCCTATTACATTAACAAAACTAAGGCGAGTATGGTATTTACATATCAACCAAGTTTTAATGTGTTGTCTCTATCAGTTCACGTTGATAGACGACAGAAAACACTTAAATATTACACTCTAAAAATGATGACCTAACCTGGGCATAAAATTACTCAACCGTTAGTTCCGTATGCTACCTGACCGGAATTGGGTAAAAATCTGTCCAACTTTGTGGTTAAGTGTTTTAATCATTAGTTGGGCAAAAGAAATTACCCAACCATTTCACCCAACTTATTTTGACCAACGAATGGTTTGAATTACCCATCACATTTGCCCAACATCTGTACTGTTGGGTTCTTTTTGGTTTCCCATATAATCACACACATAATGATATGATTTGCATTTAAAGGACATTTCACAAAAACCATAGAATTTACATCGTTTGCCCTCCAAGAGTGTTTGGGAGCACCAGTGACAATGCTTTTTCTAAAGTCCTGCCGAACCCCTGGCAAACGGCCGTTCGGCGAAACCAAAACTTTCACTGCTTCCTGAAGAAGATATTTCGTCCACTGAAGGACAATACGTAACCAACCTCACGAACCTCAGACAATTTTCATCATTGGCCTGTCATGTATGGATCCATTCTGGTTTGGATGAAAAGAACAGATACTACACATCATCTTAGCCAAAAGGCCGAGAAGCGATCACCAGTGACACTAGTGAAAATGCACTTGGTAAAGCCTACAATCTTGGACAAAACTGTTGGGACACTTTGCCATAATATTCTTGAATTTCAGTTCAAAGGCTTACATGAATTCCCCTCCCAAGCCCCACCTTTCAATGTTGCGCTGAAAGAGTGACTGTATGCCGTGAATAGGCTAACTGTGGTCAACATTGCGAAGGGGAGCGGGGTGTCCCAGGGAGTTTTGTCCAAGATTGTCTGAGCTCCACGCGTATTATTTACGAGAACAAATTCAATAGAAAATGCTTCATTTTTCGAGCCGACTTTTTGGGAAAAGTTTTATCGGAGGCTTATAGGTCTGAGGATTTTAGCATAAAGAGTTAGTAGCATAAAGTGTTGTTATAATGTGTTGTTTGGTTCATTTGTATACATTTATTTAGAGTCGGGACGAAAATAAAGAATAGACTGTTGCAGGTATTCTTGGGGAATTTGCATCTCGTAAGCCATGGGCAGAGGTACGGGCGGAACGCCTACCAATTCCTCCTCGTAATACAGATGCAAAACCAGTTAAAACATATTTAAACTTGGAGGAGGCAATTTTAGAGCCAATAATTTAACATTTGAAATATGCAAAGAGACTTTTGAATATTTTTCAGGCCCGGGAAATTGCCAGGATACGTTCTATTCCGATAGATAGTATATATATACATATAACCAAAACAATTTCTTGGATAGAAAACTCTGACTCCTATTGCAAACTGGTGTTAAGGAGAGGAGATTTTAACTGAAAGAGCGCCACGATCTACCATGAAATGTTAAAGGCACATCTGAGATCCAAGCTTTTAAAATATAACGATGGTAGATCGTTAGTTAAGGCTGGTTTTTGGCATATTTTGAAGCAAATTGCACCCCTGTGACTCCATTTTTCACGTTACATGAAACTGGTTACGCATGCTTTTTTTCCCTCTTTAAACCGAAGCAATTTCATTGCGTTTTGCTTCCAAATTTGCTTTCAAAATAAATGGTAGACCGTTGGGTTAAACTTATCTTTCACTGCCGGTCTCGTCAAGTTCGCATGTACGGCATATTTTTTTCTTGAGAAAACACGGTAAATTACTTTAAAATGAAGTAATAGGCAGGATGCATCAGTGCCTCTGTTCTCCAAAATGCACTTATCAGGTAACACGTCACTGTTTTGAACAAATTTAAAATACATAAACACGAACATTTTTTCAATATTCTTTTAATTTTAAGACAGTGTAAACCAAAAACAAGTCACTGTTGAGAACAGCTACATGAACGATCGGGCGCTTTAACTTATTCCCTTTTGCAAATCAACCCATCAAGACAAAATGACACTTTCTACTGTGTGACGCGAGTAGTTTTAACTTCCCGAAATTCTCAGACAATCTTGGACAAAACTGTTGGGACACTTTGCCATAATATTCTTGAATTTCAGTTCAAAGGCTTACATGAATTCCCCTCCCAAGCTCCACCTTTCAATGTTGCGCTGAAAGAGTGACTGTATGCCGTGAATAGGCTAACTGTGGTCAACATTGCGAAGGGGAGCGGGGTGTCCCAGGGAGTTTTGTCCAAGATTGTCTGAGCTCCACGCGTATTATTTACGAGAACAAATTCAATAGAAAATGCTTCATTTTTCGAGCCGACTTTTTGGGAAAAGTTTTATCGGAGGCTTATAGGTCTGAGGATTTTAGCATAAAGAGTTAGTAGCATAAAGTGTTGTTATAATGTGTTGTTTGGTTCATTTGTATACATTTATTTAGAGTCGGGACGAAAATAAAGAATAGACTGTTGCAGGTATTCTTGGGGAATTTGCATCTCGTAAGCCATGGGCAGAGGTACGGGCGGAACGCCTTCCAATTCCTCCTCGTAATACAGATGCAAAACCAGTTAAAACATGTTTAAACTTGGAGGAGGCTATTTTAGAGCCAATAATTTAACATTTGAAAAATGGAAAGAGACTTTTAGATATTTTTCTGGCCCGGGTAATTGCCAGGATACGTTCTATTCCGATAGATAGTATATATATACATATAACCAAAACAATTTCTTGGATAGAAAACTCTGACTCCTATAGCAAACTGGTGTTAAGGAGACGAGATTTTAACTGAAAGAGCGCCACGATCTACCATGAAATGTTAAAGGCACATCTGAGATCTAAGCTTTTTGAATATAACGATGGTAGATCGTTTGTTAAGGCTGGTTTTTGGCATATTTTGAAGCAAATTGCACCCCTGTGATTCCATTTTTCACGTTACATGAAACTGGTTACGCATGCTTTTTTCCCTCTTTAAACCGAAGCAATTTCATTGCGTTTGCTTCCAAATTTGCTTTCACAATAAATGGTAGACCGTTGGGTTAAACTTATCTTTCACTGCCGGTCTCGTCAAGTTCGCATGTACGGCATATTTTTTTCTTGAGAAAACACGGTAAATTACTTTAAAATGAAGTAATAGGCAGGATGCATCAGTGCCTCTGTTCTCCAAAATGCACTTATCAGGTAACACGTCACTGTTTTGAACAAATTTAAAATACATAAACACGAACATTTTTTCAATATTCTTTTAATTTTAAGACAGTGTAAACCAAAAACAAGTCACTGTTGAGAACAGCTACATGAACGATCGGGCGCTTTAACTTATTCCCTTTTGCAAATCAACCCATCAAGACAAAATGACACTTTCTACTGTGTGACGCGAGTAGTTTTAACTTCCCGAAATTCTCAGACAATCTTGGACAAAACTGTTGGGACACTTTGCCATAATATTCTTGAATTTCAGTTCAAAGGCTTACATGAATTCCCCTCCCAAGCTCCACCTTTCAATGTTGCGCTGAAAGAGTGACTGTATGCCGTGAATAGGCTAACTGTGGTCAACATTGCGAAGGGGAGCGGGGTGTCCCAGGGAGTTTTGTCCAAGATTGTCTGAGCTCCACGCGTATTATTTACGAGAACAAATTCAATAGAAAATGCTTCATTTTTCGAGCCGACTTTTTGGGAAAAGTTTTATCGGAGGCTTATAGGTCTGAGGATTTTAGCATAAAGAGTTAGTAGCATAAAGTGTTGTTATAATGTGTTGTTTGGTTCATTTGTATACATTTATTTAGAGTCGGGACGAAAATAAAGAATAGACTGTTGCAGGTATTCTTGGGGAATTTGCATCTCGTAAGCCATGGGCAGAGGTACGGGCGGAACGCCTACCAATTCCTCCTCGTAATACAGATGCAAAACCAGTTAAAACATGTTTAAACTTGGAGGAGGCAATTTTAGAGCCAATAATTTAACATTTGAAATATGCAAAGAGACTTTTGAATATTTTTCAGGCCCGGGAAATTGCCAGGATACGTTCTATTCCGATAGATAGTATATATATACATATAACCAAAACAATTTCTTGGATAGAAAACTCTGACTCCTATTGCAAACTGGTGTTAAGGAGAGGAGATTTTAACTGAAAGAGCGCCACGATCTACCATGAAATGTTAAAGGCACATCTGAGATCCAAGCTTTTAAAATATAACGATGGTAGATCGTTAGTTAAGGCTGGTTTTTGGCATATTTTGAAGCAAATTGCACCCCTGTGACTCCATTTTTCACGTTACATGAAACTGGTTACGCATGCTTTTTTCCCTCTTAAAAACCGAAGCAATTTCATTGCGTTTTGCTTCCAAATTTGCTTTCAAAATAAATGGTAGACCGTTGGGTTAAACTTATCTTTCACTGCCGGTCTCGTCAAGTTCGCATGTACGGCATATTTTTTTCTTGAGAAAACACGGTAAATTACTTTAAAATGAAGTAATAGGCAGGATGCATCAGTGCCTCTGTTCTCCAAAATGCACTTATCAGGTAACACGTCACTGTTTTTGAACAAATTTAAAATACATAAACACGAACATTTTTTCAATATTCTTTTAATTTTAAGACAGTGTAAACCAAAAACAAGTCACTGTTGAGAACAGCTACATGAACGATCGGGCGCTTTAACTTATTCCCTTTTGCAAATCAACCCATCAAGACAAAATGACACTTTCTACTGTGTGACGCGAGTAGTTTTAACTTCCCGAAATTCTCAGACAATCTTGGACAAAACTGTTGGGACACTTTGCCATAATATTCTTGAATTTCAGTTCAAAGGCTTACATGAATTCCCCTCCCAAGCTCCACCTTTCAATGTTGCGCTGAAAGAGTGACTGTATGCCGTGAATAGGCTAACTGTGGTCAACATTGCGAAGGGGAGCGGGGTGTCCCAGGGAGTTTTGTCCAAGATTGTCTGAGCTCCACGCGTATTATTTACGAGAACAAATTCAATAGAAAATGCTTCATTTTTCGAGCCGACTTTTTGGGAAAAGTTTTATCGGAGGCTTATAGGTCTGAGGATTTTAGCATAAAGAGTTAGTAGCATAAAGTGTTGTTATAATGTGTTGTTTGGTTCATTTGTATACATTTATTTAGAGTCGGGACGAAAATAAAGAATAGACTGTTGCAGGTATTCTTGGGGAATTTGCATCTCGTAAGCCATGGGCAGAGGTACGGGCGGAACGCCTTCCAATTCCTCCTCGTAATACAGATGCAAAACCAGTTAAAACATGTTTAAACTTGGAGGAGGCTATTTTAGAGCCAATAATTTAACATTTGAAAAATGGAAAGAGACTTTTAGATATTTTTCTGGCCCGGGTAATTGCCAGGATACGTTCTATTCCGATAGATAGTATATATATACATATAACCAAAACAATTTCTTGGATAGAAAACTCTGACTCCTATAGCAAACTGGTGTTAAGGAGACGAGATTTTAACTGAAAGAGCGCCACGATCTACCATGAAATGTTAAAGGCACATCTGAGATCTAAGCTTTTTGAATATAACGATGGTAGATCGTTTGTTAAGGCTGGTTTTTGGCATATTTTGAAGCAAATTGCACCCCTGTGATTCCATTTTTCACGTTACATGAAACTGGTTACGCATGCTTTTTTCCCTCTTTAAAGCGAAGCAATTTCATTGCGTTTTGCTTCCAAATTTGCTTTCAAAATAAATGGTAGACCGTTGGGTTAAACTTATCTTTCACTGCCGGTCTCGTCAAGTTCGCATGTACGGCATATTTTTTTCT
Source organism: Holothuria scabra (assembly GCA_037179385.1). Taxonomy (NCBI): domain Eukaryota; kingdom Metazoa; phylum Echinodermata; class Holothuroidea; order Aspidochirotida; family Holothuriidae; genus Holothuria; species Holothuria scabra. Next base: position 5,470,823 of record CM074187.1, on the reverse strand, counting down.
TGAGAAAACACGGTAAATTACTTTGAAATTAAGTAATAGGCAGGATGCATCAGTGCCTCTGTTCTCCACAATGCACTTATCAGGTAACACGTCCCTGTTTTGAACAAATTTAAAATACACAAACACGAACATTTTTTCAATATTCTTTTTATTTTAAGACAGTGTAAACCAAAAACAAGTCACTGTTGAGAACAGCTACATAGCGATCGGGCGCTTTAACTTATTCCCTTTTGCAAATCAACCCATCAAGACAAAATGACACTTTCTACTGTGTGACGCGAGTAGTTTTAACTTCCCGAAATTCTCAGACAATCTTGGACAAAACTGTTGGGACACTGTGCCATAATATTCTTGAATTTCAGTTCAAAGGCTTACATGAATTCCCCTCCCAAGCTCCACCTTTCAATGTTGCGCTGAAAGAGTGACTGTATGCCGTGAATAGGCTAACTGTGGTCAACATTGCGAAGGGGAGCGGGGTGTCCCAGGGAGTTTTGTCCAAGATTGTCTGAGCTCCACGCGTATTATTTACGAGAACAAATTCAATAGAAAATGCTTCATTTTTCGAGCCGACTTTTTGGGAAAAGTTTTATCGGAGGCTTATAGGTCTGAGGATTTTAGCATAAAGAGTTAGTAGCATAAAGTGTTGTTATAATGTGTTGTTTGGTTCATTTGTATACATTTATTTAGAGTCGGGACGAAAATAAAGAATAGACTGTTGCAGGTATTCTTGGGGAATTTGCATCTCGTAAGCCATGGGCAGAGGTACGGGCGGAACGCCTACCAATTCCTCCTCGTAATACAGATGCAAAACCAGTTAAAACATGTTTAAACTTGGAGGAGGCTATTTTAGAGCCAATAATTTAACATTTGAAAAATGGAAAGAGACTTTTAGATATTTTTCTGGCCCGGGTAATTGCCAGGATACGTTCTATTCCGATAGATAGTATATATATACATATAACCAAAACAATTTCTTGGATAGAAAACTCTGACTCCTATTGCAAACTGGTGTTAAGGAGAGGAGATTTTAACTGAAAGAGCGCCACGATCTACCATGAAACGGTTAAAGCACATCTGAGAGCCAAGCTCTTAAAATATTACGATGGTAGATCGTTAGTTAAGGCTGATTTTTGGCATATTTTGAAGCGAATTGCACCCCCGTGACTCCATTTTCACGTTACATGAAACTGGTTACCCATGCTTTTTTCCTCTTTAAACCGAAACAATTTTATTGCGTTTTGCTTTCAAATTTGCTTTCAAAACAAATGGTAGACCGTTTGGTTACACTTATCTTTCACTGCCGGTCTCGTCAAGTTCGCATGTACGGCATATTTTTTTCTTGAGAAAACACGGTAAATTACTTTAAAATGAAGTAATAGGCAGGATGCATCAGTGCCTCTGTTCTCCAAAATGCACTTATCAGGTAACACGTCACTGTTTTGAACAAATTTAAAATACATAAACACGAACATTTTTTCAATATTCTTTTAATTTTAAGACAGTGTAAACCAAAAACAAGTCACTGTTGAGAACAGCTACATGAACGATCGGGCGCTTTAACTTATTCCCTTTTGCAAATCAACCCATCAAGACAAAATGACACTTTCTACTGTGTGACGCGAGTAGTTTTAACTTCCCGAAATTCTCAGACAATCTTGGACAAAACTGTTGGGACACTTTGCCATAATATTCTTGAATTTCAGTTCAAAGGCTTACATGAATTCCCCTCCCAAGCTCCACCTTTCAATGTTGCGCTGAAAGAGTGACTGTATGCCGTGAATAGGCTAACTGTGGTCAACATTGCGAAGGGGAGCGGGGTGTCCCAGGGAGTTTTGTCCAAGATTGTAGGTTACACTAACCCGGCGCCCGGTCGGTGTGTCCGATTTTTAGACATCGGCCGGCGTTTGCAGATCGAAGAAAAATTGTCCGGTAACGCTGACATGTTCACATTTAAAAGGAGCCCGTACATGACCTCTGTGGGGCCCGCGCGGTGGCCGGTCGGCGATCGGCTGAATTTCCTTTAAGTGAAAGACTGTACTTTTCATTGTTTATGTTGTACTTATCAAATAAAATGTGATGAAAGTTGTGGGTTATAACTAAGTTAAAGTACAAGACAACAATCTATTTCAAAGTGTAAGTTTTCAAATGCATAAAGAATGTTTTAAGACAGAAAGTAAATACGATGAAACCTCCCCAACTCACGCAAAGATTTCACCATAGTTAAGTCCAAAAGAAGTTATAAATGAGAGATGTGAAACGTATAGAAGTCTCGGTCAACAACTTTGTATTCTACTGTTTTAAGTTTCTTATGAAGAAATTAAGCGTGTATAAAAAGGTTTAAAAACAGAGCAAATAAAACCTTGAACTTAATAAACAAAGAAGAAAACCAAACATGGACAGAATATGTTTTGTCTTCCTTATTCAACTTGAAGCTTTACTTTGTCTCTATGTGGTACTCTTTGCACACTTTTTTCTGTTTACTGTTACTGGTTTAAGGTACTAAGAACACATATCTTATAGACGAATACGATCATCGTTTTTATTTAATGACTGTAGGCAAGCATTAGTGGGGTCCATCAGCCCAAATCGTCTTTAGTTATGGCCTTAATAAACTTCAAACCCTCACATTCAGTGAAATTGAATTAATCAAGATACAATTTAGTGTACAACCATTCAAGATACAGGTAAGCAAGGAAATTGAAAGATTAGAGGTGATAGACCCCAACTATGGCCGACTCAAATCAGACCATCACTTTCTGTCCGGATTCGTCTATACGACAGAACAATAAGACAAATTATTCAACCGTACATGTCATTATTTATTACATACTTGTCACAAGAAGATCATAGCAATGAAACAACGTGCACTACTCTTTTTCTATGAAATGAACAAAAGTCCTCAAAATGCTATCGTCCTCTCCACTGGTACCCGGCTGTGTGTCCTCCCGCTGGAAAGAAGTCTGGGAATGTTGCTGATCCTCTTCTGCTGTATTGAGGTGGCCTTGTGCAAGGAAAATGCTATCGTCCTCTCCACTGGTACCTGGCTGTGTGTCCTCCCGATGGAAAGAAATCTGGGAATGTTGCTGATCCTCTTCTGCTGTATTGAGGTGGCCTTGTGCAAGGGCCTCTTTGACGTTCTCTGAGAAACCTGTGGTTGGTGTCTGTGACCCCAAGCAAAAGTCACTTGCAATGGGTTCGTTCCCTGGATGGCTCCACGAGCAGTGCTTATGATCTTCGAGGTGGGTGTGGCGATGTCCCATTCGGCAGTGGGACGGGCTGAGCGTACAGGGTGGGGAGTCTGCAAAAGACAAAACAAACATCAACAATAGTTTAATATTTACAGACATGGAAAAGTAATGATAACATATTTAAAGGGTGAAAATTAGCACAGTAAAAAAAAGGGAAAAAGAAAAGAAAAAATAATAATGAGATAATAAAACAGTGAAAAAATCATTTTAAAGGTTTGCATAACGGTCTCTTGAACAACAGCGACTGGGTCTGCTGGGGCTGATGGGGAACTTGGAGGTAAACGACGGGTGGCTGAAGCCGTTGCGGTTTTGACAGTTGGAACAAAGTGAATTGTTGTGGGTGTTGTAGAGTCTGCTATTGTTGCTGAGGATGCCGGTGCTCTGACTCGTGTTGGCGCACGTACTTCATAACCATTATGAATGTCTCTTGTTGGTAGTCACGCCAGTGCTCTTGAGGGATGTCGTTCGTGGTGGACACTGCGTAGCCACTGGGCCCAGACGTCACTTTCAATGAAGAAACCACTGGCAGCACTAGTTGACACCTGCAGCATAAACCCAGAAGATCTTGAACAATATGCAAAAATAAATAGCTTTCAATGCTTAACTCAGTTCTGCTACAGGAGTCGCACACACACACACAAAACATCTAGCGACTGCTTCAGTTCCCTCCTTGCATCACTGAGGAACTTCATCATGTCGTCTTTTAGGTACCCCTTTGCAGCCCTCTTCTTCTTTTTGGCTTTGGTATTCTTGAGGATCGGTTCTTCCTCTTGAGACCGTGGCACACTGCACTGAAGATCCCCTGATACGACAGAGGAGGTGACGTCATCTTCCTCGTCAGAGCTGGACTGTGTCGCGACCTGAAACACAAGTAAAGGAATGAGTACGAGAATGCATAGGCGACTGCATGCGAAAATGTGCAACCGATTGTTTTAATTGAATAAACTTGAAAAGGGGACCTCGTATCCTTGCAGATGCCTACCATGCCTAGCGTAGACGTGTTTGTCCAGCCCCAGTAGTGCGGCTCCAAGAACTTGCAGCGGTTGAGTTTGAAGGATTGCAAGGGTGTCATACGTGTCTGGTCCTTGCCGCTTTTCCCCTCTGCTTGTATCTCAGCTTAAAATAGTCTGTTCTGGTGAACCGCTTGGCTGTAGGTAGATGGAATGGAAACAATATAATGTAATGCAAATGTTTACAAGAAAACGAATCGGCTACTGAAGGGTAGATTTTCAAAATAATGCAGTGTAGAAGAGTCAAATGAAACTTCTATACCGGTAACTGCTTTGGAGAAACTCGTTAAGTTTTCGAGTTATTAGAGTTTTCAGATTATATAAAATGAAGACTTGAAGCAAGCTTATGACATTACACATACAGATACAAAGAGCTGATTTAGTTTATGTAGGCCTATTGATTTATTTCACTTTGAATGTAGGAAAGAACAATTTTAAACAAATCCATTGGGAGTGAAAATTCTGTTTACATATTGCGTATTTCAACAACCTACAGTAAAAACAGCTATTGTCATTGATATGAACTTTTGGACTATACGGTAAATAAGTAAATCATACATTTAAAGGGCCAATTCTCTCGTCCCAAACAGTACCAATTCTCCTAACCTTCTTAATTGAGCCCCTCCCCTAATTGTCTGGAATTCACCCTCATTCAGACATAATCTCAGTTTATTGCTTCAGGGTGAGTATAGAAAAGCTCAATGTGTATAATCAAAACACTCTCAGAACAGTTCATGCTGTGTAATGTAAGTTTTGGTACTCTGCATTGTTTGAATTAGAAGTCAATCAAAAAGGTTAGCCAATTGAGAGTTTCTGTTACCTTATACTAGAAGTGTAGTTTGGGGTGAGATGATTGGCCCGTTAACTTATTTTGCATGTGTTTTATAGATTCGACAGAAATCAAAGGTTCACCTTTGATCACTTTAAAACAAAGAATTTAAATTGCTGATGTGCAAAATACTCGAAACAGACCTCTGAAAATATCCCCTTTCAGTTTCCTTTCAATGATTAGCAGGAAACTTTGTCAGCATGAAAAATGAATGAATAACTGTAATAAATACTAATGGGAATTCCCAAATTTCTTTATCCGCGGATTCACGGATGAGGGCATTTTCTTAGACTTATTTTTGTAGCCAGGCGATGTTATGACAGGCGATAGTCCTCGAAAAATGCAGCAATCTACTATTCCTGTTCCTCCGAGAACTTGGGTTGTGATGACTGGTTGCACGGGAAGATCAATACGGTGTTGATTGGGGAATTTACCACGGTATCACTGTCAGGGTCGTCCCCCGTCTGTCTCCATTCTCTCGGCCTAAGTTTTCCGACTAAGTGATGATCTGGTAGGCCCCTTCCCCTTTCCATGGCTCCCCTCCTTCCCTTTCGGCATTTTGTACAGCTAATAGCTTAGTGTTTACAATCAAAGGACAGCACTATGTTGTAATCTGATCAACCACGTGTTGCGCCGGGTTTTACATCGACACACTCTCACCGTCGACAGACGAGACATCGACCGGCCTCCTGCCGATGTCTGGCCGATTTCCGGTCGGGTGCCGGGTAGTTGGCTTATCGCCGTGCGAGACCCGGCCGTGGTCTCCACGGCGCCAGACCGACCCCCGGCAGATCTATGAACTGATTGATTTAAACCGAAAATTACCCGGCGCTGGGACGATTTGTCAGTTGCCCGGCCCGATATCGGCGGGACTTCGGCCGATTCGTAGGCGATGGCATTCCGATGCCCGACGTCGGGACTGGTTTTAACTCCGAATTAAAATGAGAGTTCAACCTGAAATGCGTAATTTCTCGCTCATTAACAGTTTGGTAAACTTTTCCAAGCTCTGGAATGACAAAATCGGGCATTTACCATATGTGACACCACATCATCAATGGACACCGGCAGCTATATTGCTATTTTTGTAAACTGTCTTTCATAGAATTCAAAATTTTCTTCAATGAGAGCCTTTGATTTTGAAACATTTTGTTCAAAAAGGAAACTTTTGAAATGTCATCGGAGAGTGTCAGTTCGTAAGCCTTAGTTAACATTTTGTAGCAACAACGATTCACTTGTCGTGCCATCTAGCTTCTTCGGGAAGAAGTTTACAGTTTGGTTACGCCGGACAGCTCTGTTTAGAGAGTCGGGAGGACTTTAGCAAAAGCAATCATTCTCAGATTTGCCACCAATTGTTTGTATGGATGTGAGGTATGGGGTTTCCAAAATATCAATCAAACTGAAGTCTTTCACACTAAATTTTGTAAGAAAATTCTTAAGCTTAGTAATAATACGCCAAATTGTATGGTGTATGGGGAGCTAGGGCGACATAAAATCTGTAAGTCTGTTGAAATGAGGATGGTCTTATTTTGGTGTGCCATATCCTCTGGTATAGGTCATAATCTAGCACATTTAATTTATAAGTTTCTTAGAATTATGTATGAAACCAAAGTTTATAGCTCACCCTGGATTATTAGAGTGAAAGATATATTAGACAAATCGGGCCGGAATGTCATTTGTTTGGGACCTAGTGGAGAAGTATCTAGTAACTGGTTCAAAGCAGCATGAAATCAACGATTAAACGATATTTATGAACAGGAATGGATTGCTGAAGTAAATACAAACTCCCAGTGTTAGAATTACAGGATATTTAAAACTAGGTTAGTATTTGAACCCTATCTGCTTAATTTTTCGAACTTTCTGGGTAACTCATTCTGTAAATTTAGATGTGGGAATAGTAAGCTACCGGTGGTTACAGGTAAATTTGAGGGTATTATTTATCATGAAAGAATCTCTGACATGTGTAATGGCCCTAGGGGATGAATTCCATCCATTATATTTTGCAGTGCCCTTACTTTACCACAGAACGTAAGTTATTACTTAAGCCATATTTTAGAAGACGGCCCACGACTGTTAAATTGAAGGAACTTTTTCAGAGTAGAAATACGAAGATCGTGTCCAACTTGTTTAAGTGTTGTAAGATAATTATGGATAAATTCTCAGGTTAATTGTAATCTTAAATCTATAGGTGACTGGTGTCTGAATTGTCTTAGTTTGTTAAAAGCAGTGTCAGATGGTACTATCATTATGTTTGTTATTATTTTTCCTTTTTTTCTCTCTACTTTTGCTTTGTTCTTTAAACCGTTCTTTTTTGTACTTTGAAGCATTTTGTTGTCTTCCATTTGTTATATTCTTTATGTCTATTTGTAAGTCTCTTATACCTCTTCGAGGTGAAATAGAGAATAAATGAAACTGAAACTGATGAAGGAAAGATTCCTCAGTAATCCCCCAACTTTTTAAATTGCCCTGCGGGAAACCCAGAATTCAAAGCTTTTTTGCAATACAAGCTCCATATCTACATATATTTGTTTAAAAGGTGCAAAAGTTTCGGCGCGCTCCGCGCCCTGCAAAACTTCCCAAACACATTGGTGTTAACACTTGACAGAAACATCGGAAAACTTAGCAAATAATGACAAGCTCAAGATATGTCATTTCCAGCTGTCTGATGGGCTGCGATTTTTCAAAATTTTCTGTACGCTCTGCGCCAACTGAAGATAGTCCTTCGAGCAAGACTTCAAATTCCTACAGGAGGCAGGGAGCGATTGCCCTGTGGCTCAAAAAAGTGAAAAATTCGGAAAATTGCTATTTGAGACACCAGTCAAATACAGTGCGGTTTTTCCAACTTTTCCTGCATAAAATTCTGAATTCTTCTTAATAAAAGCTGCATATTTGTAATTATTAGTTATAAGAAGTCAAAGTTTTCCGCGCGCCCTAAATTGCAACCTTTACTGCAATAAGTGGTCACTCATAAACAGTCAGTGTTAAACTTTTTCGAGCGGCTGCAGTGCCATCCCTCTAAAATTTTCTTCAATAAAGGCTTTTCATTTTTAAATGTTTTTTTCTTTTTTAAAAGGCAACAAGGTTTCGGGAGCTTTTTGAAAGTGGCAGTGAAGCTTCAATCCGCACTCTTTAGATAACATTATGTAACAACAACGATCTTTAGTCGATATGCTGTCTCAGATATAGGCTATGCTAAAGGGAACGCAGATTCTTCGGTAGCCCCTCAAATATTCAAATTCCCTTACAGGATACCCTGGATCTAAATAATTTCTGCAATGCAAGCTCCATATTTACAAATGTGTCTCGGCGCGCCGCAAAATACGTTCCTAACACATTGAGTAGTGTTCCCGCTTAAGAAAAAATCAGATTTGTTTTTATTCTTTTAAATTGTTCTTACTCCTAGAAAGGCGAAAAATTTAGCATCAAAAATGCACCTTTTCGTCAATCGGTAGGGTGAGGTGTATGGTCCAAAATTGTTCCGCCCCCACTCTCATATATCTTCCTACGTCACTTCTAGGTGATGACATGGACGAATGCCGAACTATAAAAAGTGTTGCGCAATTAAACACTTATTTCCTCCCACGGTTTGGACACGTCTAAATTTTAGACACAATGAACACTTCAATGCTACGATTTTGGCCAATGCTACGATTTTGGCAATTAAACGTGTTTTAAAACGAAATGTTTAGGAAAATGACACGCGTGTTTTGGATCTAAACATGTTAACAAAATTGAGGCCTTAAGGTGTTTAGAAAGGCGTTCAATTCCTAAACACCCGTGTCTAGAGTGTAATTAATTCCACCTGCACCTGATTTACTCGATTAAATTAACTTAATTAGTAAACAAAAAACATTCACCAACTAATATTTATTTATGGGCTGACTTTACTCCCATGCACTAGATAACCCTTTGTAACCCAGTTTGAAAAATTACTGCCCTACCGTGACCCTACAGGCGTGAGAAACCAAATATTGAAAGAACAGGGAAGAGTGCAACAATGTGAAACGCTTTATCTCTTCCAATAAAATCTAAAAATTAGAGTGAAAAATGCAGTGCTAAATTTATAGCATTTGGGGTAAAAATGGGATATTGCAAGAAAAAGAAAAGGCAAAAGAAGCTATATGCCAACTGAAGGATAATATCGCTCCTCGGTAAATGAACTGAAATTAAAGCCTAATTGCTTTAAGAAAATTAAAATACTGGATTGAAATGGAATTTTGTGTTTCACGTGTAAACGGGACACTGTAAAGCAAATTTTTTTTAAGTTATGTCATATATTTTTGTCTTTGGGTTTTTTCCAAATCCAAACACAAAACAGGTAGTGGTAAGGTAAAATGTAGCAACATAGAATTATTTGTCAGTCACTTATAATATTGCCAAAAGCTCACAACATGTAACGTTCACGTGTAAACGATAAAGTGCATGGGACACCAAAATTTTATTTACACGTGAAACCCATGAACTCTGCTCCAATGTACTTGCTCAGCTAAGCATTTTAAAGGCCAAACTTATCACCAGAAATTGGCATAATGTACCGTCGTTGTAATAATGCAGAAAATTAAATAAAGCATATCAAAGCTTTCCATACACTTAAAAAGGAAAAAAAGAAAACCCTTTACACACACATACACACACGCGCACCTACTCAAAACGGTGCCAGTTGACTTTTTTGCGTATGAAAGCTTTCGTGTCCTGTATACACGTCAAATATGATAATACATTGTAAAATAAAATCCAAATAGAAAAAGTGAAAATGCTTTATTGTATATTATTTGAAAGGTACCAACGGATAGATGTATCTTAAGTAATTATTGGAAGATTAAATGTAAATCTTTACACAAAATCTGTTGTAAGAAAATATCACCATGTAAATGGGACACCATTGGTACCCTTATTTTTTCATGACCCATTGTAAGAGTTACGGAGGTTGCATCATTTGAAGTTTTTGAAGTTTGGGTAAACAAACTGTTTTCGAGTAACAATTACTTTAAGTTCCATCGGTGAGAGACTTATTTCTTGAAAAGAAGTAACAGTAACTTGAGGAAAAGTAAGGGTGCTTTTACACTTGACCCGGATCTGATCACCCGATTTTATCAGCATATCAAATTACGTGAATGGCTTCATCCTGGTGTAATGGGACTTGTCTCGTACTCCAGAGGAAGTGGCTCCAAATGAATTACGAAATACGAGCACAAACGCATCAAATTTAAAACAAAGGAAAAACGAGAAAGCACATGTGTGGATCTCTGACAGTCTATCTCCCGACAGGAAGTCGATAAAAGGTCACCATTGATCTCGAGTCACCGTTCATCTGCATGGGGAGCATTTACACCTCATATCTGATCGAATGCGTGGGGTCTGATCCTCCTCCTTATGACTAGGACCAAAATCGGGCAATTAGACCCGGATCTGATCTGCATCTCGAGCAGGGGATCAGACCCCGCGAAGGCGATCATATCCGAATCTAGTGCAAAAGCACCCTAGCTATACCGTCTTTGACCGACTACATGATAAATTGTTTACAGCATCCGACTTGCAGACGGTAGGTCTGGAGTTGGACTCCTGGCCGGGTCATATCGGAGACTGCAAAAATGAATCTTGCTGACACTGTGTTTGGTGCTTAGCATAAACAACTGAGTAAGGAAAATCAGCCAATAAGCCAAAACGAGAAAAAAGGCTGTGGCCAGCCCGATTTAAAGCAGTTGGCTAGAAACTGAATCGAAAACTAAAACCTCTTCTTACTAAACGAACGACTATGCGCACCTCCTTATCATTTGAGTGTGTTATTCTGATTCCACAGGCACTGATTTTAGATGTATGAGAATTTTTGTAAGAATGAATGCAAGATTTCCCTTTAAATCCACTTTCTCAAAAACTAATGAGTAATGTACTTTGCAAAATCCTTGCTTCACACCGATGTTAAAGCGAAGATCAGGTAACTCTTTACGTCAGATGAAAATACAGCCCCAAAAGCGCGTGGCCCCCGGCATATGCTGGTGCTGCCATGGGGTCAATCTGGCCATTCGCAGGTTCACTTCATTCCGGGCAATTATTCTAAATTAGAGCTAAATGGAGTTACTACACACTTGCTGCACTTTGGTCGGACAAGTTTTTCAATCCTTGGTGGCAGGTAGGGAAGAGTCATTTGACAACATTTTTCTCTTCAAATGTGAAATTAACTAGCAGCTACTGCTTGGTTTACCTTAAATATGCAATATTCAGTGGTAAAATATGATGAAATATAATTTGAAGAAAGTAAGTGGTTAAAAACAAAGAAACATTTGGAAATAAAGCCCAGTTGAAACCCAGCTAGGCTTCAGTTATTGAAGCGGGGCCCAGCTGGGCTTCATCTGGGCATCATCTGGGAAATGCTAGCCCAGTTGGGCCCCACGTGGGAACACCTGACAAACACGAATGGGTCCCAGCTGGGGCCCAGCAAGTAGCCCATCTGAAACCCAGTTGGGGCCTAGATGGGCATGTTGACTGGGAAGGGCTCGCGTTGCGTTCGCCGTGCACTCGAAGCTCACACTTTCGAATTTGACGAAATTCACAAGGGGACCCCCCTCCCCAATGTTGGAAAAAAATCTAAATCTCTGCTCGGTGGAAGCAGTAAAGTACCGTTTAGTCCCCCAACACTGAGGAAAAAAACCTTTTATTTCACGGCTATATTTTTCTTAATTACTATCAGTTTCATTGCAGAAAATTCCGTCTTTTCATACGCTAGATTGCGCCAAGTTGCATTTCAGGACCTTTAAAATTGCAAAAATTTTCAAGAGGGCAGGGGGACATCCCACCGCTCATTCCCCTCCTCCAGGCAGGCGATCACACTTTTGAACCCCTCTGGAAAAAAGTCCTGGATCGGCTCCTGTTAGAAAGTCTTTTGGCCCTTTGGGCAGAATTTTACATTTCGGACAGAGAGTCGCACTTAACCCCCCATTACCCAACTTTTCAAAGTTCAGTCCCCCCTTTTCGAAATGTCTGGATCTACGCCCGTAGTTATTAAAAGGATACATTGTGAGTTTTACATTAATGCTCAATGTTTACATTTTCTTCAACGTGTAGCTTGTAACTTTAGTGAACTTGTGGTTAAATTCCTACTTAAAGGTGCCCGTTAAGGACAAGAGCCATCAGCTGCATGCTGAGTCACACTGTTTTCCCTTCACATGAATGTTTGCAATGTTCTTTTTAAAAGCAAACATTCCCAAACCACTGCGCTCTTTCATAATAATATCTTTAGGCCTACGTTTGACAACCACATACTGAGATGATATCGCTTGAATATCATCATTTTCACGGGATAATGCTTTGTGTCATAAAACTCCTACCAGGGCTATCTGAGTTGATAATTAAAATTGCGCACAATTATCTCATACCTCAGACTGTGTTTCAGACGAGTAGACTTTTAAGATTAAGCTCAAGAAATGTATTTAATGGTCGATGAGTGGTTGCTTCGTTCTACCAGCCCAAACTCACTAGTAAGAGTCTACTACGGTTAAGTAACTTACATAACTCTGTTAGTACAGGTGCCACGAGGCACTAGCGTAGCCAGCGGGGGGGGGGGCAGGGGGGCAGAGTGCCCCCCACAGAAATTTTGGGGACGCGATGGGCGATGTTGAAAAAATGAAGGGGAGCCAAAAAAATAAAAAAAAAATAAACGACAAGAGGAGGGAGGGAATAGGGGGCATTTTTTTTTTACAGTTTTTCGGGGGGGGGGGGCTTTCAGTCGTTACGATAAAGTATGCAGTCCCTGACGGCGACTAGTCTCCCCGATGGTTTACCTGTTTTTTGCTCTCAAGGGACAATTTCCCTAATAAGAACCCCAAATTTTCGGCGCGCTACGCGCGCTGTAGATTCACTCCAGTTTTTTTCAATACTTCCATTCCACATGTCTAGAGAGTGTAAGTCCTCTCAACCTTACCAAGTAACTGGTAGGCAGAGTACACAGGTTATGCAGAGGTCGTAAATTTTATCCCATATCACGAAGCCTAGTTGCTGTTCTCTTGTGTGTGTCATGCGATAGGTCAGATGGTGAGCCACTCACGGAGCATAGTTTGGCTATTTTATCGGGTGTTCCAGGTGGTTTCGACACAATGTATGTCATCCCCGATACGGTCTACAACCCCTACAGTTTCTATTTTTTTTTCTTTTTGTTCTTAATGATTACATAGGCTATGTTATTTTTGTAAGCCCACCAAAAAATTTCGCGCGTTTTGTGCGATTTGCAATTTTACGATTCAGACTCAAATGAACACTAACTCGGCTTTTAAAATATTAAGTAATATTGTGCTGCAATGACATGGGATAGTTAGGCTCCTTCATACCACCCCCTCGACATAAGGGCTGTCGGAACTTGTGGTCGCTGGCATGGCCCGCTCCCTGTCGGGGATAACCTGTCGCCTTCTCATGGTCGGTTTAGTTACTTTGGCTTTCACAAGAGTTATTTCTGCGATAAAACCCAAAATGTTCGGTACGCTTTGCACACTCTTCCTCAGTTCCGTTACCTAGAGTTAATAAAGTACACTACAAACCCTTCCCATCTTTTTCTGTAAATTAATAAGTAGAATAAATGGATTAATGTTCATGTTGGGAATTTCATCTCATTTCGCTAAACTTAGTAAATTATCTCTCGTGTCAGTCGTGCGGTACGGACTCGAAGAAGAAATTACAATATAACTTGTGTCCAATAGAGCCCAAATGCCGGGACAATTTATTGACCTATATAAGATTTAAATAAGTACAGATTCTTTTTAGTGTAGGCTAACCCCCAAAATTTTTGCCCCCTTTCCCACGGTTAAATCAGTGCGGAAATATCTTCCTCTAGCATATACAAATTTGATGTCGTATATGGCTCGCAATGGCAGGTATAGTGCACAGGTTTTCTTCAAACCTCCCTCAACAACTCATCGACGGCATCCTGGCTGTCGGGGCTTGGGTCGCTACCCACCCTACCCCTCCCCGTTCGGAGAGTGGCCCTTCGTCGGGCAAATCCTGGCGCCAAGCCTGGAGGGAAGACACATTTTCCCAGTTATGACCTGTATATGTGTAATGAAGCAATGAACTAGAAATGGAAGCTGCATTTTTTGGAGAGCGGCAACTATTTTAGAGGGGCTGTCAATTTCACTATAGGAGGACGTGTTGGCCCTATAAAACCCCCTGTGGAGAACACTGGAATCTAGTATAAAAAGAACAAAATATAGCACCATATTGCATCTAAGCTCTTCGAGACAGCAAAACATTCCAAAAGGGGAAGGTGACACCCAGGGAGACAAGCCCGTGGTCAGGGGGTTCAGGGGGTTCGCACTTAGTCCCGCCCATACCTAATTTTTCTTATTTTTATTTTTTATATAAATGGAGTTTTGGCGTTTTTCAGGGCAAAATGTCGATTCCGCTGGTTTAGCCAAATAAATGTAAGCCTTATGAGTAGCTGTTTTGTTCCAGTGCGACACAATTCCCTAGGGCCCCATTGACTCGTACCGAGTAACCCTCTTACAGTCACACACTAACCCTGCTAACTCTCGAGGGAATAAGGAAAACATTGATACAAGATTGAAAATGTCCAAAAATTCCAACGTAGGTGTTCACCAGATCGCTCAATTTTGATGTAAAATTGCAAAATCTCCTTGGGGCAGGAGGGGGAGAACCACACCCTCTCCCCGTTCGGTCGCTCGGCTCCTCACTTGGGCGCTTCGCTCCCTCAAGAAAATGCCACACCCCAGTGGCGGCGATGAAAAATGAAAAAGTTTGGGCTAAAGGTATGTTCAGCCCCTCAATATTTGCTCCAATTAAGAAGCGGGGAGAATTTCGAAGTTGGGCTGAACATATTCTTGCTTAAAAACACTTAAAACACTCGGGAAGTGCCGTTTCCGGCCATCTGAGGGGATTGTAAAACCAAAAATTTCCTGGTACGCTCCGCGCCAATCGATGTTAGAGCTCCGCTTAGAAACATGTATTAACATTTTTTCATAGATTGATTTTTTTTTTTTTTTTTGCATTAATTGAGAAATATCAGAAATGAGATCCATATTTCTAGGCTGGGAACATGCAGCATAAAACACTCGGGAAGTGCCGTTTCCTGCCATCTGAGGGGTTTCTAAAACCAAAAATTTTCTTGTACGCTCCGCGCCAACTGATGGTGGCGCTCCGCTTAGATAGTACTGTCGGTCAAGATTGGGGACGATGAGTCGACTTTGCCCCTCCCCCCCACAAGAAAATCCTGGCTACGCCCCTGCCACGAGGATTTAGTGACTTGGGCACTGTATATCATGTATTTGATAGATCATATATTTTCTAGACTAGGTGTATACAAAAGTTTTGTTTTGAGGGCTAGGCGCAGGGTCTGTTCACCGACTGGGGGAGGAGTCTAAAGAGAGGTTGTGACCTCCCATTAGTTAGAACATTTTGAACATAAACCCTATTCACTAGCAGTGCCCCAAAAGACATTTATGGGTGATTTAATAACTTGAGTTAAAAAATAATTTGTGTAGCAAGTTTGGTATCATTGTAAAGATGAAATCTGGTTTTTGTACAGCTTAATTCTTTTTTTGGATCAAGGGATACTTCAAATCATTCCTGATGTTTACAAAATTCTGTGATTTGATCAAAGACCGATATATACATGAGTACGGCGTGTGAAGATTTCTCAAATGTAGGCGATACTAATGAAACACAAGAATTAAAAAGGTCTTCCTCCCCTCAGGCGGTATAAATGTAACTTTTATGTGATCATGCACATTTAAAGCCAGAATTGTCCCAATCCCAACAGCAGTGGCGGTGCTATGAAGGAGTATTTGCTCCAAGATTTTGTCCTTGGTCCCCCACTTGCTCCCCCCCCCCCAAATTAGGTCAGTTAGGAGTTGGAATTAACCGAAAATAGATAATATATACATCTCTATATACTTTACTTTTCATCCAGAGATATGCTAGAACCTCAGAGCTTCCAGAGACTTCTCCCCCTTCACGCACCCCACCCTGAGGAACCGACTCTTTAGGTTCGTTTTCGCTCTGCGCCAGAAAATTTTTGGCCAAGGTTATCATTTGCCTTCAGTTGTCCCGCCCCCATTTTGAATCTCTTATGCCGCCACTGACCAACCATGGAAGTATGACGGGAAGAAACTCTACGTTATGACAAGGTATATGCAGGTTGACAGAATTGATGTCTAAAAACTGTCGGTACGACTAACACGGGTAGAGTGTTGAGTTTCTATTGGAATAATCTGAAATTAGGTGTCGATGAATTAAAGACGAATAAAAATGGCATTTTTCGACATTACTGTGAGAAAATGGTGGCTTCCTTGTTATTGTTCTTATGTAAACAAAAAATTAAGACATCATTGGAAAGACTGTCCGTCATGAAGGATATTTTATTTTCATGAAGGATATTTTATCGTACCCAAAACGGTTCCCGACAAAACTAGAAGAATTGCTGACGCAATCCTTTCCCAACTAGGGCCATGGCCCTTCTAGCACCTGGGCAACTACTGATCACGTATGTACACCAAAACATTGAAATATATCATTTTGATTTGATATTTTGAGGAACGAATCAAAGCACAATTTCTTACATTAATGTTGGTACGAAAGAGAATAATTTTGGAAAGATCTCTTAGTACTTGTTGCCCAAGAGGAAGTAATATTTTGCGAATGTGTTAAAATTTTGATTTTCATTTCTACTTTACAACATTAGCCAGAACTTCAAACAAATAGCACAATACACTTAAGTGTAATTATAATAATCACACAATTCAATAATGATTAGTTTTTACACTCTTACACTTTTAAAGTTAAGTAGAATAGTTCATTTGTTTGTATATGAAGCTCTTCGTAAACATATTGAGCTATCCATTAGCCTGGTTTGGAGATGTTAATAGAGCTGCTTAAGCAAAAATGTAATTTTCATATGTTAAAGAGTGGGCAAATCTACATAGTGTGGTGAAACTTCAATTCAAATCGGACATGTATTTCTCGAAATATCAGTAAATAAAATCACTGGATTTGCGTTCCAGCGTGAACTTGAGGGTAATGGAAAGTTTGTAAAGTTCTCATGCTACTTATTCAGTCTCATTCTGATAACATTGGATTGTTGAGGAGAAAATAGGTTGAAAAGTTTAAACAAAAACAAAAGCCTGTCCATTAAGCGTAGGTCACACTATAGCGACAACAATTAGAGGTAACCATTAGGCTCGTAAGCCTCTTGAACAGCGGTTGACAAGTGTTCTCGCGAATGCTACTACAATTTTCTAGTGCAAAATTACTTCAAAAGCTGTTTTACTTTGTATCCTACCCAAACGATTAAGCGTAAGTCAGGGTACGCTTTTGCCATGACCGTGGGCAAGTCTATTGCAAGCATATGCAAGACAGCTTGTACAAGTCCTCGCAATCATAGACACTCAGCTCGTATGCTATAGGCATGGCCGGTCCCGTCTTCCTCTGATGCTCTCAGTTAGGCAGTGATCATGCCCTTTCAAGTTAACTATTATCTTTTTATTGCACACGTGGACTGAGACATTCTTCTCACAACAAACAAAAAAGCTCTCAGAAGTTAGATGAGGGTTGTATGGATCAGTTTTTAACAATTGGTTTAAATCGGGCGGCCGGGGCTTTTTCCAGTTCTTGTTCACCAGCCTGGCTCTCAAAAAGGCCAGACAGCCAGGATCCAGGCTTGACCACGAAAAAGAACCATTTGCAGCTGAATAGTATCAACAGCACCCTAAGTTCTATGATAAATTGATGGTGGCGCACAGACAAAAAAAAAAAAAAAACAAAAAAAAAAACAATGGTTGTTGGTGGAGATAGCGTCTTCCGTAATTAAATTCAACTGTAAGCTGTTTCACGAATATATGCGCCGGTAGCATGAATAACGATGCGCTTTCAACAAGTTTCCTACCGCAATTTACAGCGCAAGTTTACTTGCGGAAAAATGGCGCTAATAATCTCGAGATAAAGCAGTCTTTGCAGTTGGTGGGCATGGGCTTTACTGGGGAACACACTCAAATGGGGAGTCCTAAGGCATTGATGTCTAGGGTTGACCATGCATGACACGATCCAAGGAGGCTGAATCTTCAGTTCTAGAGGGTTGATGAATCTCAAAGCTGAATTAAAGAAAATAAGATATAATTATCACGTAAATTCCATACACATTTTCCATATGATCCAGAGTGCTCTATATACTGCATAACGTTATTGTCTCTTTTCGGATAATATCGGCTACAAGCCTATGTAATGAGTATAAATAAAAAATCATTTATTCCAATTCATTTTTGTACATATTTCTGTACACTGTTAAAAATTTCTGTAAATTTACAGACTTTTTTTAACTTAAACTTTTTGTATTTTACTTTTAATAGAGATTTTCTGTATCTTTAGAGACACTTTGTATTTCTACAATAAAAAAAGGTTGTTTAACATGTATTTTCTGTTTATTTGAAAAACCATTTCTGTCTGCTTTTTTAACCAACTTTTACTGCTTTGTAAAACTTTTTCTGTAAATGTACAGAAATTTTAACAGTATTTTGTATTTTTCTGATTTCACATAAATATACTGTCATTTAACAAACATTCATTTTGTTTTTACGCTGAAAAAGAAACAAAAATAAGCCCAAACAAACAAACAAATAAGAAATAGCCAGAAAATTTTCAATATATAACATGCATCGTTCTGCGAAGTTTCAGTTAAAAAAGAAAACATTTTTGGCAAATTTATGGCCCTATTTGAAAATTAACTTACATTTATTATACTGACAATTGGTATACTGATGTCAACTCATCGCCACAGGCGCTCATGCACTTGATCGAATTAAAAACGTTTCACAAATTTACTTGAAAGAGTCTGTAAATTTACCACTTTATGACGTAAATCTCATTTTGCATAAATGGGTGGAGCTTATTTTGTAGGCATTTTCCTAACAAAAGGATTGCTGTTGCTTTGAATAATATCTTTTTTGGCTTTTTTTAATCAGGAAGTGATAAACTTATTGTTTACCTTGTCTGGAAATATTTGCAACCAATGTATTTGCATTCTTTGTCATATTTATTTTAAAAACAATTATTATATTGTACCAAAAATGTGACTTTCCAATTACAAAGTTCCTAGAGATAGCAGTCTACTGGACAACAATGTGATAACAAAGTATCCTCATTGTGTTTTGATTGAAAATAACTTCGTAACGACACATTACGTTGATAAACAAATACCTGATCTACGTAATGGTGAAGTGTATGTTACGTAATAACATATGAAAGGAAAAAAGCGATATTATAATAAATATTAAAACGACGAGAATGAAAACAGTAGGCTGTAAATTCACATAAAATTAAGGTAAAAAAAAAACAGAACAATTCTGTAATTCGATTTTACAGTACACATTTGTAAACCAATTTACATGCAAAAACTGTAAAGAAAAAACAAACACTGAATGTTTTTTCAT
Source organism: Holothuria scabra (assembly GCA_037179385.1). Taxonomy (NCBI): domain Eukaryota; kingdom Metazoa; phylum Echinodermata; class Holothuroidea; order Aspidochirotida; family Holothuriidae; genus Holothuria; species Holothuria scabra. The sequence goes on along the minus strand of CM074187.1, from coordinate 5,451,316 downwards.
GATTACAGTCTGGCTGTAAAAAAAACATTATTTGGTTGGAAAAAAATTTGCCATAAAAATTATGTAAATTTTACAGAGAAATTTCTAACAGTGTAGGCTATATTCAACTAAAGAACACGTTTTGTGTGTATGTGTGTGTAGGTACTACACACACCACTGCGGGTGCATGAATGCATATTGTTATTGACCTTTTGTCTATTTGCTTTTTATTAATGAAAATAAGGACAAAAAATAAATCAATGTTGGTATTGTTTTTATCTGATCAAATGTCAGCTAGTGAAACTTTCAAAGTTTATATATGTACAGTGAGGATGAAGAAGGTGTAAGAAACAAATACTTATCTATACTCTGATTAAAAATGTTCTGAAATTGCTGCAAGTACCGACAACAAAAGAAAAATGACCAGCCAACCTGATCATTAAAGTCTTTCATTTTCCGAAAAAAGAGTGGTAAGGGACCCCTCCAAATAAGTGCATGAAACGCTAAATTTATGGTGATACCATAGACTTACCAGAGTCGGACTGTGTCAAATAGTGATGACGCGACCATTTCTAATCGCTTTCACCTGTACAACAACACCACCAACATGTACACAGCAGTATTGACATGCCTAAAAATGTGCCAAACCCTCCAGATAAGGCCTCAATGAGAGGAAAGCTGCTGCTGCCGCCACCGCCGCCGCCGCGACCTCCATCTGCAAAGAAAAATACACAAAATAATGCCCTTTATGGACTGAAGTGACATTTGAAGAGAGGACGCTATACAACTATTTTTGTGAGAAATTCGATACTTTGTAGAAGTCTGCCCAATACGCTGGTCATACTGCGTTGTTATTAACTTTGAACAGAGTCAGATAAATATTTGGATCTGGTGCAGTTTAAGTGGGGGAACTTATGTGCAATTGTTGGTTTAAATGTAGAAAGCCATCCCGCGGCTGCTCATCCTCGTTCAAAGCATAGGTGGCGGAAGATGTTTTTATTGGGGGCACAAGTTTTCGGCAGTCGACATAATGGTGATACTGTAAGGCGTCCGTTTTTGCGCGAAGCACAAAACCTATCGGCGTGGGGTCCAGGGGCCGCTTTAGGGCCTCTTTGTGGCGTTCGGGGGGGGGGCAAAGCCCTGGTATGGGTCCATGGGGAGGTTGGATACCTTTGTAGGGGGTGGCTGGAGTTTACGATCTAAGCGTAGCGCCACTACCAGCTGGCGCGGAGCGTACAAAGAAAATTTTAGATTTTAAAACCTCCTAAGTGGCTGGAAATAGCATTTGCCAGGTTTATTCGTCTCTAATTCTGGTGAGAAAAATTTGGAATTTTCTAAATTAAAGCACACTTTCGAGATACTGATTAGCTCAGTTCATTACTCCACTGGACCATGTATCCTAGGATCTAAAATCCGGAATCATGCTGAATGCTGCGGCAAGCAGCTGTTCCAGTACACGCCTGAGTAAGGTATTTCCAGAGGGAAGACATTCTCACCCTGCATCATTAAAGTATCGAAAAAAAATTACCCGATTCACATAACCATTGCCCGTATTTGACTCTAGAGCAGGATAGACGGCAAACTTTTGGGCATCTGAACACCCTCCTGTCTATCCGTTGAATTAATGTGGCAATTGAAAATGTACCAGCATTTTTTTTAACCTTTGCCCGATTATTTGACAATTTCGGGCAAATTTTTGCAAGACTACAGTGCAGTGGAGTTGGGATGATGAAAACCTTTTTTCACATTCTACCCAAATGTGTCGCAGATCTTTTTTATTTTCCATGAAAATTATACTTTAAATATAGCGTCTTCTGTTTTTTGGCAAAGATTTGAAGCTGTTAAAATAATCGGCCATTTCGGGTATTGTGTTACACAAGATTTAAAAACAGGCTCAAGAATAATTGTTTCTTCTAAGCCACAGGCTTCCCAAATGTGTAGCGATTTTTTTTTATCTCTTAACCTTTCGTAACTATGTTACCCTTACTATGATACTTTTCCATTTTCGGGCAAATGCTGGAAAGGATTTGGATATTCTACAATTTCGGGCATTGTTTTGGAATTATCTGTGAACTAACGGTCATAGCTTTTTGAGCTAATAGACCCAAATATTCTATCCACCACACCAAGTATGATTTTGGAACGATTTTGTGCATCCACAGGTATTGAAAAAATCCCTCCATGAGGTAGAAACATGCCAGATGCTAGGAGCACACTTAAATCAACACCAAGGTAGCCAATTTTAGCCACTCCAAATCTGTTGGAAAATTATCCATCCTGAAACCCGACGAGTAAAAAGTCAAGAGATTCCGAAAATATGAAGCTTGTCAGAGTCTACCTGAATTTATTTCGAAATTCAGAGAGGGGCATAATTGCAGAATACCCTGCAACTGCTTGAAGGGCGAAAATAAACTCTCCTACAGGTTATCGTTAATGTGGGGGTCCAGGGGGCGAAGCCCCGGAAGCTTTGCAACTTTTGCCCTCTGAAAAGTAATATTTGAGCCAAAGAATAGCCGAAATGTAATAAAAGCAACTTAAATTTGTTTAATTACTTTTGAAAAATTTATTTTGCGACATTTAGTTATTGGGGGGGGGGGCATGGTCCCCCTGCCCCCTCGCTTCCTCCGTCTATGCAAAGGACTGGCTGATTGCACACTGGTCACGGTGGACAGCGAGCCGAGGCTACTACTAAATTAGTTCTGTGTAATAATTGGAAAATGCGGTATGGCGGAGGGTCTCAGAAACGAGGGTATACTAATGTCACAGTTCAGATTAACTGCCGCGGATACAAATGTTCGCTGGACCTGGTCAAAGTTGATAACAACGATGGGAAAGAATTGGAAAATAGGGAATTAGAGAAACGCCCGCTTTCATTCCGGTAACTACAAAGTCACCTACCAGGCAGTTACCTACCATGGTGTGTCAGGTGGCAAAGTGCCATTTTCTTGAAAGAGCATTTAGTGAACTTTAAATATCAACATTTTCTTCTTATTTCTCTTCCAAGTATCTTTCATCATATTTTAGTACTTCAACATTTCATAATCAAGGTGAAAAAACAGTTAATCCTAGTAAATTTCACATTTGAGGAGAAAATTTTTGTCACATGACTCTCAACAGCCAATCATGAAACAGGACAGTCTAGTACACAACTTTAAGGTGGAATAACTGCTTTTGCCCTTTAAAGTGGAGACATTTTCCACAAATAATTGATATATGCGATGACTGTAAAGTTATGCTGCCCCAAAGATTATCACAAATAATTTGAACTTTATTTCTCATTTACTTCATTTCAGTGCACTTACCATTGTTCGGATTTTCAGAGTTTGTACTGGTGGAACAAGTTACAGTTGCCTGTGAGGAACAACTGGAAATAGTAGACAAGGAACATTGTGAAAGAGAACCCTCTGTACCTTCACAAGAAGCTGTTTGGATCCCGTTTACTTCCGATGGGGGTGAATTGATATAGACTGTGTGGTAACTGCTTACTCTGTAGTATCCAAGCTGACGGCAGACGACACGGGCCTCATAGTTTCCCCAATAGGATGACCCGCAAAGTATGTGCCACTGACCAGCATTACATACTTGAACTCTTCCACTACTCCTGCTATAACCCTCGTCTAGCTGAACTTGTCCATGGATACATTCCACTGCATGTAAGAATTATTACGTATGACGATGAATAATAACTTAAAATTTACAATTTCATAGGCTTATCTCCTTCCACCGAAATGTACTTTTATATCTAAGTGCTTTGTGGGCCGAAATTATTTGTCTGACGTCTGTTTGGGCCTTTACGTCTGTTTGGGCCTTGCGTACCCTTTACCAGATAGGATGAGGGAAATGTAAGGCCCCGTTATTTCACTGCAGGGGCATCGATCTTGCAACAGCCGGAACAATGGATCATTTCAGGGACAGGTTTCCTCTTTAAGCAAGCCAGCGACACAAATACGAGCGCACACGTATTCGGGCACAAACAAACACGCATATTCACTCACATTGACACGCGCAAACGCAGGCCATTGACGGCACATTATAAATGCAGTACTTGTATAGTTGATACTTTAATGGGCTCAAACTGACGTACCTCGAAGTCATTCTGCCATTATGTATGTATGCATACTGATTTTGTAATTTGTTTATTCTGCCTGCTGTTTTTCTTTAAATCTGCCACTCTTTGGAAAGGGTGGCAAAATCAAATGTTTGCCGCACCAACATTTTCATAGGGGCAATTGCCCAATGTCCCTTTCCAGGATCGACGCCCTTGTTTCATAGAGATGAGATCATTTACATCCTTTTGAAATTCATGAAAAGAATCCGTTGGCCAATGAAATCGTGGGGCACAGCATGAGATACACAACCAAGCTCTGCGCATAGTGTTCAGTGTCTCCTCTTTTTGTGCAGTACGTGCGAACAACACAAAAGCTACAAAAGCATTAACCTGAATAGCTCACCTGAAAGAAAGTAGGGTACCAGCTCTACTTTACATCAGAACAAAATGCACATTATACACCAAAAAGCAATTTAGACAAAGTTCACTCACTCCACTGTACAGAACCACACTTATGATTATTGAAATGTAGTTTGAGATGCAGTTTTCACCTTCTGAAATAGTAAAATTTTGTTTGCACATTTTAAAGTCAAAGAATTTTGTCTCCGGAATATGCCTTTAACAAAATAAATCATACGTTGAGAGTTAAAGCCAATATACGTCAAAGCTGACCGTAAAAAGAAATTTGGCAAATTAAGTTGTGAGAACTTCCTTTTGTAATGATGCTAACCTTCTCCCGAACACCTCAATCCGGCATTAAAGGTGCAGTCTTCCCGATTCCCAAACGTCACGTCACAACTGGAAAGAGAGAAGTGGTTCTGCTCACACGATAAACTTTCAACAATCTGGCTAGAAACAGAATTTGTTGAGGACCTGCTATAAAATACGTCCAGATGAGTGTATCCAAGTTGCCGACAAATAACAAGCGCTTCATCCACTCTCCACGAACTCGCACATACCGTACCCCAGTATCCTTTGTGGCAGACCTCTACTAAACCATCTGAATTTGTTGGGCCATTCACAATACGAACGTCATTGTTGTTGCAAATGTCGTTGGGAATATCTAAAAGCAAAAAGAAGGACTCCACAACAGATATATTTTCTATGAAGAACCTATCGAGTGATAAATTTCCAGAGTCGTAAATTATTCATGTGATCCTACTCATTGATCATGTGCGTATGCAGGATTGTGTCTTGGCAGGGGTTGTTAGATTGTGACATGGAGGGGCGGTGTCTAAGGGCAGGGGAAGAAAAAGGTTTCTGTTAGGTCTTCAGAAGCGAAACGGTGCTACATTTGTACCCCAAACGTAAACACGGGTATTGTGAGTACTTGTTGGAAATTTTTGATAATTCATTGTTTTCTACCTTAATCCAAGAGGAGTTATACCACCCACCCATTATCTATACGTCCCTGACAATGGTGCATATACTGTAAAGCTGTGATTTTTATATATAAATAATAATCAGCCCTCTCTTTTTGGATTAAGAATTTTGTTAAAATTATCCTACTAACTGTTTCTGTGCCTAGAGTTATTCATTGCCAGTGTGCCGTTATCTAAGGGGACTAAATGGACTATGCCATCGCACTGCTTAGCTTGGAGGAATGCTAAGCCAAATTGAAAGTTTTTTGAGCGTTAAAGGAAAATGTTTGTGCTAGCGTTACAAAAATTTTTCAGAACTTAAAAAGCATGATTTTCATGTACAGTCGATTGGCTAATTAAAATTAAGACAGTGTGGTATAGTAATCTATAGGAAACATTATTCTCACAGGAAGGCAGTGATGATTTGTGGGTAATACATATAAATTGCTGAACAAAATTTTCCAACTTTAGTAGCCTAGTACAAATTAAAATGATGCAATTTCAATAACTCTTGTAATGCATCAATATCTTGGAAAGGTCTATATTTAGCTTTATTTAATGATTTTACTATGAAAGCTACTTTCTTGGTATGCATTGTTGTGCTACCAAACGAATCGAAACGCCAGCTAAAATTGTGTCCGTTTGCACCAGGATCCACAAGAGCTAAATACCAAGCCTAAAGGCACACATCTTAAGAACTCACACACATTTTTAATTTATTTAAAGGAAAGGTTTCGGTTAGTTCCTGTAGTTACCAATCGAAAGCAACCTTTGCCACAGGAAAAAATGGAGGAACCAGAGCGATTTCTTATTTTTATTTTTTATTCTTTATTTTTTTATATTTTAAGAGACGAAAACATCGCTATAGCAAGTTGCTACAAACCTTACTGAAGCAACATTAACGATGCTATTGGAAATCATTAATATGCAACGTGGTACAAATGACGCAGTTTTAAAGGGCATTTTCTGTTTTTTGTCTTTAATTTTAAGAAAGAGAATATTAAAATATACTGGTTGAAAGATGTTCGATGATAGGACGTAATTGCCCTTAATAAACATTTTGCCTTTAATATTTATTTGGTTTGATAGGTTAAGGGGAGAAACGGAAGCGTTTGACGCTTTGAGCTAAGCAAACCAAGCTACACAATTACCAGTGGTAAATTGTCTTGAACTTTAAATCATCAGTCAACTACATCACTTCATAAAGCGACAGGTGCATTACTATATCCTGTCTCAAACTTATACAATGTAAACCTATAATCAAAGCACACTTTGCGTTTGATTTTATATTTTGTGCCTCTTCAGTGAAAGTGTTTTGTGTTTTTATTAAAATACCAATTATAACGTTTTGATCGTCATAAAAAATAATTAAGGTACCTACATGGTTCGTTGCATTTTACACCTGCGTCTTCAGAGTGTTGGCAACTAGTAACTGACTCCGTCTTTCGATCGCATTCCTGGAGCCTTCTCTCAGTTCCGTCACAATCGACATTGGACAGGACAATTTCCCCGGTGCCTTCTCCAAAGTGCGCACCACGAAACGCCTGAGCTGGGAGGGGGAACTCCAGCTCACGACAGACAACAACAGCATCAGTGTTATCCCAGCTATCATCACAAACTGTGCCCCAAGAACCTTTGTGGAAAACTTCGATTCTTCCTTCGTACAAAGTGTCACCACCAACCAATCGAATTCCGCCATCCTCTGAAAGAGAAAGTTAAAGCTATAGATTCAGTAACAAGTTTCAACTTCCATATGGAATATTTTGTCCATATTCGCACAGTCCAATTTCGCACAATTCTTTTTCCTTTGAGACGAGAGATGATAAGTTAAAAAAAAGTTAAAAAATTAAAATTAAATTTGTACTTTCGACGTTGCTTCTTTTTTTCAAAATTTTAAATACCCTTGTCAAGTATTTTACCCCTTCTGTTCTAATTACTTTTAAAATAAATATTAAAATTACAATTTGCAATGATATGAAGGGTCTCGTTTCTTGTGATGCCTAGGTCTTTCTTGCATCGTGTTGGTTGCGTTATAATCGCAAAACCTTTGCCTTGATTTCAATTTAAATTGGTAGAGTTGACAGCCTGTACAGAAACAAATGTATCTTAATTGCCCATGGAAAGACGTTACACACCATTTTGTGCCCTACGTAAGCAGGTAAGATAATGAGATGGATAAACTTAGAAACATTTAGCATAGGTGCTCAGACGAATATAACTATGCAATGAATTGTTAAATTACACGAAAATTATCCACATAAAAGATTACACACCGTTAGAGCACTGGATCACTACGTCTTCTTGATGAACACAGTCGTGCAAGAACCATCCTCTAAATGAACAGTCCTCCAACCGCTCTTCATCACCCTGACAGCTGACTTCATCCATGGCAATACGGCCTCTTCCTCTCTCCGCGCTCCCTTTAGCATTGGTAGATACAGCATAACCTAGTCCCAGCTGTCGACACACAACATGGGCATCTATAATATCCCATTCATCGTCACAAATTGTGCCCCATTGTCCATCTTTGAAGATTTCCACTAGTCCTTCGTTGCTGTGGGTTCCATTCAAAAGTCTAATATCACCATCAGCTTGAGGAAAGAAGAAATCACGTATAGTATTTTTGTATAACTATTTAAAAAAAAAACTCTGTTCGGTGTTATAAATTAATTCCTTTTTGCTAACAACTGTTTTTTTCAACATGTTGCGAAATAAAGCTACCAGAATATTGAACGTAAGCCAAATAGTGCAAATTTATCAAAAAAGTAACAAAAATGTTGTCGCATAAGTGTAACAAGCCATCCTTGGATAAGGATGATGTTGTATCTTAGCATGACAGAGAAAATTAGTACAGAACTGCATTTAAAGCCGCGGTCACACTATGTACAGGTCTGGATCGGATCCAGTTCCGATTTTTGAGAGGTTTTGACAAAAAGTTCTCCAAACTTTTGCCCACCAGTGTAATTCTCTGATTTGGATCAGGGGTCTATGAAAATGAAATTTTAACTGATTTTTTATCTGATACGCCTATTCCGATAGAAGCTGTTTGAAAATGTGACGTCACGAAACGGTATGAATTTAATTTTCAAAGTCCTGCAACACAAATCATATATTTTCACATTGAGATGGAAAAGATTTTAAGAAAAACCTACAAAAATAGGATCGGATTCCGGTCTGAATTTGCGTAACCGCGGCTTAATTCCGGAATGGGTAATCTAATATTTAAACAATTATGAGTAAGTGTGCAACTAGGAGGTAAACGTGAAAAATGTCATCATTTGTAGTTTCATTTAGGTTGATAAAAGTCAGCACCATCCTTAAAATGGTGAAGTCAATCTTTCTAAACAAAATGTACAAATATAGGACAAATGTACAATTCGCAATGGTAAAGCCAGGTACACGGTAGTGTACTTAGCCGAACATGATTTTGAGCAACTCGCTATATTGTTGATTTTTGTATGAGGGGGGGGGGGGGGCTGAAAGACACTTGATGTAATATTTTGCAATAAAGGTCTAGAAGCTAACTATAGACCGGAATGATTGACGAGTAACTTCGGTATTCAAATATGCGGTAGCTTGCATGATGAAACTTTCCTTCTTATCATTTGAAACACCCTAAATTTTCTGCACGATTACATCTTATCGATTCAAGGAGGAAATGAAGCACATTACATATAAACATGGTATAGTCAGGTTTCACATCTGATTACCAGGTTGACCGTACGTCAGATACACAAACAGTTACGAAAATTTGGGGCAGCTAACAGGACCGCCAAGTATGCGTAAATTTCTTTTCATGCAATTTGAACACAATGAAAGCATAGATCACTTGAGGGCATAGATCGTGTAACAAACTCAGACATCATTTACAACCCACACTGCCTTTGATCTAGTGGCGTGTATTTGATACATTCTTAAAAAGAAACGTCACGGCATGTTTCCTTATTGCTACGTAATTTTACTTAAACTATATTTTCTAGCCCAGGAGAAAAAAACATCACAAATGATTTTTTGGACCTTTAGTAGCTGCATACTAATTTGAGACAAAAAAGTAGAAAGAATGAGAAATCACATACTTAACAGATAAATGAAGAAGTTTTTTTTTTTTTTTTTGCTGATTAAAATTTGCATTAAAAAATGTTGCAATTATTTAAGAATCTTATTTTAAGAATCTTAAGAAAACGGCTAAAGGCTTTTTCCATCAGCAGGTTGAAATAAGACAAATTCTACGGAGATATGACCTCGCAGAGGAGACAGGGGTCGTACTCCATTATCCCTTTTTACACCTAGTCACGGTGCAAGCATGAGCTGTCCAGAAATCCTACAAAAACACTTTAATAATCGGAGTTTCATCTCGGACCTAGAAACTGTCAATCTTTTTCCCTTGGTAGCGCCTTTGGTAGCAACTTCCCTGCTAGGCAACCCTTTTCTTTAATTCTTAAAATGTTTTGATCTCAACTTACCGTCAGCACTCGTCCGGATAACAAGGAAACTAGAAGCAAATGTTATTTGCAACAGAACTTTTAACTTTAATGAAGTGAACAACATCTTTGAGGAATCGAATGCAACCTCTTTTTGAAAGAATTCAATACCACTAAAGCTTCAAACAATATAATAAATAATCTGTATCTTGCATGCTAGTAAAGTCAACAACTCGCACCCACTTATCATATTCATTAGATAGTCGTGCGCATGTCAGTGCTGCACTCGACCGTAGATAGTTCGGGCTACGTCAATGTGAAGTAATGGTTAGTGCCTTTCCCGCAACCACGCCTACTACCGGTATGTCCTGCCAGTGATAAGACCCACAGATTTACTCATATATTAACCAACTTCCTGCGTTCAACTGTAAATGTAGTTTCTGAATTAGGTTTGACTATTCAATCAGGAAGTTATGAAAAGCAGATTCAGCGATATTTTTAATCCTCTAAGTTCACTACGGTGTGTCTACAGTATGAAAAGTGGGGGTTAAAGACCCTCGGTTCCGGTCCTATCGGTCCTTGCTAAAACAACACCTTTTAACGTTCGACCTTAATAGGCTGGTGTTGGTGGCTAAAATTCACAATTGAAATGCTACAGGGCTAACTCGTTGGCCTCCTTCATCGGGACGAATTCGTCAATTGATGATAACTCTAAAATGACCTACTTAGCAGGCTGGTATGGAAAAACTACAGTTTTGGTAAGGGTGTACCAAAATTCTCAATTGGCCCGGCTCTTTGATTGACAGCTTATTCAAACAATAAAAGTTCCAAAGCTTGTCTTTCATAGCATGAACGGTAGTGAACGTGTTTTGATTATACTCATTGAGATTTTTTATACTCATCCTGAAGCAATAAACTGAGATTGTGTCTGGATGAGGATGAATTTCAGATAATTGTGGGAGAGAATTGAGCCTTTAATTCTGCACCACATTTGCATATTGACTCTAAATTACCAAACATGACCCGTGATCAAGGTCTAACATTGTGATTGGTTACAGTGTACGGTAATGGATGTCTAGTGTTGCATACGTGTGGAATTTTGTGACCCAAACAGAACTAAGAAATCTTCATTCAACAGTAATTAACAAAAATTAATGATTCTTCCAACCTGAAAAACCTCTTCAATGTTTTTATTCTGATAAACCATCAGCTCAGAAAGGGAAAAGGATGTGTGGAACAAAAGGTTAATGTTCTGTCAAATTTATCTGATTGTCCCTTTAATTAAAAGTCAGATATTTAAATTGGCAATATATTTGTTCGTGAAACGAAAGTTAGGGTGAGACAAAAGTACCACTATATACTCCTCTTGATTTTCGAAAGAACGTACACATCACAGAAATAAACACATAAGATTCATAAAAAGGTCAAATCTGTAAACTATACGTTTTGCACAAGCAGCAAATATTTATTTAGAAGCACAATAAATTCTTCTGAATTTTTATTAAAGTTACAATTGCTACGTCAGGGACTTCCCCATCTGTATTCCCTAGTTCCGTAACCCTAGCAGACAATTGTAAAATACTAGTACTGTTCTACGAATTTACCAATTGTACTACATGTAAAGGTTATACTTACCTTAGTTGAAGAGCTTAAAAAAACCCAGCTTTTTAGACATAAAATGCCTTTATGGCACTATTAAGTTTGGGATTTAAGGCCATAAATTTCTTTAACAGCTCAAATCGATCTTTTATGATTCCTGGTAGATGTCAGTAGGCCATGAAAAGGTCTTTCCATTTTCTATAAGTTAACGGATAAGTGAACTTTGGCAGGTTTTTAAATATTTGTTCTTCTTGAGCAGTCTTTGGAGAAACACATGATAGCCACTTGTATTCCAAAACGGCAGCCATTTCAGCGACAGAAATATGAAGTATGGCAAAACTTTCGATTCTGATCATACTGATGATTCATGGTGTCAAAATAATAGGTTTAAGACTACAGAGAGGAGTTCAAAGCAGTTTTAATCCTGTAAACGACTCTGAAAGCCCTTTTCTGTAGAAATGGTAAACACCTCGTAACTAAGAGCGAAATTTCTCGATTAATTCATTACAAATGATATGCATGACATAAGAACATTGCATGTACACATTACAGACAGTGGCGTAGCTAGAATATTTTCCAGGGGGGGGGGGGAGCTCAAAAATTTCCCCAAAACTTTTCAGTTTCAGTATATTTTCAAGGTCAAGGTGCATATATTTCATACAAAATACGTGAATTTATGATGGCAACAAGATTATCATGACGTCATGTAATGCTGCCGTAGTTAATACATGGCCTACAAGATCCTGAAGCTGCCTACTATATACATTGGATTAAAACAATGTCATCATGGGCCCGTTGTCACCCCCATCCCCAGTGATAAATTAGATTAATTTTCCGAACAGATTAAATAGATTAATTTTCCGAACCAGTCCTTTAAAAATAAGGTAAACACCATACGTTTTTCCAGGTTTGCATGGTTATTATGTCTAGACAACTGAAAGGTATTGTTTTTAGCTCCATCCATGGTTAAACACAGAGTAAAATCACTCTATAACCCTGCCCGGTATTATAGCTTGTAGGATAACGGGTCATTAAGTGCTTAAACCTAACCCAGGGCGCTGTCAACCAATAGGTTTGAAACTGGGCTGTTAAACCTCGCCTAACCTAACCTAACTCAGTGCCTTGTCAACTATAGTGACGGGTGAGAGTGATACACGGAGCGTCCCGCCAGGGAAAATTTCGCTAAAAACACCCCTAAGATTGCAGGAAACGACACTCCCTGTGCCTCATTACTATATGCTTCGAATGTCATGTTTTTGTTGTCCTGAAAACAATTTGTTCACAATATATATAAAAAAGAAAAATTGGAAACTCTACGGCCTACTGGTATGTATGGCTGACAGCCTTTCATCGAATATAAATGTAACGGTTTTGGAACGAAAACAAAATTGTGATAATTAAATGAGGTAATATTTTGTTCACGAGGCTATGATTCTGTTACTATTTATTAGCAACGTATTATTCAATAGTGCATCAAGTTGATGAACATAATATTAGCTCAACAATACGTAGGGAACTATCTCGATGATGGTATCCTATGCTCCGGTCTTATAGCCTGTCCGTGTTGCGCAGTATACGCTGAACTAATCAAAATACCCTGCATGTGTACCAGAGAACATTCACGCTGCTGTAGAGAGGGCATTTCTGCGGAACCCGAGTCAAGCGCCCTTCAATTCATGCTGCAGTGACACAGATGAGATCTGGGGGAATACGTTGCATGGAAATTCGAGTTATGCATGAGAAATGTTTCACGATTACTTATGGTGAGAGAACTTTAAAGAAATAGGAAAAGGAAGTATTATTTCGTCAACTTGAAATTTCCCTAAATTCCACAAAATAATGTCCCCAAAATATTTTCCGGGTGACAATTTTCACTCCTCCCCCCCCCCCCCATTAGCTACACCACTGACATATTGGGATTACGAAACGACTTTAATTGTTCTTGTCATCTGTTTGATCTCAAACAGTTCTTGTCATGATTCCAGTCATTGCTATAACAATGTCAGTCGTCACAGGAAACAACGTGAGCTTCAGTTCCTTAGAGTGCTTAGTACAGTGTAATTAACTAATCCAACATGGGTACGTTTCACTATTTCAGGAGCAATGTGGAAGTATTTAAAAATTCAAATGAAAAATTTAGACTTTAAACTACTAAAAGGAATGCTCTTAATTAATCAAAAAAAATAATATAGCAAGGAATGTTATCACTTAAAAGTGCATCACAATCATTTTAAATCTGTGTGAGTGACAAAAATTCTTATCTTGTCGGCAACCTTGATCACAATTAAAGGCAGTCATTCGTCACCCTAAACTACAGTTTCAGTATGCAAACATCAACACTCTCAATTGGTACAGCTCTTTGATTGGCATCACATTCAAACAATGCATCATAGCTAAATAACACAGCATGGGCACTGAGAGTGTCTTGATTACACATTATGGACTTGTATGGCCATTTGGGACAAGCCATGAAGCAATTAACAAGGATTGTGTCTGGATAAAGATGAGTTTTAGATAAATGTGGGAAGGGCTAGAAACAAGTAAGTTGGGAGAATTGGAACTGCTTGGGATGATGAAAATATGCCTTTAAAGCACTGTGATCATTAAGTCTTCATTTGAGGATTTATTAGAAACGCTAAGTAAAACAAAATTCAAACATTAACTAAATGGACCGCCAAGAAAAAATATCCTTTCACTCGTAATATGTAGGTCTACAGTCTGATAAAATGATCTTTAGGATAAACCATCTTTAGGATACCAAAATCTGTGATTGAATTTTGGTAGTGTTTCCAATATTGAAGACAATGAGCTTCCATATACCTGCCAAAAATGGCGGGAAAGTTGCGAAACAAGCCGTGTTCAAATGGCCACTCCGTAATCTTGAAAACCAAAGAGTTAAATTCTTGTGAACGAGATGACCAAACTTAGCAAATTAGTGTCAATTCCAACTAATTTTAAAATCAGTTAAATGATAAAATGGTCATTTTTATGATTGGGATCGATTTGACATTCAAATCAAAGATGACCATTGATGATGGATTATAATAGAAGTTTTTCTTGAACCAGGTGGACAGAAACAGAAAGCAAGTTGCTAATAGCACTAATTCTGACATCATAAATATTGTAAAATGACACTTTCTATAGTTCAATGCTATTTTGATATCTAAACACAAGATGGTCGCCAGTGTCATATTAGTGAGCTTGATAGAGTCTCGATCAGTACTATATATTGTACTTACACAATTGGAGACCATTTGGCTTTTTTCAGCCATCTTAGTTGGGGCGATGCGCACTATTTAACAATAAATTTCCTAACTGGCTAACAATAATCCTAAACCCTAACAAAGAATACAATCGATACAATGCGATGACAACAGCCAACCAAAAAATACCTTGTTAAACAGTGCGCATCTACCCTTTTAGTTTTCCTAATGTACCTCCATTATTTGACTTTATATGAAGAGGATAAGTTCAAAGTGTAATTTCAAGGATTATATTTCTTAAAATTATGTAATTTTAACATCGGTGACTAAATTTGTACTCCCACCATCTTGGTTGACCTAGACCTGACAAACATGTCCCAAAAATATACTCAATGAATAATTGTTACAAAATTAGGACAAAAGTTGGACATCTATTTCCCTGTACGTCATCTTGGTTGAAGTGAATTATTATTTATCTGAAAGTATGGTCATGTGAGAAGGGAAATGGTAGCAAAAGTATGCAGTGATCATTGTGCACATTATTTTTACACTTTACAATGCTAGTTGACATCAATGTTTTTGTGTCCGTCATCTCGATTTCCTTCTTAAAAATCAGAAAACATGCTTCGCATTTTATTTATGATTTGTAAAGATAATTAGGATTTTTGTCGGAAATATTCTTTATGATTATTAACTGCGATATTTGAGAAAATGTTGTTTTGAGTTGAGTTTGAGCTTGAGTTTATTTCCACAGTTTAAAATACAAAATGATACAACATTTAAACAAGGAGGTGGGGGAGGACTGAAAAAGCAAAGCTTATGCGAGCAGTCCCCCTTAACAAAAAGAAAAAACAAAACAAAAAACAAATCAATACAAAATAGGACAACAAAGAAACAAAGAAAGCCAAAACCACCTTAGAAGAATAATCGCTAAGCAAATGGGATTTTAATTAAGTCTTAAAAGAAAATCCAGATTTAGCATCTTATTTCTGTGTAGTGAGTTCCATAAACTGACCCCGGTTTTTATGAAAAAGCGGTGTGATATTTCTGTGTAGAAAAAAATTGTACGCAGATGTTGAGAGAAACGTGTGTTATGGGTATAAACATCACTGTTAAACTTAAAGTATTCATCAAACCTTCGGGGTAACAATCTGTTAACATATTTATACATAAAAACACCGGCTTGGAAATTGAAGGTATCGAAAATCGTTAGAATTTTTAGGTTTGAGAAAAGGATGGCGCTGTGGGCACAATAACTAGAGTTCGTAATAATACGACCAGCTTTCTTTTGGAGTACGTATAGATGGTTTAAAAAGAGGGAAAAGCATTTCCCCAGATAATATTGCAATAAGACAATTAAGAGTGTATAAGGGAATCATATCATGTTTTCAGAGTATGGCACAAAATAGCGAATTTTATGGAAGATACCAATAACTTTAGAGATGTTAGAGCCAAAGATAGTCAATGTGGTTTTTCCAAGATAGTTGGGAATCCAAGTAAATATCGAGAAGCTTAGTTTTGTCAACTAAATTAATTTCATTTGTATCGATATAGATGTGAATCGTATCAACTTTACGCTGGATGGGGCGAAAAATCATGAAATTAGTTTTACTTGTATATAATGATAGCTTTTTTGCTCTAAACCATGTAGAGGCGCATCTTAACTCAACATTAATAATACGGGAAACATGATGAATGTCACTGTGCTTGAACATAATGCTGGTATCATCAGCAAATAGGGTAAAATTAAGCAAGGTAGAACACTTACATAGGTCATTAATGTAAATGAGAAAGAGTAATGGTCCAAGTATAGAACCTTGTGGGACACCACAAGTTACAGAATTGTACTTTGAAAATGTCTTATTTACGCATACAACTTGAGTTCTATCGGATAAATAGCTCCCGGTTAACAACTCCTCGGATTCCATAATAAGTAAGTTTCTAAAGCAAAATATCATGGTTAACGGTATCAAAAGCTTTGTAGAGATCTAAAAACACCAATGGTTATTTCATTATTGTCGAATCCCTTAGCAATGTTTTTCACGATCTCGGCTACCGCCAGGTAGGTAGATGAATTTTCACGAAAACCAAACTGAAACGGTGAGAGAATATCATTCTTGTTTAAGAAGTCGATGAGTCTACTGTACATTAATTTTTCAAGAACTTTTGAGGTGGTAGGAAGAATGGAGATTGGCCTATAGTTAGAAAACACAGCGGGGTCACCAGCTTTAAAAATGGGAGTAACTCTAGCTATTTTCCTACGGCTTGGAAAAATTCCACAGGAGAGGGAAAGATTACAGATATGCGTAAGGGGTAAGATAATATTGGGACAAGATCGAAGCATATCAGTTGAGATACCATCCACCCCGGCGATAGAGACCTTTTTCAAGTTACTAATGGTAGAGGAAATTTCGTTACAATTAGTTGGGACAATAAATATGCATGTAGACATAGGATTTGTTAGAAAACTTGTGAAATCGACAGTACTTCTTTGTATGCCATTTGCTAGACTCTGACCGACACATGAAATGTAATTATTAAAACATTCAGCAACCTTCATGTCTGTATCAATTATTTCACCATCATGCTCTATCCGAAATTGTGAGTTGTCTTGCAGATTGCCCCTACCTAAAATTTCATTAATGGTTTTCCAAGTTTCTCTTTGGTTATTTTTTGATTTTCATTAAACAGATTGCTATAGTAAGATTTTTTTGAAAGCCTAATGGTACTTATAAGAACATTTTTGTAGTTGGCGTGCTTGAACGTATTACGAGGAGTTCTGTTCTGAAGACATACCCTGTAAAGCTTTTTCTTAGTAGAAATGGATTTCAAAATACCAGAGGTAAACCATGGCTTACGTTTGCGGAATTTCTTGATTACACTATACGGATGATAGGACAATTCTTATCGTAAATATCATTGATAACATCGTTTTTTGAATAAAGCTGCTGCCAGTTAAATTTATTAAGTTCAGTTATAAACCTATTATAATTACTACCTGAGGTATTTCTCTTTAGTACACAACTTTTATCCTTAGATATTTCAGGAGAGTCACATGTTGATGAACAAACTACAGGAAAATGGTCACTGATATCTGACACAAGAATGCCTGATAAAGTGAAGATATTAACATTATTGCAATATATATTATCAATCAGAGTGACAGAGGAATCCATAACCCTGGTTGGTTTGGTTATTAACGGAAAAAACGAATCGGAGTACATACTATCTACAAAACTAGAGACATTACTGTTAGAGTCGTATTGCAGGATATCAATATTAAAATCAAGAAGTACACAAGTCTGTTTACCTTGGTTGATAATAGACAAGAGAGTAGACATTTCATGAGCAAAAGATACCAGTGAGGAGTCAGTTGGTCTATATATGACACCAACTACAAAGTTGAGATCTGAATGTAAAGCTTCAATGAAGAGGGACTCAAAAGTACTATACTTGTGATTTAAGTCAGTCCGTACTTTCAATTGAACATCTTTACGTATGTAAACCCAACCCCACCTCCTCGTTTACCAACTCTGCCAGCCTGTATAAAATTATAATTTTCCCATTGTAACATGTTGAGGGGCGTGTTTTCATTAATCCAAGTTTCAGTAATAGCAACAATTGAATTTTTTGAATCTAATGTACCATTAATAAGTTCATTAACGTCGTCATAATTTTTCCACAAACTGCGTGCATTGATATGGATAAATGATTTATCTAAACGGCTGATCTTCTTAGGCAACAAGTGGTCATCTAGGGCAACAAGGTGAAGGGGGATACCCGGTGGCTGCACATTTTAATCCCCCTTCACCTTGTTCTATACAACATTTAACTGTTACGGCAGCTGTAATGTGCCGAGGCTCCGATCGTGACCGCCTTAGTGCTGAAAACCGATTGATCATGAGGCTAGGTTCTCTCGCCTTAATGTTAGAATTGATCTTTTGCAATATTCACCCCTTTTTGAGCCAGTTTTTACTCCTTTTACACTTACCCTTTCGTGCTCATTTTTTACTGTGTAGCCCTAATTATTATTTTTTCCGGACCTAGTTTTTGTCTACTTTTTTCCCCTTTTTTCCGACCATGTTCGATTTGTACGTCTACGTCTAAAATCACAAGTGTCACGATGGCCGAGTGGTTAAGGCGGTCGCCATGTACGCGACAGACCCGGGTCCAAGTCCTGGTCGTGACTTAATTTTCTCTCTGAATTTATTTCTTATTCCCCTTGTTCATTAGGGCTAATGCCAATGCTTGGGACTAATTTCAATTTCAAAATCGAACTTAAACACTCCTTTCGACCTATATATATATATATATATATATATATATATATATATATATATATATATATATATATATATATATATATATATATATATATATATATATATATATATATATATATATATATATATATATATATATATATATATATATATATATATATATATATATATATATATATATATATATATATATATATATATATATATATATATATATATATATATATAACTGTAATAAAGGCAAATAGTAGGTGCCTGGTTGACATTGCAAAGTACAGAGATATAATATAATATTGGAAATTTTCAATCCCACCTGGGATCTTCTTCAGCCAGTAATGATATACGAAGTGAAATACTTGAAACTAAAACGAAATAGAAACGGTAAAGGGTAAGTCAAGCTACAGATGCTTTTGAAAAGTGTAATGGTTCAGCGGTCCCAAGTCCCTATTAGGCCCATTTATGTGCGTCTTAAATCTTAGGATAAACTTAATCTCGGATATTTTTCTTTGTGAATGTGTCTTAAAATTTGAGGCTAGTGTAAGCGGTAAAGTAGTTATCTCAGTCTAGTTTAAAGTTCTCTGTGTTGATCATCTTTGATTTGTATTCTCTGTTACTCACCTGTAGGTTCAGCGAGTTTTGCACATAGTTATGTCTTTAGTTATGAGCGTAGGTTAGTTCTTTTGTAATTTGCATTAGAATAGTTTAGGTGTGTCGCGTATGTTTGTATGTGCGTGTTAAGTTAAAAGTAGGAAAGGGAAGAGTTTAGTTAAGCTCACGATGGAATAAGAAGAAGTACTGTAATAAATGGGTGAATGTCGAGTTCGTCTCTGTGTACCTAATTTGAACCCGCCTCGAAGTTTCCACGTTACATATTGGTGGCAGCGGAAGTTTTACACAATTTCTTCGGACATTTTTCGACAAAAGCTTCAATGTATTTTGGACAACACCCTAGAGGTATTTTATTGTGGAATTTTACGGTAACTTTTAGTCTTAATTTTCTATTTCATGTCACCGCAATATTAGGTAAAATGACAGACAGTAAATTCGAACTGCCTTATGGTATTAAATTGCCTGAAATATTTTATGGCAGCCCACGAAAGGAATTATTTTCACAATGGTTTCGGCGTTTAGAAGTTACTCTCGAAGCTGTGCCAGAGAAGTTTAGGCCAGAAATAACAGTTGTTTTGCCGTCTAGACTCGGGGGGCCAGCGTTCAACGTATGGGACGAACTGCCAGACGCCTCTAAAAAAGATATAAAAAAAGTAAAAGAAGCCCTTAACAAAGTGTTTGGATTATCGAAATGGACTGTAGATGTGGATGTTAACATTAGAAAGAGAAAGGCTGGTGAACCTTTAGAGGTATATTCAGCGGAGGTATCGCAAATTGTAAACCTTTCTTTTCCAGACTATGGAGCAAACGCCAAAAAGGGTGAAAAATTTCGGAGATTTGTTACAGGATTGTCGCCTTATTCACAATTAAGAATTAGAGAAATGGGGGCAGAAAACATGGAGGACGCCCTCAAAGTAGCGCTTCAAGTGGAACGGGCTCAAGAAATAAATAAAGTAACTCAAGCCGAACACTTAGGTCAGTCAATTTCCATACCACCTCTTTCACCTGGAATTAAAGACCCTACTCCTTCAAGTACGCCTCTCGTCGAAGTCTCGTCAGTTGACATTTTACAAGGTAATTTGACACGGATTGAAAGGAGCATTGAAAAATTAAGTGATAAATTCACAGTTCTTGGCTCTAATTTAGAATCCGTGCCCGGAACTGCGTCATAGCTGTACGGTTAGGGGTTACGTATGCATAGTAATAGGTTAGGGTTACGTACGCATAGTAATAAGGTTAGGGTTACGTACGCATAGTATAAGGGTTACGTACGCATAGGTATAGGGTTAGGGTGGGCCATATGCAGGTGTACGCATGCATAGGAACTGTATACGTAGGGGTATATAAACATTTACGTATACGTATCTCATACTGTACATAAATATACACTCTAAAGTACATACAGTTAGCTTTAGGTATACGTAAATACGTATACCTACAGCTATATGTAATAGATAGTATTATTAGACAGTACTTATATTATTTTTAACCCATCCACCGGCAACGGCGCTCGTAGCGCAGTAGGCAAGCGCGCTGGTCTTCATGCGATAATCGCTATACCGCTAGGGTCGAGGGTTCGGGTACCGGTACTAACAATGCTTTTCTTTCTTCCACAGCACTAACCATTCACTTCTTTCCACAGCACACACTTATAGCGCTGTTCCTCGAGTGAAGAAAAAAAGAAAACGGTTTTTTACTTAAAAAAAAAAACTTTAAAAGTTTCAGCTCCCTCTTTTGGAAGTTGTGAAGTGAGTAAAATTATGTCTACTATTTTTCACAAAATGGCGACTTTAAACCGCGACGCTTCTGTACAGCTTGAGCTGGAAGTTAGTGAAAATCGAAACGTTTTTGATATTTTGAAAGAAAAAGGAGTCAATCCTGCTGAAGATTTAGTTGCTGTTCAAGGACTACCTAATCGTTTGTACGACATAACGTTTAAATCTGATAGTTTGAGGAGGAAATTCTACCCTGTCTTATCGTCTGGGCGTGGTTATACTACTAAAGCATATAGCAGTTCCGCGATAATTGTAACTGTGCTACATGTGCCTTATGAATTAGAGGATAACACCGTGCGTTACGTGTTAGGGAAATATGGAAAAGTTATTTCCGGTCGTTTTCTAACTCATAAAGACTATCCAGAACTATTTAACGGAATAAGACAATACCAAGTCGAATTACAGGTTGATATTCCGTCCTCCTTACGCCTTGGAGGGAGGAACTGCTGGATAAGGTATGGGGGTCAACCCCGGACATGTTTAAAGTGCGGAGAGAAAGGACACGATGCTAAGGATTGTCAGCAGGTGAGATGTTTTCGTTGTCAAGTTATTGGTCATTCTGTCAAAGAGTGTAACTCTGATGTGACATGTACTGTTTGTGATGCGTCTGGTCACAGCTACCGGGACTGTCCAGTCTCATTTGCTAATGTAATCAAGCCAACCCCCATGAGATGGGTAGCTACCAGTACCACTGTCAGTGACCCGGCAAAACCTACGAATGACGAGGGATCCATTGTGGATACAAGTGGTGAAGGTACTAGTGGTGAAGTAAAAGACCCGTTGCCATCCTTTAGTTCGGCTGAAGGTAATGCCAGACAAGACTCCGGTCAAACTGCAGGTGAAGGGGACATTCCTGCTTCCCCTGGGGAAGCAAATGAAGAGGTGACCGTGATAATGGACACGCAATGCTCAGAGGAATTGTCAAATGAGGCCTCCCAGGTGGACAGTGAGCAAAAACTGGAAACTCAAAGCCAGGATGATTTGTTTGATTCTCAAGAGGACTCCGAACAATGTCCCAAATCATGCTCAGCTGGTTTGTCCTCAGTGTCGAACACAAATCAACCAAGTAAGTTACCAGACAGACAAACGTGTGCCTCTCTCCCAGTCCAAAATCAGGACGCATGTGTTTCCTCAGGTGAATTCAAGCAACCCTCTAGTTCATGTCCGGTTTCGTTCCCTCTTAACCAAACTAAGTCAGATGTCAAAGACCGGGATGTAAGAGCTAAGAGGAAGTGTGCCTCCACCCAATCCAAGAAAGACCGCTCCCGTTCTCGCATTCGATTCCCTCTTGAGGAGCCTCTGGAGTTCATTAAAATGACGCAAATCTTCATAGAAGAGGAGCCTTGGCACTCCTGTTATAGTAAAGGGTGCAGTAAAACTTTCTCAAGTTATAAGGCATTGAAAGAACACACTGCAGAGTCCCATCCTAAGTTGAAAATCTCTCCTTATCCATGTGTTAAAAGATCATGTGTTAGCACTCTAGCCTCACCCCGTGACTGGATCTATCACATAGCAATTGACCATCCAGAATTTGTAAGGAAACACGAAGTGGAATTTTTTGACAGTTACTTTCTTAAACGCTAGTCCTTATGGATCTGGTTCTACTCCTCTTTTTACTTATGTTTAATCGCACACACCTTAACATAAATGTGGCATCGTATAACGTTAATAGTTTAAGAGACAACATGAAGAGTTTGAAAGTAATTCAATGGGGTAAGCTCTTCGATATTGACATCCTTCTCCTGCAGGAAACTTTCCTGTCTTCTCATAGTGACTACAAACACTTCAAGGATAACTGGGGTGGACAGGTCCTTTTTTCACCTAGTGTAAGTAATCTTTCTGGGGGAGTTTGCATTGCTTTTAGCAATAGAATTCCTTTTGTTGTTTCTAATGTAAAGCGTGATGCAAACGGTCGTTGTATCTCAGTTCTCTGTAGTGTTTATAATTTTTCTTTCAGAATTTGTAACGTCCACGCCCCCAATATTCCCAGTGAGAGGAAGATTTTCCTTAATGATTTATACCTGTATGTGAGGGGTAGTGATCCTCTCATATTAGGAGGGGATTTTAATTGTGTTTTGGATGACTCTGACCGTGTTCCCTTTTCTAGCAACACTTCCTCGTTTGTCGGAAGGGGTGAAATTAGGGAGCTTATCTCGACTTTCAACTTAAATGATGCCAGTAGTGTTTTGCATGCTCTCCCTGGTCATACTTGGTTTCGTCGCAACTCTGGTCTAAGTTCCAGAATTGACAGAATTTATATTGCAAATGTCTTTACTGCCATCAATGCTTACACTGCTGATATCCGGCTTTCTGACCATGTTCCTGTTTACGTCAACATAAAACTTCCCTGTAATGTTGTGAAAAAAAGGAGTTATTGGAAGTATAATGTTTCTTTAAATTCAGACGAGAGGTTTTGCAGGGATTTTTTGTTTCAGTATGACAAATGGTCGTCTCTTAAGCCCGCCTTTATCACTATCGTCGATTGGTGGGACAACATTAAATTGAGAATTAAAGAGTTGGCTATCAAACATGGTACTCGCATTGCACGCAAAAAACGTAAAATGTTACTTGAACGACAGGCACACTTTACGAATTCAAGCCCTGATGATACGGATAATTTGTTACAAGCTGAAGTTGAAGGTGCTTTTATAAGATCTAGGGTTAAATATTTAGAAGACGGTGAAAAGCCGTGTTCCTTTTTCTTCAAACAGGAAAGCCGCAGGGCTTGTCAGAAACATATTCATTCTGTGCGAGATAATCTCGGCGATGTAGTTACCGACGACAGTGATATTGCCCGTGTTTTTCACCAATTTTATAGTAACCTTTTCTCTCGAGAAAAGGATATTGATCATAATGTGCAAAACGAACTTATCAAGTACTTAAGTGTTACATTGGATCCAACTGAGATGACAAATCTCGATCGTCCCATTTCTTTGGAGGAGGTAAATACTGCCCTTATGAGTATGTCTAATAACAAGTCTCCGGGGATAGATGGCATCCCGTATGAGTTCTACCGAAAATTTTTTGATGTAATGGGTAACGATTTGACTGATTTGTATAACGGTATTTTTTCTAAGGGTGCTCTTTCTGAGTCTCAACGCACTGCTGTAATATCTTTGATCCCCAAAAAAGGTGACCTTTTGAACCCAAACAATTGGCGTCCGATAAGCTTGTTAAATACTGATTACAAACTTCTTGCCAAAGTGCTTCAGAGAAGACTTTCAGACATAATGCCATTGCTTGTAAATGAATTCCAGACGTGTGCCATTCCAGGTAGAACTATTCACAACAACCTGTTCTTAATAAGAGACATCATTGAGTATGCTCAATCAAACAATAGTTCCGTCACCCTGCTTTCAATCGATCAAGAAAAAGCTTTCGATAAAGTAGACTGGGGATTCTTAATGAAAATTCTTAACAGGTTAAAGTTTGGTGATAATTTCATCAAGTGGATATCTATTTTGTATCACAATATTACAAGTCGATTGTTGATAAACGGGAAGCTTTCAGAACCTGTTCGAATTGCACGTGGGGTGAGACAGGGCTGTCCCCTCTCCCCCCTACTTTATGTTTTATTCATTGAGCCTATTGCTCGCTATATCAACTTTACTGACACCATCCGTGGCTTTATGATTCCTGGGAGTAATGGTAGACGTGTTAAATTCATTCAGTATGCCGATGATGCTACCTGCATTGCCACAAGTGTAACCGATGCTCTAAATATCTTCAATGTTTTTAATTTGTTTCAAAAAGCAACTGGGGCGTCCGTCAACATGTATAAGTCGTGTGGGTTAAAGCTTGGTGCAATGACATCCCAAAATGTACCCCTTAATATTTCGTGGAGCAATACGTCAATTAAAATCACTGGCGTGTCCTTCGGATCTGGTAGCGCTGTTAAATCCACTTGGGATGGCATTATCCGTTCTGCAACTAAAGTCTTAGATTTATGGAAAGGAAGATATTTGTCCCTCATTGGTAAAGTTTTGGTAGTTAACACTATTGTTTTTCCTAAGTTTTATTACGTGGCACCAGTGTACCCACTTTTGGACTGGGTAATCAAAGAGACTCACAAGGCTGTATTTTCTTTCATCTGGGGTGAAAACAAGCCTGACCTCGTTGCTAGGAAAGTTGTGGTTTTAGACAAAACAATGGGCGGTTTAGGTTTAGACGATTTTAAAACTAAAATGAATGCTTTGTTTGTGAAACCTCTTTTCTCTTTGCTGCAGTCTGATAATGAGATCCCTTTGTGTCTCACCCTTGCTCGCTACTACATGGCAAAACCCTTGCGCCGGTTTTTTCCTCATGTTTGGTCTAATACAAAACCGAATGCTGATGTTTGTCCCAAACCATTGCTGGTTGCTTGTTATATAATCAAAGATTTAGTTGATGTGAACTTTTCTTTTAATCGCCGTGCTCCCACGAAGTATGTCGTCCGCAGTTTACGAAAAACCGATGTTTCCATATCCGTTATTAGACACAACCCAACCCTTCCCTGGGACCAAATTTGGCCTTTAGGCTTCAACTCTAGCCTAGATAATAAACTGAAAGATTTTCAGTGGCGTTTATCACATAGAATTTTGTTTACTGGTAGTAGAAGTGTTGAGTGGGGTATAGACGATGGTATTTGTCCAATGCCTCATTGTCATTGTGTAGAATCCATAGATCATATATTCTGGAATTGTCCAAAGGTATGTGCAATGATCCTTTGGATCGAGTCGGTTTGCAAGAGTCTGGTTAACGATAACTTCCGTCTCAATGTTACCTTTTTTCTTATGGGCTTCCCACGGGTTAAACTTTCACAAACAGTTTTTAATAGACTCTGGTATTTCTTGTGTACTGCAAAATTCATAATATGGAAATGTAGATGTATTCATGTCTTTCAATCTCGTGTGCACTCTAGGAGCGAAATGAAATCTCTAATTATTGAGAACGTTAAGCAACGTATTAGAGCAGACAAGAAACGCTTTACCCCTGCCAAATTTTATAAAGTTTGGATTACTAGTCCTTCCTTTGTGTATCTAAGTGGGGATAAGCTTTCTTTTAGGCTTTCCTAGTTAAAATTAAATCTTGTTTTATTTTAACCCCTAGTACCGTTTTTGCATGCAGATTTTTGCCGAATTTATTTATATTTGTTTATACCTGTTTATGTAGTAGACTCGGAAAGGAATAAATGATTTACCAAAATTAATATAAAAAGGAGAAAGTAACGATTTAGACATAATGGTTTATCATAAATAAGATTTTATTGAATTCTTTTGGAAAACCAGAGGAACCTTGTCATCAAAAAGTTCAGTTTCATTTTGAAGCAGCTTTTCTTTTCCTTCCTTCAATTAATTAAATTGTGTAATGTTAATTTACCGTTATTACATATTGCGTCATGGTACTAATGATGTAAGCTAATTATTCAACTGTAAATACTTTTATATATTATTATTTTTATCCCCTGATTTGCTATTTTGTATGTATATATGTTGAGACTGAAAATAAAGTTCTTCCTACACAAAAAAAAAAAAAAAATTATGTCTACTTCCGGGCACGGATTCTAAATTAGCACCCAGTTCTTAATATGGATGTTCAAAGTTTTGGAAATAAGATGGAAGGAAACGAGGCTAGAATCTCAAAAATTGAACATATGCTTGAACGACATGAATCATATTTCAGACGAAAGCCTTGTAGTCCATCCTCAAGTCCCGCCAGAGGTTTTTCAGATAGCAGATATCCGGAACGGAGTGAGTATGAACATTTTTATCGCCCCGGTAGATCACCCCTTCGTTATAATGGAAGATACCCGTATGGAAGCCCCTCACCAAATTATCGGGATAGACATTATTCGCCTCATTCTCGTGTTAGAAATCGGTCACCAAGTTATCGGGAAGTTCAAGATATTACGATAGATACAGGCATTCCCCCGTACGTAAGCAGAGTAGTAATTCAGTACGATTCCAACTTCCGGAGGAAGAACCCAATTATAATCAAAAGAACCAGGGAAACTAGACGTAGTTCAGTTGGCGATGAGGGCCAACCGCCAACTATTCAATCCAAGGCCCCGCCCCAAAAAGTTGATGTTGTTTCGGACAGAATTTCACAGAAAGAACTTGAAAGTGGATTACTAGACGATTTACCATCGGCATATGTTAATATAGTTCTCGGAGGAACTGAAGTTAAGGCATTAATAGACACTGGCTCTGGTGTAAGTTTCATAAGTGAAGCGGTAAAAGCAAAAATTCCAGAACTTAATAGGAAACCAATTAATAAACTGTTTCAGCCTGCAAAGTCCTTTACGGGGAACACCATAGAATGCTTAGGTAAATTGACGGCCAATGTTAGACTTAACAGAGTTAATGTAAGACATGATTTTCAAATCTCAAGAAATACCACTCAAGGAGTACTATTAGGCTGGGATTTCTTGTTACAACATGCTGCTAATATAAACATACCTGAAGGCAAGTTAAGCCTGTGGGGTGAAGATATACCCTTACTTAAAGATAGAGCACACGCCCCTCTGTGCTGTAAGGCTATTGCATACTGCAGTTCAACAGTTCCGGCAAAATCAGAAATTAACATTGATATACAGCTCTGTTCGCCCACCATTGGTGATACGCCACACAATTATGTTGGTTTGCTAGAGCCTGATTTAACGAATGACGCAGAGGTCAGCATTGCATGCACGTTGTCAAAAGCTGAGAAAGGAATTGCTACTGTGAGGGTAAAGAATCCCAATTCATATGATGTACTATTGCAAAGGGGAATCAGAATTGGAGCATTTTTCGCTATTTGCGGCAGACCCGAGGAAGAGTATTCCATCCAGAATGGTAATAACGTGGCCAGTTTCTGTAATCACATTTCATCCCCTGCTAATTTTGAAAATTTGTTATCGTTAGTAGACATAGAAGGTGCTGACCTGACGGCAGAGGAAAAGTTGAAGGTTAATACGTTCCTACAGAAACACCAGGCAGTTTTTAGCAGAGACGAAGGAGACATTGGAAGAACTCACCTTATTCAACACAGAATACAGACAGAGGACCACCCGCCGATTTGTCAGAGGGCATACCGGACTTCGCCGACAATGAAACGGGAAATCCAGAAGCAGGTAGACAAATTACTACATGATGACCTGATTTCTGAATCATGCAGTCCATGGTCCTCCCCCATAGTGATGGTGAAGAAAAAGGATGGTAAATATAGATTTTGTGTTGATTACAGAAAGCTCAATTCACTCACAATACGAGATGCTCACCCTCTACCCCGAACTGATGATACATTAGATGCATTAGAGGGATCAGTCTATTTCAGTACAATTGACCTCATATGTGGTTATTGGCAAATTGAGGTTGCCCCGGAAGACCGTGAGAAGACCGCGTTCAGCACGGGCACCGGATTGTACGAGTTCAATGTTCTTCCAATGGGGCTGGTCAATTCACCTCCGACCTTTCAAAGGTTGATGGAACTCGTTTTGCATGGTATTCACTGGTCAAAATGTCTGGTATATTTAGATGACATAATTATTATGGGGAAGAACTTTGAAGACCATTTAAATAATTTGGGAGAAGTTTTCTCACGTCTTGTAGATGCAGGTCTTAAACTCAAGCCAGCAAAGTGTCACTTATTCAAGAAGAAAGTTGAATTCCTAGGTCACGTTGTTTCAAAAGACGGTATTTCACCTTATTTGAAGAAGATTGAAAAAGTTAAGAAATGGCCAAGACCAAAGAATGTAACGGAAGTGAGAGCATTTTTAGGACCCTGCTCGTACTACAGACGGTTTGCACACAAATATGCCCTTCACGCCGCCCCTCTTCAACGACTGACGCAGAAGGATGTTCCATTCATCTGGGATGATCAGGTAGAAAAATCTTTTGAATTTCTAAAAACTTCTCTAACATCTCCTCCTATACTTGCATTTCCAGATTTCAGCAAGCATTTCACACTAGCTACAGATGCATCGAATACAGCTATCGGAGCAGTTTTATCACAAGTGAAGGACGGAAAAGACAGGGTAATCGCCTACGCCAGCCACACGCTCACAAAGACGGAGAAAAGGTGGTCGACCTTCGACAGAGAAATGTTCGCTGTCGTATGGGCGGTAAAGTACTTTCGACACTATCTCAAAGGTTCGTCTTTTACGATTATTACTGACCACAAACCCTTGTTAGGCCTTAGAAGATTTGCACTGGAGGATGATGTTACAGGACGCCGGACGAGATGGGTATTACAGGTAGAGCCATTTAACTTTGACATAGTGTACAAAAAGGGAGAAAACAATGCAAACGCAGATGCCCTTTCAAGAAGGCCAACAAATGAAAATGAGATACTGGTAGAAAACAATATCCATAATCTTTCAAAGTATGGAAAGGAATTTGATACATGCGAAAAAGGTTCCCAAACACCTACTGATTTGTCAAATGGAAATTACATGGGGAAAAGGCATACAGACGAACCTGTTAAGGAGGAGAAACACTGTTTTAATGTATCCCCTAATAATGAGGAAAATGAAATTCAGGTCGATAGAAATCAATCTACAGCAGATTTTGGTGCAACGCCTAAGCAAAGTAAAGATGTTGAAACAGGCATAGGCGGTGATGTAAATCCGTCCACGGGAGCACAAGAATTGGCCCAGTTTGATTTGCTGCTTGAGCAAGAAAGAGATCCAGTACTATGTGAAGTTAGGTCATGGGTTGAGAATGACAGTTAACCAGGTATAAGGGAAATGAAAGGAAGAGGGAAAACCCTTAAAAAACTCTGGAATCTATTTCCTAAATTAGAAATAAGGGATGGAATTCTATGTAGGAAATTCAAAAACAAACCTGGAAAGCCGGTTACGTATCAGGCCATTATACCGAAGACTCTCATTCCACATGTACTCAATTACCTCCACGGAAATCCCTTATCTGGACACTTTGGTGTGGAAAGGACTCTAAAGAGGGCTCTTGAACTTTGCTACTGGCCTTTTATGATCAAGGACATTGAAACATTCTGTAATCAATGCTACCCATGTGAGACTAGAAGAAATCCTACCCCACACTTTAGAGCTCCTTTGCAAAATATTGATTCTTCTTATCCTTTTCAGAAAGTTTTTGTGGACATTACAGAGTTACCTGTCACCAGTCAAGGGAACAGATACATCCTGGTCGCAATAGATCACTTTACGAAGTATGTAAATATATATCCAATGAGTGACCATAAAGCCTCAACAGTGGCAAAACTCTTGTTTTACGACTATGTAAGAGAACATGGTGTACCAGAAGTGATCCATACAGACCAAGGTAGGCAATTTGAGTCTGATATTGTGAAAGCCGCCTGTACTCAGTTGGGAATTGTTAAGAGCCGAACAACACCTTATCACCCTGAAGGAAATGGTTTGGTCGAAAGGTTCAACAGAACTTTAAAAGATCAGCTTTCTAAATTCTTGGTCCAAAACGGGGGTGAATGGGACTGGTATCTCTCTCACATAGAACTTGCCTACAATTCAAGTGTGCACAGTAGCACAGGGTACAGCCCCTACTTCTTAACACATGGTAGAGAACCTAGATTACCGTTGACGATTTTGCTTGGGAATAGTCAGCAGGAACAAGAAAGTAACACAAATCTGAATCAGTTCAGTGAGGAGCTGAAAGAAAGGTTGTCAACCGCAAAAGAGTTTGCTTCACTGCTCCAAGATGCAGCACAGAATCAACAAAAGGAACATACGATAGGAAAAATAGGACAGTAGCATTTAAGCCAGGGGACCAAGTCATGATTAATGATCCCGCGAACAGTAGAAGGAAGTTAGAACCAAAATGGAAGGGTCCATTCCTGGTACTAGATAATGACGGCAGCCAATATCCGGTGACGTATCTTATTTGCGACGTAAACCGAAGTTCGACACCGAAAGCAGTGCACGTAAATAGACTTAAACCATATCGAAGCCATAGATCTCCACAATCTAGAGTGGGACGCCAGTTCAGACAACCTCAATATCTTCAAGACTATGTGCTATATTGAATCATTTTTATTCAAATTTTCAAATGCTCAAATTTCAAATGATTTTTTTTTATTAATCACGAACTTTCCGACGGTGCAATATTTTGCAATAGAAAAAATGACAACATTATATTCATAACAACCATTTTCATGGTAGGAAAGTCAAAAAATGTACCTGGCTGAAATTTGTGTAAATTTTCTTAAACGTATTTTGAAAATAATGTATAATGAATAGTAAATTGTACAATTGTACAGGAAAAACGTCAAAAAAAAAAGATGAAAAATAACATACTGTTCGAACTAATATTGCTATTTTTGTATACTTATAACTATTAGTTAGAATATTTAGCTTTCAGTGGAAATATGTAGGCTTTTGGAATGTTTTGTTGAAATGTGAAGACAGTTTAAATGTTTGCAATGTGGTTGCTTAAGTTGTTGGTTTATTTACATTTAGTTTTCAGGACTGGCCGGAAAATCGTATTTTATACGAACAAGAAATGAGGACATTTCTTTTCTGGAGGGAGAGTAATGTAAGCGGTAAAGTAGTTATCTCAGTCTAGTTTAAAGTTCTCTGTGTTGATCATCTTTGATTTGTATTATCTGTTACTCACCTGTAGGTTCAGCGAGTTTTGCACATAGTTATGTCTTTAGTTATGAGCGTAGGTTAGTTCTTTTGTAATTTGCATTAGAATAGTTTAGGTGTGCCATTTTGGTACCCATAGCCGTACCTTTAGTCTGTAGGTAGAATTTGTTATTGAAAGAAAAGTTGTTGTTGTTAAGTATGAAATCGACAATATGGCCGGTGTCGGTAACCGTCGTTTGATCAAAAGAATGGTTTAACATAAAATCTTTAATTGCGGAAATTCCTTCTCCATGCGGAATGTTAGAGTATAATTATATCTCTGTACTTTGCAATGTATATATATGTATATATATATATATATATATATATATATATATATATATATATATATATATATATATATATATATATATATATATATATATATATATATATTTACCTGGATCCTACCTTTGGTCGACATTCCTTCGTCTAAAAATGTACATTAGGTCGACATTTACGATAGGTCTATATATATATATATATATATACACATAGCCATGAGTTACATAGACGAAGTAGCTACTACAGAGGGCCCATTTAAGCCACAAAACTGGTGGCGTTTTAGGGACGACATTTTTGAGCTGTGGCCCCACGGTCTTGACGCTTTGCAGGAATTTACCAAATTTATTAACTCTATATACCCCACTATCAATTTTGTAGTTAGGTTCTCAGAATCTAAGCTCGAATTTCTGGATGTTTTGGTTATGTTAAATAATGGTATTATTTCCACGGACGTGTTCTCTAAACCTACGGACGGTCATCTTTATTTATTACCATCTAGCTCTCATCCTAAACATCAGGTGAAGAGCATACCGTACAGCATTGCATTGAG
This sequence comes from Holothuria scabra, assembly GCA_037179385.1. Classification (NCBI taxonomy): domain Eukaryota; kingdom Metazoa; phylum Echinodermata; class Holothuroidea; order Aspidochirotida; family Holothuriidae; genus Holothuria; species Holothuria scabra. Next base: position 5,418,624 of record CM074187.1, on the reverse strand, counting down.
GCTGAAACGTGTTTGTTCCACCCCTGAATTATTACGCAATCGTTTTATTGAATATAAGAATTATTTAACAGCTAGAGGCTATGACCCCCAGCTGGTAGAGGACCAATTCCACAAGGCGAGCATATTACCAAGATCTGCCTTACTTAATCCTGTCAAAAAGAATAACTCTAGTCGAAAATACCCTCTAGTCCTCGATTTCAATCCAGCATTACCGAATGCTCATTCTATTATACGGAAACATATCCACATTCTTCATAGTTCGCCCCTTATGACCAACATTTTCCCACACAATTCAATCTTTACTGCATAAAGAAGAGGTAAATCCCTTAAGGATTTACTGAAGAAATCGCAACCGCCTTATCGTACTAATGGAGGGGACACTATTTCCAAACTGGGATGTTTTACATGTGAACGGAAGAAATGTGACCTTTGCACCAACTTTCTCACGCAAAGTTCTACCTTTCATAGTTGTGTCACTAAGAAAACTTACGCTATTAAGAGTTTTGTTTCCTGTACACGTGCTTGCGTAATTTATGCAGCAACTTGTTTTAAATGTAATTTGCAATATGTTGGGTCTACCTCTACGGAATTTAAAGTAAGGTTTAGAAATCACAAATCCGATCTTCTCAATAATCGGGGTAGATGTGAATTAGCAGTCCATTATAATGCTTCTCCCCATCAGCTGTCGGACATCAAGTTTATAATTATTGAACAGACTTACAGTAAGTCTAATATTGATACCGTCCTCACCAAAAGAGAGGGTTATTGGCTTGCCCAATTGAATACCTTATTTCCATTGGGTCTCAATAAAAGAAAGGAATTTAACTCATCTAAAAGAATCAGCTACCTACGGTAAAGCCCATATTCAATTTTTCCCGGTTGTTTCCATGTTTATGTTCTTGCCTAACACTCCTTCCAGGCCCCTTTTATCTACCATCAGTTTTTACCTTTCTGGAGGATTCTCACTGCTCCTGTGCAGCAATTTTACAGCTGGTTTTAAGCTTCTTATCATTTTTTTCTCTTTTTACTTTTTGTTGTTTATTCTCCAGTGATTTTAAGCTTTATTCTTAACAGGGCTAAGGTTGTGTTGGTTGCTTTTAGCCTTTGTTCGTTTTGCTGGTCTGGTAGTAATTTTATTTGAACGCATTTTATTTCGCTTCATTCGAGCCGAGAAAGGCTGAATAAAATAGCCGAAAGCTTCTCGAATCACGGTGTCTTTTTATCATTGTATGTGCAGTTGCAATTCTAGTTTTAACTTTCACTTTCAATTATATATATATATATATTTCGCGGTATAATATTTATATATGACGGTTAAATGAAGACAAAATTGAATAGGAACCAGAAGGTATAAGACATGGCAATTAATCGCAGAAATGTTTTGTCCCACTTGACTGATTGAGGTTTGACCATCCAATATATCCTTCTTGAGACCTATTTTGTCCTTACATATCCTTTCACCGCCAATAAATAAACCAATTACATGCTTTTACACAAAAATAGGTTGACAGTGAAATACGAGGTTGGGCACTTCTGAACTGGGCTGAGCGTAGAGTTGCCGTGTGTTTTGGGATATAATCTGGATAATTTCAAGTTGAAGTAAATATGATTTTCTGGTTTTATTCTATACCTAAAGCAACAACATCAAATTTGATTGTGTCTATCTCGGTCTTGATGTAGGTAAAACCGCTTCACCCTACACTGCTTTTAAGGCAAAACACCTGAGCCCCCCCCCCCCGCCCCCGCCCGAAAAAGGAAGCAAACAGTACATTCAGAACAGGTATCTCTCCCTTCCTTCAAGTTACTGGATTAAACTTTAAGGGGAAGAACAGTCATCCCAACTTGAAATATTATAGTAAACTGTCATGGTTGGCTTTTGAGTGTCAGGGATTGAACTTGTAATAAAATGACTTTTAAAAGAGCAAAAAGTTAAGGATCAAACCTGAGAACAAAGTAAAATTAACGACAGCCAAAGTACACATAGTATTTATGGCCACCCACAATTCAGACCACACCCCTTTCAATTTTTTGAATCTCCCAAAGATCAAAGGTTAGTATTATCACTTTGATAAGATTTGTTGAGGGACCATCGTAACTGCACCTTATCGAGACCTTCCAAAAAACCCTTCTAGGTTTTCGTTTTTATTGTACTTTTTTAAATCATTTATTGTAAGCTTAAAGGGCAAGAGGGGCCCCAAAAACTTGTTTTAAAGCAACAACTTAATTTCACAATTTCCTTTTTACTTCACTTCAAAGTACCTTTCATAATATTTTACAACTTCAATGAAAGTAATTTAAGTCACTACTACTAAATTTCAGGCTTAAGGAGAATAATAATTGTCACATGACTCTCAAGAGCCAATCATGAAACAGGACAGTATATTACACTACTTCAAGTTGGGTTGACTGCATTTTCCCTCTAATACACTAACTTTTATGTATGTATAATTTCACTTAACCCTATAGTACTCTTGTCATATGCCGAGTTACCTCACACATTTTTGATTGGGGCTATAAACGTCATCCTCAATCGCAAAAGTTTGTATGTGACACGGTGGTGAAGGTAGTCGGCTGCTGCTAAGCGAACTATTCGTAGGCTGCCACACTAAAATTTTTCCCGGTCAGTCAAGAAGGTGGGGGGGGGGGGACTTGTAACGCCAGTGAAAATACTAATATAATTGCAGCTCTAGGTACTAATCTTGTTCACCAAAAGTATTTTGTTCAAAATTTATATCAAATTTTAGGAGCCCACCCATTTCATTAGAAGTTCGTAGAACCGTTCAACATTTTAACTGTATCGCAACGGTGAATAAACAACCCTGACCGACTGTTGACGTAATATTATTCATGGTTTCATTACTTCACAAAACATGTTGGGTTTCTGAGCACTATAAAATTACTTCTCGTGCACGATCGCACGTGAGTCGGTTAAATATGATGACAGTAATCAGCCCTCTAGATCAGGCAGAGAGAAATGGGGGCGTACTACCCCTGCTGATCCATGTTCCCCCCAATCATTTGCAAATATATTTTGTAGGCGAGTTAGAAGGGTCTGAATGTTGAGTCAAGAGGTGGCACCAAGTTTGTAGGAACCCAGGTGTGACGCCAAGTTGAGCCAGAGAAGATTCTTCCATCTTTATATCACTTTACAGTTTCGTGGGGGAGAAAATGCACTACATTTTCAACCTTTTTGCAGTTGTCCAAATCAACTTATTGGTTTTGCTCTTAAAAGGGTCATATTCTTCAACTTTTAATGAAAACCCAAACAAACTAGCTTTCCTATCAATATAAACCAAAAGTTCTGAATTTTGCCAATAGAACAACAATTTTTTGTAGGGGTATGGCAAACATTTCTCTTTCGGTACGGTACCCTAAGCATCTGTCGGGCCCCAAAGTTGCTGGCCCCTCGGCTAGAAATCTCCCCTGCAAAGTTCTATGGAATAAAAGGCGGCACACTAGCAAAGTTTCTGCTGTCTTTTATTTTTTTTTATTTATTTCGATGTGACAGTAGGCTACGTCATGCGCCACAACTGAAGGCATGTATATATCATCGGCCCAAAGTCAACAGATTTATTGTTTTGGCATTGTAAATCCGGGGGAGTACCTGAGAAGTAACAGCCAGTATTTCCGGAGGGAGGAAACGACTCTTAACATTATACGTCTTCAATGTTAACTCAACAATTTTGGACATGTGCATCAACTTAAAGACTACGCTATACTAAAAAATAGATATTGCATTACTGTCAGCTTCATCCTGAAAAGGAAGTTCACCTAACTTGCAGGAAAAAATGGAAAACGCTCGTATTGGGTATTAAAATGGGTAAAATCCAATGAAAAACTTTTGAAAATGTGTCTTTTAATATTTAGCAAAGTTACTCCGATCTTGCAATGCTGGATGTAGGCCTATTTCTGGCTGTTTTCCAAAGGTTTTGATTTTGCTTTATTTTTTTTTTTTTTTTTTTAAAGAGCGATGCTTCAAACATCCGACCGGAATGGGATTGTCGTATCGGGCGGTATTCGGCATATCTAGTGCACTCCCTAACTTGTCACTGAGGACTATCTTTTACACTTACATTCCTTACTTGAGCTTTCCAAGTACGGAGCAAAACGTATTCAGAACAAAAACAACAAAGGGTGAAAAAAGCCGTCTACCCAGTACGAGAGACACCTTAAAGTCGTACAGAAGGTCATTATCCTATGCGCATTTTTCTAGTAAAAATTATCTCAGTATTTTTGTCTCTGTCAGGCTGTCACAAATGGTTGCAATGCAACCTTAAAAGTTCCGTATTATTCCTCCCAGAAACGGCTTAGATGAAATATAACATATTAATGCACATGAATCTTAAATGAGAAAAGCAGTCACTTACTTCATCTTGAAGTAGTTTTGTAGACAGCCCTGTTTCGTAATTGGTTCTTAAGAATCGTGATACATAACTTTTTTCCCCACTAAGGTGAAATTTATTAGGGGTAACTTGGGTTACATATGTATAATATTAAAGTACTGTGAAAGATAATTTGCAGAGAAATAACTATAAAGTGCGATATTTGGCTGCTACTAGTTTCGAGTGACTGCTCTTGACTTTTTAAACAAGTAAGTTAGTTCTACCACCACGAAGGTATAAGAAACAAGTTTCCAAATGAGAGATGGTGCAAACGGAGCCCTTTCTGACTGATTTACGGTTCCTATTTAAATATTTGCCGCCGTTCCTTCTTTCACTTTTCATATTTTCATATTCTCTTTGTCAGTTTGTTACCTGCCGTGGGAGTAATGTAGTTAAGTGGCATACTAAACCGAGCTTCCATTTGTTTAATATGGTGGTATAGCAATATAATATCCCTAATGTATACGTGTATTTATGTGGTAAAGAAATGTGTGGCATTGTACAAACCAACGGTTTATGAGTTGGATGACTGCATGTGGGGTGCATATTTATATGAAGGCATACATGCTACACAAATCTAACTTCATCTCCTTAAAACTGACTTTAATCATTGCAAAAAGCATCTAGGGAACAATGATGGGAACTTCATTTAAACAATAGCGCTGACGTCACAATTCTATTGTTATACATACCCAGTTACCATGATTCGTTAGATGCATTCAGTGGCGTCGCCACAGGGAGGGTTTCGGGGGTCAGAACCCCCCTGACCCAACCTTGCAATTCAAACACACACATTAAATAGGGTTTGTTTTTTCACTCTATCCATAGACTCTTCGCTCATATCGTGCTCAAATCCCCCTCCCCCATGACATCAAAACCTTCCCCGTGACACAATCCTGTGTACCCGTCTGGGTGCATTTGACAGTAATTATATTGTTTTCCATGCATACACACCATCTTGCAAAAGTAGAATTAGTAGTCTCTGTCAGTGGTAGCAGATCCCTGGTGGTATAGGATACAAACGCAGGGTCCCTTTCCAGAGCGGGATTTGGGACTTAGGGGGAATATCTAGGGGTAAGGGATACACTCCAACATATTTGTAATGTTAGGTCAGTTAAGCTAGCACATCAGGTGGTGCAACAGGTGCATGCCCGTGAAGACCAATAGGGATTGGTCCCCAGTTTCTTTCAAAAGTTAAAAATTTTCTAAAGTCCCTTCCTTAGACCCCCGTCCCCTTCCAACAGGACAGCGATCACCCAAAACCTTGCTTCACCTCTAAGAACTTCCTCCATACGACGCCGAGCCACTGTACATGATGTACTTTTTCTATAGTCCTCCCGACCCACTGTCAAAGGGTCATTAGTCGAAACCAAACTTTAAACTGCTTCCCAAGGAGGCTTTACATAACATACGCTCGTTGTAAATAATCACAATCATCAACAAAATCGCAATATATTTTGCAACTATGTGTTTAATTTCGTTTTAAATGTGTCCATGAACTACGAATTGCCAATATTTAGTAACGCTTGGTCCCTTACAATACAAGTGTGTGAACATATTTCTATGCAAACATTTACCGTGCATGATTTGCCTAACGACTGAACGATGGGCCTAATGCATGAAGTTATACAAACAGACAAAATGCAATGGTATGTTTAAATATGAACAAAATCTTGTCATCATTTCAACAGGGTAACAGACTATGAAATTACAGCGTCCCGGTTGCAGTATATAATCTCATATCAAAACATGAGCGACAAGGGGAAGGGGGACACTGCAATCCCCCCCCCCCAGTGGAAAATAAAAAAATGGAAAAAGTGAAGAAAAATTACATCAATTTCATTAAAGGTACAGTCTAAAAAGTGACAAAGCATTCTTGCCACTTCGTGCATCATTATGATAGGGCTTCACTTAGGCTCTGAATCAAGAGAGCTTCCAATCAGCAAAAACATTTCTGTCAATTAAAAGGCGATTGTTCAACCCAATGATTCATAACAAACTAACCTCAAGTTGCTGTTGTACTTCTACAATATTCAGGAGTTGTCATTAGAAGGTAATGATAATGGTCACTATATCGAATTAGCTTTGAACGTAGGCGCGAGAAAATGTTGGCATTAAGCGAAGGATAGCTAAACTTTATGATAGTTTAAGCCATCTGTGCCTGGAAGATCATGTTTTAATTAGATTCATCACTCAATCACACGCATTATTAATAACAGGAATGTGAAACTTATGTTGTCTGCCTTTGAATCTGTTTTCGAACACAAAATCAATTGGGACAGAGCCGTATACGGCTCTGGATTGGGAGAAGAAACTTCGCCTTCATAGTGCTCCTTTGTAGACGCTCCTGGGTGCATGTAAAATTAATTTTTATCAATATTTTTGTCTCTTCGTCATCATGGAAATTTAACTGAAAATAGGTAGCATTTTCAACTTATAGTTAGTATTATCTGGTCTAAGTATACGGATACAGATTCGATAATTAAATAACGTGATCTTTAGAAACTCTTTACCATATCAACTGAACTTTAAACGTGTTCCCCTCACTTTTTTGGAAGGGGGCATCTCCTAAAAGTCGCCCAATTTTTCAAAAATGATAAAAAAGATTGTTTGGAACTTTATGCCTCAACTCTAGTTTTAAACATCATTACCTACTTCTTTTCATTTCCCTTACTATATTGCTTGTGCAGAGCATCCAGACAAGGGGAGTAGCTTATATTTTAAAGTCTTTGGTATCCAGCTTGAAGAAGTGTCATTTCTTGAATATCAAAGGTGGGTGGCTTGCCCTCTCTCTTGCATATGTAGACTGTCGTGTCTTCCTTGTTCCGGTAGCGTGAGAAGTCAAGAAAAGACAGAGTCAAACCATTCCAATTTCCTAATGATTTATTTCGTTCTTCTCTCCAGTATTTAACGTGCAGGATCAAATACACACGGAGTCCGATGACTAAAAAGTCTAGGGCCTGACTGATTCTACAATCTACACGAGGTAGTCTCCTCAACAACTATAGACCAATGATACGTTGCAACACAAACATGTGACCACATCGGCCAATCACCTCCCTCCCTTGACTTCCTGTTCCAGGAAGTTCTCAAACTAAACACAGTTGAATCATTTGCATGAATTAATAAACATGAAGGACTATTCCATTATGTTGCCAAGGGCAGAGCATGACACAACATAGACATTTAATCCGTATATTTCATATTTACTAACACGGCAAACATCTTTAACTATATGATATTGACTTTCCATATGCTGACACTAGCATGGCTCACAACCTACACTGCTGTCTACGTCTAACCATGTGGTACCTCCTTGATCCAATCGAATTGATTTGACAAACACACAGTGCCAAGCTCGATAACGCTAGTATTTGACGACAGGTATATGTGGAAGTGCTTGAATCTTCAAAGTTCGTACGTCCTCTGAAAAACAAAACATTAATAATTGTGATAGTATATTAAGATCTTGTCCGACTGAAATATTCCACTATAAATAGTGTTACTACAGCACATAAGTAGTGACATTAACTACAGAACGCCAGTCATGGTAATATATCAGAGCTCAAAAAACAAAGTTGTTATCTTGCTTAAGAAAGAAAAACGGCAATTAACCCCCTTTTTATAGCCAGATAAAGACTTCCGAAATGAGATTTCAAGAAGTGTACATAAATACATTAAATAATTCAGACACAACTGTACGTCATTTTACAGTCATTACTAGTTAGAAATACCATTTGAAATTGCAGTTTTTAAATCATCCCCGAGTAGATTTGCCGTTAGTAACTTTTGCAGAAGTGAAGATTTACATATAAAGAAAATGATCTGTACCCTTTTAGGCAAAACTTGGCGAATAATCACGCTTTTCTACTCAATAGTCTGGATAGTTAACCTAAGATTTTAATAATAGCCGTACCTCCTGTGTCATTAGGAAAAATTCGGTAGATAAATGTTGAAAAACTGCCCTTTCTTCGGGTCTCTTTTCCCAGCACTGCAGGATCAACGTCCAACTTTGAGAAGAAAGAATGACGATAAAAGGTTAAGACGAACTCTCTGAAAGGGGTCATGGAACTTAATGTAATATATATTTTTATCCAGTATTGAACACAGCCAATGGCATGACGTTATGACTGACCCGCGGTATAGAGGTTTGAAGGTCGAGAGGTTGGTTATTCTGTTACTATAGTTACTGTTACTGTAGTTTCCAAGGAAAACAGAACCTTTTTTCCGTAATACCGTAGCCTAAACCTTTGGTCTCACCCTTTGACTCTTTTCCAGAAAGTCCAGTGGATTTTGAAAAAGTATAATCCAAAAATATGTTGTGTAGTAGGCTTCTCCTCCGCCTGTTGATTGGTAAGTAGCTGATTCACGTTCATTGCGACTTTCCTTTGTTGCCTAAATAGGAATACCGTTTACATCCAAAGGGAGAATTCAGCGTTTGTGCGACCTTTAGGCCAAAAACAGCCGGTGCAAACCATTTTGGTAAAGGGAAGTGGGGGTAGCGGTCAATGAGGAACGAAGGGCTAATCGCCCTCCTCATCCTCAGTTTGGCATATTTTTGTATTTTTGTGTGCTTACTTACTTAGATGGAGTTTCTACGGCCCTTTTTCCAACCTATTGTATTTTTGTGTGATAAAATTGGTATTTCCCCTTCTCATATGCTTCGAATAGGCCCGCAAAATGTGTTTCCTAGCAATCTTAGAGGCTTTTTCGGCCAACATTTTCTGCACGCTCAGCCAAATCATGGTGACACTACCCTTAGATAATCTATCTACAGGTTAGTTCTCTTTGAAGAATTTCCGTATTCAATTTCTTGCGAATGATTACAAGGGTTTTGTAACTTAGGCTACGGAATCCTCAGGCTAGGTAAGATCAAGTTCACTTAGTGTCTAGTGACGTCACGACCATACTGAGCTGTGCTTGTACTGAGATTGTCTTGTACTCGAAAGGATTCTTTTTCTAAAGTTAGAAGATAGTGGACGTAATTTATAAATTACAGATTTTGGCCTGTAGACGATTTTTAAAATTGTCAAAAATAAGTTAATGGTTGATTCGATTTTAGGTCGTTTTTAACAACTAACTTACATGCCTCCAGGACACCCCTGTGGTTTGGTAAGAATTGGGTTTTCTTGACGGATACATTTCTGCACTAGTAGTCTGTCTTTATCACCAAACGGCTGTTCACCTGGAAATATAATAATGTCGGAATGAAGTAAACGGTGTTCATTCTTTAGTGAGGTCTTTTTGGAGAAGCGATGGCCAAAATATGAGAGTTTCGGCAACCAGTGGAGTGGCCAAGGGGCAGCTTGCCCCAGGACACCAAAAAACGTAAAGGGGCAAAAATCACAGTGCACGTCAGCTCAACTGGTACAAATCGGGAAACCTCTTGAGTCTTGTCCCCTGGACGGCCAGGGCTGGTTTCGCCCCTGCAGAACCTGTACTTAAAGTGAGATTTCCGTGCATTTTTAAGAAGAACTGGGACTTAAACTGTGGAATTTGTGAAGAAATGTCTGTGACATCAAGGGCGTCGATCCAATGAGGGTAGACCCACATCGATTCAGATAATGTAGTAGCATGACTGTAGTATGGGCCAACTAATGATGTTTCACGAAAATTCCCCCGTGTGGTTGTATCTAAATTTTGTCAACCAAATGTCCATGCCTTCTCTGCAGTAGCGTTAATGTTCTCTGGTACACGTGCAGGGTATTGTGATCAGTTCGACGTATACCGCGCAACACTGACAGGCTATATAGGACCGCAGCATAGGATACCATCATCGAGATAGTTCCCTACGTATTGTTGAGCTAATGTTATGTTCATCAATTTGATGCACTATTGGATAATGTGTTGCTAATAAATAGTAATGTAATCGTAGCCTCGTGAGCGAAATATCCCCTCATTTAATTATCACAATTTCTATTTGTTTTCGTTCCCAGCCATTATATTTATATTTGATTTGAAGCTGTCAGCAATACATACCGGTAGGACTCAGAGTTTCCAATTTTCCTTTTTACATATATATTGTGAACAAATTGTCTCCTTAAAAGTTTTCAGAATGAGAAAAATATGGCACTCTAAGCATGCAGGAATGAGGCACAGGGAGTGTCATTTCCTGCAACCTTAGGGGTGCTTTTAGCGAAATTCCCCTGGCGGGACGCTCCGCGCGAACCGATGGTCGCGCTCCGCGTCAGTGGCGGAGCTAGGGGTTTCAGTCAGAGGGGGCGAAAATGGTCTGCAGGGGCGCTTCGAAGGAGTAAATACCCTGAGCCTCCGCACGATCCAAGCCACGACTTTTCATATTTTCCATTATTTTGATTTTCACCAGGTAGAAAACTACTTTAACATTTCTCCTCAGCAAGTTTTTCTATTAAAACATGTTACAATTTCTATCAATGGGCCTCCGCTGAAGAAAATTCGGGGGAAGGGGGCCAAATTCTTGTAGGTCGAAAGCTCCTCGCCACCATGAGTGGAGCGTAAGAAAATTTTGGCCCAAAATGCCGCTCAGATCGCTGGAAATGACATTTCTAAAGCCTATTTACCGCATATGAATAGGACAAACACAGAGTGAATTGTTAAGAAATATTGATGTTAATTTTTCTTCTTCTTTTTCTTTATTTTTTCTTCGTTTTTTTTTTTAAGTTTTTTTTTATTTATTTTCCAGGAGAGGGAAAGTTCCTCCCCCCTTGCCCCTTCCTGCGGGCGCACAGGTTTCTATCCTTCTCTTCTACATTCTAGTATAAAGGCAGTCATTATATTTTGTGTGTTTTTGTCAGGTCTCGATTTAAGATTTTAATGTAATAATGGGCTCCTTTTTGAAGGTAAAGATAAAACCTGCTAGAGCTAAATAGCAAGCAATCTTACAGAGGGAAAAAGTTATGGAAAGTAATCACCGTTAGGTGTACATTTTTGGCACCTGGAAATCAAGAAAAGTACACGAGGAAACATTAAATGAAGTAATTTATACCATGCGACCACTCTGAAATAGCCATTAATTAATTACATTAAAAGAAATAGCCAAGACAAGAGGTCGGCTTGGCTTTCTAGGTACCGAATTCATAATAAATAAAAGTAGCCTAAACTTAAGCTTTTTTGATGCAATTTTTTGGCATTTTAGACCACGGAAGTACAGAAATAAGCATTTTCATAGAATTATCGTGCATCGTCAGAAATAGACATTTATTATGATACTGGTTAATTGAAGGAAAGCAAAATGAAAACTACTCATTACAACCTTAAATCATTACCACTATGATAACATTTCTATTTTATTTTAACCTGAATGTTCTCTTCAAATGATTTTGAAAAACGTCTTTTTATTGTCTATGTTGACAATTATCCCCGACAACAAGAGGGCTATTTGCGCTACAATTATTGCTGCGCCCTTTGCAACGTCTTTTACTGGCCGGGAAGGTTAATTTAATGTCAGTCTGTGTATTTTGTGAGCTTATAATCTCGCTTGGTGTGGAAGCAACGAACTTAGCACAGCGACAACATTCATTAGTGCGTATAAAGCATGAAGATACGTTTGCGGCAAAACCTATCCCTAAATTACAGAAGATGACCTTTTTCATCAGAATGAAGTGCAGTTAGTACGTTTATCGGTGGCTGTTGAGCATTTTGTTATCTAGGCCTTACAACAACGTTATTAAATTATGTCTTTTGCCAAAAATGGTGCAAGAGTAAAGTATGTCGAAAACCCCAAAAGGGCGCCGACAGACAATTTTGGTCCGTCGGGGGGGGGGCCGACCGCCCCCTGACCATATGGCAGCTCCGCCACTGCTCCGCGTATCACTCTCACCCGTCACTAAAGTTGACAACGCCCTGTGTTAGGTCAGGTTAGGTTAGACGAGGTTTAACAGCCCAGTTTCGAACCTATTGGTTGACAGCGCCCTAGGTTAAGGTTAAAAATTTAATGGCCTCTCATCCTACAAGCTACCAGGCAGGTTATAGACTGATCTTACTCTGTGTTTAACCATGGATGGAGCTAAAAACAATAGCTTACCGTTGTCTACATAGGCGGGACAACGGGGGGGGGGCTCGGGGGCACTTGCCACTCCCCGACTTTTTCCAGAACTTAGTTTGTTTTTACGTCTTAAACTGGTTGCTTTTGCTACAGAAATGCAAACTGGAACTGACAGAGCTTCGCAAGTGGTACTTAATTAAAGAGCCCATGAAATGACTTAGTAACAATGATTTGGGGTCATCTCTGACACTATCTATCAACAAAAATAGCATTTATTTAAAAAAATCCCACCCCACAAAAGAGAAATGCTCAAGTGAAATGGTATCCCTTCCAGCACAACAGCTGAAAAATGTAAAAGTGCATTGAACCAAGAATGACATCATCACAGGAACCCATCTTCACAGTGTGTGTACTAAAGTGCACTTACAGTATACCCTGCTCTGTTGATGTTAAACAATCTTGCATGTATAGATGGCCTAAAATGATTGATATAATCAACAAATTATCATTACAAAACCTAAACCTATGTTTGCTTCTCAAAACCAGTGAAAGAGGGGGTTTTAACACCTAGGAATACCCCTGTTCAACCGATGGAGTTTTGTGACTTCTCAATATTCCTTGAGCCAACTAGCAGGGAAAATTGTTTGGTATATAATACATGGTACAAGTGTTTGGAAGTTCCGTGGTAAGAGATTATACACACAGAAAAAAACCTCAGGCTCCTGAGGGATGTAACTGCATCCATTTGTCTCCCAGTGTTATGTAACTATTATTTTTATTGGGGAGGAAACAGTGATTCTCTCATTATACAGGCCCATATGCAATACTGTATACCATTCTGCACAGTGGCTTAAATACTACCAACAGGTTCTGTGTTGTTTTGGATGCATGTGCTAATGCTGCAATTTGACTTGGTTCAAAGAAAAGGAACAGTAAATAAAGTGGGAAAGGAGACTGGCTGATATTTTGGTTATTTATGGAAGTATTCCATATTTTTATCAAAAGTTGGCATGAAGTTACTATTTCAACTTCATGCATTTTGAAGTCTATGCTAGTACAAGATCCATTGGTTGATTTCTACATAAATGTTCGTGACAAATTTTACTTGGAAGGTATGTCTTTCAAAGGAATCCGGGTGAGATATCAGTTTTCTTATTCAACAATCTGAATGAATGTGAGTTGAAATATTTTCTTTTTCTGGTTGGAGAAATTGCTGTCTAGTAATAGATCGACTAGATTGCTGGAACCAAAAATTCAAACTGATAGGCCTAACATGATGAATGGGACAGCTTTAGTGAATAATGATAAAATTCCTCTTTTGAGGAATTGGGAGTAAGAATTTCAAATTTTGATTGATATATTTTGGGCTTTATATACTAGGACATTCTTCAGATATAATTCAGAAATTATTTGACCAGTACCGGTCTCATGCTACGCAATCTGTAAGCAAACTGTTACTTAAACATAGCATTATAATACACACACTGTGAAGTTGGGTTCCTGTGATGACGTCATTTTTGGTTCAATGCACTTTTACATCTTTTACATTTTTCAGCTGTTGCGCTGAAAGGGGTACCATTTCACTTGAGCATTTCTCTTTTGTGGGGCAGAAATTTTTAAAATAAATGCTTTTTTGGTGATAGATAGTGTCAGAGAATGACTCCAAATCGTTGTCACTGAGTCATTTCATGGGCTCTTTAAGTTGTTTAATGTTTAAACAGGTCATATACTGCATTGAAAACTAAATAAAAACGATATTCTTCCATTTAATGTCTCAACGCTGTTTTTTCGACACGCTTCGCGCACACCCGTTTTAAATATTTCAGTTTCATTATACTGAGACGTCTCAAACGTTAAATTTTTCGGCCCGGTTCGTGCGCCCCATCATAGGCAAAGGCTGAGTTCACATCACAAGAAAAGCCCCCTGGCTTTAGTTCTGAAAAGACGATCAGGGGCACCAAAGAGGGAGCCCCCGAAGAACCTCAATTTTAAGTAATCCATTCTCCCTCCCGCACTCTCTGCATTATCGATTCCCGCCGACTTTAACCATGCGGAGTAAGGATATAATTGAAAAAATTCAAATTGTGATATTTGCGGTCTGTGAAATGCCCATCTTATGAAATTTAAAGTTGAAGATAAAATGCATCATTTTAATGCCTACAATTTCGTAAATACCCAGGAGATTCCGGGGGTCTCGCCCTCAGACTGCCATCGGGGCTTTGCCCCTGGACCCCACCAGGGGCCCTAAGGCGGGCCCCTGGACTCCACGCCGTTGGGAGGGGGGCTTCGCCCACTCTCGGCGCCTTCGGCGCCGTTTCGTAGTCTGTCCAATGTTGCCCCCACTTTCAGAGATCAAATCCCGCCCTGGTTGTCTAGACATAATAGCCCTGCAAACCTGGACAAACGTATGATATTTACCTTATTTTTAAAGGCCTGGTTCGGAAGATTAATCTATTTAATCTGTTCGGAAAATTAATCTAATTAACCACTGGGATAGGGGTGACAATGGGGCCATGATGACATTGTTTTAATCCCATGTATATAGTAGTCATGTTCAGGAACTTGTAGACCATGTATTAACTTAGGTAACATTACATGACGTCATGATAATCTTGTTGTTATCATTAATTTACGTATTTTGTATGCATATTGACCTTGAAAATATACTGAAACTAAAAAGTTTGGGGGAGATTTTTAAGCTTTGCCCCCTGGAAAATATCCTAGCTACGCCACTGACACGGGCAAAATGAAGGATGTATAGACTGTCCAAAACTTTGCCCGGAAACGGCAGTAGTACATATAATGTGTTTTTTATTACAATTTTACAATTTGCTCATTTTCTATTGAAGCAAATATTTCATTGCGAACCAAAAGCTCAAACTAACGTCTGCACAGGTGAAGGAATGGCATTTCCAGCTTTTGGTTTTCTGAAATTTTCTGTACGTTCCGGGCCAACTGATGGTGTTGCTCCGCTTATATAGTAGGCCGGTCGTCCCAGAAATGCAGCACCTCACAAAAATACAGCTCTCCTTCATCCCCCTCCCATCAAAAAAAAAAATTGTGGTTGCCCCACTGATCATAGGGTTGCTCCGGTGGCTGCCAGTGTGCCCAGCTCGAAGCAGAAGCACAGTAGCCTATTACATGAAATCTTGGATAGGATGTGTGAAAGATTTACATCAAACGCAGTACAGGTTACGAGGCCTGCGACAACTGCACAACCAAAAATAGAAGTTTGCCCCACGCACCACCATCCCTTTCGAAACGCGATCAGTACTATTGTATATAAGTGGGTGTTAGAAAACGATGGCGTAGAATAAAGTTGTGTCTGTATGTTTATGCTAGGGCTTTTCACAACCCATGTTACTAAAGCTTACATTACAGAAATGACATTTTTTGATTGCTTTAAGTGGTCAGTCCGAAATTCTTTGGATCGTGGTTTTAACTCAGTTTGGACTGATTGCTCATATAAGTTCCCCACTGTGGCTTTCATGATAAGCTGAGTGCAGTGATTCGTTGTCGCATGGAATTGTGAGGCACAGCGTGGGATAAACAAACTGAGCTCAGCATATATTGTGCGGCGTTCCCTTGTTATCGTGCAGTAAGCATAAATTTGAATAGCCAACCCGAAATAGGGACTCAGTCCTACTTAGTAGAAGATTAAAATGCATATTTTTTACACCAAAAAGCAATTGAGACAAATCAAACTGCACAGAACCATGCTTGTTACATTATGGCTGGACTGAAATGATTCACACGCTCTGAAAATTTCACTGTGTATTTTGGAATATGTCGCGGTTGGTGCAAATCAATTAAGGTCATTTAATTAATGCAACTGTACTCGTAGAAATCAATCGTGGGGGAAGGTAATACATCGGTGGTTATGTTACTGCCCTCACATTCAAGTAAAGATTGACCCTATTGACCGTACTATCATGGGTTTAAACTTATCTTTCTTCCTCTAGCCCAGTGAGCGTGTGCAGCATATTTCGATTGACAGGCGTCCAATTATTATTCACTGTCGGTCATATACACATGGTTTGTTGCAAAGGGCCGTCACAAGGTAACTGGGAGCTAGTCCTCTCCCTACATTTTCGCCATTTTCACATAATTGCACATTTCAGCGTCACGACCACCGAAGGACAAATGGCGAACCACAGCAGTCAGTCAACTGGTCAACACTCTAAAATGTTGTGTAGAATTTACACAAAACTGTGTGACTACTCCACCAATCAACAAATGTGTAGAAAGTACACATGGATGTGTATGAATTACACAGTGTTGTGTAAATTCTACCTGTGTTGTGTAATGTGTACTTCTACACATTTGTTGATTGGTGGACTAGTCACACAACGTTGTGTAAATTCTAAACAAAATTTTTTTGGAGTGAACGGGATGACCAAATTTGCTGGCTGTACTAGTTGGAGTAATAGGCTAAGACGAACAAATCGACGTATATGAACTCATCAATTTGGGGTGAACTTCTCCAACAGTTCTCAGTTTCTTACCTTTAGAATAAAATTCCCAGAGAAATATACCAAAGGACCACACATCCCCTGTCCGAGTGAGTTCTCCAAGAAAGAGGTATTCCGGCGACATCCACTGATAAGGAGGGTTCTAGGGATGGAGTTAAGGTGACGTAACTGTGATATGTTTACACAATGACAATTACATACGTGTGATAGGTGTGTAAATTATATATAGTGTATACCTGGCTTCGTTTACTTCGTTCACTTGAGGCCCTATAGGCCTATGTGTTTAAAAAGGGCAATTGTGGCTGAAAAAAGTTATGTTCACCACATACACGTCACCGTCAATTACGTTATCAGACACACTTTCCATAGGCCCTTTCCAAATAGTAATTAATAAGTATTCTGGAACAGGATGTTGGTGTGAACAATTTTTTTCATGCATTGAAATTTCATTGACAAGATGACACATACCGAAATCTTGTTGCAAAATCTCTTGTAATTGCTAATTGGACAAATGTCTGTACGCTGACCTGTTTCCCCCTTACGTGAATGTGATGACAAGAAATACTTGCTGAGGGACCAAACTCTTACTCACTTCTTCCAGTGAAGGAAAACTTCCAAAGGTTTCCATTTAGGCTATTATTATGGGTGAAGAACACCTACCATCCCTCTTTCATGATATTCGATAATAGTTACATGTCATAGCAAGGTATATGTGAACGAGCCAATACACTATTAACATTCTGGAGGTGTTAAAAATGTACTTTTCTCTTGAAGTACATTCTACGGGTGTAGCCAATGTAAATTTAGGGGAAATAAAGACTCTTCAAGCTGACAAATATACCACAAGATACCTACATAGGTATGCAAACATAATGTTATCAGTGCGTTCATTGAACGCAGCAGCCTAGATGATATCAAATCAGATGACAAAAAATTTCTGCACGTACCTCATTCCAGGCAAGATTTTTTAGGTTTACAGCTATCTCTTCTGGTACGAAATCATACAGTTTGCACACACCACTCTCGGAGAACAGAATTTTATCAGCACGTAGTCCAGGGTGTAGGAACTGCAGTGGTTTTAAGAAAACCATGATTATATTTTAATGCTCGGCAATTTGTCTAGATAAAAGTAGTCTAAAAGGCCCAGTTCTCTCACCCCAAACAGTACCAATTCTCCTAACCTTCTTACTTAAGCCCCTCCCACAATTGTCTGAAATTCATCCTCATCCAGACACAATCTAAGTTTTTTGCTTCAGGGTGAGTATAGAAAAACTCAACTTATAAAATCAAAACACTCTCAGTGCCGTTCATGCTGTGTAATATAAGCTTTGGCACTCTGCATTGTTTGAATAAGCTGTCAATCAAAGAGCTGAGCTAATTGAGAATTTCGGTACCCGGGTACCAAAATTGTAGTTTGGGGTGAGAGGTTTGGCCCTTTAAATTCTTGAGTAAACTGAAAACAACGAATCTCGAAAAGTTCCATTTCAGGCGTAATTTTGTCATAGAGATAAGAATGGGTCACTTTAGCTTTACAGTTTCAGGAGACGGCCTGTGAGCTGGTGGTCATGATTCATGGCGTACAGTGGCGTAGGGGGCAATGTGAAAGTGGGAGCAGAGCAATTTTTGGACTGAACCATCAAACAAGAGGTACATTTTTAATGATAAAATTTTCGAGTTTTTTCTACTATGAAGGCGATTTTTTTTAATAGAAATAAAATGCAATGCATAAGTCATTTCCTCAAATGAAACTGAAATGAAACTGAAAACAGTTGGAAATTTTCGTATTTTGCCAGAAATGCTACACTAGATAACAAGTTCCAGTATATCTGTGCCCTCATTGAACATTGATAACATTTTGACACTTCAATAACTAAAGAATCCATCTAAACCGAGAGGGTGAAAGGTATCTGATGGTATAGGTGTACATGAAACCATTCGAGTACGGTAGGTCAATAAAATCCCTACCCGGAATATCAAGTCTAGCTTGAAAGACTATCTAAGCCGAGCGCCACCTCCAGTTGGCGCGGAACGTACAGAAAATTTGGAAAAATCGCGACCCGGAAATTACATTTGTCGGGCTTGTAAGTGGTGGCTAAGCAGCAAGGGTGGGTAAATAGACTTTTTAGGGAAAAGGGGCAAGCACCCAAATTTTCCGATTTTCTTTCAAAAAATTTCTCCCCTCTTAAACAAATATTTGTAGATATAGTGATTGTATTGTAGAAAGGTTTGGATTCTGAGCTTCCTTGTAAGAAAATTTCAAAGGTTTCAAAATACATTTCTGGAGAATCTGCACTTCCTTCCTATATTGCTGGCAAATCTGGGAATGGCCGCACGACGACTGGACATCGTTGTTGCCACATAATTTTATCTAAGGCCTACGAACTGACACTCTGCGATGACATTTCAAACGTTTTCCAAACTTTGTTGTCCTTTTTAGACAAAATATGTTAAAATCAAGAGCTTACATTGGAAAAACTTTTTCATTTTATGAAAAAAAAACTTTAACATATCAATTAAGCTGCCGGTATATCTTAATAATGTGGTGTCACATATGGTAAATGTCTGGTTTTTCATTTCCAGAGTCCTGAAAAGGTTACCAAGCTGATTTATGAGTGGGCACGACTGCACCTCATTGCACTTTGCTGCGGCACGCGGAGAGCGCCGAAAAAATTGATTTCTTGAGATTTGGGAAAATAAGAAAAGGGGTTTCTGACCCGGGAAGTGGGGGCTGAGACATGCTTCCGCCTCATCAATTTTCACTGGGGGAGGAGGTTGTAGTCTCAGTCCCTGCTTCCTACGCCTATTATGGTGTAATGTCATTTGTGACTAACCATGCATGGAGTTAACAAGAAGCTCAGTGGACTAATTTGCTAGGTAAAGAGCAACTCCGTCAGTGTAGAGCCCCTGGGAATATTCCTTGTGTTTCCACAAGCAACCTTCTGGACCTGTACAGAACAGGATTATGCACTCCATATGCTAAAGCTCGGTCAATCATTGTTTAACCTATATTTATCAACAATGATGCATTCTTATTAACTTTGCTCACCTCATTTTCCGATAGGAATTTCATACCCCTTGCTACTTGTAATGCTATGTTTGCTCCAGTAGGTACTTGAACGTGACCCTCTCTGAGACTTGAAAGAAGTGACGATCCGTGGATGAATTCAAAGATGAAATATGGTGGCGCTGTAACAGAAAAGAAAACATATTCGCTTGAAGCTGGCCATAGTCTCAACGCGGGAAATCGATAGTCGTTTACACACCACTGGTTCTTGTCAGTTTGGCAGGTGTTAACACGAGCTTCAATCTATTCTCGAATGTAAAGGGGGGGGGGGGGGCATGACCACGTCCATCAAATGTTAACTCTATAAAAATTAAAACTTTTCTTCCAAAAGATAGGGGACACTTCCCCCTCCCCATCTCCAAATCCATGCCCATTGGTGTTTCAGAAAATAGTTTTTGCAAATATAAAGGACTAGAATATTACGTTTGCTTACACCGACCTGTGTCGCACCAGCCAAGTAGTTCCAAAATGTAGGCATGCTTAGGTAGCAAGGATAGCTTCTGGACTTCTGCCATGATGAGGGTGTTTATTTCTGAGGAAGCGGTTTCTGCATGAAATTGAAATCAAATTGAAATTGAAATCAAATTTTCAACAATTAATCGCAAAATCAACTCATCATTAACGTTGCATTACATATACATCTTGTTGGCAAGGGAAAGTAAAGAATGGAAAGTAAATGAATTCTTGATTCTCAGCTAGTGCAAGACAACCTGAGGGGTGATTGAAAAAATGCAACATGTTACCGAAATCCATTCCTCTTCCACTGAGACATAAAATTATGCGTATCGATCGTAAAGCACATGAGCCAGTGAAGAACACAACTGGCAGTTTGTCAACGTCCTGTTCATTTAGCTAATGATTAAATCAGTGAACAATAACCTACAAATTTAAAAATAAAGATGGTAGGAAAAAATTCATTTATTCTTTCTTTCAATCATATTCATTCATTCATTCATCCATCCATCCATTCATTCATTCGTTCATTCATTCATTCATTCGTTCGTTTATTCATTCATTCGTTTATTCATTCGTCCATTCATTCATTCTTTCTTACATTCATTCAATCATTCTTTCTTACATTAATTCATTCATTCATTCATTCATTCATTCATTCATTCATTCATTCATTCATTCATTCATTCATTCATTCATGGGGTCATACCAGACAGATATACCTCTAATTTTCTTCACCATAGCATTTTGTTTCTGATCCTGAAGCGTAACCATGGCTTTGTAGTACTCGATCATTCCTTCTCCAACTAGGAAGGTGTCCATTCGGATATCTTGCCGCCGAATGAGCAATGCAGCTACATTGCTACTCCCTTGAGACGCCGGTTCTATTGTATCTGGTAGAAAAATATCAACAACATTTTAAACTGATGTGAAGGGTGGGTAAGGGGATGACGGATCCTTTCTTTGCAAAATAATTGCTATATACATATATTGCTATATACATATAATTGGTAATTACCGTGAGCAATGAAATACGCCAAAGGGAAATGTACACAAAAATTATTTCTTATATCAGAAGAAGGATCAAATTTTCAACTTTTTAAGATTCAGATGATTAAAGTTCATCTCATACCTGTACGGTGTCTTTCGTTTTGAACAAAGTGGTAGGAATCATAATTGCTAAATCCACTTCAATGAGATGTACATTAGCGGTCTATTAATATTTAGTAAGATTTGGGGAAAAGAAACATGGAGTATGAGATATCCCTATGGTTCAAATGCAAATTGATGAGAGATTGAGGACACGAAACATATAGGAAATGTAGTCCCCAAATGCAAAGTACTGAAATTAAGTCTTTTTTTGTGATTTGCATACACAGTGATCAAAAGAGAAAATCGACTTAAAGTAGTAAACATTTTATGCGAGTATGCAAAAAGACCTAAAGTTATTTTCATGAGTTAGTACAAGGGGGAAGTATTTTTTTCAAAGTAGCGACGGCAGTGTTGACGGGATGCAAGTTTATGGTCTGTTCGGGGTGTCCAATCTCTCTAAACATGGAAATACTACCTAGAGGTAGTACTTAGGTAGTATTTCCATGCTCCAAATGATATATCACCACAGGAAGAGTGTCATATCAACTGCAAATGTGTCAGGGTCACAGTTTGTCCCTAAGTTGACGTAACAGCTTCTTCGGGAAGCAGTTTAAGTTTGCCAGAGATTTGGGAGGACTTCCTCCCGACCCACTGGCAAACTTAAAATGTCTATCGGTGAATTCAATTTTTCATTGAATTGAAATATGCTTCTTTTCTTACAATACATCTGTCCCGGATCAACGAGTTCGACATCAGCTGTTCGGATTCTGTAGAAAAAAAGAAAGTAGCCGCTCTTTATTTTACCCACAAACTACCTATAAACTGTAAATATTCTCAAATTGAAGACTTGCAGAAGATGTCTCATCCGTTTTAATCGTTTTAAAAGTCAGCTTTTTCTGTATTAGAAAAGAAATTTCAAAGAGATGTTTAGTAACTAATGACTGAGACATCAGTCTGGAATTTGCTGCATACCTATTTCAACCAGCAAAATATTTTTGGAATCTCTTTGAACTTTGCAAAGATGATATTGGCTCTGAATTGGGTAATTTTTGCCGATTATTGATAAGCTTAATAATAAGTGGCAACCAAACTCTCGCAGATCCCATTTATAACAAATTGTTGGGCAAATTTACCCATCGAAGCACCCCATTTACAATTATGTTTGTTGCCAGTCGCTTCATTAAAAGGCAAAAGAGTCCACCAACTTAAAGTATAAAGTACATAGTAGACTGTCCTTGTTTTATGATTGGCTCTTTACAGTCATGTGACAATATTATTTCCCTCAAATGTGAAAATGTACTATGAGTAACCGCGCGATTTGCTTTGAATGCGCAACATTGAAGTTCTATAATATTATGTAAGATGCTTTGAAGAAAAATAAGAGGAAAATTATGAGATTTAGCTGCTGATTCAACAGAAGTTTCATGAGACTGCTTTTGCCTTTCAAAATTCCTTTTAAAAGTTTTGTCACTGGCGGAAGCTAGCATGACATGTACTAAACAGCTTGAAAAGGCAATGGCATTTTTCTAAGGATTTCTTCGAAACGAAAGAATTAGCAGAATCTAGGCATCATCAATTGAAGGACTTCAGCCAGAGAAAGTTTCCAATGGGAACGAGGAAACTTGTCAATCGAATGAAAGTGCCTGAAAGTAAGTAATTCATATAAATATCGAATGTATGCGTTAACCTCTTCTTAGCACCTCCCTAATGGAATTAACCGATAAAAAACAAACAAAGAAAAAAAGCAAAACAAACAAACAAAAAAACAAAAAAAAAAACGCAAGAGAAAATGTTTACCTTTTAGTTGGACTGGGTGGTATTTTACCTGTGTAGGAATTAGAACAATATAAAAACGGGTATCAAACGTCTCCTAAATTTATGTATCACAATTTACAGAGGTCATACACTGACGTCATAACTGTGAGCGTGCTATACTCGCTGTAGTCATTGCATTAAGATATCCACTCCATTTTATCATCATTTGACGACCTGAATCAGGTAAAAGTTCAGTGAAAATATAGACCTATTCTAAAATTAGGGAAATATGTAACAAAATAAAGGGCGGTTGTCTATAGAGCCCGCATACGTTTTTCCTCAATAACCTAGGATGGGAGAGTTCAAGATAAAATCATGGGGATTCCTTCGTTAAAAAAAACCATTATCCCGGATAAAACAATAATTTTTCAGTCTCAAATAACAGTTTGAAACGCTGTAAATGTACTCACGTGATCTTCGGACACATAACATTACTACTATCAGTATAACAGCAATGATTGTAAGCGGTACTCCACACAACAGAATCACTACGAGACAATTCAAGGATCCTGAAAAAAATCGACATAAGTATGTTGGATTAATGGGTTAGTTAGGTACCAGTATATATAAGGTTTAACTCATCAATTGATAGCCTCCTGGTTAAATCTGGTGGCGTCAAATGCCTTTTCCACTATCCAGCCCTGGAACACTGGATTGCTTTTGCTTTGTGCGCGGAACATGCCGACTTGCGTGGCATCACGCACAGCGGCAGTGCGTTCTGCATTACCGTGTATTGGCATACATAGACAGTTTCATCTTAGGAAGCCTTTGTCGTACTGTTAAGCTACGGGGGAGGGGGTGAACCTGAATGGAATGCCACCACCCAAACTGTTTAAAGGAACTGCTTGAATTGGTTACAAAATGACTTTGTCCTGGAGAAAATTTACCCATCATTCTGTACCTTTTGACAATCAACGGTTGGGGAGTTCCCTGTGACAATTTAATTGGTGACGGAAAGGAAAGGAAAGAAAATTTGTACGCTGGTCAAACTATGACGGAGGCACCCCCGACATCGGCGACTTGATACGTTTATACACAATTACGACTGCCCGTGCACGTTTGCAACCCCTCTCAAATTACGACACGTATAGCATTGGAATGGAGGTGTTTAGTCTGACAATTGAAGTAAAACTACCTAGGAAGGAGGTAGTACTTCCGTGGTCTTACTCGATTTTCTAAAGTAGCTTATCTCATTTCAGAGATAGCCAGATTCCGATAACATGAAAACCCCCCAAAAAACAAAACAAAAACAAAAAAAAAATAGGGATGAAAATTCTTCTTTCTTACGAAAAAATGAAATTAGTTGAATGCTTCCCAGATACCCTACAACCTCTAAAATAACTCCGACATTCCCCCCTCTTCATTCCCTGCAAGGTGCTTTAAAAAGACAAGAGGAAGGAAAAGTATGTTGGAATCATGTCAGTATCCTTTACGGTTCTCAAGATTAATGGCGCACGCAGGTTTTTTCTCGGGGGAGGGGGGAGGGGACATGCAGACATTGAATAAAATTGGGAATTTGACAATATTTGCGTTTTTTGAGAATTAAGAAATAGCATCTCTGAGAAGGCCTTGGGAAGACAATCCCTCACCTATGAATGAATGAAAACATTTTTGTGAAATTGAGTGTCCTTACAAGCAATCTTTTGCCACCGTATGCTACCTTAAAAAGAAAAACTTTTGGTACTAAAGTAATTATTTTTAGCCAAGGATCAAGTGGCGTAGCCACGGGGGGGGGGGGCCTGGGGGGCCTAGGCCCCAGATTTTCTTCAGGCCCCCCAGATTTTTTGCCGTCTGATAAAGTAATTGAAAAAAATAAAATGTTTGAACGGAAATAAACTTTGAAGTATATCCTTCAAAACAGTAAATTAATAAAATGAGTAAAAACTAAAAAAAAACACATGGATGAATGTGTGTAAAACACATTTTGTGCGCACGTATGAAATCAAGTAATAACTTCAAAATGCCTACTTTCACTAAATTGGATACCGTTTGTGATCTGCCCTGTCGTTTATTGCATTTCACTTCGAAGATGAAACGAAAGTCTCGACGACAAACTTTAATGTGACTTTGTTAGGTTAAGACCCTTTCTGCCTTTCGGATTGCTGATTGATTTACTGAAAACAAGACAATCGTACACTGGAGACCACTCTTACACGACCATTCCTATATTTTATCGTACACAAAATATGCCGTAAGCAGGTAAGGGTACGGTACTGCCTTAGGATAATTCTTCCCTTCCATCCTTAACAAGTAGGTCTACGTCGTGCCTCACTCCTGCCCATGACAAGTGCCACTGTAGGACGATTTTTTCGACAAGTCCTCTTTTCACTAGTTGGCACTGGCGTCCGGGGGATTTGTAAAATGTCCCCAAGTTCCGGATTTCATATATTTCCCACATGATCCGTACCTCTGCTTTGCGGTTCAATTATTCTGAGAGATTTATTCGGATAGTTTTTTAATTTTGACTATGTAATGTACCGATGAACAAATACTGCACCATTTTGCAGATTGCGTCTTTGGCAGTATGTATGTCTCTTGTAAAATCTCTACAAAAACTAAAAATATTTTGAAATTTTTCATGCTCCCCAAAAAGGGAAAATCCTTAAACTTAGGCCTGTAATCATTTCAAAGTTTTGCCAAACATATAGCACCATTTTGCATCTAGAAAGAAAGTTTCTGAGAGGGGGACACAAATACTTTTGGTTTTCCTATTAACCCTTTACCGTTGTGCTCCGATCGGGGCATGTTTGCGCACCTCGGGAGTGGGCGGAAAAGCGGACGTAGCCCGTCCCGCATCGGCTCCCGTAGGCCATTGACCCCGTGACCTTAAACTATTGTCTCTCTCGTTGTTGTGGCCGAATTTCTCGCAGTTTGGAGCTCCGGGTGAAACAGTAAAGATGGGTGACAGCCGAGCTATCCGCATGGGTCCAAAAGGACCCAAACAACGGTTAAGGGTTAAAGGGTAAGGTACTGCATGAGGTAAGATGAAATCCATTCAAATATTGGTGCATTTGCGGCTGGGTACATCCAGTTTAAAACACGTGGGAAGAGCCGTTTCCTGCCATCTGGAGGGGTTTTAAAGCCCAAAATTTTCTTGTACGATCCGCGCCAACCGATGGTGGCGCTCCGCTTAGATTCAAAATATTGCCGCATTTGCGATCTACGTCCTTCTGAAATTTACAATTTTTCCCAAGGGAAAGGGAGACACCGGTTCCTTTTAGTCTCATCCCCCAGGTCACAGATCAGAAGTGCCCAGTTTCGGGGGCCCTAAAAAGTGTATGTATTACCATTTTTCATAGACTGATTTTTTATTCTCATTATTTGAGAAGTCGCAGACATGAGATTCGTATTTCAAGGCTGGATACATCCAGCTTAAAACACATGGGAAGTGCCGTTTCCGGCCATCTGGAGGGTTTTAAAGTCCAAAATTTTCTTGTACGCTCCGCGCCAACCGATGGTGGCACTCCGCTTAGATAGTCTTGCCGTGTCTGATCCTCGGAGGTACCAGCCCCCCCCCCACTTGTTACCTAGCCCCCCCCCCAAAGTCGCATCCTGGCTACGCCACTGCAAGGATCTGAAAAAATGGCACCCGTGAGGGGTGCATAGCCCAAATCCTCCACCTATGTACACGACTGCTCAAGATACATACCAATCGGAAGTTTAAATGTTTCTGGGACGACTTGGTGCTTACGCTAAAAGGGTGATGCGGAGTGTTGCAAAGTGTTGTCATTTCTTTTGTAAACCCTATGTTTAAGTTGTCTTAATTACTTGTCAGATATTTCACGGTCTGGTCCACTGATACTGATGTTTTTTAAGGACAAAACTTACACTTCAAAAAAAACCAATTACTAGATCACATACTGTTAAAACTGTCATTTGAAAAAGGAGATTTCAAAAACAAGGTATAGTATTAGCCATATATAGATCTGTTGACATTACAAGATTTGCATATTAAGCTCATGCATGTTCATTCATGATTAATAACAAAGCAAAAACCACTGTGTAAAATGATCAATTTTTGATGTGTTTTGATGGAAATTATGTTTATTTTGCTCAATACAAAGGGGCGGATCTATCATTTTGGGGGGAAGGGTCCAACATAAAAAGGTCACATTCATTTTAATTTTTTGTTTCCACAAACGTCAACGATTTTGCAATTTACCTAGGCTCGGTCGGACGAAAAAAATTGGAGTTGGTAGCTGAGAGCCAGCAGGGCTATCTAAGCAGAGCTACAACATTGGTTGGCGCTGAACATACAAGAATTTTTTTGGCTTTACAAACTCTCCAGATGACCGGCACTTTCGAAACTTCTGAGCTGAATGTGCATTGGACCGATAAAGAATATATTCAGCACCCACTTCGAAGTTCTTCCCGAGAGCCCCGATTGTCGGAGTAGGGGAGAGCGTCGCTAGTTGCTACAGGGGCAAGTTTTTTTTTTTTTTTATTGTTCTTCTCAATCAATGATATGTACAAAACAACGAAGCGAGTTATTACAGTTATAAACAAAATTAAACAAAAAACGAAATACATGGGGAAATAAATGTGTTACGTATTAAAATCAACATGAAGGATATTAAACCATGGCTGCCACTATCTCATGAACGCATTTGTATTAGAAGAAGTACACGCATTGTAATGGAGTGATTGTATCAAACTCCTTGCATAATTTTGAAAGTGAACAAAATTCAAGATAGTGTTTTACATTTTGCATTTGTAAATATAAAATTTGAACCATATCATCAGTACATTTACAGCTCTGTTTTCAGCTTGATCATTCAGGATGCCAAAGGTATAAGGATGTGGGCTAAGGTATAAGGTATTATTAGTATTAGCAAGTTTTAACAGTGCCAGATTCTCGTTGCAAGAACAGGGGAGCTTTAAGTTAAGCACTCCACTCTTTGTGACGTGTCTGAATAATCTCGTCGCAAGTATTTGCGTCGCAAAGAGAGTCGTATAGTGTGTAAGGGGCTTTAGATAACACGACGTGGCCAGGGAGACCTGGCGTCTTAATCCACAGTTCACTTCGTCGAGCTGACGTCAGCGTCCTACAATTTTTGCGAAATATGTCAACGGTACCCTCATAACGCTATAATGACCCGCCGCTCGTGCTGGCTAGTGGTTAAGACCTTATATCTGCGTCGTTGGAATAACTTTGGAAAGACCACGGATGCCACAGCTGGTTCCAAGAAGAAAGGAATTAGAACGCCTGATTGCCACGCAGACAGTACCTACACATGCTGTGGTCACACCTCTGTAAATGCGATTGCGCTGTTGGTGTTTCGGGGATAGAAGAAATAAACGTAGTCAAATATATTGCCGGAAGTCGGTGTCTGCGATACATGGCTATTGGCCGATTGGTCGACGCTGGATGTGGGCAACCAAAATCTTCTCGGAATTTGACAGTTGTCACTACTTGTGGAACTGGTTTTTTTTTAAGAAAA
The DNA here is from genome assembly GCA_037179385.1 of Holothuria scabra. Taxonomy (NCBI): domain Eukaryota; kingdom Metazoa; phylum Echinodermata; class Holothuroidea; order Aspidochirotida; family Holothuriidae; genus Holothuria; species Holothuria scabra. Next base: position 5,389,942 of record CM074187.1, on the reverse strand, counting down.
CAAAAACCAAATTTGTAAAAGGGCAAACTGGGAAATTTGAGGGGTAGGGTCCGAACGTCGGGACCACCTCTGAATCCGCCACTGATACATCAAATGCCCAAGTTTGTCATTTCATGTAACCAGACCTTTCAATGTAACTAAACAGTTACTCCTTACAACTCATAGTAAAAAGTATCGTCACATGATTCTCGTGTACCTTTCATAATTATGGTAGGCTGCTTAACTAGTTTAAACTGTATTCCCCTTAAATACATAGGGATGAATGGGTATTCTTACCAATTCTACAGTTGTCACAGTTAGTGGTACCATCAAGACATGTACATACGAAGCTTCCGATAGTGTCCGTACAATTCTGTATATCAGTGTCGCAAGGAGGTGGATTCATCAGGCACTCATCGATATCTGAAAGTACAGACCAAATCAAACAGTAATCACACCCTCTCAAGAATAATGCACTCAGTCATCAAAAATTAAGTTTCATGTAACCATACGGGGGGGGGGGGGGGGGGGGGACAGTGATAGCTCAAGGGGAAAAGGAAACTTTTGATGGTAGAGTAGCAAGTGACCGGTGGACCTTGAGAAGATCCCTAAAACCCTATACATGATCTGGTGTTTGCGAAGCCTTGTCCTGTAAAAATTAAGTTGCTCAATATTTTGATTTATCTCAAATTTTCTGTGGAGATGGAAAAAGCATAGGGTGAAAGAAATTTGCTTGGAGCTCTCGCGCTGCCCCCTTGGTTATGCAATTGAATTTTTCCAAATAGTAAGCAACTCCTCTTGAAAAACTCAGTTATTTCAACAATAGCAGCTGATGGACTAGGCAAAGGTGTACACTAGTAAGAATAAAATCCAGCTGTTCATCTCTATAAAATGGACTCATGCATGTAGATGAGTTTTAACGCTATTAAGGCTCATATATTTAAACACTTGCCACGTTGTCACTTACAAAGTTGTGCGAGATATAGTCACCCGCTGCCAGTTTGTTTAGTAACTCGCTGTAGAAACGTTTGCAATTTATCCACAAAGGAGCAGGTAATTAAGACTTGTCGCTTAAAAAACCCCAGTCCTTCCCTGGTCCTGTCACGAAGTACTACCCCCCATGTATATTAAATTCTATAACACAGTCATGACCCTTTTAGAGAAATTTTTACTTGAATGTGCCATTTAACAAAAGGGACCATCTACCTGTCTACGTAGGCTGACAGCGACCATGCGGTGCATATTTTTTAAACTAATTGTTCAGGGAATAACCTGAAAAGTTTTCAGGAATGGGACTTTCATGACTTAAATGTAGTTTTTTTTTTAATATTTGTAGGCCTAGCTATTAACTGATTTAAGGTAATTAGTTAAAGTACTTCACTTTCTAGCATACAATAAGCCATTTGGGTTGAAAATATGCTCACAGTATTCACCGTCTGACGTACCAGTCAATATAAGGGCGAGCTTGGACCTTTTTGCACCGGGTTTGAAATCGTATTTGGCTTTGTTATCTAGCTGCCACTATAAAACACATTCGTATTGGTATGTCTTTTAGTCCCATCGAACTATAAGTCTATAACTAAACAGAGAGATACTAACTAGGAATTCAGGAAAATTCAAATTTGCAGCTAATGCATCCTTGGATCTCAGTGGGAGTACAAAAACTGGGCTGACATCATACTGTTTTTCCACAAGTTTTTGCCATTGCAACTTATCAGTTACAATATCTAAACAAAGTCAACAGCTAAAACATCTAGCACTCACTACGTGTTTACTATTTCTACGTCAGCAAATTCCAAGTTGCATGCTTTCGCACAAGACTCATGCATCTGCAGCAACAGAATGTTTTTGTTTTTTTTTTTCTAAAAGTCCCCTCGACTCTCTGGCGAAGAGCCAAGGGGCGAAAACCAAACAATTACTTCCGGCATGTTATTAAAGCCGTGTTCCCATTTGATCCAGGGAGGTGGATCTTGATCTACCGAGGTGGATCAAACACTAATGGGAACGCAGATCAACAACACTCACTCAAGATCAAGATCCACCGATTTTGATCGACCGTTCGGGGTAGATCAAGATCCACCGCGCTGGATCAAAGTTTGTAATGGGAACACATCGGTAGATCAAGTGACCCTGGATCTCCGGTTACACTCATGTGATACATCGATACGAAATGCATGGCAGGCCGACTTGTAAACATTGGTGACCTTTTCGCGCTTGCGCAATGTGTTCATAAAACACGTTTGATCTACCGCGCTCACTCAAATGGGAACGCGGATCTCGATCAAGGTAACTGATGTTGATCCACTTCGGTAGATCAAGATCCACCTCCCTGGATCAAATGGGAACACGGCTTAAGAGTTTTCGTTGAAGCTATAGTGGTCCACTAGTTAGACAATATTTAAATAAATGTAGGCCTATGCATTGAGATAAAACCATTTGATCCATCTTGGAATGGTTCTCGCCCTTATAATTAAGCGTTTAGGTGATCATATTCTTAAGTTCGGGTTTACAGCCTTTCAGTGTAAGTTGTACTGTATCAACTGTTGTTAAATTCCTAAAAACAGCTTCCTGTGCACTGGAATGCACTGATCATAACACCGGCACGTAAGCAAGTGAACATTCAATCTGCTGCGCGGGGAGGACATTTCTGTGGAACGCGAATCGGGCCGGTTCATGCGACACTGGTTCTGGGTTTATTTGTTGCCCGAAAAAAGAATAATGTATGAGAAATGTCTCACAATTTCTTATTCTAACAAAAATTTTGAAAAATGGGAAAAGGGCATATCATTTTTTTTTTCAAATTTCCCCAAATGATTTCATCAAATTTCCCCAAATTATTTTCGGGGGGGGGGGGGGGCAAGTTGCCCCTCTGCCCCTTAGTAGCTACGCCACTGATTAAGGCCTTCTCATACTTGTGTGAACTACTGGTTTTCATTTGAAAATAAAATTTCCAGAAAAGGAACCATAGAGGTGCAAATTAGCTGCCTGCGGTAGCATATGCGACTGGTGGCGTAGCCCACTCAATGTGCATATTAAAAAGGCCCTGCAATAACACGTTGAACGTTAAGGAACATTTCTGGCTCACTTGTGCATAGGCGGTTTCTACCATCGCTTGAATAGCCTGTTTTGCATTTACATTCATATGAACCAAGCGTATTCTTGCACGTAGATGTTTCAACGTCACAGTTATGGGAATTCTTCGAACATTCATCGATATCTGGAACAATCAAGAGAAAAATAAAGAAAACGCGATAGTTTAAATCTCTACTTGAAATTTCTCTCAACTTTTCTTTCATTATTTCTAACATTCAGTCATGGGTAGTACTAAGCTCACCCTAAGAGTATCGCCACTGATTCTACAGAGAGCTGTCGCATGCTACTTAAAGAAGAATCCAAACAGCTGGTGAAGGCGCGGCAATTAGTTGGGTACGCCAGCCTTAAATCGTCTTAATTTTATTCCCTGTGTACAATGCAAAGCTCTCACATTCGATGAAATTGAGGGAATCAATGAGTATTTTGTTAGCAAGCATCCATAATACAGTGAAGCAGAAAACTTGAAAGATTAAAGCCGGTGGACCCCAATTAAGTCTCCCCGACCTCCTGGCAAAGGGCCGTTTGGCGGCACCAAACTTTAACTGCTTCCCAAAGAAGCAATGCGTCCACTGAAAGACAAATTTTGACCAACCTCAAGGTACTCAAACCATTTACATGATAATTGGTCTATCATGTATGGACGTTCTATACTGGATGAAAAGAGTAGATACTACACTTGATCTTAGCCAAAGGCCTAGAAGCATAGTCCTCCCGAACATCTGGCAAAGGGCCGTTCGGCGAAACCAGAGCCCGGCTAAATCTTTTTCTAAAGTCCTCCCCGACCCCCTGGCTAAATCTCTTCTTACACATACATCAAAACAGGCACGTTGCAACAAATAAACAGTTCAAACCGGCCGGACAAAAACAAAACGCTAACCGTTAACCTCCCACACACAAAACAGGAACCAAAAGATTTGTCACAAACGAAAAAGACGCTCCAACCATATCCCAACACCCAAACAACCTGCCACAACCGCCTTCAATATCAACCCCACACCAACCCCCGAGACAACAAAAACCAATAACATCCCACACCCCCTTCAAGACCACCCCACGCCCGGAGGCAACAATGCCCCCAAAAGCAACACCACGCCCGAAGGCAATACCACGCCCTAAAGCAACACCACGCCCGAAGGCAACAACACACCCGAAGGCAAACAGCACTTGAAAGGAAAGGGCAGATATGCAGGTACTCCTTGCCCCGGAGGCAGTTGTTGCAAAAGGTAACCTCATTATTCCCAAGTTTAAGCAAATTCCACAACCGGATGCAGTTTAACGTCCTACCCAGGACTCCGGCTAAATCAGAACATCACCTGACTATTCGGATTTGTCCACACAGGTCGTGCACGTGACGTAAGCTCTTTTCAACATATCTTATTCATCTAATTTAATAATGCTAAAGTACGCTCTCCTTTGGAGGAATACAAACCAGCATCAACAAATACAAGCATCTGATTGCCGCCAACCGCTCCTTATATGTTCCGCACTAAAGTCAGTGGTGCGACCAAGTGTTTCATTGTTATTCCTCCAAAATGGCATCAGTGTGTCTTCCATGCGCAAGGTCCGGCTGAAAATAGAGGAAAAGGGGGAGGAGCGCAATGCAGTGACGTCGGCTCACCACCTCAATAGGGCGTTTTCCATAGTAAGTGGAGGCAATCTGGCAATAGACCTATTTCCAAATAGCAATTACAAAGGATTGTGGGATAGAGTTTTGGTGTGTGTCATTTTTGTCAATGGCATTTCACTGTAGTGAAAATTGACGTACACCCAAAACTATATCCCACAATTCATTGTAATTGCTATTTGGAAATAGGTCTATGGAGGTAATGTGGGGGCAGTTCCGTAGATAATCAGGGTACTAAAGGGAACATAATTTTTTCTCCAGGGGAAAATGGCGCTGGTCAGTCATAGTTCATGTAAGGCTGACATTTGTTCACAACTTTCAGAAACTGGTTCCTTTGAATAAATCAAGTTCAAGGATGTAAACGATATAATGGGTGTTTCACTAATAGAATTAAGTACATACCTTTGCAGGCATTAGTAACAGTCGCTTCACTATACCCATCTTTACAAATACAACTGTAACTGCCCTCTGTATTCTCGCAATAGGAAGTGGTTTGGTCACACTTGAATGGCCCAGAATTACATTCATCGTTATCTGTCAGATGATAAAATAACATGTATACAGTTTTTAAATTCTATATAGTATTCTGAGATGCCGACGGAATACAGGGCTGGTCAGAAATATATACTGGGTGGACGCTTTCTACAATATTTGAAATCATCTGTTGCCGAGAGAGGCAATGCTCTAATAAAAACATTTTGTTCTTCCTATTTTTTGAAAATGACGTAAAACAACCACGTGGACCGTGGATCAATCACTTTGTTTCTTCACGGGTTTTGGAAAACTATGACGAAAAACAGTTACTTTATTTCCAAAGTATCGCACTGAATTCTCGGATTCCGTGAATGAGAAATGAAAAATCCCTCATAACGAATTGAACAAAACTATGGACAAAGCTGTGCACCGAAATGATATGTTGATAACCAAAGTGGCGTCAGTAAAGTTTGGTCCTTGTACCTTGGGAGTAAATAAGTGGGTGAGTGTAATGGAAGGCTGGGGAGGGCCGAGGACCATGGAATCAACCAGGGTAAATACGGTACTTGTGGAAAATCAAGAAAACATAAAAAACGGTCAATAGAGCAACAGGCATCTCCTCCTTTTGGGCGTCGTGGGTTTTAGTTAATTAGATAGGGCTTTACGCCTCAAGGAAACTTTCTGGGGTAATTTGAGCGAAGCGCAGGACGGACTTTTTCAATTGTGGGGTACCAGGATATTTTTCCTACTCCATTAATTTAATTTAATTAATTAAATATTGCTTTGACATGATCTGGGAACCGAAGACGTCCCTCTCCAGGGTGAGAAACAGATGCGCTACCACTAGAGCGCAAAACGCGGCCATACTGTCGTAGGTGGTCAAATACGCTTTGAATGTTTCAATTATGGCATCATTTTGCATCCCACCTTTTAACGAAGGGTCTCTCCCCTTACACATCCCCGATAACAGTGATAACAGCGTTAACAAAAGGAATGCTGAAATTGTGCAACACTCCACATCATTATTTTTGCATAAGTATTCATGCTGCTTCAGAAACATTCGAACTTTTGAAGATGTATATCTTGGGAACCATAAAAGATATTGAAGTAATATCAACAGATTTTTTCTTTGAAAAGTTCATTCCATAACTACCAAGTGAAGTCAGGCAATTTTTCTGATACGTCACACTACCTTTAGCAGCAGGGGGCATTGGGCCATATGGCTCCCCTCACGGAAACCATTTTTAAGATCCTAAAACGCGTACTTTAATAATAAGAATTTTACTTCAAAAGGTAGCATATGTGGCCCAAGTTGCATATCATGTAAGGAAATCCAATTTTTCAAAAATTTTCAAAGGGGTAGGGACTGTCTCCTAACGCCTTAACGCCTTAACCCCTTAACGCATAAAAATACGCAGATTTGTCAAATTTGATATTTTACTTCATTAGGCAGCATCTGTGCATGGCACCAGCTAGACTGCATGTAAAGACACCTTTTCAATAATTTTTAAAATCGAGGGGCCCATTCCTTAGACTCGTTCCCCGACCGGCATAGACGTACGAAACGTGGGCAGGAGCGGTGTTCAAAAGAAAGTTTGCAACTTTTTCATGTCAAAGATGATAAGAGGTTATATATTCGAGAATTCGTGCAGCCATGTAGACAACTTTTTCAATTCGACAGCCAATAGTCACAACAGAGAATCATTGGCAAATTTTCAGAGAATCATTAGCATAGTTTCAATTCCATTGTATAGTTTTCACCGAAAAGATTCAAAACCATTTCGTCTTATGGTTGTGGTACATTTTATGCGGGAATTTTCTGACCACTGAGCAAGTTTTTTTTCTTATTATAGCAGAGGAAAGCTAAAAAATGCTATATCCGGCCATCTGTGGGGCCGTGTTTCAAAATTTTCTGTACATCCAGGTTTAACAGATGGCGGCGCGCGCTCAGCATAGCTATTCGTTATGGCAGATTAACGTTTTTTCGGGTAAGAAAACCCAAAAGCTATACACAGTGCTCCTGTACGCCTATTTTGACTACTAAAAGTACTCAAACATGGAAGGTAGCATGCATGGCATTAAATTACATGTAAATATACACACAAAAATCCCATTATATTCCAATTAACCACCACGATTCAACTTTCAAGACTATCCACCTGTCAAAGTCGAAAACCTTGCACCACTTCTCTTTGAAAAGGCCCAAAATTTTCAAAGGCCGGCGATCACTCAACAAACTGCATCCCTCCCCCCCCCCCCCCCCATTCCCATCAGAGAAAACCTGCGTACGTCACTGCTTTTAACTCACCAATACAGTCATACCCGTCCACAGATGTATTGAATATAACAACATATCCGGATTCCGTGCATTCACAACTACCGTCGACACACTCTAAAGTTCTAAAACCTATTCCATTACACGGTGGGTCACACTCTGTTAGGAGATATACAAAACAAAAGAAAAGAAAAAAGTAAAAGGGGAGAACAGATAAGCAAGGCCGTAGCTAGTGGGATGGGGAACATGCCCCCAACAAATATCAGAGTAGGGATCCATTTTTAATCCTCCAATTTACCTCTCCCCTATAGGCCTACCTCTCAACCCCCAGAATGGAGATCAATCCCTCCTCCCCCCCCCCCCCAAAAAAAAGAACAGTCCTGCCTACTGGCCTGTAAACAAGGGTGTGAAGGGGTTGCATAACACATAAAAAGTAGGAGCATGAAAAGTTACTTAAATAAACCTCGCTGATCAAGGTCCATCCATGAATCTTACATGGTTGTAATTAATACAAATACCTCGCCACGAACATTTCATTTCATTTCATTTATGAAGCAATAATTGTAGATACAATATATTTCCAAGTGAGCTCACAGATAGTGTGTTGTTATTACATGCTACGAATCGAAGTGGTCTAAAAATCCTTTGTAGGCTAGTGAGGTAGATCACACTTATTGTACAGATACAAAAACAGACACAAAGAAGAACACTCCTTCCACGTTATATTTCCCGCTTCAATGGTTGTCGAGGCCTAAACGCGGTGAAATTTAAAGGCAAAGAGCAGTCCCCCAAACTTATTTTGAAGAAAAAGCTAAATAACACAATTTTCATCTTATTTCCCTTCAAAGTATTTTTCATTGCATTTTATGACTTTACTATTGCATATTCAAGGTAAACCAAGCAGTTTTCTCCAGTAAACTTCAAATTTGAAGAGAAAAACATTGTCACGTGACTCTCAACAGTCAATCATGAAATTGGACAGTCTACTTCACTACTTCAATTTGGGATGACTGCTCCTGCTCTTGAAAGCCGGGCCAATATTTCATTTCTGCCTCAGATTCGATTAATCTTATACTTTTGTGAAGGACAATCGTCCACCTAGAACTTTGGTTTTTAAATCTCTAAGGTATTCCTTTTTACGTAAAAAATGTTGTACCGTATAGAAAATGCCATCTCTCTTATGACTTATTTACCGCTTTACAACACCAACAAAATAATAAAAATATTAAATCCCGTAGTACTGTCCATTAGCCATGGAAAGAGGGCGGAAAGCTGGTTTATGTAAGTGGTTTATGTAAGCTCGACCTGGCAGGTATAACATGAACTGTCCCAAAACCATTCTCAAAATGTGAATCGGACGAGCAAAGGAGAGACACACTCTCATGGCTCTAACGAAGCCTTCAAAAGGCAGCTCAACTTAGACCCGGCCCCCAACATGATAGTTACCAAATGTTTGGAAATATTCACCGCTGCGATTAAGGAAGTTGAAAAGTAAAAAGTTGTTCTCTCGCAACAGAAATTTGCATTGGATATTTTACTACTGTCGCCATTCGAACGTTATTTTCCTGTTCACACCATATTCTAGAAATTCTGGCAAAAATTATTGAAATTAACAGTTTAATTATTATTATATTATATTACTGTTATTATAGTATTGAAAACGTTTATTTTTTTTTATTGATTTTTGACTGTAACTAGCACAACCAAAGGGTGTGAACCATAGAGGGTAATTTATTCTTTGTCTTAAGTGATGGTGGGGGGTGGGGTTGGGAAGGGACGAAGTACTGTAAGTGGGAATGGTATTTCATTAAAGGTACTGACTGTAAGCGTTTTGTAACTAGGGTTCTTTTCGTGGGGAGTGATCTTCGTTGTCAAGCCCATAATTAGGGTTTAAGTTCACTTCCATCCACAATTATTTTGTTATGTTCCTTCTGTCTGTAATTTTTTTTGACAATGTGGAAAAACAAATAAATGAATGAATTCAAGTCGTTAAACTCGTGTCGAAACCCTTTGGAAGAAAGCCCTTTGGAAGAAAGCTGAGAAAAATTAAAAACTTATTTACCAGTAAAAGTGTCTCCGGTTGTTTGGGATCCCATGGTAACGTCTTCAGACCCTGATATCCCTGAGAATTCGAATAATTATTATCAATACTAACGAGTACATGGATGAGATTTATATGACAAATGCTTCAAGATTCTCTTAGATTATCATTGATATTTAATCAGTTCTAATTTTATATGTACAAATTTTACAACTTAGTGTTATTTTTTACTCTGCCCTTCAGCTTAATTTGACGATTGAACCGATTCACAGCTCTCAGCCAGTGAGGGGACCCCATAGAAGATGAAAAAGTACCATTGCTTTAATGCATTGCCAAGCGGTTAGAGCTCCCGAATTGCAATCGGTAGGTCTGAAGTTCGACTCTTGTCCGGGTCATACTGAAGACTTATTTAATTGGAAGTTATTGCCATAATACTTGATGCTCAGCTAAGCAATGGAATGGGGAAAGAAGTCGGTGAGTCACAACTTGAAGGAAGGGCGTGTACGGCCTAACTTAAACCAATTGGATAGAAACTGAGCGGTAGAATGTCGCCTAATTAACTAACTGAATGCATTTCAGTATATCTTGCCCCTGAAAAATTGCTTACTCTGGAAGCCCCCCCAAACACACACATACAGAGTCTTGTCTCACTATCGACCTGACTGTCTGATGTCCGTGTTGTGTGTTAAATGTTTGATGTACATGTTACTTTTGTTACTTTTCCAATATTAAGAAAACAAAATGAAGCTTACATTGAACAAAAGTCTCAAGAGCATACACGCTTCCAATGAACCAATGCTATATGGCAGCTCCTAACGCACAGTGCGCAAACCTATGCATAGCGCATGATAGTCTTCCCAGATGATAAGGGTACAAAGCAGTTATAGCGCATGCGTAATAACAACTTCGAACTGGCTTAGGTGGTGGTAATGTACGGATAATGAAACTTTTGCAACTTAAATAGGTGTACTTTTAATCGAGTATTCCTTTCTGTATTTAAATAAATAAATAAAAACATGCAGATTTTGAGGGATGTCACCGATCTAAAACTCTACAACTCAGTACTCAGCACACAACATGCAGTCGGCGACCTCCTGTGGATGGAAATACTGTACACCCATTTTGACGGAATTTGGAAAACGTGCAAACACGGAAAATGAATGACATTGGTATACTGTATTTATAATTTCCTTACAATAATCTACACAAACTGAATTACTTTAATAAAAGCTTACCATATGATGGAATAGTGAAAAAAGACGTGATGATGAATAAGAAAATCCAGATGACGTTAAGTTTGCCTACAGAATTATTTCCTTTCAAGTACTGTAACTCCATGATTTGTAGTTTTAATATCTTTCAGAGCCTACCTAAGGTCTTCAGGTTGATTTTTTCTTCTTGTCACTACCATACGAATTAACTAGAATCATCTGTCATTCGACTTCCTTTTTTTTAAAATAACGCAAGCTTTATGCAGAATTGAATGGTCCTTTATCGTTTCCTAGTTACCTGCTTTAGTTTTCAGCTTTGTTATTCATTCTTTGCGTTAAGGTCCGCTTCACCGCTTAAACTTCACTTACCAATGGTGCGTGACGTTTGAACTGCGTATTGTGCAATCGTCCCATATGAATTTCAGTTCCTTCTTTTGACCGGGGGGCTGTTATTTGGATAAAGGACATGGTTTAAGTTGACAATCATGTATTGTAGTACAATATAGGGTTTATTTCCTCATAGAAACTGTTCCTTGTGGTTTTAAGGGTAACATCCAGTAGGAGGAAAACGTATCACTGAAGGTAAATTATTTCACAACTTGTTTACAAGTAAGCATCCTTATACAAGCTGTTATTCCTTTATATTTATTGTTAGGTAGACTTATTGACTTGTATTCTGTAAACTAAAGACCTGCTATTTTATAGGTAAATATTACTGCAGTAGTTGGCTGTTAATAGTTAAGTTCCCGGCTACAAGGGTATAGCTCAACAATTTTTCCAAAAGGGCCCGGGATGGAAAAAGCCACAATCTTTGGACACAAAAGTTTGAAAAAAAAACATTTTTTGTATATTATCAAAATGTTTACATACACTTTAAAAAATTACGGTAGATTTACAGAACAACAAAATAAAGAGATAAATAAGGATAACAGAAAAGTTCTGGAAACTTATTACCAAAACTTTTCTGTTTCTCTTTATTTTTTGTTCTGTAAATTAATTACAGGGATTTTGAACCATTTTTTACAGTGTATAGAAGTTTAATGGTAATATTGCTTTGTTTATAAGAGCAAACAGGGTTGGTCCAGTAAGTCCGGAGCCCATTTGAGGCCCAACTGGGGATGTTGGTTGGGGAAGCAGTCATGCCCTCAGTCTAACCCGTTGGAGAAGGACGCCCATATAGTCGTGACAACAATGACATTTTCCATGTGTGTAAATACTGCGAGTAGTTTACAAGTAAAGTTTAAGCAAACTATGACTAACATTTTGCTCTTTATTTTATTTAACCTTTGATCTTAACCCTTCACTTTGAAATCTTATAATTCATATTTTTAAGCAGTCAATACGTCTACGGGAAAAACATAGATTGTTCTTTTCAACTGCTGCGCCCTTTCAAGCAAGTGGCGTCACCAGACTTTTCACTCTAGGGGGAACCGGGGGGCACAACAATTTTGCAGGGGGAACTGCTAGACTCCCTTCATGGCACCGTAGGCGCCACCGAGCGCTAAGTGCGAGGCTCAGCGGGTGGGGTCCAGGAGCCAGCTTGGGTCCCTTGGTGGGGTCCAGGGGCAAAGCCCCGGTGGGGTCCAGGGTTGAAGCCCCGGAAGCTCCTGGGTTTTAGCGTGTTTGTGAGGTAATAAAGTGTTCTTCTATTGACTTAACACTGGTCTAAAAATACCTCCAGTGTAACTTCCAGTAAGACTTTTGGTAAGAGACCCCGGGTGATTCAAGTACCCAAGAGCAGATCCGGCTGACATTTTTGAAAAAGGAGAGATGAACTATTGAGAAAAGATTTTCTTTGACAGTTCAATGTGTGTCCCTGTGGGGGTCCAGGGGGCGAAGCCCCGGAAGCTCCTGGGTTTTCAGGGGCTTGTGAGGTATTGCGGTCGTAATTTACGGGTAATTGTATTGTCTTTATACTGGTCTAAAAATTATTTCCAGGACAACTTCAAGTAAGATTGGATTGGTAACAAAAATGGTGAAACTGCTATCAACAGCGGATCCGGCTAACATTTTGAAGAAGGAGAGCTGAACTTGAAAAAGAAAGAGTAAGCAGTTGATGGGCAGTTAGATGTGATCCTCTTTAGGAAAAATGTAGGTCTAATACTGCTTGAACGGTTATACGTGGGCTGTGCACTACTTTCAGTTGGCGAAGTCGAAAGTGCGCAGAAATTTTTGAAAAACGCAATCCCTCAGACAGCCGGAAAGCGTTTTCCAGGTGTCTTTGCGATATTTTCAGTTGAAAAATATGAAAATTACTGCCTTTTCCTGTCAAAAGAAGAACCCAATCTTAAAAAATTTCATAGTCACACTCTGACTGAAGAAGAAATATCGTTTTTTTTTTCAAATCTCAAATCTCAGTTTGGGGGGGGGGGGCCCACGGGGAACACGATTTTTGAGGGGACACGTGCCCCCTGGTCCCCCCCTTGGTGACGCCATTGTTTCAAGTTCACTCTTTTATAAAATTTTGATAATATTTTTAACTCTGAAACAGAAGTATGTATTAAGTAAATCAATGCTTTGACTTTACTATGGACATTTTGTTTTTAATTTGTTTATTTTCAACCTGAATTCTTCCAAATATTTTATCTTTTTACCTGTGTTACATTTTGATTATTACATATTTGTGTTTATTAACGAATCTGCCTTTCATCTGGATAAAAAAATGGGTACATGCTGAAGTTCGTTTGGGGTAACGCATTTATTGAAGGCCTATGAACTAAGGCTTTCAGACGAAACTGGAAATTTGCTAGAAAAATTTTTACACCTTATTTGAACAAAGGTTTTGAAAATGATGAGCTTATATTGAAGGAATTCTGGAATTTAATGAACTTCCGGCAAAGAAAATTTCTTCTTTTTTTTTTGTTAACTTGTTTTTTATTTTATTTATTTATTTATTTTTTTGAAGCTGACATAGATTTTTTTTTATGGAGTAGATTAGTGGTTGGATTGCGGGACCTGGAGTAGGGCAAAAAGTCACCGTCCCCCCTCCCTGAAAGGGAGAAACCCGTACGGCCATGTAAGGGATCCGCCTTTCAAGGGTTAGATTAAGTAGGATGTCGAGGTTGACAGAAGCTGGCTTGGGTCTTTTTATTGTACGAGATTTCCATCAAAATTGAAGAAATTTCGACCCGGTAGGGATCCAGGGGGCGAAGTCCCCGGAAGTTCAGCGATTTTAGTGATTTCAGAGGTTCCAAAATGGTCGAAAGTCATCAAGGACTCTAAACTATGAGTTTAATTAAGGAGTGGGGGAAGGTAAGGGAGGGGAATGGAATCGGGAAGTACTATGGCATTTGATTAAGAAGAAACATACTTTACAGTAATTTTAGGGGGCAAAGCCGAAATGTTGAAGCTACTCAAAATTGAACATGTGATTGATAATTTGAGACAGGGCATTTTTAAGAGATCCAAAGTCTTGTGGGGCATTTTTTTCAATATGGAGTTCTATATAAAATCCAGAGGCAATATGCATGTGGTTCCTGGGGCCCGCAACAGGGCCTCCGGAAGATTTGACGTTTTAGGCTTTTTAGGGGACTTAATGAAAGCAAAAAAGTGCCTTTGTGTAGGTATTACTAATAATCCTAAAAGGAACATTATTACTTGGGATAATTTTTGTCATTAGGGCCAATAAAGGGACTGGGGACATGCCCCCGCTCAGTATGCCTATGTTCAAAAGGCCCTGATCAGTGGCGGCGGAAGTATAAAAATTTAGGCGGTGAACAAGATGGAATGGTTGGACTCGTGAAACGAACCCTATGTGCGCGTAGCGCACATCACGAACGCGAAGCGCGAAGTCCCACTGGCGTGGGTCCAGGGCCCGCCTTAGGGCCCTGGAAGCTCTGAGATTCTCTCGTGCAATCTAAGCCGTTTTTGGAACATTTTACGGTGAATTCAATGAACAAAAATGTGCGAAATATTTGCGTTCACAGATAGCCTATAGGCTATTTCCTGACCGACGCAGATTTCAACGTAGGCCTACGTATAGGCTAGGCCAAATAATGTCCGAGTTCACCTAGCCTAACCTGATTGTCACAGAACGAGTTATAACGCAAGGACATAAGCCTAAGCATGTGTCATCAATTACGCAACATTACACTGGATGAAAAAATGTAGTGGAAATAGCCTACTGTAAGTGAATGACTCACCTATGATGAGTGCATAGGCGTACGGGAGCATTTCAGTTTGGGGGCAGAGGATTCTCTGCCAGAAAGATTATCTAAGCGGAGCGCCACTATCAGTTGGCGCGGAGCATACAGAAAATTTTGAAAAATCGCAACCCCTCAGACGGCCGGGAATGGCCTTTCCCAGGCTTATAAGCAGAATCAACTTGAACTTTCGTTTGCAATAAAATTTTCACCAAAAATGAGCAAATCTACAAAAAGGTCAGAAAACTCCCAGATGAAATGTACCACTAACCATTGGGGATAACTACATTAAGCTATAATCATTGGAAAATGAGTTTGCTTGCGCGTTCTACAAACTATTTTACGTCATGCACCATGAGATTATCATCAATATAATTTTGAAAATTGAAAAACTTCAGAAACCCTCGAAAATCCCAAGGCTTCGTAATATAATGATATACCGCACCTGGGAATGTATAAGACATTACCTGGTCTTGTATCTTTCCGTAGAAAACTGTAGAACGGAATTAAAAACATGAGTACCGTATGCCTGTGACTCTGTTGCGACTCTTGCCCGAATTCCAGTTCCACTGTATTGATACAACTGTCTATATGACTCGACCCGAACTCCCGACTATATATAAATGATTTTTCTACTAACGCCGTTTGAGAACAAGACGAACGTCTAGACGAGTTGCGGTGCCGACAAACCAATTCGTCTTGTACTTTAAAGGTGATTTTATATTTTAGGAGGACAAAAATACCATTCCAAAATACTTGTATTGTGTTTTGCCCAATAGCAGCTAAGTTCCACACTTGTAATCCAGGAACATTGTTCATTCACTTTAGAAATGTGGTTGAGGTGGAACGTGTAACACACCAAAGAAATACTCGATTGCCGGTATAATGAGGTTTGCTCATTTTGAACTCATAGTTGACAGTAAATCAGGAAAAGATGATACAGCAGTTGATTTAGAACTGTAGAAAGAGCAAAACGTCATATCAGATAACATTTCAAACGTCCTTTACAAGCTGTCGCTTGTGCATTCATAAGGTATCCCTAATGCCCCGGCTCCTTAGTAACTCCTTGTACAACATGAGGGTTTCTGATAAAAGATGGTTAAGTGCCAAAGGCTCAAGACAGATCATTCGACCAAACAGACGTTAGCCAAAATTGTATTTTAAGTAGTGCAGTTAATAAGGAAAAACATGCCATTTGTTTAGCTGTTTAGTGAATACAGGTGGAGTACACTGTTATGATGTAATGTTGGAAACGATAATGAGTCTCATGACAGTAACGTTGTAGTCACTTGGTTGAAGATGGATTTATGTTAATGAACAAAAGGAAAAAATTCCAATGTTGAACGTAAAGAATTTTTAAAGATTAATGGTTTTTAAAAAGTTCTGTACGCTCCGCACCAAGTTTACTCTCAGCTTTCCTAATAAAAAATTGATGTAAGTAACATGTAATAACAAGTTAACGAGAATCAAAAGAAATGTCGATATCTCAGATTTACCATAATCTTTACAAATGATGAAATAAAATAAAAAAAATATAAAACAGCAAAGTAAAAATTCCTTTGTCAGCGTTACTTACACCTTCATTCTCTCAACGTAAATGTTAATATGATGATATTTCACTCTAGCCTTAGGCCTATTGTCACTGTTTCTCCAATTTATATTAATCCCGCACATATACGTCACTACTAACCCTTCGCCGGTAACTTCTTAGTTCAGTAATGTATAGACACTTGAACGACGTTGACCTCCACAAATCAGAGAACCGAATCAATCACTTACAAATCATAAAAGATAAATTGCAACATCTATACGTCCCTTCATGAAACCCGAATACCAAAAATATCGATGTCCCTAGTTTATAACTATTAGAGGCGATTCGTCTGTCATCACATCATTAAACAGTCTCGCTCTTCTTCCTACACTCTGTATCAAGAACTTGTTGTCGCCTTTCTGACAGTGACTTCTTACTACGGAACAAAACTGTTGCCATTGCACTATATAAAAATTGTTTAAATAATTTCCATGCATTTCTTATTCTAATAAAAATAATAATATAGCAAGTTTATGTATGGCCACGACTCGCAACTGATCAAACGATAACCTAAAATATGTAAAAGCAATAAGAAAGCCAGATCTATGAATAAGACTGCACTGTCCAGTAAAAAACTCCGTAAATCTCCAGAGTACACACGGACCTGGTTTTTAGTTGCGGTGCCTGCCTTGCAGGCAGCACCGCAACTAATGCAGTTACTATCGCGATGTCAATTTCTGACTTTTCCGGCACTTTATTTCTATCTCCTTCTAGATGCTTTGTGGTATCGAAATACGGTTTAGTGCAATTTGTAGGGATGGTACTTCTCTTTCGTGTTTTTAAGTTTTGGTGTAAATATGATTTTCGTGAGAGTGTAAAATTGGGGGTTTTTCCACGTAAAATTTGGAAACGTGTTCTATTTTTAGTAACAATCTTGCGGAAAAACCAGGTCCGTGTGTACTCTGGGGAATAATATGTTGTTTAATTTAACACAGCGCCATCATTTTGGTTGTTTTTTTTTTAATTCATCGAGGTGTTTAGTGAATTTTGAGTACTTATATGAGGATTTCTTTGTAGAGATTTATTCTTTTCAAGTGACATGGTCGGGGTTGCTGTGGAGTAAAAAGTTTGATAGTTTAGAGGAGTTTTGTTTTTGTTTTTTCATAAAGTTTCTGTTGGAGGGAAACATTGTTATTGGTAGGTAAATATTATTTGTATGAGATGGCTCGTACTAATATTTGTGCTATATCAAGGTGTCTGGTTATGGTAAATTTGTTATTTTAAAGTTTAAAATTATGTGGAGAATATAACAATGCCCAAGAAGGGCCGTTCAAAGATTTTTTTTTTTTTGTAGAAAGGAAAGGTTGGCAACAAAGAAAAAGAAAGTATGGGGGTGAATTTCAAGATAAAAGTTATGAAGGGGAGAAAAATGATGATGTCAGAGTTGGGATCAAACAAAAAAAGGCTCTAGTGGATATGAAAAGAGTCAGAGGTGTGATGATGGGGAAAGTAGGGAACATGACGATCGTGATGTATTATTTATACGTTCCGAAAGATCTACATGTACATTTTATTTTTTCGTTGTTGTGGGTGGTAATTGTTTTTTTTTTTTCGGTGTTTGGCATTATTGGTTACAGGGAAGATGATCATCTTTATTTAAGACAAGTCATTGTAAGTTCATTATGTACCTCTCCACATATTAACACCACGAGTTGCCATTGCTCAGAAGCTCCACGAAAGAAGAATGCTTAAAAAACCAAATTCAGAGGGAATGTTCTTGGGGATATTTATACATTTAGGGAGAAGAGAACATCATAAGATGAAGAAGTGTTAACATGACCACATAGTTTAATGTAAAGAGTTGTCACGGTAGGGTTTTAACATGCTCATTCATATCTCGTTTTATATTTGTATGTGATGAGAGCAACCTTTTTTTATTACGCTGGGCGGTGATCTGTTTGAGATATTGGGAAGAGGTCTGCATGAATGAAGGTTTTGCACAATCATTCAGGGACTGCTTTGGGTCTTCAGTTGGGGGAGAAGCCCTTGAAAACCAACTGATTTGGTCTTTTTAAAGGCCATGGATAGTTCATCTCTTGTCAAAAATGTGTTGATTTTGAAATGGTTATTTAAAATTTTGAGGGAGCCATATGACAGTTTGACTTTCCTTTTTTACTTGAGGAAGCAAAGACATCCCTTGCCTTCTCCGGGATTTACGTCACTGTAAAACAATTAAAAATGATTGCCTTATCATTTTTTTATATTTATGTTAAACGAACGTAAACGTTAAATTTGGACCGTTTGTAGAGGGTTCAGATTGTTAGCTTACACAACGAAGTTTTGAACAGGTACAAGAAAACTCGCAATTGTAAATTTTAGCCAGGTGGTTCATTTCGTAAACGGTAAAGTAGCAAGACACTTATTTATAAGCTAGTTATGCTCTTTTGTTATGTCACTGGCTGTGGTGTTATCAGCGAAACGTTTATTTTTCATGAAGTCCGTTTTTCTTTGAAAGTGATTTGTTGAGCTATTGCATATGAGTGGTTGGAATGATGAAATTTGTCTTTTACGGACTTTTTACTGGACAGTGCAGTCTTATTCATAGACCTGGCTTTCTTATTGCTTTTAAATATTTTAGGTTATCGTTTGATCAGTTGCGAGTCGTGGCCATACATAAACTTGCTATATTATTATTTTTATTAGAAAAAGAAATGCATGGAAATTATTAAAACAATTTTTATATAGTGCAATGGCAACAGTTTTGTTCCGTAGTAAGAAGTCACTGTCAGAAAGGCGACAACAAGTTCTTGATACAGAGTGTGTAGGAAGAAGCGAGACTGTTTAATGATGTGATGACAGACGAATCGCAGCTAATAGTTATCAACTAGGGACATCGATATTTTTGGTATTCGGGTTTCATGAAGGGACGTATAGATGTTGCAATTTATCTTTTATGATTTGTAAGTGATTGATTCGGTTCTCTGATTTGTGGAGGTCAACGTCGTTCAAGTGTCTATACATTACTAAACTAAGTTACTGGCGAAGGGTTAGTAGTGACATATGTGTGCGGGATTAATATAAATTGGAGAAACAGTGACAATCGGCCTAAGGCTAGAGTGAAATATCATCATATTAACATTTAGGCCTATGTTGAGAGAATGTAGGTGTAAGTAACGCTGACAAAGGAATTTTTACTTTGCTGTTTTATATTTTTTTATTTTATTTCATCATTTGTAAAGATTATGGTAAATCTGAGATATCGACATTTCTTTTGATTCTCGTTAACTTGTTATTACATGTTACTTACAACAATTTTTTATTAGGAAAGCTGAGAGTAAACTTGGTGCGGAGCGTACAGAACTTTTTAAAAACCATTAATCTTTAAAAATTCTTTATGTTCAACATCGGAATTTTTCCTTTTGTTCATTAACATAAATCCATCTTCAACCAAGTGACTACAACGTTACTGTCATGTATATACAGACTCATTATCGTTTTCAACATTACGTCATAACAGTGTACTCCACCTGTATTCACTAAACAGCTAAACAAATGGCATGTTTTTCCTTATTAACTGCACTGCTTAAAATACAATTTTGACTAACGTCTGTTTGGTCGAATGGTCTGTCTTGAGCCTTTGCGGCTTTACCATATCATTTATCAGAAACCCTCATGCTGTACAAGGAGTTACTAAGGAGCCGGGACATTAGGGATACCTTATATTGAATGAACAAGCAACAGCTTGTAAAGGACGTTTGCAATGTTACCTGATGTGACGTTTTGCTCCTTCTACAGTTCTAAATCAACTGCTGTATCATCTTTTCCTGATTAACTGTCAACTATGAGTTCAAAATGAGCAAACCTCATTATACCGGCAATCGAGTATTTCTTTGGTGTGTTACACGTTCCACCTCAACCACATTTCTAAAGTGAATGAACAATGTTCCTGGATTACAAGTGTGGAACTTAACTTAGCTGCTATTGGGCAAAACACAATACAAGTATTTTGGAATGGTATTTTTGTCCCCCTAAAATATAAAATCACCTTTAAAGTACAAGACGACTTGGTTTGTCGGCACCGCAACTCGTCTAGACGTTCGTCTTGTTCTGCAAGATTGTTACTAAAAATAGAACACGTTTGCAAATTTTACGTGAAAAAACCCCCAATTTTACACTCTCACGAAAATCATATTTCCACCAAAACTTAAAAACACGAAAGAGAAGTACCACCCCTACAAATTGCACTAAACCGTATTTCGATACCACAAAGCATCTAGAAGGAGATAGAAATAAAGTGCCGGAAAAGTCAGAAATTGACATCGCGATAGTAACTGCATTAGTTGCGGTTGCCTGCAAGGCAGGCACCGCAACTAAAAACCCGGCTTGTCACGTTGCTAGATATTTTTTTACATGAATTTGTGGGCAGACTTACTTGCAGATTTGTGCTCACTTAATTCGTATGAGTGAGCAAACAAGCTACGCTGATTTGTTCACCATTGCCCGAATTTCGGTTCCACAGCACTGCAGGTTAAAAAGTTTCGCACAATTTTAAGAGGATCATTTTGAAAGTGCAAAATCGTCATCTCATTCATATGCGGACCAAATACCTCTCGACCAAGTACGTTTCATCCTTCTGGTGACTATTGGTGATTGTCATTTAGTAATATGGTGCGTCACAAGATAGCTTTTGATTGATTTGTTCGGGCAAAATTTTGGGGACTGTATACATCTTCTCTCCCCTTGTAATCTGGCAATTAAAAATATCCAAGAACTTTTTTGCAACTTTTGCCCGAATATTGTGTCATTTCGGGCAAAGGTTAACACAAGAATATGAAGTGAGGCTGACGAAAAATTGTTTTTTCATAAGCTGTCCGAATGTGTCGCAAATTTTGGTATCTTTTAGAGTTTTCATGAAAATTTGAAAAAGTGTTTGAAGGAATTCGGGCACGCCTAGGAGTTTTCTGTGTAAGTAGACACAAACCAGGTTTTAAGACTCAAACGGCTGCCCGAATTTTTCCAGATCCCTGTCCGAATTTTAGGTCTTGAGAAAAATTGGGGGGGGGGGAGGGGGGCAGTCTTCCCCCCTGCCCCCCTCCCCCGCCTCGTACGCCTATGGTCAACTGTTCGTTCACGTGATGGCAATGGCAATGCTTCACTTCTCGCGGAGGGAAAATACTAGTAGTAAAGGTTCGGTTTCACTGGACAAGTGACTACCGGGTTTGAGGACCGGGCGAGGTTGCCAGATACTTGTAATGATTTGTAGCCAAAACCTAGGTCACAGGCATAGAGCATGGTCGCAGGGGACCGTGACAAGAATCAGCCAAACAATGGCAGAACATAGGCTAAGTCAATTTCGGCTGCTCTGTTTGGTGGTGGGTTAACTATAGTCTCAACTTTGAATTGGTTCAAGGCTCCCAAGTTTCTTTTACTTCTTCTCTGATTTTTTGGGGAAGTCCCCTCGCTAAGAATTTTAGGGGGGACGTCCCCTCGCTATAAGAAATTTAGGGGGGACGTGTCCCCCCGTCCCCAAACCCCACCCCCCCCACCCCCCGCTTCCGCCGCCAGTGGCCCTGATTTGAGAAGAAGAAGGCTAATTTGAACTGAGAAGAAAGATAGCTTGCAAAAAGTTCTGTTTTAACTGTTTGAAGGGCTAAAGTAAACTCTCCTACAAGTTTTCGTTAAGTTGGGGTCCAGGAAGCTCTGGAAGTTTTGCAACTTTTGCACTCTGGAAAATAATAGTTGAGCCAAGGAATAGCCGACATGTAATAAAAGTAACTTAAATTTGTTTAATTACTTTGTTTTACTGTATGCATCTCTTTCTTAAAACGTGTTAGTAAGTCCCATAGAGACTTGCTGTTTTTTTTTTTTAATTATTTTGTGACATTCAGTTATGGGGGGGCATGCCCCTCCCAAATTCTCATAAAAAATGTTGGGGGCCATTCCCCCTGGCCCTCCGCTTCGGCCGCCTATGCCTCCCCGACGTTCGCCCGCAAATCTCATTCCTGGGGCCATCAAAAACACATGTACATGGGCTGCACAATGTTTACTGATCAGCGAGTGCGAAATACTCCACATGCATGCTATGAAAAGAATACACGCATGCGTGATTCTAACGTACAGCTAGCCTAGCTTTCAACGATCGCAATACGATAATTAACCGAACGCAGCCTGACCTGTCTGGTGGTCTGACAAATACCAAAATACATGGAGTTTACACAAGACCGTTGTAGGAAGATTTTCTTAACCCTCAGATAATTTCAATGTAATCACAACCTTTGATGTCCTCTTAATGTTTTGAAGAGTTTTACATGTCGGATGAATCGTGTATAACAAGTACACTGGCAACTTCGCTAAAGGTAAGATAGCTACCTTCCGCTTCCCGTTTGTTGTACTCGCAGCCATTTTGCTTCCGGATCATTTTGCGAAACTCTACAGGAAGTTGAAGCTTGAATTCCTCTTCCTGTTTCTCACTTCACTTCCGCAAACATTTACTCTCTTGTAGACAAATGGTCCTTGGGTCCGTCAAATTTAACGGCCCGTGATCAGTGATAGCTATATGTTCCTGAGAGTGAGATTTTGTGAAGGGAAACAAAAGTTATACATGCAAATCAAAGAAAGATGTCTCTGTACTCGAGTTTGCCTTGTCGCCTTAGCCTCCAACAATACCCAGCGCAATGCCTATGGCCGTGCAATTCGCAAGTGTCTTTTATTCCTAACGTTAGGTATTTATATTGATCGTTCTTCCATAACAAAGCAACTGACACTGACAGTGACATGGTCATAACAAAGCCTAACGTTAGGCCAGCACATAACAATGCAATGATAGGCCTAGCCTAGGCTAAGTTATGCATAAAACGTCAGGCTGAGCCTAACTATTACTAGTGTTAGCCTAGTTCTAAGACAAACTTACTAGCCTAACTTGGGCCTACTCTGTAACGTTAGTAACAGTAACACAGAAGTTCAGCAATCAGCGTTACTTGAGATAAGGTCTAATGTCAGGCTAGGCTAGCTTAGCTAATGCAATAGTCTAGTCAGGGATGATTTTTAAGCAATTGAAATTGGTTGTCCAAAGGACAACCAGCTGCAAGAATTTGGTTGTCCTCCCAAAAATTTAGTCGTCCTCCACTAAAGACATGTGAAAACAAGAAAGTTGTGCAATGTGCATTTTGTGGTTTCAAGACAATTCTTTTGTTTTTATTGCACTGACTGCTATTTGCATTGCATTATATCTAGCGTGCACTTTATTGAAAATACGCATGAAAGGGGAAAACCATAACAGACAGAAACACGAAGACAAAAACCTACTGTATACACAGTGAGAACACCTGCATACAATACACTTAAATGGGCCTAGGCAATGCAGAGCCCCTGCAACTTTCTGTTCAATACACCATTTTCAAGAATCTGGACTGAGTGATAGTAATACCTGAAGTAACAGTTGGGGAATCTCCGAGACGATAGAAGTCTGGCCTCCCTGATCCCCCCCCCCCCACCCCACATTTTATTCATCACTTACTCAAGGACGGACAAAAGACATTTTTTCTCCTAATATCTTCCCAGCGTTGGGTAGACACAATAATAATGTGATCTTTAGACACCTTATTCGTACATTTGGACATGCAGTTGAACCGTCAAAATATGGTGCATTAATACTAAACTTGAACGGTA
The DNA here is from genome assembly GCA_037179385.1 of Holothuria scabra. Lineage (NCBI taxonomy): Eukaryota > Metazoa > Echinodermata > Holothuroidea > Aspidochirotida > Holothuriidae > Holothuria > Holothuria scabra. The sequence continues at coordinate 5,365,904 of CM074187.1, read as the reverse complement.
GAAACTCATTCCTTTTGAATCAAAATCTGACAATCGAAAGCATGAAGTGTCTATTGAACAAAATGCCTTTTTAAAAGCTTGTGTGTTTCAGCTTTAATAGTGTCTGACCGATTATGCTATAATCGGTAATACAGTACCCTTTTACCGATTATTTAATTAAACTATCGGCCCGATGCCGATTATTAGAAAGAGGGAAGTCACCGTGACATGTTTGTCTCTAAAGCCCCTTGCATCTTGTATATCGTATTACCCTAACCAGTTCAGGGTGGAAAATATTGGGAGTCGTTACGAACGGAATATCTTTTTTGTATAGGCGTAATATTTTCACTTCAAAAGTAGAGATACAAATCAACCGTTAATGCAGTTGAATTGTTTGCGGCCGATGTCATATGCCCTTTGATAATTTAGCTCTAAGGCCAACATCGTGCTTTGTTTAGTTTTTATCCCCCAATCATGTCGGAACATTTGCTGTTGCGTTAATAGCTACTCTCCCACTTTAATGAACCCCGTGTAGAGCAATCATGATAATCTAGCAATTCTGGGCAGCAAAACAAATGCACCCGATTAACGTATCTTATGGTTCCTTCCGGGTATAAATATCCCCGTATATTGTTAGCAGTTTTTGTCCAAAATTTACGTCTAGTTTAAAAAGCCCGATCCCCGAAAAATCCACGTATGCAGAGATTTAAGGTGCCTCTTCTAGGTGAATTTAGCACGGGGCTCGCCCGGCTTCGCCAGCCGGCTATATAAGAATGACAAGTGCGATCTTCGTAACACAAACTCAACGGGAAAACTTGTCTCCAGACCGAGTATTTTCACACACTAAATCACATAGGGGAAGGCGCGAGTTGTGATTGGCTAGCTACAATCAACGCAATTGAAGCAATCACGATGCAAGGGCCAATTTAAATTTTGCAATGGATCCTATGCATATGATGTCACCAAGCAAATCATACCTTGTTTGGCGGTAAAAAGGGACACGCACGTAAGTCTAGTGTATGCGTAGGCCAAGAAGGTTGCTGCACGAGAACACGTGCATCACTGTTTTCATTTGCAATGACGTCGTATGACAACATTGCACAAGTCCTTCTGTGAATAACATTACAGAAGAAATGCTGGGGATGGCTTAATTTATGCAAGATAATAACCACCGAACTTCACAAGATTCTACATGCTATAAAGTGTACAAAACGTGCACAGATATGTATACAAAGCTTGGGGATTTGAAAAAACGGCAAAACACTGCAGCCAGATGGTCTGTTCTATGTGTTTTGTGCAGAACCGTTTGTACAGCAACTTACGCGGTGCTTTCTACCAGACAGCAAGGAATACACCTTGAATGCAATTCTAATTTAAGGTAATACTTCCAGGTTATAGCGGAAAATATCAAACGGCAGGGGTGAAATTTATACGTTTGTGATTATCAGTGCATCCCGTTTTGGCGGGAAGTTAAAGGATTGAGTTTTTACAGGAATTTTAACTCAACTAAGAGCAACTTTCAAGTTGCAAATAATCGGTGGTAATGATCGGTTGAATGGCGATATTTTACCGCTGCCAATTATTAACCGATAACGGAATAATTGGCCCGATGCTGATTACATAACAACAAAGACAGGCGAACAGTCCTTTCCAAGAACTTTTCGCGCCAGCACGTTGAACAGAAACCCGGAGAATGTGTATGAGCACGTTCTGTAAAGTTCAGCTGAAACAATGATCGTACACGAGGCTGCTTGTTTGGCGTTGTGCGTACCGTGGTATCCACGGTTGTTTTGTTCTGGTGTGTTTTTCGTGAAGGTACAGATGTGTTTTGATATGCGAGTTCATGAAATGTTAAAATGTTTTGGTTGCATGGAGTGTTTGTTGTACACTTTGTTTCTCAACATACATTACCAAAGGTAAAAATTAGTCGTCCAAAGGACAACCTTAGGTGGTTACTTTGGTCGTCCTGCAGAAATTTTGGTCGTCTCGGACGACCGCTAAAATTCATCCCTGCTAGTCCTAGGCTAGGCAAGAAGAAGGAGAATGCTAGGCTAGCCTAGGCCTTTAGGCTTTAGAAAACATGTAACGTAGCCTAACATAACGGTGCCCGGTCAACAGGGCCCCTGAGACAACTCGGCCCAGACATCTCGGCCCCTGGACAACTCGGCCCCTGAGACAACTCGGACCCTGGACAACTCGGCCACTATTGACATGCCATAAGTGAACTAACCAAGTAGGAGTTTGCATTTTTGAGGAAATTCGCACAGCCTTACCTTCAGCATTAAGACATTGCTCAGGGTTTTCCCTGGGCGTTTTGAACGTCGCGGCCTGCGACGTTCAAGCTTCAAAACCAAGGAGGCCGCGACGTTCAAAAAACGGCCGCGATGTTCAAAAAACGGCCGCGATGTTCAAAATTGCTGCCAGCTAGCCTCCATAATTTTTCTTCTTTCTGTCAACGACTGCTTTTGTTGTTAATACAATAAACGACAAAATCATTGACTTATTTGTAAAACTGCAACTAACTTTTTTAATTTCCATGCACATACCACTGCATGCGAGTCGGAGCTCTGTATGTACATCCCATAGTGCCTACTATTGAACGAGTAACAACACAGTATTATTATAATTAACTAGCCTGCACTTGCCGTCGTAGGCTTGTATCAGGAAAATGTTTTGCTCACTCCGGAGCACAGCAGCTATGTGGCATAACACGACTTGCATGACCAAAACACATACGCCCGCCTTTGGCAGGTTAGAGGCGGGGCTAATGTCTCAGATTTGCGAAATTATCAATCAAACGAACGAACCATGTCATTGTATCTTCACGATATAATCCCACATATTTCCTGTTACTTCGTTCTTAAAACTTACGACATGATTGTTTTGCCCGGCTACAACCAAAGTTTGGGAAATTCGATCGTAGCAAAAATGCAATGGGAGTATTAGAATTCTATGCGAAGACGGTTGGTTTCTACATGTTTTTCCTACACAGTAAAACTGCATTGACGATGTCACAAGTATGATTGGCTGATTAAACGCAATAATGAACCAATCACGCTGTTTAGAGGTAACTTAAAATAAGTGCGATGGACCTTATGTGTATGATGTCATAGAACCCTTGTTTTCCAAACATGTTTTCATGAAAAGATCGGGACACACACAATCTGTGATTGCTTTCAGCCACGTGCTCCATTGCTTTTATAAATTCTGGCACTCACTTGATCATTACTCCCGATTATTTGCAAACTGAAAAAGGGCTTAAAATATACTTGCAACTTGCCCTTAGTTTCGTTAAATTCCTGTAAACTCAATCCTTTAACTTCCTGCCAAAACTGGTTGCATTGATAATCACAAACATAAAATTTTTACCCCTGCCATGGAAGTGATCGTTTGATATTTTCCGCTATAACCCTGTAGTATTACATGGAATTAGATTTAGAATTGCATTCAATGTCTTTTCCTTGCTTATCGCAAAAAGCGTCGTGTAAGTTGCTGTACAAACTGTTCTGCACAAAGCAGACTATCGAGCTGCAGTGTTTCGCCTCTTTTTAATCCCAAAGCTTAGCATACATGTCTGTGGATGTTTTGTACACATAGCTCCTAGAATCTTGTGAAGTCCGGTGATTATTATCGTGCATAAATTAAGTAATTCCCAGCATTCCTTCCGTAATGTTATTTACAGTAGGACTTGTGCAATGTTGTCATGCAACGTCATTGCAAACAAAAACCGTGATGCACGTGGTCTCGTGAAGCAAAATTCTTGGCACACGCATGCAGTAGACTTCCGTGCGTGTCCGTTTTTTCCGCCAAACAAGGCATCATGTTTTGCTTGGTGACATCATATGCATAGGACCCATTTCAAAATTTAAATTGGTCCCTGCATCGTGATTGGTTCAATTGCATTGATTCTAGCCAGCCAATCACAATTCGCGCCTTCCCCTATGTGATTTAGTGTGTGAAAATACTCGGTCTCGAGACAAGTTTTCCCATTGAGTTTGTGTTACGACGATCGCACTGCCAATGCTTATATAGCCGGCTAGCGAAGCAGGGCGAGCCCCGTGCCAAATTCACCATGAAACGGCATCACAAATCTCTGCGTATGTGGATTTTTCGGGGATCTGACCTACGTGCATTTCAGTTGCAGATTCTTTTTAAACAAGACGTAAGTTTTGGACAAGAACTGCTTAAAATTTCCGGGGATGTTTATACCCGAAAGGAACCATAAGATACGTTAATCGGGTGCAATTGTTGGCTGCCCAGAACTGCTAAGATTCTACTTCTAAGATTATCATGAATGGTTGCTCTACATGGGGTTCGTATTAAAGCAGGAGAGTAGCTTCAGTATATTATAGCAACTACAACCGGCTAGTGCCGAAAAGGAATGCAATAATTCCGAAATGATTGGGGGATGAAAAATAGAATGAGCATGATGTTGGCCTAAGAACTAAATTATTAAAGCCTGGGGCATGTGACATCGACTGCAAACAAATCTATCGCATTAACAGTTGATTTACATCTCCACTTTTGAAGTGAAAATATATTACGCCTACAAAAATGATATCCCGTTCGTGAAACGAACGGAAATTTTCCCAATATTTTCTATCCTGAACTGGTAATATTGCAAGCCGGCCCAATCACGTAAATTTTGGTGAGCAACGGACGCGAAATAACGGCCAACTGGGGGTAAAAATCTTCTGGTGCTAGCGCTTAAAAAAGGCCATGCCGATGAACCAAAACTTTTGAAGCAGAAATTACGGTGACATGGAAGCCAATGTGACCGCTATCAGTAGATCAAAATTTGTACGAATGTGAGTATTGGTGCTGATATTTTTGCGTCAACTTACAAAAATTGTGTTGACTAATTTGGCTCAAAAATGTCACCATTTTGCGTCTAGGGACTTGCATAAGTCACAAAATTTCCAAAAGGGGAGGGGGACACCCCCTCCCCTTATACCCCTCCCCCAGGCCGGCGATCCACCAAGGGACGCATCAGATGCACGACGTTCAATTCTTAACCCAGGGAAAACCCTGATTGCTTACAGTAAACCTAATTTCGATAATATAAGTAAAAATTTTGAAAATGAACATTTCTTACTGTTTCTTGATTTTTTTTTTTAATTTGACAACATCGATTTATTCAGTGTCATTTGAAACCACTCTTTAAAGGGGCCGGACCACCTAATAGTACTAGGCTATATTCAGTCCTAATTGCTCTTCAGTCTTTTGGCTAAGATCATAGAATCTGTTCTTTTCATCCAGTCTAGAATAGAGCCATATATGACAGTCCAATAAATTAAATGTAAATGGTCTGAGGGCCCTGAAGTTGGTTACGTACTGTCTGTCCTTCAGTGGACGTAAAAGCTTTTTGCAGGAAGCTTGTTCATAAGAACCAATATCTTTAAATTCAAACCCTGGCCTCCTTTACAAAAAAGGTTAATATCTTTCACATGAAATCCGTTAGCCGATTTCAGACATTTCCTTTAAAAAATGTGCAAGGTTCATTGACTATGATGATAATGTCAGATGCCGCACCGTCCACCCCAGGCTTCTTTTACTTGATGGGCTGTTGAGAGTCATATGACCGTAATATTTTTTCTCTTCAACTGTGAAATAGTTTAAGAGAGAAAAACTGCTTGGTTTCAAGTTCTCTTGAATATAAAATAGTGAAGTTCTACTAAGCAAGCCAGTACTTTCTTAGGTAAATACTCAAAAGTAATATTAATAAGGGTAGTGCTTATTCAGTGGTGGCCAAGTTGACCAGGGGCCGAGATGTCTTGGTGGCTGAGTTGTCCAGGGGCCGAGATGATCAGGCCGAGTTGTCCCAGGGGCCGAGTTGACTGTAAACCAACATAACATAACAGGTTGAAGGGCAAAGGAGGGCTACTGGCCACAGGTCATCCTAGCATTATACATACAGTATAGTATATAAAAAGGAAAAGGTAAGTCACATCACCTAACACCAACACAGTGCATCGCACAAAACTATTCATGATTTCTTACGTCAAACTACATTTACCCCTTCAAATCTCTCGAGAAGTAATGAGAATTGACCTGTACGAATCCGGTTCTCCCATCGTTGACCCAGTGTATGTAAATGCTGAGAACGCCTGTTGTATGCATGCTGTACGGAAAGACCGCAGGTATGCTGCAGGCCCTTTTTTTTTGTAGAACAGCTAGGGAAATTCTACAGTACAGTTCATACCTGTACGTGTGGCATACTGTACATGTTTTCCATTTCTTGTTCACTTTCCTCGGGCAGCAAAAAAAAATCACAGTCTGGTCGTTGACAGATTTGAAAGGACTTCGAACTACCTGTATCCAATGGGAGAACCGGGTTTGTACAGGCCGATTCCCATTACGTAATGGGATGTCATGAATTGGAGAGGAGTGATCTAGATGGTAGTTAATACACCATCGGAGGAGAAGAATTTTTGCGTTTGATGTGAGGTTTTTTGTTTAAGACAACTTGAAGTTTGTTTTGTTTCTTCAGAAGAAGATGATGGGAAGGTTCTCGAGAGATTTGAAGGGGTGAATGAAGTATGAGGTGAGAAATCATGAAGAGTTTAGTGTGAAGCACTGTGTTGGTGTTAGGCGATGTGACTTACCTTTTCCTTTTTATATATATATACTATACTGTATGTATAATGCTAGGATGACCTGTGCTACGGGCCTAAGGCCAAGTAAAATAAATTATAGGCCTAGGCTACATTTTTAGCTCACACATGTACACAGTACATGTGTGAGGTTATAAAATGGGCCAGATGGCGTCAACTTTTTAAAAAAAGCCTACTCCCTTTTAGGGCTGTGAACTTGCAGCGATTAATCGCTAAACGATGGCATGTGAATTAAACGTTTAGTACAAAGCTACAAGCGATTAATCGCAAAACCTGATGTTACAGTTTTTTATCCATTTGTATACTGTGATGATCCATGGTTTTTGTTGAATGGAACATCCTGGGCATATTTGAACCTTGTAGGCTTCAAAGTTTCACAATAATTTGATTCTACCATGCAAGACAACAACTATTATTATTTCTGCATTACATTCAGTAACAATCACTTCATACTGATTTTTTTTTTTGTAATAAGGTAATCGCGATTAATCGCTAAACGATCGCAAATATTTGAGGTTAAACGTTTAGTTAATTTACTAAACGTTCACAGCCCTACTCCCTTTCCATTTGTGGAGATTTGGTTCTGAAATTTTGGTATATGATTGTTTGTCAGTACAGCATTATAACCCACCTACATTCTTTCCAATGTAGGAGTGTTAAGCATAATTTTTTAGCTATTTATGCAGAGCAGAGTTCATTGTGCCTGCTTAACAGTTAGCTGTTTATTCATTGTGCTTACTGCAGCGTACTTGGTTGTGTGTTCAATTGCTGTCTTGCAAATGCCTTGCAAGCAGACTGTTGTTTGATGTCTGACTCACCTGTGGACACGGATTAGTAGTTTCTGCAATCACAGTGTCTTCGGAAGACTGGATTGTGAAGAGAGCTTCATGAACTGAGCAGCTAGGGATACTTGACACACAAAATTGGGAACAATTCTGTGGTCAAGTGTAGCCTACAAGAAAGGAAATAGGCTTAATGTGGTGGGGACATCTGTTCTGTTTCTAGATCAATTAAGTTGGTCAAGGCAAGTAATTGTGATAACTCACTGAGTTCAAGTGCAGTAGGAGAGCCATTTGAGGAGCGATGCATGTTTTTATTTTACCAGTGCAAATTCATGCAGTGTTTCTTATGGAGTTATAGGGGAAACTAAATGTACTTTGCAGTACTTTAAAATATGCTTGATACATTCTACATATTTAGAATTTTTTCCAAAATGCTCCTAATTAAGTTTGTATAGCCCAACAGGTTTTCTTAATTTTACAAACTTTTGCAGTAGTATTTGTAGATCTGTCAATTAGGTTGTTTTCTTTCTGATGTAAAAGTTCGCACTTTTTGAAAGAGGGAGGGGGACTTTTTAGCATTCCTTGTGATTTTGCAGTTGGGTTTTGAGTTCTTTGGTCTTTTTGTACAGGTATTTAACATTGTTAAGGTAAGGAGGTTTTGTGGAAACAGATGAAGAGTATTAAAAGTTGGTTCTTTGAGTTGCTATTTTTTTACAGACAAGAGAGAATGTGTGAGCTACAACAGCATTGCTGTTCTAGTTTGTTCCTGTCAGCATTTTTTTTTTGGAGCTGCATCCACGCATCCTTTTTTTTTTGGATTTTGAACAGGAAAAATATCTTTTTAGGCTATTCCAATACCTTCAGCATTTTTCCACAGATTGCTGTTGGGCCTAGGCTAGGCCTAGCAATGGCAGAAGATACACCGGATTTTGCCCACTGCCAAATTTCGCGCACCATTGAAAATTCTTCCCTTTTAGTACTGCAGCAAAGCACCGGCCTAAACTGTGGAGTAATTTACCAAACCAGATGAATTGTTTTTGCCCACACTGAAACCACAGCTCGGTGTGCTTTTACCTTTTGTAAACCCAAATTACTGTAGGCCTAGTTGCATAATTTAGTCCTCACTGTAGCCAACAGATTCCAAAAGCTTTTCACTGAGGCGGGGTATTCTTTTAACAGTTGCAAGTTAAGACATTACAGATTCAGCATATTTAGCTTTAAGGGACATTTTAACTTCAATTGAACAGGAATAATTCTAATTTTTAAAAGTTGCATGCATGAAATTCCACCCATCCATGTCACATAAAGTCCTTCTGTGATCACGCACCTTATTTTATATGCAGGACAGGTAGGGAGACAAAAATGATAACACCTTACCTGATCTAAAAAATTTGTTTGAACAAACTGATTCTTCCCTCATCCTTGGTTTTCTCAAGGAAAGTAGACTTTATAGGAATTTCTGATATGATTCCCGCTTTGCTTTCCTTTTAGTAGAAATTGACCACCCATTCAATCTTTTTAGGTAGTTTTGCCCCCAACATTGTTACTTTGTCTAACCTGGTGACACTATATAACACATTCGTGCTGGTGTGTCGTTAAACCCCATCTAACTAACTAACTAACTAACTAACTAACTAACTAACTAATCTGGCAATATAAGTTGTGGTGTGCATTGATCCATACTTGACTAAGTTGACTGTGTACAGATAGGGGCCTTCTTAGTCACATACAATGCATACTGGACTGGCACGAATGTATGCATTGCTTTCAGGCAGTTTTGACATACATAGGGGTGCATATTTAAAAAAAATAAAAAAAAAGGCCCTCATCCTCCGTTTTTGAAAAAATTCTGGAAGGGAACATTTTTCTTTTTACGTGGCTAAGAGGCCTCATAAGATGCCCTGATAATCCAAGACCTGTTTTGGAATATGGATTACCTGCCTGGTCACCATTTTACACACATGAAATAGAGGCTATTGAATCTGGGCAATGTAGAGCAACTAAGTTTGTGCCTGGATTGAGTGAGTTGCTCTATGAGGAGAGATTTAGAAATTTGAATTTGTTTTTTACAAGTTATTTTCCTGAAATATCTATTGCCATTTTTAGTGACGTCATCAAACGTTCCCAAGCAGTGGCTCACACAGTGATTTGTCACAGTGTTCAGTGTTATTTAAGGTCCGTTGGTATAACAACAATATACCCAATACACCCGATATGTCACTTATACCCATACTGGTGGTATAAAAATCTCCCCAAAACAAATATACCAGAAATACGAGGTATACCTGAAAAAGTGACAAAATGCCTAGCAAAAATATACTCGGTAGAAATACTGAACAAGGTAAGCACACCTACATGATGCAAACTGCTTCAAACCATTTACGTGTACGTTCATCGGGCTCACATACGCCGAAACATGCAAATAAGCCACAAAGTACAATGCACACAATCATAGCAGGCATTTGCTTGCACACTGTACTGCAACAAGCACATCACACATACCACGTAGAGCCTAACAAGCGCTACGGAAAAAAGGTCAACTGAGGGACAAACAAAAATTTCACCTCTAAAACGGGTTAACCCACATCAGCCAATCACGAGGAAAAATGGGGCATATTCACTTACACTTATTTTGGACCAGTCAATTATTTATAGGGGGTTGAAATACTGAACAGCAGTTGTTTTCCAACAAGTGCTTCACAGAGTGGCTGTTGCAATGCATACGAATAGCGTGAGTTGTTTAAATGTTGAAACTAACAGGTGGACCGTGTATTTTACGTACCGTGACAGAACTACACCGATTCGGCGCATTGGTCCGAATTCTTCATGTGGTAAGTCTCATACCAATTGTAGCGCTACGTATCAGGTAAATCCTGTACTGGGCACAAGTGGCTACTGATAACGAACGTTATACCGTGAACGTACACAAGCATTTAGCTAGCAATGACAACAAACAGTCCAGCTAGCAGTCCTATGATTACAGGTTGTATACCATGAATGGTACAAACTCTAACTTAAGTTGTTTCTTTCGGTTGGAGTAAAAGGAGGATTGAGAAATAAATCAGGATTGTCCCAAGAGTTGGCATCACAAAATAGGCCTATTTTATACCATAGCAACTTGAATTTTTGTCTGGAAAGGGAGCTGGCATTTCAATCGGCCGGCATTGTTAGATTTTAAGGGTAAACAGGAAGCCGATGGGTTACTACTTTCAAAGGGTGTATCCTGAAATGAAAGGCATGTAAAACAACTTTCTTTTTCAAATGTTTTTGTTCAGTCAAAACTTAATTAAATCAATTCTTCAAATTGTCTTGCTGCAGCAGAAGAGAAAGCAGTAGGAAAATTCTGTGGCGATGAAATGGCACAGAGACTCGTATGTAAAGGAAGTTTGGGAACGTTTGATAGTAGTCTACTGTGTTAAGTACCTGTTTTGCCAAATTTTCGGGTATACCTGGTAATACCTCTCGGAAGAGGATTGATCAAACCTCAACAAGAAAAGTTAGGTCTCACAATATTAATTTACAGTAGTTGGATGAGATTTAATCACACACCAACACGAATGTGTTATACAGTGTTGGTCAACTCAATAAAACTTCAAAGATAAAATGTATTTTCCAGTATGGTTCAAGTTCAAATTTGAATAACCTTTGGTCGCCTCCTACAATGTGGAAAAATACTGTGGGGATTTTCTACAACCCCAGCACAAGGGGGCAATATTAAATAAATTGTATCAAAATTACAGGACATACAAGGAATGGAATACTTGTCAATTGATTGGGGATTGGGGAAGAATTACACACACCGTCCTTGCAATATAGAAACTGACTGTATAAACATATTGGAACTGACTGTATTTAGCTGCTTTCACTTCTGAAGTGAAGAGACCAATCTTGAAAAATTTTGACATGAACATGAAGCAACACATTTACCATAGGGGACAATTGTAACAAGGGCCTACTTCAAGTTTGTGTGTGAGCTACAGCAGAATTTCTGCTCTAGTTTTTACTAAAACTCTTGAAATTCCTCCTGATCAACCCAAGCACCATTTTTGCCCTGGCAGCAGCAGCTGCAGACTGCCTAGAAAGCTTCAAGTTAAACCTCATGTAATAACTACACCTAGGTCTTTCTCACAAGTCTTTTTATTCAAATTTGTACCATTCATAGTATAATCATTGCAGGAAGTCTTAGAACCAAAGTGAAGGACTTTGCACTTATCAGCATTAAAATACATTTGACAAGTCTGAGACCATAAAATAACCAGATCCAAATAATTCTGAAGCAATAAGGAATCATCCTTATCCCCAACCTTGCTATAGAGCTTGGTACCATCAGCAAACTTACTTATACTGGAAGTGATAGAGCTATAAATATCATTTATGAAAATTAACAAAAGAAGCGGGCCAAGAACAGAACCTTGTGGTACACCGCTTGAGACTTTTTTTTCCAAGAAGAAAAATTGCCTTGTTTTTCCAACCAGTTCCTCAGAAAACAGTGCCACATATTGAAGAAGAGTTATCAGAACCCTTTACAAATCCCCATGGCAGATGACTCCTTAGTAAAAACAGATAAAAATAATCATATAAACTATACATCTAGACTTAGGCCTTTATATACAGAATATACAAACCACAAGGTAGGTCAGATTGCCATGCCCTCAAAATTATTCATGATTTCTTACCTTGTACTTGATTTTACCACTTTGAATTTCTCAAGAATGTTCTCATAACCTTTTCTGATAAAGTAAAAGAAAAGCTAGGCCTACTTCTTTATGTACTGTAAAACAAAAAACTGTGGACATCAAATGCAAAAAATCTTCACCCTTTTCTACTATCAAGAAAATTTGTCTTCAATTCTTGAAATCCTATTACTGTATGTAACAAGAATTGCCCTGTACAAATCTGGTTATCCCATTGGATAGTTCTGCACTCAATAATGACTTCTTAGTCATTATTGGAGTTAGTTAAGTCCCCCCCCCCCCCATTTTTTGTTAAAACTCTGTGCCAACTGCCAAGCACCATCCTGCCAAAACTGTTCAAAACAATTAGAAGGAAATTAGGGCAACCGGAATGAAGTTTTGTAGAAGTAAATATACACCCCATACCCCTTCAACTGAAGGTACATGGAGATTGAAATTTAGTGGATAAGAAAGGTTACATAGTTGGTTGTTTTAATATTTGTATATATTCAGAAATTCTGACAGACTCCAATATTTCCCTTGACAGCATCATTTACAGACAGCCTGACTCATGGCTTTGGTTGATCTTGCTCGTCGTCTCCTTGATGCATCCAAAGCAGGAGATGAAAATCAAGTTACATACCTCATGGCCAGTGGGGCTCCATTCACCACAGACTGGGTAAGCAATTTGTAAGGTAGTTTTACAATATAGCTTTTAGGGCTGTGAATGTGTAGGGCTTAATCGCAAAAGATTGCACACTGGATAGTGTGACAATTTCTCAATACATGTTATTTATTTATGAAAGTTCAAAGATTGCTACAAAGGTGTCTTCTTTAATAACAAACCAAGAAACAATGTTTTACTTTTATGGTAGTCAATAGGGGGGGGGGGGCCCTCCTGAAAAGGGGGGGGGGTGATCCCAAAGACTGCCCAGGTTGGAAATGTCATTGTACAGTAATCACTTCCATGCTCAGCATAAGCAGTGAAGTAGGGAAAAGCCAGTGAAGTAGTGAAGTAGGGAAAAGCCAGTGAGTCACAACTGGAACAAAAGGCTGTGGTCAGCTCGACTTGAACCAGTTGGTTGGAAAATGGGCAGTAAAAATGCCATCTACTGTGCTGTAACTAACTCTTTAAACTGTCAACTGCATATGAAATATACTGATCTTGGTAAATGTTCATCAAACCATGTTGCAGATTAATTATTCCTTTTTCCAATCAATCATTTGATTTGAATATTTTGAGTCAGATAGGTGTGCCTTTTTATTAAACTATGACACCTTTTATGAGTTTCCGCTCTTTATATAGGTTTGCTAAGAAAGGGTACTCCTCAGAGTAATTTTAGTCGAGTTGCTGGCTGTGCATGGATAAAATTATATTGAATTTGTTTTCATTTATCCTGTTTGATAGTTGTAAGTTGAAAATTTCATCTCTTCTATTCACAGCTAGGAACATCACCTCTACACATGGCCTGTAGGAATGGTCATAAGAGCACAGCAGAAGTTCTCCTCAGGGCCGGAGTAAGCAGAGATGCACGTACAAAGGTGGACCAAACACCTCTGCATGTCAGCTGTATGGCTGGTCATTTGAACATAGTAGAAATGTTGCTGAGTCATGCAGCAAGTGTAAATGCCACAGACATGGTATGTACTAAATATCACTGTAGGATGTACAGCCCAGTCAGGGTTCTGAATCGAGGAGGGAGTGGTTTCCAATGGGTGGATAAAAATTCATCTAGGTAACAAAATGTGTAATAATGTGTAAAGTCCAAGTGTTTTAACGGACTTGATTGAGGGAATTCCGCTACTGTTTTTCGAATCCCACACATAAATAAGTCTAATGCAGTGGAATTTCTGTGTACTTTTCTGCAGATGAGACCCACACTAAATTGCAATAGAATAGTTACCAAGTGGTAACTCCAAAGCTGCCTTGACTTCAGAATTCAGATGGAAAATAATAAGCACTGATGGTGATTTGCACTGGTAAATATCATTGTAGCTTAGCTATTGACATTGCCACTCTTTTATTGTCTACTGGTTATGTTTACAGAGACCAAATCTGCGAGGGATTGGTTTATTTAGTCCCTCTCCCAGGGTTGTAAATGCAATACAATGTTGTTTATGTACACTGCAGAACATGTTACAATTATCGCACTGTGGAGTCTCACAAGTGCTGTCTTGATTATGCCCACTGTGACGATGTACAGTATGAGAAGCACTGTACACCAACTCATCCCACTTGCAAATATGTTACAGTATAGGTGCTCCCTTCAATATTTCATTTCATTCATTAGTTTTTCCACATTGTCAAAATAATACTCCCTAATGAAGAAAAACATTTACAACAAAGATTACATAAGATTATGATATACCTGGCCTATTTGCTTCATCCATTCCCAACTCTCTCCTTGCCTGCCCATATGATTAAAATTTGAATAAATGTACACCATTTGGGCGTACTGGTTGAGTAATTGATGCATATTTTAAGAGCATTTAATCACTTCAATACTAACTGATGTAATAATTCTGAAGGCTTTTTCTGAAAGTGGAAACACTTTTTCATCAAAACAGTAATTAGTATTGAATTCCATAGCCATATCGACCTGCCTGACTTCAAGATATATGATACAAGGTGAAGTATTGCAAAGGTTTTTTGCTTAATGGGTGGCTTAGTTGTGTAAAGACCAAATTTGTGCATAGAAAGAGGAAAGTGGTTTAGTTAGTAAGATAATATTTGGCGACACAGCAACACGAATGTGTTACATAGTGTCATACTGTTCAAGAGGAAAGTGGGATGGAGAGAAGAATATTTAGACAGCAATATGAAAAAGGAGCTATATATAAAGATATGAGGTCGTCTAAATTACAGAACGAAATAAGTCACCCGTACTACTGTGTGGTAAAACACAAGTGATTTTTCTAAATGCTCTTTGGAGGATATTCAATTAGTTAAGGTTTGCCTTGGTTTTACCAGACCAAATTGATGAACAGTATAATGGGGCAATACATGTTAAAGATAGATAAATTTCATAATTTTCTGGGATAGTATTTGCTCTAATTTTGATAAAATACCTGCCATGATCTTCACTCCAGACTATTTGGGCACCAATCCTGCCTTTGGTGTGGTGAGACTTGGTTGTAGGCCTCATAGGTTGTATTCCTACCTGAAAGATAAAACCCAGCTTATCTCCAAAGTCAAGGAATGTGACCAAAAAGACAGGATAGGGGATGAGCAAAGGTACTGTAAAACATCAACACTAGAATAGATATGAACAGAGGTAAACAGCAATACAAAACAATAATTTGATAGGTTTGAGCCGAAAGGTGAGCAGAGACGAAGAAGTTGAAGGAACCATAAGTCACCAGAATTGACAAAGCAAGCAAATATAGCAGAAGAAAATGATTTTCATGAGATCCCAAACTAAACGAACTGGGAAGAGAAGCCAAAGCCTAGAACTCTGCCTAAGAATGCAACTGACACTGTAAAAGAGGAACCTATATTACTGAGGACCCAGTATGTCACAGGCAGGGTTGTTACCATGCCGGTCGACGGGACTAACCAGCACTGGACATTGCCGACGGTACAACACCTAAAATGCAAGGCTTTGGACCAGCACAAAAATGATCTCTTATACTGTAAAATAATGGAATTGATATTGGCCTATACCTGAAAAATTCAATGGGTCAAAAATGAGGTGGATTCCATGGGGGTATAGGATGAGGTACAAATATTGAGCCAGATGTTTAGCTGGCACTCAAATTGGGCTGGTGACATCCGTGGTCACAGGAACTCCTGCTTGACCTGAGCAGAGAGAGGCAAGCTCCCTGCCAGTTTGGGGAGCTGGAAACTGACACTAGGACACAGAAAGAGGGGGAGAACCTGGAACTAGCAAAGGTACTTCTCACAAAAAAGCCAGCACTATTAAGTCGAAACAGTGCGTAGCAAACAGAAGACTGGGGAAAAGAGGGGAATATAGTACCAAGACAAGCTGTTCTTGCTGAGCAGGGAGAAGGGGAACACAAGCTAGCTAGGAGAAAAACCACAAACCACTTAACGAAGCCAGTAGACCTTGGTAAAGGTACACAAGTCAAGTAGTAAAAAAAAAAGCAATGAATGGCAGCAACTTGGGAACAAAAACCCAAGAAGACTATGGTGGGCAGGGTGGTGAGAGGCCCAACAAGAGATTTGGCCCAAGGACACAGAGGGAAGTAGAAGCCTAGTGCAACAGAGGCTAGCCACCTGGAGGGTGCAAGCTAGTGCAAACGTGGAGAACCCAAGTGCTTAAGCACCATAACAAAACAATGACAGGCCAGCAGCCTGAGCTTAACTAAATGATAAGAGAAGACCCATATCTACACAGGACAAAACCAACAGAAAACCCCAAAAAGGAAACAAGTGCTCATCACTTTGGGTGATGGGGTTGTGCATTATGGCAAAAATGTCCAAAAAATCTAAGTAAAAATGTCCAAAAATCTGGAAAAAATGAGAGCTATCACTATATGTGACTTGAGAATTCTGTTGGCCATGAAGAACTCTCTTTTGCAATTACTGTGTATGCAGGGTACATATAAAGTTATAGTTACTTTTTGTTATATATAGTTACTGTATATGCTCACCTGTTGCTATGTGAAAAGATTGTAGTATGTCAAAACTGTTACACTATCATACTGATGTGGTATAGAAGAATTAAAAACATCTTCAAGCTTTAGAATTTGTAACTTTTAGCTGCTGGTTTTTCTGAACACAAAGTTCTCTCTTTTAGTCTTTTTGACAATTGAATTTTTCACACTTCATGAATATTTTGTGGCATAAAGAGTAAGGATTAGAGTAAAACATTAACTATGACAACCAATAACTTTTAAGCTTGGCACAGTTAATGTTTGTATTCAGAAGTGAAAACATTAGTTACCTGCCTAGGATTCATGAGCAACCTCTGAAGCATTGATCTTGATGGTTGCAGCAGATTGATTTGTAGGAAATAGATCTTGAAGAGCAGATGTACAGTAGGGCTGGGCGGTATACTGGTACTGTTGTCAGTACTAGAGGTACAAGTCATGAAAATACCGAAGATATTTGGTGCGTTACTAATACCTGTTCTTGAAAAAATACCGGTACTTGAAAAAATTACCGGTACTCATTATATTGACAAAAATAAATGTTAGGATGTGTGGATGATTAAAATATTTACACAAAAATTTTGAACAGAGGTTCCTGCATGGTAATTAACCCAATCAAACACCCAGATTCATTAATGGGCAGGATAAAATGGGGGCCATGAGTGGCTTTGAAAGGTCCTTTCCACCCGACTTCCCTACCTGGGGATTGAGAACCAGTACTGCCTCAATACAGGTTCTGTGTGTTTTACAATACTTGTACTAATATTTTCTCGCTACCACCCAACCCCCAGTGTACAGTTGATTGAATAACACATCCAGTGAGAACTCTGGTGTTAGGAAGTATTGGTGTGACTTTATGAGTGAGTCCCATGCATGAGGACAGGTGGTTTCAAGTTCAATTCGGCAGTAAGGTACATGTATGTTTTTTGTCCCATCCTACAGTAGTGTTAACTTTCATAAATAGGAAAAGTTTGCCAGTACCTGATGTCAATTCTTCAAATTTTCAAAATTATGTAACTGTAACAACTGCCATTCTCAGACTTTAATTTCTACATTGAGTAAAGACAGTTTTTGTTTTTTCTTCAGCTAAAAATGACTCCCCTTCATTGGGCTGTAGAGAGGGGACATACAGAGGTAGTACATTCACTCATCAAGTATGGTGCTGATGTCTTAGTTCAGAATAAGGTGAGTCTGAGGAGCTGTTAAACTATCAGTGTGGTACTTCGCCAATTAGCCAAGTTTCCTGCCATGTAGGTGCAATATTTTTGTTTAAGCCAGGAACCTGTCTGGATGTTAACAAATCACACTTAGAGTTTATGCAGTCATGGGAAACATTGAAAAATCATGAACATTTAAATCATGATTTTAGTCAAAGTAAAGAAACATAACATCATTGCTCCTTTTTTTCATGCAAACTTACAAAATATTGTCATGCCGGCCCTTTTCCTTATGATGATTTGTGCCCCCCCCTCCCCCACTTGCTGCATTGCCCTTCACTTTTTGATTCCTTGCCGAAGGCAGGCAAGGAATCTATGCATGGTGATGTCGTGTGTATGTGTGTGTGTGTGTGTGTGTATGTATGTGTGTGTGTATGTGACGCTTTGGCTTGTAAACACGATATCTCAAGAAGGGTAAGTGTGACTAACCTCGTATTTGGTGTGTAGGTTGGTCATATTGAGTAGATGATCCCTATTGTTTTTGGTGGAGATCAAAGGTCATTTGGGGTCACGAGAGGTCAAAAGGTCAAAACTTTGTAAACACGATATCTCGAGAACGGTACATGTGACTATGCTCATATTTGGTGTGTGGATTGTTCATATTGAGTAGATGATCCGTATCGATTTTCGTGGAGGTCAAAGGTCATTAGGGGTCACGACAGGTCAATAGGTAAATTCCTTAGAAATTGCTTGTAAACACGGTATCTCAAGAAGGGTAAGTGTGACTAATCTCATATTTGGTGTGTGCATTGACCATATTGAGTAGATGATCCCTATTGTTTTTGGCGGAGATCAAAGGTCATTTGGGGTCACGAGAGGTCAAAAGGTCAAAACTTCGTAAACACCATAACTCGAGAACGGTACATGTTACTATGCTCATATTTGGTGTGTGGGTTGGTCATATTGAGTAGATGATCCCTATCGATTTTTGTGGAGGTCAAAGGTCATTTGGGGTCACGAGAGGTAAATAGGTAAATTCCTTAGAAATTGCTTGTAAACACCGTATCTCAAAAGGGTAAGTGTGACTAATCTCATATTTAGTGTGTGCATTGGCCATATTGAGTAGATGATCCCTCTAGATTTTCGTGGAGATAAAGGTCATTTGGTGTCACCAGAGGTCAAAAGGTCAAAACTTCGTAAACACGATATCTCGAGAACGGTACATGTGACTATGCTCATATTTAGTGTGTGGGTTGGTCATATTGGGTAGATGATCCCTATTGTTTTTGGTGGAGATCAAAGGTCATTTGGGGTTACGAGAGGTCAAAAGGTCAAAACTTTGTAAACACAATAACTCAAGAACGGTACATGTGACTATGCTCATATTTGGTGTGTGGGTTGGCCATATTGAGTAGATGATACCTAATGTTTTTCGTGGAGGTCAAAGGTCATTTGGGGTCACGAGAGGTTAATAGGTAAATTCCTTAGAAATTGCTTGTAAACACGGTATCTCAAGAAGGGTAGTTGTGACTAATCTCATATTTGGTGTGTGCATTGGGCATATTGACTAGATGATCCCTATCGATTTTCGTGGAGATCAAAGGTCATTTGGGGTCACGAGAGGTCAAAAGGTCAAAACTTCGTAAACACGATATCTCAAGAACGGTACATGTGACTATGCTCATATTTGGCGAGTGTGTTGGCCGTATTGAGTAGATGTTCCCTATCGTTTTTGGTGGAGGTCAAAGGTCATTTGGGGTCATGAGAGGTCAAGAGGTGAAAACTTCGTAAACACGGTATCTCAAGAACGGTACATGTGAATGTGCTCACATGTAGTGTGTGGATTGGTCATATTTAGTAGATGATCCCTATTGATTTTCCCAAAGGTCAAAGTTCATTTGGAGTCGGCATGTTCAAAGCCTGACAAGCTTTCCTGCACAGTCTTTCAAGAAAGGTCACTTGTAGTGTCCTGTAACTTGTCATGTAGATGGCACATAGTGAATACATGGTCCCAGAAGTTTTTGGTGGAGGTCAAATGTCATTTGGGTTCATGACAGGCAAGGGGGATCTCAATGTAGGAAGATTGGATGCCTTGCATGTGTACTTTGTGGGCACATTATGGAGCCCTGTTAATTGAAAAACATTGCAAAGCAATGTCAATGTGAAAAAAGGCCTTACATTTCAGCAGCAAGGAATCACTAAGCCTTTTGGCTTTCTGGTTGTATCTACCAAGGGTTTTTCGTGGAGAGTAAATTGCTCTCCTGAAAGAACCCAGGAGAGCATAGTAGTATTTCCTGACTGTTTTGTCCAGGAGAGTAATTTCAGACCATGTACAGGCCTGGGAAAGGCAATTCCGTATAAATCAATGCCTGTTGTACACTATAATACCTCTTCACTGTCCCAATGTCACTGAATATGACGGTTTAGAATTGCTTGTAGATAAGAAAAGCAACACCATTTTAGGCTGATGGGACAAGTCTGCATTTTGAAGTTGGTAATTTAGATTTGTTGTTGTGCCTAAAGTGATAGTACAACTTTAGCCTGACTGACTTCAACCAGTTGACAAAACTGAGCCATAAAACGTCATCTTACATCTGAAGTGAGATGTAGATGTGTTGAAAATATAACATGTATAATAAGTGAGGTTAAAACTGTAAGCAAAGCTGTTTACACCTTGTCAACTGATAACTGATGGTTCATTTAAAAAAAATAAAATATTACAGCTGGTTCTATATGTAAAAATTACAAGGAATCATAGCAAGTATGATGTAGAAAGCTTTATGTCTACTACAGTACATATCAACTGTGCAGGTGTACTCTGCTATTTGCTGCCCTTAAAAGAATCGTCTAGAACCAATTTTAGCTTGATATGTTAAAAGGAAATGTGTTCTAAGCATTCTGATGAAGTTTCATTGATTTTTCATGTTTTGTTCTCAGGATATTGACAAGTAAATTTACACAGTTTCTATGAAAAGTGAACTTATAGCAAGCAGCTGTTATGGCATGGGTTCATATTAATGGCTAATGTTTCGTTTTTCTTTATTTTTCGTCCTTCTGCTTTGATCTTGGATTGATTAGCTATCTTCACCGAAAGTTGTATATAATTGATTTAGATTAAAGAGAAACCTATGCAGTCATGATGGCGTGTGTATGTGTAAGTAGGTGTGTGTGTATGTATGTGTGTTTGTGACACTTTGCTTGTTTACACGATATCTTAAGAAGGGAAGATCTGACAGTTCTGAAACTTAGTATACAGATGACCCATACTTAGAGGAAGAAGCCAATTTTTTTTTTTGGTGTAGGTCAAAGGTCATCTGGGGTCACAGGTGGTCAAACTTTGAACATCTTGTTTACACTGGAACATGATATTTCAAGGTGGGAAGCCTGGATTAATTTCAGACTTGATATGTTAACGCATTATGATAGGACAAAGAACCCTATTGATTTTGGTAGAGGTCAAAGGTAATCTACGATCACCAGGGGGTCAAACTCTGAACACCATGCTTACACAAAATCTCAAGATAGGAAGTTTGGATTAATTTCAAACTTGATATGTTGTTGCATTATGTTTGGATGAAAAACTTTTTCGATTTTGGTAGAGGTCAAAGGTCATCTGGGGTCACCAGAATGTCGAACTCCAAAAACCTTGTTTACACGATATCTCAAGGAGTCAAGGTAGGAAGGTTGGATTAATTCCAAACTTTATATGTTGATGCATTATGGTGGGGTGAAGAACCCTATCAATATTGGAAGAGGTCAAAAGTCATCTGGGATCACCAGGGGTCAAACTCCAAAAACCTTGTTTACATGATGTTTCAAGTAAGGAAGCTTGGATTAATTTCAGGCTTGATTCAGGGGGGTCAAAGGTAACAAAAGTACTTTTTGAACATGCTTGTGTATGGAACATTTGTATGAGCAATGTGGTACTTAATGGCATCATCAAAATCTAATGCATTTGTGCATTCTGGTTTTTAAAATTCCATTGTACCCAGGATGGACTTATGATATCAATATTTTAAGAGTTGCATTAAATTTGTGTTAAATTTCAATGAAATTTGCAACTATCATTTTGAAGAAGAATGCCTTGTTATAAATTAAGTACGAGGTCAATACAGAAACACTTTAAACATCTCACGTTGTGGTGTAGGAATACTTTCCTTTGTTAATAATCTTTCTGCACTTTATAAACAGATATTTGGACAGTTTTAACGTTTTCTTATTCAAACAGTTTGACAAAACTCCTTTGGATATAGCCTTAGACAAAAACAACCATGAAATTATTCAACTTTTCAAGAAAAAGGTGAGTAAAATGGTCTTTCGGTTTTTACTTTTCAAATATTGTGTTTGCATTTGAAAGGCAGCTTTAAACTTGTTTTTGTACCCAGTCTTTGCTTTTAATGCAGTAAAACTGTCCATCACTCTACTTTTGTCAGATTTCCAAACTAAACACATTTTGCAATAAATAGGGATATGACTTTGAGTGGCTTTTTTGATTTCATGAAGATCATGCATCATTTTTGGTCTTCTTTACGAAATGTTAGTGTTCTTCCATGGTAAAGGAAACATAGTCAGTGTATGTTTCTGTGAATCAAACTAGTCATAAATTCTGTTTTTGTAGGGAAATTCTAGGGTCTGACAGAGGTCTTCTAAATGTTAGAAGACAGTTGTTACAGGCCATATCATTTCAGTCAAGATTTTCTGTTTCTTAAAAAACTTGCAACTGTTTTCACTTTTGTCCTTTGACATTTCTTTTCAATATTTTTGTCCAGGAACTGCTTGGAACAGACAGCGACCTGCCCACACAAGTTGTTCTTGGTCCCATACCAACTGGCACCACACGAGTGTCATTGGACCAGTCCAGTGAAATCTCACTTGCCAATATCCGTCCAGTCGATACAATCACTGTAAACAGAGGTGGGTGAATTTTGTCACAAATACTAAGTAAAAGTAAACAGAAAGCATGATATTCAATGACCCTGGAAAAAATTCTACAACCAGACTTTACAGGTAATTTGAATCAAATCCTACCAGCAGACCCTAACAGCAGACTTTTAAAGAGTAGGCTATGTGTTGGTATTCCCAAGTTTTGCACAATTTCCCTGTTCTTATGAGAAATCCAAATGAATATTGTTCTGGAACCAAACTTGATAAATGTTGAAAAATGCACATTGAGACTAGGGCAAATTTTGCACCTGAACTCATGAAAAAGACATGTTGCGCAGCTTACTTGAACCCACTTTGAAATTGCTACCTTTGACCTGGAGTCTAGAAAGGGAGGCCACACCCCCTGGAATTTGGACTTGCAGAAATTTTTTATTACTGTCAAAAATTTGTAATAAAAATGGTGCTTAATATGTTCATGCTCATAGTCACACCCATGGAAACTCCATATTGCATGGTTACTTAGAGCATCAAACTTGTAGCCAGAACGTCTGGTGTTGGACTCCTGGCCAGGTCACTCCAGAGACTTCAAAATTGAAGCCTACTGCCATTGTGCATCGTGATCAGCATAGGTAATGGAGTAGGGAAAACAAGCCAGACAGCCACATCTAGAAAAATGGCTGTGGTTTGGTTGACCTTAACCAATCCTTACAAACTTAGCTATAAATCCTCATTAAACTTACTAACTTCTCTACTCATTTTACTCATGAAAATGTACTTACACTAAAAGTCTACTTGCAAGAGAAAATTTCGTATTGTCTCAAATTCTTCATTCAAGTCCAAAACTAGGTGGCACGTCATCAACACATAGGTCGAAGTGATCGTTTAGAAAACTGCTCATGTTTAGGTGTAGGCTTTATGTTTGGATTTGTCACAGTGCTTGAATAGATTCATATTAGGATAAGTACTTAAACTTAGATGCTTTAAACAATTTTGGAGTACTTTCCAGATAAATTCTCACTGACCAGCCCAAATAGTTGTTATAAGGTGAAATGCTAACTATTGAAGAGTATGGGATTTTGTTTTGTTTCATGATGACATGTTCACCATCAAAAATAAACTTCTGTCATACATGAGTGTAAGTAAAGTCTCAAAACTATTTAGGTAGTAATATTTTAAGTTGGTAATCATATGTACAATCTTCATAGATCTGTATTTGTCAAAAAATGTAATTTTTCTAAATTTTAAATTACAACTTCACTGATATGAGAAACAGGACATGTGAGACTATTGTTTTTATTTTTAGGTCTTTTTACACAAAATCCAGGCAGCTCAACATCAGTTTTAGCAACACTAGCTGCCTTAGCCGAAGCTTCCACTCCTCTCAACAAGAACCCAAGTGGTAAGTTGCAGAGATGAGCTGTGTCCAATTGTCACCTATCTGGTGCCCTCTTGTTTGCATGATTGCTTCACAGCAGAACAGACACTTTGCTGGTTATGATTTCAACTTCAGTGTGGTGACGATGACATGGACATCGGTGTGTTTTGTGTAGTTTCCAACCTATTAAAATGCCAGTCCAAGGAAAGAATGTCCTGGCTTAAGCATGCATGGCAGATATATTTGCCGTAATCTACTTCTGTTTTTGGTTTCGATGATAAGAGATACCAATGCATTCATGATGGCGTGCGTGTGTATGTATGTATGTGTGTGTGTGTTTGTGACACTGCTTGTTAACACGATATCTCAAGACAGGAATGTCTGACAGTTTGCAAACTTGATATATAGATGTGCCATATTGAGAGGAAGAACCCTATTGTTTTTAACGGAGGTCAAAGGTCATCTAGGGTCACTGGGGTCAAAGTCTGAAAACCTCATTCACGATATCTCAAGGTAGGAAGCTTGGATAGATTTCATATGTAGTATGTGGATGGGTTATGGTCAGGAGATGGTCCCTATTGTTTTTGGTGGAGGGCAAAGGTCATCTGGGGTCACCAGGGGTCGAAGTCTGAAACCTTGTTAACGCCATATCTCAAGGTAGGATACTTGGGTGGATTTCATTTTTGCTATGTGGATGTGTTATGGCCAGTAGATGGTCCCTATCGTTTTTGGCGGAGGTCAAAGGTCATCTGGGGTCTCAGGGGGTCAGTCTGAAAATCTTGTTAACATGATATCTCAAGATGGGAAGCTCAGATAGATGTCATATTTAGTATATGAATACCATATGGTCAGGAGATGGCCCCTTTTGTTTTTGATGGAAGTCAAAGGTCATCTGGGGTCACCAGCTGTCAAAGTCTGAAATCCTTGTTAACACCATATCTCAAGGTAGGAAACTTGGAAAGATTTCATATTTGGTACGTGGATGTGTTATGGTCAGGAGATGGGTCCCTATTGTTTTTGGTGGAGGTCAAAGGTCATTTGGGGTCACTGCTGGTCAAAGTCTGAAAACCTCATTAATGCGATATCTCAACTAGGTAGGAAACTTGAATGTTTTTCATATTTGGTATGTGGATGCATTATAGTCAGTAGATGGTCCCTTTTTTTTGCGGAGGTCAACGGTCATTAGGGGTCACTGCTGGTCAAAGTCTGAAAATCCTGCTTATGCGATATCTCAAGATAGGAAACTTGAATAGATTTCATATTTGGGTATGTTGATGCATTATGGTCAGAAGATGGTCCCCATTGTTTTTGGCAGAGATAAAAGGTCATCTGGGGTCTCCAGGGGTCAAAGCCTGGAAACCTTTTTAAATATAATCTCTCAAGATAGCTGTTTGTCCATTTGTCTGTCTGTTGTTTGTCAGTCTAGCTATGTATGGTATTTATGGAGGTCAAAAGGTCATCCGGAATGACAAAATTATTTTTGAACATGCTAGTTTAACATTTGAATGAGAAGATAATGGTGCATGATGACACTCTTTGAAATGGAACATTTATTTAGCATTGAAACCTCAATGCATTTTTGCATTCCGGTTTGTTACCAAAATTATGTATGAATGGGTGGGGCCAAGTATGAAAATCTTAAATGACATAGTCTACAAGATTTTGTGGAAAATCTAAGTTGATCCTTCCTAAGAGGAGTTCATCAAAATCAGAGATTGCCTCTCAAAATTTTCCTGACATTTGTTAATTTGGCGTGTATGGATTAGTTAATAAATTATCAACTCTTGTGTCCAAATAGGATCTGGTCTGCAGTGGTTAGATGGTTCTGCTGTGTCTCATGGATCACAGACCCTCATCCTCACAGATGCTGGTAAACTAGCTCTTGGAGTAAAGTCAGATGAGGGGACAACATTAGAAATCAAAGCTGATGATACAGTTACACTGGGTTTGAAAACTACTGATGAGGAGACAATAGAAGTAAAAGCAGATGGCACTGCTACTTTGCAGGTAGACAATGTTGAAACCATGGCAACTATGACATCAGTTCCTGAGGAGAGACCTGCTAGGCCTAGAAAAAAGGTTAGTGAGTTTGAGGGGTGTCATATATAGACGAATCCGATTAGCGCTCGTTTTTAGTGGGGTCCATCAGCCTAAAACCGTCTTTATTTATTGTTTACATGAATTTCAAACCCTCATATTTAGTGAACTTGGAGAATTTAAGATACAAATTAGTGTACAACCATCCATGATAGAGGTAAGCAAGGAAAGCGAAAGATTTTAAAGTGATGGACCCTAGTTATGGCAGACTGAAATCAGACCATCACATGCTGTCCAGATTCGTGTGTATCTTGGAAGATAAAAATGCTGCACTTCTTTAGTGTCAAAAGTATGGAACATTCCTAAGAAAATTCACAAGTAAACCTGTTTACAGTTGGCTGTAATCCTTTCTGCCATTGCTAATGTTGTGGTTAACCTCACAAGTTAAATATGCAAATTTGATTATTGTTTTTCTAAATTCAAATGTATTATTCTTGAGAAAGTAAAATCCTAAGGGCAGAGTCATTCATCTAACTGGCGGTTAATGACAAGTCCCTTGTGCATTTCCTTTTGCCCACCTGCCCATACTGGCTGGTTAGATAAATGACACTCCCCTAAGCTATCAAGACTGAAAATTGTGGGACTTTTCTTGTAAACATTACATCAAAAGAAAGGAAGGTTGGGAGACTATGTGGATGGATATAATATACCTCTAGTCCTCTCCCTCTTTTGAGCAATTTATCTTGACGTTTAGTGATATAAATTATTAAACAAAAAGTTCCCTGTATAAACTAGAATAGCTGATATATCTGGTTACAACTTCTGACACACTTCACTTTTTTGTGTCCAGGGCCATAGCCTCATAAAAACCATAGAGGGGAGTTAAAACTTTGCCTATAAAGCAAAGTCCCACCTTTTATTTAGCAAATGGTGTCATGATTTGGAAATCTGCAATCTCCATGTCCAATGCCCCCCCTCCTAGATTACAGTCTTGGTGTCATCATAGGTTGTCCATTGATCCATCAATAATATTAACTTCTAAAGGTGTTGGAAAATTTGGCAAAAACAAGTTTGGGTTTTTTTTCCTTGAATTTGTACATACATGATTTCTAACCTTCCCTGTTATCAATCAGGTGATTCATCTGAAGAGAAAGTTTTTGGAGTCAAGGAGGCAAGTATTCCTCATTCAATTTCAACTAAATTTATCAAGCTCGTCTTTTTTTCTCTTCAATAGCAAAGGACAGAGGACATAATACGATACACTCCAACAGACTTTCATGAAGATGAAGACAAGGAAGAAGATACTTTAAAGTTGCTACCTTCATCAAGTGATTCTGACACATTAACAATTATATGTGCCGATGGTGAGGTAAGTATTAAGGTTATGTGTTCTTAGAGTAACCCTTTACCGTTGTTTGGGTCCTTTTGGACCCATACGGAGAGCTCGGCTGTCACCCATCTTTACTGTTTCACGCAGAGCTCCAAACTGCGAGTAGCTACCTGAAAATTTGTCCACAACAACGAGAGGGACAATAGTTTAAGGTCACCGGGTCAATGGCCTATGGAAGCTGATGCGGGGCGTGCTACGTCCGCTTTTCCGCCCACTCCCGAGGCGCGCAAATATGCCCGGATTGGAGCACAACGGTAAAGGGGTAATCATTGTAGAAACTCATGGGTTAATAGAGTTTTACTGCCCAGTTTCTAACCTAGTTGTTCAAGTCGAGCCTGCCACAGCCTTTTTTCCAGTTGTGGTTCACTGGCTTGTTTTCCCCTACTCCATTGATTATGCAGACCATCACGCACATTGGCAGTAGGTTCCATTTTAGAGTCTTTGGTATGACTCCTCCTGGGAACCAAACCTTCTGCATGATAGGTGGATGTTCTGCCGCTAGACCAAATACGTGGTCTGGGAAACTCATGGGATGGATCAATACCCAAAGGCAGAGTTGTATATTAAACATGTGCTTGTTCAGTGAGGTGCAGAAACCTGTACAAAAACATAATTTTTGTGCAAGAACAAGTTAAACCACAAGTCATCACTTTAATGGCTAGCTTTTATCCCAGACTGCTCTTTGGTTTCGATGAAAAGAGAAACCTATGCATTCATGATGGCGTGTGTGTGTATGTATGTGTGTATGTGTATGCGTGTGTGTACGTGTGTGTATGTGTGTGTTGTGTTTGTGACACTTTGCTTGTTAAGACGATATCTTGAGAAGGGAAGATCTGACAATTCTCTCACTTGGTACACAGTTACCCCATACTGAGAGGAGGAACCCTATTGATTTTGGTGGAGGTCAAAGGTCATCTGGGGTCACATTTTGGGGGTCAAACCCCGAAATCCTTTTTTACAGGATATCTCAAGATAGGAAACTTGGATTAATTTAAAACTTGATGTGTTGATGCCTTATGATGTAAGGAAGAACCCTATTGATTTTGGTGGAGGTCAAAGGTCATTTGGGTCATGTGGGGTCAAACCACCAAATCCTTGTTTACACAATATCTCAAGATAGGAAACTTTGATTCATTTCAAACTTGACATGTTGATGTGTTATGATGCAGAGAAGAATCCTATTAATTATGTTGGCGGTCAGAGGTCATTTGGGGTCACATGGGCTCAAACCCCGAAATCCTTGTTTACACAATATCTCATGGCAGGAAACTTGGATTCATTTCAAACTTGATATGTTGATGTATTATGAGGTGAGGAAAAACCTTATATATTTTGGTGGCGGTCAGAGGTCATTTGGGGTCACAAACCCCCAAATCCTTGTTTACAGGATATCTTAAGATAAGAAACTTGGATTCATTTCAAACTTGATTTGTTGATGCGTTATGAGATGAGGAAAAACCCTGTGTATTTTGGTGGAGGTCAGAGGTTATTTGGGGTCACATGGGGTCACAAACCTCAAAATCCTTGTTTACACAATATCTCAAAATAGGGAACTTGGATTGATTTCAAACTTGACACGTTGATGTGTTATGATGAAAGAAAGAAGCTTTTAAATTTTGTTGGCGGTCAGAGGTCATTTAGGGTCACAAAGGGTCAAACCCTGAAATCCTTGTTTACAGGATATCTCATGGTGGGAAACTTGGATTAATTTCAAACTTGATATGTCCATGCGTCATTAGGTGAGGAAGAACCCTATATATTTTGGTGAAGGTCAAAGGTCATTTGGGGTCACATTTTGTCAAACCCTGAAATCCTTGTTTACACGATATCTCAAGGTAGGAAGTTTGGATTGATTTCAAACTTGATATGTTGGTGCATTATGGTGTAATGAGAACCCTATCAATTTCAAGAAGAAGTCAAAGGTCATTTGGGGCCACATGGGAGTCAAACTCAGGAAATCTTGTTAAAAGATATCTCAAGATATGAAGGTTGGATTGTTTTCAAACTTGGTTTGTTGATGAATAATGATGAGAGGGTGGACCCTTTTTATTTTGGTAGAGGTCAGAGTTCCCATGGGATTATTCAAGGTCAAACTTTGAAAATCAAATTTTACTTTGTATTTCAAGGTAGAAAACTGGGATAGAGTTCAAAGTTAGTATGTGGATGTGTTATGGGAGGAAGATGGCATCTGCAGTCCTTGGTGAAGTGTTACGGTCATTTGGGGTCACGAAAGGTTAAACTTTGAAAACCTTGTCAAAGCCATATCTCAAGGTCAGAAACTTTGATGGATTTCATAATTAGTATTTGGATGTGTTATGGTGAGTTGAAAGGTCCTGTACCTGTTGTTTTTGGTGGAGGTCAATGGTCATCTGGTATCACCGGGCATTAAACTCTTAAAACCTTGTTTGCAGAATATCTGAAGGCACAGTATGAAATTTGGCTTTTTAAAGCTAGAAGTGTTTTGGTTAAAAGAAAAAACAGTTACTCACTGGTGGAGTTATAGGTCACTTTGGGTCACCAGTTATTACAAGAAATGTAGCACTTTATTGAAAAGAACATGTATGTATCATCGAAACCTCAATGCATTTTTGTAAATAAGGTAAATAAGGTTGTAAATAAGGTCTCAATAGAAATACATCAGGGTTATTGCATTGAAAATGTATTTTGTATTTACACAAGTTAAGTTGCAGGTTCAGGCTCCTTTTAGAGAGTTTACAAAATGAATTTTCTGAACACAATAGAAAGGCCAAGCAACAACTTTCAGGGCAATTAATGGGATTTACATAAACTTATATCATTTCCTTTGTAACTAATGATATTCAAAATATTTTAAAAGTTCTCTGTGCTTTGTGTTATATGACTGGCCCCAGCAAAATTGCTCATGCCATTGGCTAGTCACTTTTTTAAGATGACAAGCCCCATTTACAGTTATATTTAAAGTGAAGCAATGAATTACGCGACACGCAGATATTTAATTTCAGGAATAAATTTTTGATCCAGCTTGTTAAATGATGAGTTGGTTTTAAGATTTTTGTGGATAGCTTGTTACTGGTGTGTAATGTAAAGGGGACAAAGCACACAGCTGATTTGTACTTGGTGTAACATGTAAAGAGGACCATAGTCTTTTCAAGTTCCAGATCTGAAGTCACTTTAGGTGACCATGGTCAAGAACAAAATAACCAAATTTACAGATTTGGCTGAACAAATTTACACTTTTCATCAGCATTTCTTTTTGTCATCATTGTCCACCCTAGAAATGTGGGGTGAAAACAGTCCTTATTGAAACCTTTGTTACCTCCCCATAGATGACCATTGAGGGGGATGAAGATAAGGGTCATTTGCAAAGACAGTTGGAACTGGCAAGGAAGGAAGCAGAAGAATTCAAACAGCAGCTGGCTCTCAAGGAGCAAGAAGCAGAGAATTACAAGCAAAAACTGGAAGAAATGAACGGTTCAAAAGATAAGGGAAGTAAAAAGTCACCAAGAAAACAGACATTGGAAACAAGAAATTCTGGAAAGTCTTGACAAATTTGTTGTTAAATGCCTTCTTTTTCAAATAACGTGGCTTTCATGAAAATCAATTTTTTCGCTGAGGAATATGATCATAACATACTGGTGATTGTTTTTGCATAGCTCACACTGTAATCAGAGATTTGTTTACTCAGATGGCAATGGATTGTTTATTTTGGCTAGTTTTGGAAGTTGAAGAGAAATTTGCAACTATCCTATTCTAAATCAGATTGAGACTGCCTTGAATTTTGTTGGGATGCTCAGATATTATAAGTTGAGAAATTATCTTGCAAGAGTTGGAATGACACTGCTGTTTAAACTGATCACTTCTTGAAACTTTTGTCAAACCATATTGCATTTTATGAGAGAATAAATTTTAAGAATGCTCAGTTTATTTAAGTTTGTCCAAATCATTCCAAACATTTTCCTGGAAATGATCTTACCAAGTGATATGGGTTGTGAATGAATATTTATATAACTGCCAAAGTAAAAATTCTCAATAAATTATCTGCTCTCAAAGGTGCAGTCAGTGCTGGGCTACCTTACCAAAAGGTCCAAGCATGGAACTTAATGTTTTATGTTCTAGTGAGTGTGTCCACCCATCTGGCGTCTGCCAGACTGTCCACTTGGGAGTATCTTGTCTTCTGTTTGGTCTCACACCAGACGTTTGATATTTCTCAATTTTCTGAGATGAGTGCACTTCAAGACAATTATCCCAATCTTGTACCCTAATCCTACTGCTTACAGTAGCAGATAGGGTCATTTCTAGCCTAGAGAGGGGTTGGGAAGAAAAGATTGCCAAAGCATGTCGGCAGTCTGATTAGATGGTACCTACAGTCCTCCTTTTCTGTCATCATGTAATGGCCACATTAGTTCTTGTATTGACAAGATTAAAACATAATGCATGTACCAGGCAGTGTGGTATATCTATCTACAATCCTCGACAAAACAAGCAATGAATGGAACACCATCCCCCCACTCTCACATTCAATGTTGCTGCAGCCCAACGCGTCCTGAAACTTCAACACTGATGCGGGGAGTGGGGTTTGTCCCATGTATTTTTGTTGAGGATTGTACATTTGGCAAGTGCACTACAACCTAGCATCAGTTCAGCTGACATAATTGCTTGGGAAGAACTCCATGCAGAGGTACCTTAGCAGTCAGGACTAAAAAATATGG
This sequence comes from Holothuria scabra, assembly GCA_037179385.1. Taxonomy (NCBI): domain Eukaryota; kingdom Metazoa; phylum Echinodermata; class Holothuroidea; order Aspidochirotida; family Holothuriidae; genus Holothuria; species Holothuria scabra. The sequence goes on along the minus strand of CM074187.1, from coordinate 5,333,711 downwards.
TACTTTAATGAACTATTTGTATATTTCTGATATTATACTCACATTTTAATGTAACTGGTCGATCAGTTTATTTTTGATTGAAGCATATGGAGAGTGCTTAGCTAATGATTTTACTACAGAAAAATGCCAAGTTGTGAAAGAGGAAATTTGGGCAGGACATCACATGCATTATTACTATACTTAGCTCTTGTGTGCACATTTTGTAAATAACATTCTGAACAAATGTTATGCCATTTTCTCTAATTTTGTTGGTTGGATGAAGTGATCCATAACTTCATAGCTAGAATGATATATACTGAGAATGCCAACTTTCATAGTGTAGAGGAGGGCAACTTGTTCATATCAGAATTGCCCTCATTCTGCCATACCAACTGCTGCCCAGTGTATAATGAAAATATTAAATAATATTTAGAAGTCAACCTTTTCAAAATCATTGTGTCTTTTTATTTCATTAAGGATGTCAACTTTAGGGAGAATTCATGACTGCTATTAAGGGTTAGTTGTTAACCCTTTATCGTTGTTTGGGTCCTGCGGAGAGCTCGGCTGTCACACATCTTTACTGTTTCACGAGGAGCTTGAAACTGCAAGTAGCTACCCCAAAATTTGGCCACAACAGCGAGAGAGACAATAGGTTAAGATCACAGGGTCAATGGCCTACGGAAGCTTATGCCGGGCGGGCTACGTCCCCTTTTTCGCCCAATCCCGAGGCACGTCAGCATGCCCTGATCGGAGCACAACGGTAAAGGGTTAAGCTAAAATATCTGCACCACTCGGCTAAAGGTTTACGTGCACACATGCAGAGACAGTGGCATCAGCTTTGCAGTAAACACACTCCACAGGCTCTGTTTAACCCTTTACCGTTGTTTGGGTCCTTTTGGACCCATGCAGAGAGCTCGGCTGTCACACATCTTTACTGTTTCACGCGGAGCTCGAAACTGCGAGTAGCTACCCGAAAATTCGGCCACAACAGCGAGAGAGACAATAGTTTCAAGGTCACAGGGTCAATGGCCTACGGAAGCCGGTGCGGGGCGGGCTACGTCCGCTTTTCCACCCAAATCCTGAGGCGCGTCAATATGCCCCGATCGGAGCACAACGGTAAAGGGTTAATTAGCAGATATTTATTATGCATAAATGTATATTTACATGCAATGCGGTATGTCCTTAATTTTTTGAGACTTCCAATTGTTATCTCCAGAAGTGCTGGATGAAACACTACATATACTATTGTGCTAGTCAAGAATATTCATACATCTTACCTCTGATATTGTTGTGCTATTCCTACTACTTCATAATGTGCTAGTTTTCAAGCTGCAAACAGTCCCTCATTTTCCCAGGGGTCCAAGGTACAATGTTTCCCATTTGTGTCATTATTGCAATAGTTGGGGATGATTACAGGTTTCCTTACTTCCCAGGGTTTGACTTTCCCCTACAGCCTGTTCAATGTTCCTAGCCTGGGAACTTCTAATAGTGGTAATGATGAACCCTGGCAATGGTGACAAAGCCCCCTTAGGTTCTAGAATATTATTTATGTTGAATTTTAACTTTTATACTGCATTAAATATGAGAACAGGCAACATTCATTGGGAGGAAGGGTGGGAGTGGTGGTATAAGATGTACCAATTTTCCCTGTTCTAGCAAGAAATGTGGTGATCTTGAAGTTTGTAAGGCTTGAAAAGAGACTTTATTAGTATGTATAACAGCATTATGTATTATATCAATAATAAATTTGAGTTTTCTTTTGAATTTTTTTTATCATTCCTGAAATCAAACAATATTAATTAGAGTCATTTCCGATAATGCAATTTTCCTGTGTATTTACAAAATTTATAGCAGGTGTAAGTCCAGAAAGGTCTTTGGCTATTCATTTTGAGATCAAAGGAACCAATTTAACATGTGCAAAGGGACATTGCCATTTTGATAAACTGATCAAAGTTGACTCTGCTGTGTTGTGCCTTATTTTGCAAGTGTTGTAAGATCAATTTTGTCATTTCTCATGATCAAGTTCCAACACCCTTACCAGCAAAACCATCATGCTCCATATTAGTTATGAAGCACTTCAAATGCAATGAATAATAGGCTTATCAATTTCAGGTGATTCCAACTACCAAGGAAATCAAATTATTTTAATTTTCAAAAATCATTTCAATCAGAAGAATTTGCATAAATTCATGAGCAAGTTGTTTTCTGTGACTGACCGGCCTTCATGGTTTATGGTTTCTTAAACTTCTCAAACCTAAAATTATATTGATATGAAAATTTGGAATTTAAGAGATAAATTTCTTTTCTTATTTGGCAAATGTCTTCCCAGACATCTCCCCCACGTCAATCACTTCTATTTCCTTGTACAAGTTTTACAACTGTATTTACCTCTGCCTTGTACTGACCAGGAAGTTGCTAGAGAAGGAGATACAACAAACTTTTTTAGGCAATATATTCAGTTTGTCTTTTGAGGTGCCACTATTTGGTTGACAGGTCCCTTTGTTTCTATTGTGAAATCCTTCTGGCTAATGACAATCACTTCCATTCTTTTTCAATTAATTCCTATAGGCATTGTCTTTATATCATATTTGAGAAGTGTAGAGGTTTGTTTTTGCAAGTGGCAAAGCTTTTAATCGGAATTCCTATTGAATGACTTGACACAAACATTCCACTCTTTGCTTCAATTGCTCCGTTTGTCCTTGGATTGAAGCATTGTTCAAGTCTATGCATTTCACTCACACTTAGACAATTCCATAATCATTAAGAAATTTTGAAGTGATTTGTTGAGAAATTGTTGCCATCTTCAAATGAAATGTTACACCATGTCTAGGATGGCAAAATGTTAAAAAGTAAGAGTGAAAGAAATCTGTCTATTCTCTCAAATTTCTATAATGCACCACTAATCCTTGCTCAATGCATAGAGATAAGGATTTTGGAGATGCAAGATAACTGTTGAAAAATAAATATTGTTTTAAAGAGACTATATAGTATTGTTTCTCCCCCCCTAGCAACTCCTTGTACTTACAGTTTCATGGTGAACGTCATATCCTGGTAACCATAACTGGGGTTCTAATCTGCAATCAGACCACTTCTTTGTGCAAGCTGTGTAACAGAACTTTTTTGTATTTTTTAATTTGATGTCAATTAAATAGCAGTCACCAGTTGAAAGGCTATTTCAGCCTGGCCTGGTGTAATTGTGGGCAGGGGCTGGGAGATCCATGGAGTGGGACCCTCAAACAAAATGTACTTTCGGGAGATTTGCATCTGCTGTTGTTAAGATTTTGGAACTCTATGGGATGTCCAAATCTGTAGTTTAAAGTGACATCACCCCAAACCAGATGCAAAAATGCATTGTGGTTTCAATGATGTCCCTTTTAAATAATGCCATGATGTACCACTTCTCTCTGCCACTGGTCAAATGATATTTGTATATGCTACAAAACATTGGGTTGTGTTCATATTTCATCTTGGCAATTCAAGGAAAAATTTGCTTTTAAACATGCTGTGTTCCACATGACTTCACAGGGCTTGCAAAACCCATGGTGAAAAATCCTCAAAAATGAAGAACAACACACAGTAAGCAATGCCTGAATTAAAGGGATTTTAGCACAACCATTAAAGGTAGTGTGACATGAAAAAGGAAAAATTGGGTATTGGATGTTAAAAACCATGAAAATAGCCACAATTTCTATCAAAATCTGTCAAACACCATTTTACAGGGCAATTTCTGATTTGCACCTAACATTAGCAAATATGAGCTCAACATACATATCTTGTGATGTTATGAGAGGGTCGTGCCATATATGCTTATTTTTGTTTTTACAATCTTCATTTTAAAGCAGTTGTAACATTAGTTTGTCCGGAGGGTCTTGTTTGGAAGTTAAAATTGTGTCGTTGAAAATTATCAGTATCACTAGCCAAACCATAAACTATCTGATGACTAATGAAGAGATAATTAAGGTGTAAACAAAAGAAATGTCAACACTGTGCAACACTGCACATCATTATTTTTGCATAAGTAACAAGCTTCTTCAGAAACATTCAGACTTTAAAGAGATATATCTGGAGAACCATAAAAGATATTGAAATAATTCCAACTTATTTTTCCTCTAGAAAGTTCACTCTACAACTGCAGAGTGAGGTCAGGCCATTTTGCAGACATTTTACACTACCTTTAAAGTGTACCTCAAGTCAAAAAAAAATCAAATAAATATATATTGAAGAGCATGAAAAATGAATTCTAAAAGTCTGACTCCCATCTTCATAGCACATTCCTGATCTGAGATATAAAATGTTGAGGTTGATTCACTTCAAATTTGTCGATTGCACAATAACTTATGACTTTCTTGCTGTACAACTCTCATAACCTGCTTTGTTTCCCTTTCAAATTAAAAATGTTTTTATGACCTTGAACACTTCCTGTTTGCTTGCATAGCATGTTGCACAGAGAGGGCTTAATTACATTGCTCTATTAGAGCAAAAGTGATATCACACCTTGGTACAAGGTGCAGTACACCACAAGCTATTGTGCAATGTACTATCTTCAGTTGAGTGAATAAACTTTATATCTCAGCTCAGGAATGTCCTATGAAGATGGGAATTGGACTGTTAGTATTCATTGTTCATGTTCTTTAATATATATTTCTACTTGAGGTACACTTTAAACTATGGAAAAATTTACAGGCTTCTTGAAGTATTTTGAAGGAAAGGCTTTCACTGAATCTATGGCAAACAAACTTTTATACAGAGACAAGCAAACACATATCAGGCATGCTTTACGTCTGCCAATTCCTTGGGAAAGTTCCAAATAATCCCCTCTCCCCCCACCTTTGCGTGGTACATGGGAGGGGAATTCCAATGTGTTAATAATTAAGTTAGACTTCAGAATCGAGAAAAGGAGTAATAATTTGAGCTCTAATGAGATGTTGCTTTTAGCAATGTATTTTGACAGCAAAGCAAAAAAGGTTCAATACTTCATAATTCTGATTCTATATACATCCACTCATCTGCAATCTCTACTACCATTGAAATCAAAAGTTCAATGTTGGTTGGATGTTTTCAATTTTTCCATTAATTAAACTTGTCTAAAATTTCATGGGAATTAAAGCATTGACTTTTCTACAAGCATTGTTAACAGAGAGTACATTCCTACTACAGAAAAGAGATGAACACTGGAATAAATACATCAGACAATGGTATCTAGGATACAAGAAATGAAAGGACTGAATTCTGAAGATGTTATATAAATCTGAAATAAAGTGACAATTTATAGTCAAATATCTGTCTTCAACTCTATATAAATGCCCAACCTCGTCTTCAACAGTCATACTCAGACATCACAATGGTGAATAAAAACAATTCTTTTCCTGCCCGCTTTGTTGTTGTTCAGTGACAGATAAATATTCTTTGCATCCTGTAACTCTTGTCACTAATCATTGAAATAGTTGATAATTTTGATGGCATGGAAAACTTCTTCTAAATTACAAAAAGTGACAGAAGTTCATTCAGTGACTGTTGGCTATTTCAGGAAAGTTTTAAGTAACACACAGAACTTTTATGCTAATTTATTCTTGAAATGCTGTTTAAGGAACATTGGCATAATCCAAGCATCATTACTTTACCAATAACTAGTTACAACCAAATGGACATCATACACTGTGCAAGCAAATTGACAAATTTTAAAATTAATTCATCATATCATCATCATCTTTCAAGCATCCAAGTAGGAACCAAATAAAAATCGGTGGGTAGAGGAAGTTAATATTTTCTTCTAAGATTCGTAACAAAGAAAGTATGGGCTGAAACCAGTGGACCTGCAATGCTACTGTTTGAAGCTACTTTTCTCATGACATGTAACACAGTTTAACAACCTTTGATATTACGACAACTTGGTTGCTGCATGAAGCACAGATCAATTTAAATAACCCCTAAAAATCCTCAAATGCACTTTAAAGAAAGAAAATCTGAAAAGCAAAATATCATCAGTACAAACATGAAGTAACTTCAGATCTGGTTGTAAGGATACCTACCATGATAAGCTAGAAGGAGGGTGAGGTAGGGAGAGGAAGGCAATCCTCGGGAGTGACAAGAGTCCAAAGGGTCAAAAACATAAAAAAAGTGCCCTGAAAGTAGTATTAACACACAACTTGAAACGAACTTCCAGTTCCCAACCAATCCACCGAAAGCTCCCCTCAGCTACACTTCTGGTTTTGAAAATCATACCTGTGTCATTGACTCTAACCCTGTATTCTTCTACATTGCAAAATTAAATTCTTCAACTGAATATTTTTCTGTACAATAAAAAGTAACACATCTTGCAATGATACTTGTTTTATCATCACAACAAATACCATAATTTCATAGAGAAGTCAATATGAAAAGATCTAGTTGCATAACTCTTTTACATCATTATTTAAATCTACTCCCATAATAGTACAGGGGAAGAGGACAGCACACTTGTATCATATTCCAAGACCAAACAAAAGAGTATTGATAATTTTTCAATGACAAGAAAAACTACAAGACTGTCCAGGCCCTAGCTTAACAAATTTTGACCCAAGAAATGTTCACATTCTCACATGTCAGTACCATGCAGTAGTAGGAAGACAAAACCCAATAAATGAGTTTGGTAATTTGTTTTGGTGACTATACACATACGCATCCTCAAAATCGTTGGGATAAAACCAACCAATCCTGCAGCTAAAACATGTGTTCCAAAATACGAGTTTACATGAAAATTTGGTGACATCATCCTTTCCTAATCCAACCACAAGATAAGGTTTTTACAGGTGAAGTTCTATGCAGTGGTCTAAATTGCCTTTTTGGTAAAAATAATATGCTGCTGTAAAGCCAGGCTAAGTCCTTATTTTTGTTTGGGTCGGCTATTTAGATTTATACTTTGCACTGTATGCATGCATTGCATGAAAACAAGAGAATGCTGTACACTTTATGCTGAGCTTGATTTGTGTATTACACCATATGTCCTACATTCCCATGCAGGAACAAAATACTGAAGTAGCTTATTTGAAAGAAGTCACAATGAAGATTCCCTGAAGATAAATTTACAATATGACTGCACACTATTAAATCAGTGTAAAGAGAACAGGAGAGCAAATTTCTTATCCCAAGATAGGCACATCTTCGTAATTTCTAACCCTGTCAAATAAATGAGTAAGTTGACATACTTGTAAAAATTAAAAGACTGATCTGGGCTAAATTTTGTTACTTTTCCATGACTTCTGTCATTTTGTCAAATTTCATGACTTTTCCTGGCTATAGAAAGCCTATTAACTTGCTTGAATGCTGAAATACCACACATTTCTGGAAAACTCAATTCTCAAATCCAGTGATTTAATATCCAGAACTTCCCTCTTTTTTGGGGGGAGGGGGAAAGAAGGGCGTGTTTTTGTTTTTCTCATCTTTTACTCCATACAAAGGCAGGTTAAATGTGTTGCTAGCAGATTTACTTGAATGTTCATTTCTGCCATCAGTTGGAGAATGACATCAGTAGGAGAATCACTTCTGATCTATCACATTTAGGTGATACTTATATATCTATATATACCATCAGGTAACAGGAAAAGGTCAATGGTATCTCATTAGACCTGCATCAAGAGGAAAATAACAGTCCTTACATAAATTACAAGATTTGCAGTATCTCAGTATAGTATCGCGACAAAGTATTGAGATCATACTCTTGGAATCTCCATGTGGCATAATAACATAAATAATAAATTGACAAATTAAATACAGTTTACCATGTCTTCTCCTTTTAATTTCATATATTTGTGGTATCTGTCAATAACACCACCATGCAAAGAAGGCCGATTATACCAAAAGAAAGAAATTCTAAATGTGTGACTGTCCTGATTTTCAGGTTTCAAACAAGTAGTAGTACTGTCGGTTGCAATATCTGTACTTACTTTGCATCATTGATTACAACATGTTATTTTTGACTTCTCAACAACTTCACTTAATATGAGACTGACAATAAGTTGATCATTTTTTGGCAAATACATTGACAGCCCTTAATGTGATGCTACACTGAAAAATTCTTTGGAAAACCAAAATAATGGCAGCTGATTTTGCATGGTTAGCAAAAGTGTATGAAACATCAAATTTTACATATTCACCAATTTTATTCACCACAGATGTGCCTTCAGTGAGCGTAATTTCAGTGGTGTTCATAGTAATTGAAACATTCCATATTTCATCACTAAAAAGCAACTATAAACCATCAAATAAAATCATTAGTAAGCAGTTTTTCCAAAGATGTTTAGAAGAATAAAGCCTAGATCTCACCTCTTACTCCTGATTTTAAAGATATTTATGCAAATGAGATGTGATGAACAAGACAAAAGGCAAGGTCTAAAATGAAAACTATTATTTCAAAGGAAAGCAAAACATTGAATGCTGGGCACTCAGAATACAACAAAAGACAACAAACAAACCAAGTTACATGTAGACTTTAAGTAGAACATGGAGCAAGGAGAAGTGACTTACAAAGATTGTGCTCTACATACCCTTTGAACTTGCCGTGAGTGACCTTTATCAAAAAATTCCAACAGGGTAAGATTCTCAATATGTGAGGGGTAAAGTTTTCACACCATAAATGGTAACCACCACTACATACAAAAAACATTTTCACTCTACTTACAAATTTCAATAGGTGCTTAAACACTCAAAAACACTGCACATTCTGGTGCTGGTGAATTAAACACTGCTTTCATAAATTATATTTTCAATAATCGCTGGAGCTGATGATGCGCATGCTATTTGTGGATCCAGGTCCTGACCGCCAGCCTGTTACAACTATAAGAGGTGTGTCCTCTTCATAAAATTTCCTACTCTTTCCTGTCAACACTGCAAATTTAAGTCGTTTATCAATATCTTCCAACCACACCCTATTTGGCTCCTCTGGTTCCCTGAAGAGGCAAGGGAAACAGCCTCGGTGAAGATGCAACTGTCTGGCTACCTTGATGTTGCGTGTGACTGCCAAAATTGGTGCCAGTGGGCGGAAACGAGAGAGTTGGTGGGCAGACCTGTCAGCAAAAACAAGGTTTAATATTAAAGCTTGCTAAATTCACCAGTTAAATGCTTTACCTGCCTGAAAAATGTGCACATACATGTAAGTTTGAACGATATGTTGTTAAGAATTAATCACAGTATTGAGATCACTCTTTAAGTGTGTTTAATGGAATGGACAAAATTTTCTGTCAGGGGTTTCCTCCCATGCCCAGCTTACAAATTTTCTCCCTCTTCTCAATATTAATAACTATGATCTCACTAAGACTTATTCTATCTTTCCATGTCTTCCTGAAGAAACAATACTTTCCATCAGATACCTTATTTGCTATCATTTTTTTTAACAGTCTTTTTCTTTCCCCCCCCCCTTCTCCTTTTAATTACAATCTGAAACAAATCACTTTATGGGAACATGTTGCAGCCTAAGTGGTTGTTGAGATCTTCAAGTCCGAAGCATTTATAAAATTACACAGCAGTTCATGCAGTTAAAGTACAAAGTTCCAAATACAAGTCACAGTAGGAGATTTCAAATTTTAGAGTATGACATCTTGACAAGAGTCAAAGGTGCTACAAAAGGAACTTCGAATATTCCATTTTGAGATTCTTGACGGTAAGCAAGTAAATTGCAAAATTCACAAATAGTGTCTGTTTGCGTTATGTCACTCACAAATACAACCTAAACAACAGGTGCTAAACTTGACATTAGGAACTCAATTGCTGAAAACTTCAGATCCTACTTTTGGAACCATTTAAAGTGTTTACCTCTTACCTAATCCACTTAAGCCTGGTCTTGTCCTTAATGAGATAATCACAAATCAAAGATTTTGAACACTGCACTGAAACTTTATCTGTGGCATGACCAACAAGACAAAAGTTACTTACTGGCCAGGGATTAAGTGTAACTTCAGAAGTGATAGTAGTACCTTACAAGAAAGAAATGTTTCTGATAAGTAGGATTTTATTACACTTAACTTCCCCTTTATGAGATCTGCATAAAGTGTTCAGATTTTTAATCAGGAGAGTTCCTAATCTACAGTTTTATATACTTCCCACCCACCACTGGTATTAAACAAATCAGGTGCACACCCTTCTAAATGGTTCTCTCAATAATTTTTATGAAGTCTGAAACAATGCTCAAAAAGAAGGATACAGTAACATAACTTGTCAACGTGAATGTTGCTTGTACTTAACCCTTACCTCCCTGTCTTGGTTAAAACGATAACAGCTCCAGCCAGGCATTTGTAACTGGCTTCAACGGCAGCTATGGCAGTGGTCAGGGATGGACTGGATGGTAGTTCCACTTCCCGATTTAATTCCTCAAACTGCTGCCTGTGAAAGACTGCAGATTCAGCCTCACGTACAATCTACAAAATGCAGAGAAATGTTTTCTTTCAAAAAGTGATAAGAAGATCACCTGCCACAGGTTAACATCATATCAAGTGTGGAATGTACTTCTTGTTTGAAGTACAGAACTTCATCACCAGCAACCAATGCCACAAATCAGCTGATATCACCATCTTCATCAACTCAAATTGAAACTCATTCTCAGGTGTTGTCACAAACCTTCATTTCCACAACAATGCTTCAACTGTTCCATGACTGACATGCTTACACACAGTATGTCAATTGGATTTCTTTTTTGTGTCAGCTTGGAACAAGCCAAAATCACAGACTAAATCCTGTTGACCATGTTCTTCCCAACGGAATGAGACTTACTTTGGTCAGTTTCCATTGAAAACTTATGATTAGTGTTCAATCTGATAGTATACATGAATAGTAAATAGCATGCAGTTTTTACAATTTGACAACAAATTTGAGATCCAAGGACACTACTATTACAGGTGTAGCCAATTTAGTTGTAGAAATAATGCATGTTTGCTGAGTGAGCAATTACAAAGAAAGCAGGCACTAGAGGTTTACAGACATCTTGAATAAAAGTTAAATAGTTCTTGTGACACCTTCAATTTCTTCCTGGACTTGTCTGAATCAAATAACACCTTAGACATTATATTTGAAATGGATGTTAAGTGACAATCATTTCAAGCAAATTAAACAAAGCCAACTAGCGGGTAACAAAATCATCTAAAACAGGGTCTTGAAATAGACTCAAAAAGGGGCACAGCCAAATTGAACAATTTGGTTCAAGTTTCTATGATTTTATCACAGAAATTTCTGAGGTGGTTCCACAGCCATCAGTAAAGGGGGGATTGTCAAGGATTCCAGTGCTGTTGCTCATTTCAAACCCTGCAGGCTATACTCGAATCCCACCAGTACTTATGTATAGTGACTGTAGTCAGCCATTAGAAGGAGCCATTATGGTCTTCATTTATTGTCTAAATGTAATTTCAAACCCTCATAAACAGTGAAATTGAGGGAATCAAGAGGCATTTCAGTGTGCAACCCTCATTGATACAGGTAAGCAAGGAAACTGAAAGATTAAAGGCGATAGACCCCAGCTTTGGCTAACTTAAATTAGACCATAACTTGACTGTCTGGATTCGTCTGCTAATTTCTCTTCTGGTGATACTTACACTGTGCATCATCCTTACAGCTTTAACAGGATGCTTTCCTTTAGCCGTCTCTCCAGACAGCATGACACAATCAGCACCATCTAGTACAGCATTAGCTACATCACTGGTTTCAGCTCTGGTAGGTCTAGGGTTGTGCACCATACTTTCCAACATCTTTACAAAAAATAAATAAAAAAGTAACAAAAATCATTCATAGCTATCAAGCTCGAAAATGCCCAGTTACTACCAGTATATATGATCAAACTGTGACTTCTCAACTTTACAACCAATGTTTTATGCCCTTAACAACAATGTCTGTTGACAAATCATAACATTTTCAAAGTAGAGTACTGCTGGTAGTGTCTGTTAGTTTTGCTTACATACTACTCTGTAAACAATTGCTGACTGACTGGAATAATAACAGACTTAATCATGTCATGGACTAAACTCAGCAACTAAACCAGCCAAATACTTGAATACAGATCAGGACCATACCAGCATACAATACAAACTTGCCTTGATATCAATTGACATGGTTGAAATGGCCTAACTTCATAAGAAAACTATTGCACAAAGTCAATTATTTCAGAAGAAAGTGTATCAGCATACTTTAGCAACGATTGCATACAAATGTGAAAGGTGTGAGTGGGGGAGATATCCAGCATTGGAAGCTTGAGGTCCTAAGTTAATGAAACTATCTTCAGAAAGGGGGGCAGGGTATCCCCTCCACATCCCTCCCAACACCACCCCATTCAGTTTTCTCCTGATATCAGCAAAATATAAAGTCAATTTTTCACTCATAGCTTCAAATGACTCCATTAGAATTCAAATACTGAAGTGGAGACACCCAGCATGGAGTATTTAACAATAATAGGCCATTTTAGGCTCCTCCCATATAAATAAACTGGTAATGGCTTCCTTGAGACGACCAACTGCCTGCTCCTTCATACATACCTGTGTTGCACAAATGACTGGCTTTCCAATTTTGTTGCACCTGCTGATCATCATTTTCTGAGCAAGGAAGACCTTTTGTGCTGGAATTTCAATTCCAAGATCACCCCTAGCAACCATGATACCATCAGAAACCTCCAGAATTTCATCAAAACTGTTAGAGACAAGAAATTCATGGCAAAAGTAGGAAATATACCAAGAATTAGACCACAAGGACATCAAAAGCTATTTTAATTACACTGAAAAAAATGCACTTTCAATTAAAGTCAAAGTAATATTTCTTATTAGTTTAGTCAACCATATCAGTGAATATGGAAAATGAGAGGAAATTGGCAAACTTGTAATTAAACTTTGCTTGAAGCTTGAAATCTAAATAACTACCCTCGAAAATGAGTGTATCCATGGGATGGAGATTTGGAAGGGGCCATTTCATATCTATGGTAATTTATTAACACTAAAACAATGTGAACTACGTGAATTGCCGATAACCCTTTGTCACTGCTATTTGGAAAATGTTCTTCGTACGATTCCACCTTGCTTGGTTCAATTTTTCACATAAAGATGGATTTTGTTTTCTTAATTGATAGTCAAAAGAGATGTTACAGATTGCCTGTTTTGATCATATCAAAGAATAACGAACAATAGCAAAGAATCCTGTTATAAACACTTGCTCTACTTCCATGCTGATGTTTCTAGAAATATAACATTTTCAGAGAATATATCCATGCCCATCAAACAGCAAGTCACAATTTGTAACATCTGAAAATTTGCAAAATGTGATGGCAAAGTCTCAATTGTCAGAACTTTTTGCACTTTTTGAATGTTTAAGTCTCATCAACTTTGCCAAACTCTCAAATATGCAAGGCAAAATATTTGTCAGTGATAACAATTAATTGCATAATTTTAAAATTTGTGAAGAAGGAGCCACCACTTAATGCAGAATAAAATAACTGTAAACCCAAAGAAACACTAGTAGCCTTTAAGGCCCAGCAGATTACAATACATAAAGTATTAAAACAAATCAAATTTAGCCCCTTTTTTAGAGGAAATTTGCTAAGTCTAGCCTTCATCCTATGTTTCCCCCAGTGAAGCTTTAGACATTTATTTAAATGTTTCTGTGGTTCACTGATAGTAATATTCTTCAAAACAGTTTGATAATTTTTTTTTCTTTATTTTAACAATATCATCTTAATCAACATATTTCAAAATCACTCTTATGGGCGTAGGGGTGACCAACTCAAAGTACACTTGTTGAACCAATGGCTGTCACGAGGACAAAGAAGTAAAATTTGGTCTGCAAAAAGTTTTCTATTTCACTGTGCACATCTGTTCTCAGTGCCAACTGTAAATAAAAGCAAAACTCCCGTTGCATTGTCACCTGTAAAGACAAAATTGTTGGCAGGGGGGCCAAAGTATCTAAGAGGGAAGAGGTCTGAAGGTTTCGGAATCCGAGATGATAGAACACTTACGTTTTAGCTCTGAGAGAGCAAGGTTAATTTCTTATTTCTGTTTTTACTTTGAGGTGCACCCAAAATTTCGTCTTTTGAAGTTAAGTTTTCTCTGTTCGAGACGGGGTAGACCAGTCGTTGCTAAAGACGTACTGTTAGAATTAAACTCAGTACATTTTTGCAATCGCCTTGTTCCCTGTGTAGGTATGCTGTGGTGCTACTGGCAGGAGACCTGTGGAAAGGGGTGCATTTTTGTGTGATGTTTATATTCTTTACCGACGTTTAGCTCTTGGAGCGAAGCCTTGGACTGTGTGTATATATTCATGCTGTGTGCCGCCATCAAAGATGGTACGGTAAGCCCTAATTTCTATTCTGTAACATAACTTTTTAAATTTGGTTTGTAAGAGAATGATAGGTCTAATTTGTTAATTAAAGAGGGACTATTGTATAATGAATCTGAGAAGTTATCCATATCAGTTATGAAAATTTGTAATGTCTCAATTTGTAAAATGGGGATGTCCATGATTGGAAATGAGTTACTACTTGTATATTTGTCAGGGCGGTACCCCAGTTAAGGATATAATGCCTGGAGATATAATTTAGATGAATGGGAATAAGAGAATATGGGGAGAAAAAAAAAACCTCTGTTATGCACTTTTTACAATAGGTATATGGATTTATTTGTCCATATACATGCTTTTGGGGAATGACTGGACTTGCCATTCGATCCTATAGAGCCTAGCCTAGCATTTGACCGCATCGTTACTGTCTAAGATCTTCCATTTTCGAGTCCACGAGTCAAGCCACGTGCTGTCTAAACCACTGCCTGTTGACGACCCGTGACTCTGCTGAATTTGGACTCCTTCTGGTTATTCTATTCAGCGTCAAACCATGTGACGTGTTGTTAATCGTGTGCCTAATCATACTGAACTCTTTTTGGTTTTGGGGGATTAAATTCTGATGTGCTACATATTAAGGTCTTGCATATACTATCTGGCTACATGGAAAGGGTGTTTATTGAAGAAATTTAATTAGTTATTGGAACTACAAACTGTTTTTCCTAGTTAATTTCTATATGGTGGAAAAACTTTTTGCGATTTGTTTATCTCAGAGAAAAAAGGGGATGGTCATTTACTCTAGTTTGTCTGTAAAACAGACCATGGTCAATTTCATTTATCCTTCTTAATTCAATATATTATTTTATTCTTAGTTCATTTAAAACCGAACGAGTTTGTACTTTTTGACGTTGTCTGTTGTTTAGGTTTATGCAAGTGAAACTGAACCTGGGGTATGTCAGTTGTCCTGAGGGAGCTTTTCTGAGGGATTTTGTGATATTTAATGTTTCTGTAGTTCACTGATAGTAATATTCTTCAACAGTTTGAGAATTTTTTTTTCTTTATTTTAACAATATCATCTTATTCAATATATTTCAAAATCACTCTTATGGGCGTAGGGGTGACCAACTCAAAGTACACTTGTTGAACCAATGGCACCTGAAACTTGTGTTGGCAATCTATTCATTTCTCAAATGTTTGTATGAAATATACACTTTCACTTGGAGGGTTATGAGAAGGAAGGTTTTTAAGAACATGAGAAAAATATTGACTTGAATATTTCTTTCAAATAAACACATTTATGACAAAATTTCCTTTGAGGGAACCCTTGATCATGGTACAACCATGCTATAATATGGAGAATAGTATTAGGCATTGGGTAAAGATACTGCACTGCCCTCATGCCTCAGGATGGTAAATGATTTTTACAGACTACTTTGTCACATATGGTGCCATGAGGCTCAAAATGGTACATAGAGTCACAGAATTTTGGGAAATGTTCTATCACAGAATATCACTACAATTTGTCCAAGAGAATCCATTCCCTGGATTTTTTTTGTCAAAGATGCTTTAGGGAACACATCAGATATTCAAAAGAGTATCCCTACCATGATAAGACTTTAGTCACTGGATTAGAGTGACATACTTTTAATACACACCTTACTTCCACAAAATGTTGAACTTTGGCTAGCTTTACCTTTGTATGAGATACTTTGTTTCTACTCCCATAAATATAAGTGTCACTAAGAAAAGCAAGCTACGTTTGGTGTAGTTTAAACAGAAATGACCACATCTGATTCGGAAGTGTTGTAAGTAAACAGTGCAAGGTTTAACTTGTTTTTAGAGCTGATTAAAATAGCACTCTTGAACTTTGGACTTTATTAAACAAATAACCTGCAAGTAAACATCTGATATCAAGAATTCTTGACCAATCAGGACAGCACTCTGAGAAAACTTTCATGATTATATATAGGCAAACTTAATAGTATTGACCAGAGTGAGGTTAACCTGGGTTTGATTAAGGATTGCACTATCTGTTGGACATAAAAGCTAGTGATGTTGTAAAGATACCATCTAACAAACTTACTAACTCATCCTCCAAGATGTAGAAAACCATCTTAGCATTCTGTGGACCAACAGATGTTTACCTACAAAGTCTCCCTGACTCGTGTAATTGGTCAACTGCTCAAAATCTATATTAACCCGCTTTTTGTGTTTTTGTTTTGTGCTGCTTGCCTTTGTCTCCTATATCCATTAAATAAGCCCAGAAATTGCTTTACACATAGTTTTATGGGTGTAAAATTTTGAAGTTAAATATGCTTTTGGTAAAAAATTAACTGCTATATTGTCATTGTCAAATCAGTTTTGTAATGAAATCAATTTAAACAGAGTCACCATGGACTACCAACTAGTGTTGGAGTTCTTTGAAGCAGTTTCCTTTCTTCAAATTATTGCTATTAGCGTTCATAAGTAGCTACTAAGCCAGGTCGAGTGTTTCACTTTGGTTCCAGTCCACACCACCACTCCATATACAGTTTCTGTGCACATACAAACTTACTTGCGAACACCCTCTTGATTCTCAATCTTGCTGATAATTTGAATATGTTTCCCTTCTTCTCCAAGCTCTTTCCTAACTTCCCTCACATCTTCAGGTTTACGGATAAAAGAAGCAAACACCATCTCCACCTGCAATGAAGACAACAACTTTTTTGCAATAACTTCTACTTGTAGTAAGTTTATATTGTGTCTTAAGAAAAAACAAAATTGAAAAATACCTAGGAACACAATTCAGTTGTAAAACATGTACTTAATATAGGTCAAAATTAATGCACAACACTCGTGTGAAAGATGGTCCCATCTGAAACCAAAAACCAATGGAATAACTTATTGTGCAACCTAAATAATACACAATAAGGCCAAAAACTAGCCAAAAAAGCTTGTGAGCAAAGGACAAACCCAGCACTCTTTTTAAGGGGAAGGGAATGCCTGTAAATATCTAAAGTTAATATCATAATGCAATTCTTAGCACAGTTTATTGAAAAACAGCAACATGGTTGGTGAGAAAAAACTTTCACAAAATAAGGTATGTAGAGAAGAAAAAATTGCCACATTTAAAGAAGCGCTTTAAAAATACTGTGACTTACACCATGTTGAACTCCAAATTGAAGATCCTTTTTGTCTTTTTCTGAAAGTGCTGGCAAGTCAACATCTGCATTGGGTAGATTCACACCCTTCCTGCTGCCAAGTAATCCTCCATTTACAATTTTGCAGTCCAAATAGTTGTCACCTTTAAAAATAAGCACAAAGAATATTGCCCTTTGACTGCTGCTGGAAACACCCTAACGAAATGTATTACCACACAGCATGAATCATCTCAGACCTCAAAGGAATAGAAAGAATTTACTTGACATCAAGCAAAAATGAGTCTGGTGAAATGAAAAATGAAAGCTTACGACAAAAAGTTTTAGGTCAAAGAAAGCTATCTTCTGTGGGTAAAGAGAGTTCAGCTCTTTTAATTAATCTTTTGAGGTCAGTCTTGAAAATCTTTCCTATCTTACGATCTTAAGTTTGATTTACTGTTGGCTTAAGTATGGTGAATCAAACTTAAGATTGTGCGTAACTCTTTGTGGAACGGCCCCCAGGTGTGCTGGGGATTGAATATATTCCTATGGTATTCCTTTCCATCTGTCTTCAGAGGTGACTAAGGGTGAGGACTATAACTATACTTAAAACCAAACCTGAACAGGAACTGAATTTGAAACCATATGTAAACTTTACTTTCTTATCTAGAAGACAATATGTAACACTTTCATGTTGGTGTGTTATTATATTCCAAACTAACCACTCTCACATGCTCTTAACCCTCTAGTGCCCGGTTCCAATCGGTGCATATTTGCGCGCCTCGGGGGTCGGCGGAAAAGCGGTTGTAACACGTCCCACAGCTGCTTCCGTAGGCTCTTAACCGCCTGACCTTAAACTATTGTCCCCCTCACTGTTGTGGCCCAATTTTCGGGTAGCTACTCGCAGTTTCGAGCTCCGCGTGAAACAGTAAAGATGGGCGACAGCCGCGCTCTCCATATGTTGCAGGAGTGCAACCCTGGGCAGTAGAGGGTTAAATGTTAACAAATAAAATGCCCCCTGCAATTTACTGCAACTAGTATTCTTCACAAACTTTGCCTACTTCCTAATTTCAGACTAATCCAGTATCCCTGCAAGTATTTTCTACTACAGTTTTAGTGGTATCCAACCCAAATTTACAGCTAATTGGCCCATGAAATCACTAAGTGCTAAAACATTCAACATGTCAGTGTATACATTTATACTTTCATTTCCAATGGCACTAAGAGTGTATTGCTACAAAAACTGTTTCATGGGACAGCTTATATAATAGGCCAGTGTTTTAGGTGAGTAAGTTTGACTGTTATTTGGAGATGCTTCTCCAGACATGAAAAATGGGAAAATCGCTGAACCATTGCTAATTTTTGCGATTAACTGTTAAGTGATCATTTTAATGTACAATCATAGCAAGAGCACTATGTCAAAATTTAAAATTTGTGAAAGAATAGCAACTAATGTACTCAAGTTGGGAATAATATGAGAAGAATGCAATGTCAAGCAATTTAAGGGGAAGTGCCAACTTTATTAGCAATATAAATTCAAGGCTTCAGCCAGTGCTAGTAGGGGAATGAAGGGGCCCATTATTATCATTGGCTACAGCTGAGATGATAGTCCTGCAATTTTTGCGAATAATTTCCCTTCCCTGAGTTGTTGTCTCACCTTCCTACACCAAGCTCCCTGAAGAGTTATTTTCTGGACTGATTGACACAATACAAGCCAAACTTATTGTCCTTATTTTTACATGAAGAGAATGAAACAATTATCAGAATTTCATCTTCCTCATCTACTGATCAACTTTTAACAATATGGATAAAGAAAATAAAAAACCATGGCGAGAAAACTGTTACAATTAGCATCACTCTTGGATGAGTGTTGTTGCTGCTTAACTCTCCACCTTTACCAATTGTTTATTTCTTACCCATTGACTCAACTTCCAATGCAATGAGTCCATCATCTAAAAAGATGGTGCTGCCCTCTTCTAGCACTTTACACATGTTCTTGTAGTCCACGTAGATATTTTCTACTGTACCACTCTCTTTAAACTTATCATCCAAGTTCACACGAATCTTGTTACCTGCCACAAGCTCTATTTCTGCCGATCCACCCTTCAACAAACAAAAGAGAAACCCAGGTTTTGTAACAACATGAAAAATTAATAGTAACAGTCTAACTCCCATCTTCATAGGACATTCTTGAGCCAAGATATAAAGTTTTGAAGTTTATTCATTCAAATCTAAATAGAACATTGTACAATAACTTGTGATGTCATTGTTGCACACAAATTACAATCATTGCATTTCATTTTTTTTTTTTTTTGAAAGTTACTGCACCTTGTACCAAGGGTACATGTAATAGCCCTATAAAGGCTTGGTCTCACATACCCTGTGACACTACTATCTTGGACAAAACTTGTTGATATGTGCATCTAAATAATGCATATTATCGGTCCGTAATGTGATATATCCTATAGTCACCATTAATGTTAAAAATAGAACTTCAAATTTTACTTTCATTATCGTAAAATCCTCAGAAGTATAATAAGCTTCCGAAAAGGCTATCAAACAAAGATTGCTCGAAAAATAAAACATTTTTATTGAATTCTGTCTCAAAAATTTATCTCTTGAAACCCAGAAAATCTTGGCCATACATTGTTGGGACACCCTGCTCCCCCTTCCAATGTTGACCTCTGTTATGCTGTTCATGGCACAGAGCCATTCTTCTTGTCCGACGTTGGGAGGGGGAAAGGGGGTTTCATTTTAGCCTACTATAACTGGAATTGATGAATAATATGAAAAGCGTCCAAACTGTTTTGTCCAAGATTGCAGGTGGTACCTGTGTTTAGGGACGCCACTGAAATTCTCTTATGCGTTTCGATGCATTTCCGATGCATACCGACACAAACACAAAGGGTCCCGTCAGCGATGCGTTGGCGTCGCAAATGCATCCAGATTAGGCACTCTACACAGCCTCTGCACTGTATGCAGTGAAACGGGGAGCATTGTGTACGTAATCACTGCGAAGCGATGCATCGGCATTAAAGGATTATAGGCTAATCAGCTTACCACGAACAATAGCGCTTGTACCAGGAGGAAAGGCTTTCTGAAGTATCGAAAATAGCACTGCAATTCTATCGCAAAAAATGGTCAGGTGTGATCTGATCAACTCTGAGAAAAAGCTTGAGGCTTAATTTGTCTCGAATTTTCAAACCGTCGTAGAAACTCAAGGCACCGCAAATGACACAGTATAGATAGGCATAACGTTAGGCTTAAGTAGCCATAGTTTTGGCCTATGGAATGTTAGCCTATATAATACAGTAAACTTAGCGCATAACTCCCGTAGAATTCCGAATAATGCAAGTTCGAAGCTTTTTTTTTAATCAATTGTGCCACGTTCCCCGGCCGTCCGCGATTTCACACGCTATCGAAAACCGTACAAAAATTCGAACGCTAAATTGTGATGGAAATTCGCACAATTGTTCCCACTTTTTGCGGTCAGTTTTTACCGTGCGGAAGCGCGATGTTCAACCGTAGACAAATGGCTCTTAAAAATAAAAAAAAGTCGGAAAATAAACGGTCGAGTTTGAGCTAAAAATGTTTTGTGTGGTGTTCTGTCTATTTCTCTTTCCATATCTACATTAAAGACGAATGTCTTTTGGCTAAGGGGTTAACAATATAAATGAACTTATGCAATACATAAACTGATCGTAGCCGGGGATTTTGGAATACCAATGATTGCCATAGGCCAATATGCCACACTTCAGTAACAGTCTGAAAATTCGCTAAAAAAGATTAGACCTTCTCTTGTCAAATATTATGACAATTTTAGGAGTACAAGTGGTTAAACTGTTTGTAGAGTGTCATGTCAAGAAAAATGTAAACTGCATGGCAATCAACAAAAATATAAATCCATCCCACGCACCTTCGCTTTGAAACGAAAAAAAAAATGAGCACCGAAGCCCCAAGGACTCGTGGCCGTTTGTGGACAAACTTTCCAGCCTTTCCTACGTTTTTAAGCGGATATCTTTTTGGTTTTTTCTTTCAAGTACCAAGCGTATGTTCCAGGGTCCTTTCGATATACTTAACGAACTCGACCTGTAAACCTATCTAATTATCCCTGTCCATCGAATATAAAACCCGGATTTATTTTCCCGAACTATACAATTCGTTGATCGACATGATCAAACTCCAAAACAACAGCTTACGGTTACACTTACAATTGAGAGGGGCAACAAACTGATAGCAGTTGGGATTTATAAGGTTGAATGCAATACAGTTGTGGGCGGGGCTAGAGGTGAGAAGGTTGGGAGAACTGGAATTGTTTGGAGTGCTGAATAATTGCCTTTAAATTTCTTTTTTTTTGTGAAAACTCTTATAAAATTTTCAGTCCTAATGTCAGACATTTTACAAATACTTCATTTAAAATTCAAAATGGAGTCTTACCATTTCTGCAGACCAGAAGAAAAACTTTTTGTGTTCAAATGTGAAAAACACTGATAATAATCCCGTTAGATTCTACAACGGCGTACTTTGTTGTTCATCCATGACTTAATTTCACTGTACTCCTTGTCTATGGGCCTAAAACTCATTCGCAATATACCCCCTACATTTCAATTTCGGCCCGTGACCCACACCATTCTCCGTCCCACAAAAAGGACATGCCTTCAGCTTTTGCCGAAAATTTGTTGCAATATAGAAAACTTTCCATGGTTTGAGGCGTTGTGCACTGTCTGACTGAAATGCATGTTTTGACACGTTTTATTTGCCCCAGCCTTCCAGAGAGCGAAGTACAACTCTGTGGGTAGATCTATGTACGTATGCAGGCTAACGTTAGTGGGCCGTCGGGTGTGTGTAGTACAGTGCATACAATTATTACTAGTTTTAAACGAGGTATGCAAATGAGTTGGCTGGGGGTCATGAGCACGCTATATGCTACGTTTGCCGGCCTTTCCTCAGAATAGTATCAAAATACTGTATGTGCAACGCACGTTACAAAACAGAAAATGACCTCGTGCATAAGAACTGTGATCGTTGTTGATTTCGTGAATATTGAGGAATAATTTAAGACACTAGAATTGTTGGGTTGGTTCTTCATCACAAAGCAAAATGAGCCCGTGTTTTGTATGAAATACTAGGATTCGTCTACCAACACTTAAATTGTTTGGGAAAAATAACAATCTAAACAAAATTTCTTTATCTCGTGAGCACCAAAATAACGCCATTTTCTCACGTTGATGGAGAAATTTTGTTTCCGACAAGAATTTGAAGGGTGTCCCAACCTCAACAGCAGGGTTTATGAATGAACCTACGTTGGACTCCGCCTCCGCCTCATACGCGACTTTCCTTATAAGGCCACGATAGCATGGGTGTCGGCAAATGAGCATGCATGATATGACATGATTTAATGATCTAAAAAATAAGCGTTAGTAATACAGTTATGTCTAAATAATGTATGCACATATTTCAATATCAACTACAAAAATATTGTCTCAAATCAATCATATTTTGGGAAGAGAAATTTTTTCTGAGGCAAAATTCACTCCATCAGATTTAAGATCGTACACATTCCTTTGAAGGGGTCTTTTACGTCATGGGCACGATAAAAATCTTCTTTCCACTTACTTCTATCCTGTTACTACCTTGAACACCAAAATGATTCCCACCTTCATATTGCCCGTAATTTTTTATTGCTATTTAAACTATTTGCAAAATTTTTACGCCCAAGGTTTCCTAAATATATGGCAAACACAGAGTAAAATATTTTTCCATATTTTCTGTATCCCCCATTTTACTAGTGGAGTGTGCCTGAGTGACGTCACTACTCCAGTGCACACATCGAACACAAAGCACCCATGCAGCGAACGAACGAACGTTCGTGGGTCTACGGCCACTGCCGTATATTACCGTACATTTGTTATGGTAGTGTACGGGTGAAATCTGGGCCAGGAAATGCATTAGAAAGATTTTTACTGTCATTATCACGAACGGACAGATAGTTGATTTTTTCATAAACGTACCAAGAAAGCAACGGTACAGAAGTTGCAGTGACAAGCCGTGAGTTATTTTTTGGTTCCGATGCACACATTGCACACTGGACAAAAGACACAGAAACTAATCTTAACGGCTCTAAATTGTGATCATGTTTTAAATTCCAGTCTGATTTTTAAAGTCACGATGTAAGGACCAAACGGCACATTGTAGATAAAGTAAAACGTGACGTATTGTTGTCAAACCAACCCGATTAGAGATAAAAGGCCAATGGGTCGAGTCATGACTCTAAAGTATGTGCATACCATGCACTTATTTTGTAATATGTTTCAAGGTGTACGGTCGAGAACCCGGGTACCCGACGGGTAATACGGCTCGGGTACCCAGCTACGAAATTCCTACCCGGTGCAAACAATGGTCAATACTAACGTTTGCTTTAAGTCAAATTCACAAAGAGTCATACCTACAATATATATTTTAAACTTCCCTGGAATTGGGAAACTGATTCAAGTGAGGTTAAGGCCGGGAATGGCTTCCAGATAGAGGAGGCAAGACCACGTGTAATAGTTTCCTTTATAATTTCAACTGGATACGGAACATCGGTAAACACCAGCAAGTGCACTTGGTCAAATCATGTTGATCTGATCGGATGAGACTTTGTGGAAAAGGTAATTACTTAATTTCACCCCCTTCACTAAGAATGGATGAGTCAAAGGTAATAGGAGGAAGCTCATTTCAGACTGAAATTTTTGAAGAATAATCACTTTAATTGGCCGACAAGTTTACGGAGAGTACAGTAACTTTTAATTTGTACTCTCCTAACAAAATTTGATTTGCGCTATTGCAGTTATTTGCAGTTTTTGAGGTGTTTTATTGTCTCAGTATTTGCACCCATATTTCAAAATGTGTATTTCATTGCTACCACAAATTAAATCATAATTTATATAAGCTGTACTTTGTGAAATAGTGTACAAACAGCTCCAAGTATGCAATGAACTATCAGCGGTCCCCCTAGCTCTTTGCTAGAGAGTCGCGAAGACTTTTCCGATCGTTATTTCGTGCTCTGAAAAGCTACCTTCGTGCTTATATCCATGATGAATGAATTCTAATACCGTCGCTGCAATGCGTCGGCATTTGCTTTGTGTTCAATTGGATTAGTGTGTACAGCACGGCCACAAAAGGGCGGCAGAGCAGCGCGCTGGAATTAAGGAATGGCTATTGTTCGAGGTTGTGGAACTGCCAGCAGCGGTGAACAATGGGCGTTGCGACGCCCCTAGATTAAGATGCATTCCAACGGGGTGCATCGAAACGCATAAGAGAATTTCAGTGGCATCCCTTACCAAAAAGGCAAAACCGTAAGTTAATCACAAGTTTTCCAGTCTGTTCTCAGGTAACCCCTGTTCTGTTGATTGGGTAGTGCTCCCATAGTAACAAGATCAAATATTTTCACATACGAATTACTGTAAAATGTTGGAAAATACCTGTTTTCAGCCCCATGAACAGCTGTGACCGTGCTTGATTAAAGCAAACACGATGTTTAAAACCACATAACCCTGCGATTTGAGGTGGCTCGAAATTTGAACACAGACCCATGTTAACCTGAATTCCCACATTATTCAAGCTCGAGGTTACAGGGTGTTACCTCAAGCACATGGTACATGAGACCACAGTATAACTTTTATGGGATGATTTACTTAATAAATCCTTTCTGTGCATCATGCTGTGCAAGCAAACAGGGAGTGTTCAAGGTCATATAAACATTTTAAATTTTAAGGGAAACAAAGCAGGTAATGTGATTGTACAACAAGAAAGTCACAAATTAGTGCACAATGGACTAATTTGTTTTTAGTGAATTAATTTCAACATTTTGTAAAACCCTTCAAAAATGTCCCATAAAGATGGGAGTTAGGCTGTTAGAACTGTTAGAATCCATTTTTTCTGCCATATGTTTTTCATTTTTTTACTTAAGTTACCTTAAGAGGAATTCCAGAGGGAAAATTCATTGACTTTAAATTATGCATAAAAATTTTCTCCTTCAGAATGTGAAAACTGTATCTCAAAAGCATACAGCATTCCAGAGATACTCATTTTCAAATGAATGCATTCTTTCTTGAGATTAAGTTCATTATTGGAAATCTTTGATGCCATCTTGGCACATTAATTTGAAATTGCATTCAATTTATTTATACTGTTGATGTTGTAGCAGAGAATATTAAGCAACATTGTTTGCTCTACCCCGCATATGATGTAGAGTAATGCTAGATCTACAGGAAAAGGTATTCAATCATTCCAACAGTATCATATTTCAAGGCAAAACAGGACATTCAATAAAAAGGAAAAACAACACAAAAATTTTCTGACTTTCCTAATTTGAGATATTTTTACAAGCCATTTCCAGGTTTTGGCAGTTTTACTGATGGTGACCTCAAATAACCTTTGACCTCTACCAAAAACAATATGGTTCTTCCTCCTAACATGACAGATCTGTATACCACATATGAACACTGTCACTGGTACCTAACTTGAGATATCATATTCACAAGTTTTTCAGGTTTTGAGCTCTGGTGACCCAAAATGACCTTTGGCCTTCACCAAAAACAATAGGCTTTTTCTTCACAACTTGACAAATCTACATACTAATCATGAAAATTTTTGGACCTTCCTTACTAGAGATATCATATTTACAAGCACTGTTACATATATACCAACACACACAACATTACAATCCCATTCATTCTTTAGCCTAAAACAAAGAATAAAAAATATTCTGTCTCTAGAGTGAGATATCTAGAGTAAGGAAAATGGTATTGCAACAGAGTGTGGAGGCCTTGGTGTGGAATAGTTTATCTTTCTTACTACTTCCAATTGGAAAGCCACTAGAATATGCCTTTAAGATCACTACCACTAAGTATAGAGATAGTTAAATGGTGTTTAATGTCTCAACTGATAACTCAGCCAGAGTCATTGATCAGTTCCAGGTATGGAAACGGAAGAGGGTAGGGAGGACCATGCCAATTTCATTGAGGAACCAATAAATCTCCTACAGCAGTCGACTGTCTCAAAGCACCACTACAATTGGAGAGAGTGCAGTGCATTCTTCAATCGCCCTTAAAAAAGACAAATTTTAAAATCTTCTTCCATAAAAGCCAAACATTTCAAACTCTGCTCAAAAAGGGTCCTAAATTTATAAATGTTGGTAAATAGCAGCCAGACAAATTGCAGTCAATTTTAAACACCAACAATTTTATGCTCAGAGTTATTCAAGAAAAAAAATAACCTTCACTCAAATTGAGGGCCTCTGCCACATGGGAAAGCTTTGTGCTCACTTTCCTGTTGTGCAAATTTTTGGCCAAGTCTTGATCAATTCTTGACTTAGAATTATTTGTTATGGAATACCAGAAGTCCAGCAGGTGCTGTAGGATACCACTGACAGCACACTTGCGTAAATAAAGATTTCAATATAATTGTCACATGAACCGCAACCAATCTACTTAGAGCCAAAATCTTGACTGTGTGTATTTGGCACAAACAAAAGCACTGAGACACCCTCGCCACATCATTAAGCTCCCAACCTCTCAGACAGGCGAGAAAAATGTTTTTGGAAAAAAAACTGGATAAATTTTTCTTATCTTACCCCTGAAAGCAAGCCAGTTCGTATTTCTGGTCCTTTAGTATCCAGGGCAATTCCGATGCAGGGACAGAATTCAAAACTTTCTTCTGCCTGTCGTACATTTTTTATTGTTCCTGCATGATACTAGAGAGAGAGAGAAATTAGACTTTCATTAAAGAGAAGAACAAAGTTTCTTTCAACATATATTTAAAATAAAACAGCATTTATTCTGCTAACCAGTCTCAGTATATCACAGGTGTGCATCTTGGCATTCCCTATTGCTCCTAACAGACCACATACTGCATCCTTAGGCCTGGACACAAGATGGGACCAAAAGCAGGGCTGGTAGAATCTAGAAGCCTGGCAGGATGGATGACCTGACCAACATGTGAAAGTTTTCACTGTCAACTCTGTTTGTTGGACATTTAGGATATCTAGCACTTACTTGCTTCACAAATACATCAGGTTCTGCTGTGCTTGCATAACCCTTAAGGTGTATGGATGTATTACCAAACCAATGCTTTCCGAACCAGTGACAGATTATTGATCAGGGCTCGAAAAGCTTCACTTCCTGGGAAGGGAGAAAAATTCCCCCAATATCTTAAAAACTGTATATTTCATGTAGAAATGGTGCAAATTTTCTCTCAATTGCCACAGCATCCCCCCAAAAGCAAAATATAGCAAAATTTCCAAAGGGACTCTCAGCATCCCATGTTTTTCCACCCATGTAACTGAATATCTGTGATTAAACCTCCAACTATTCTAAGAATATACCTCTTTTTTCAGTTCTATCATGCGTAAATATTCTAGAAAGCTTTACAGAATTATGATGTGGAATGCTGGAGAGGGTGGGCATTTCTTTTGCTAATCCTTTACATTTTACCCTTATTGCATCTTCTCTGTTGTAAGATTCTAAACTAGCATTCACGCAACAATTTAGCAATTGTAATGCTGTTTTTTTTTGGCATTAGACCTTTGTTTTAGAGCTCTCAATCTTTATTTCCAAAGATGTGGGTATTTGTAAGGAGTCTCAACAACACTCAGTACAATAGCTGTATTTACAATAGTGTTAGTTACAATTAACATATAAATCAAATTCTATTCAGCCATGGAACCCTTAAATTGTCAAGGGGCTCTCACTTGCAAAGTCAATTATCTAGCATGTTTAGTATAGTTGAGATTGTAGGGTAGTTTCATGTTAGTTTTAACATTGCAGAAAAGAAAGGCAGCAGATGTGTCAATAACAGTATCCATTCTGGGTGGATGTATCAGCCTGAAGAAATAAACATGTATGGTAAGAGAGGACAAACATACTGTACCTGTCTGCCCATAAGCTTACAAGGCAGGGTGAGGGTGTGTGTGTGTGGAGGGGGGGGGGATTCAAATGTCATCCTACTTAAGGCAAACATAGTGGACCAATTTGGACAGATGAGAAGCCCCCAAAATTAAATAATGCCCTTTTTCGCAGTGCAAGTTCGTAAACAATTCTAAATAAAGGGAAAAAATTATCCCTGTCCACACACTAGAAATATTAAGCTGGCATGCCTATGTGCCTTTAGCACTGAAAGATTTATGACTGAGGTTTCCATCTTCCTACCTCATGGTCTCCATGAGAAAAGTTCAACCTTGCAACATTCATACCATTCTTGATCATAGTCTTCAGAGTGTCAACACTCCTTGATGCAGGGCCTGGTGATAAAGAGCAAAACAGAGAGGGATTTTTCTTTAATCTGTGCAAAGAAAAATGGTATGGTAGTCTAAAATATATACTTCTAAATTACCAAAATGTTTCTTCAATACTCATTGCAACAATGCATGCTGCAGTGTCTAATTGAGGATTACCACCATCTGGTACCGTAATTCTGCAAGCTGCTTGCTGATGAACATAAATGTGGCCTTATTGCTACTTACTGGTAAGAGTAAGTACAATTCAGTATATTTGTTGTCTATACTTTTGCATGCGGCAGCATTCCACTCTACCACCCCAGGTTTATTACAGTACTGGATGACATTTATCTTGAACTGCTTTAATGAGTATTTCTATGAATACTCTACAGTACCAAGTGGGAAGCATATTTTATATACACGTAAGCTCTCCCTGAACCTTACACAATATAAGTCATACACACTCATTCAGACAAATGCCTTAAACAGTACTGTAACTACATCTGATCAATAAAACAAGTGAGAGGCATAACTTATGAACAAATTCTGTTAGACAAATCATGCACCCCATCTTTAGCTTTGTTTTGAATGGCAGGAAACATCATGCCTGAAAAATATGGTAGCGTGAGTCATGTTCCCATTTGAGTGGGTCAGGTGAATTCAGATTTCTTTGCCTCCAGAATTGATACAGAACCATGTCCAAATTTCAGTAAGCGTGGTAGATCAACAGATGTAAACATGATTCTAGAGCCCAAAAAGGTTGCTAACATTTACAAACTTAGTTTGTCATTTTGTCAAGAGCTATAAGTACTGTATCACACACCATGAGCTATGATTCCACACAACAAGCAAGGGAAAAAATACCAATGCAACCAACTGCAGGGGAGGTGGAGGGGGAGGGTCTTTACCCAAATATTTTTTATACAGAATTGAAGTTGAAAGATACCTACCAATTGTACAAATGATTCCTGTATTGCGTACATTGCCAGGTCTGTCATCAATGTGTAGCTTACTATTGTGGTCCAGAAAAGTGTTGGCAACCACCACCTTGTACTGGGCCACTTGAAAGTAGTGCTCACTCTCACTATCACGATGCTGTCGCTTAGACATTTCTTCTACCGTAATTTTTTCTTCTGAAGTAACCTGACATTGAAAAATCAATTTAAAGAGTGTTATTTCCCAATATATGTTGCTTAAGCCATGGTCAAACCACAATGAATTCGGATCGGATTCCAATCCAATTTTTGTCAGTTTTAGTGAAATCTCCTTCTCTGGCCGGAAAGAATCTAAAATTTTTCAACCTGTGTACATATACCATTTGTGACAGGACTATGAAAATTGCATTTATACTTCTTATTTCTTGATGTTACAATGACACACAGCTTTGATGACACTATGCATATTTAGATAAAAGCTGCCTGTCTGTGTAACACCATCAAAAAAAAAAACCAATACACATTTCATTTTCATAGACCTCTGATGCAAACCAATTGACAAAATTTTTAGCTCTTTCGGAGCAGAGATGGAGAAGATTTAAATTGAAAACTCACAAAACTGGGATCCAACAACTCGTTGTAGTATGGCTGCAGCATTACACTATTAACTGCAGCAGAATGGTGAACTAATCATTATATAAAGGAACAGACGATCTTACTCAATTATCCACCAATTAATTATCCTAATCTTATCTTAAAAAGAATCTAGTTCATTTAGCACCTTTGATACACATCTACACAATGGATGTCATACCAGCACAGACAAATATGAAATATTTAATAACAATTAAACCAATAATCTGTTTTAATAATTGATATTTGCATCAGAGTAGATTAAAATGTTCGTACCAATTATTAATTAGCATCCTGCTTAAGGGAGACACAGGGACAATGCAAATGTATGTAAAAAAATTGTTTCTGTACAGGTTAGGCATACTGTACTGTAGCTGGTCTAAGGATAGCAGCAGATTATTAGAATGTTAAATGATGATATGTATACTAGGACTACATGTGTGACATACTGTAAAATGGAAATACAATTTGAAAAGCATGAAAGACATTATAACTCCTGAAAATATTCCTCACTGTGTTGCCTAAATGCCTAGGTACTCAAAGATGAGGCTGTAGTATAAACTTTAATTTATTTTAAAATATCCTCTGTCTCTAACAATTGGTGATACATTTTGACAAATAAAAACTTCAACCAAGCAAATAGGATGGGATGAGCAGATCTCAGTATCAGACAGGTCCTGCAAAGTGCACACATAATTTGCATCTAAACTACATTTAACCAGGGAGTTTTTACCTGGAGAATGTCTTGCACTTCCAATTTGTCCTACTGTACAGTATCATGTATCAGACGTAGCCTGAAGTTTAGCAAATTTTAAGTTTGAGCAGGTTATTGCACTTAAACATCTACTCAGGTAGAGATGTACAGTAACAGACAATATTTTCTCTTTGGAACTGAAGGGCAAGCAAGGAGAAAAGTTGAAATGTTGCAGACATTAAAATTTAATTTGAATATCTCAGCCTACAGTACTGAGTCTTGTCACAGTATAAAATTACTGGTGGGTGAAAAATTTTTAAGACATACCATCTCCCAACTCTACTTCCACTACTCCTTATTCCCGACGGTGTGCTTTGTCATCAGTGTTTCCTCTAAGACAATACAGTATTCATAGGGTCAATACACTCAATACGAGAAAATATGACTTCCTTGAAATTTTTGTTAAATTGTGGAACATGTGGATACATACTGTAGGGTACAGTGCTGTTCACACTGTAAATTTCGAAACAAAAATCAAACCCTCCTTTTTTCACTTTTTCCAGCAGATATCAGTGCATCAATTTGACAGTTTTGGGGGTCAAATTTGGGTTTATTGCAGCTCAGTGGAAACACTGTTTGTTGTAACACTTAATCTCATGCTGCTCTGCTAGTTAACCTACCTATTCTTAAAATAGGAGTGCAATGGAGGTAAATGTGAATGAAACAAAAAGTGAAGGTCAATGTGATAAGGAGGTGGTTTTATGGTTCCACCCTATCTATAAATATTAATGATCAACATTCCTTCACCTGCAATCTATCTTTACACAGATGTACTTACAGTAATGTCTATTTAACTATAATACCATGAGGTTATTTTGAAGTGTACAGTTACTCTCCTTGACAATTTTCCACAAAGGGTTCTTTCACTTTTTTTCTCATTTGCAATTCCATGACTTTCCATGACCTTAAACAACATGTACCCCATGACTTTTCCATGACCAGGCCTTCCAGACCTATTGTACAGAATTAATTTTTTGTTTGTTTTTTACAGACAAAGAGACAAAATAAGGTCGCTCAAGAAAAGGAATTTTCCAAAACATGAAACTTTTGGCATTCCATGCACTTCCATGACTATAAATGCAAATTGATACTTTAACTGTGACTTTCAAAGCCTGAAAAAGGTAAATATAAAATTTCATGAGCATGGCTTGAAAAAACCAGCAATGTGGGAAGCTCATTGCAGGGAAATTTTGGTATTTGGAAGGAAATTTGACTACTTTTGTATATGTAAATAGGCAAAGTCTTTGGGAAATTTTGATTTGCTTGCTGGGAAATTTTAATTTGCTTGATGGGAAATTGATATGCTTGCAGGGAAATTTACATTTTTTCCAGCCCTGTTTATAAGTTTCCTGGTTTTCCATGTCCAGTGGGAGTCCAGATATGTGATAAATGATGCTCTACAAATACAGTATGGTTGTGCTTCATGATTTAGTTCATGATACATATCAGACTTAAGGACATGTTTAGCTTTGTGCGTAACATGCAAGATGTTCAGGGTAGTACTGTACATAGATTCAACCCACCTCTCCAATATAAATAAGAGAATGTGTAAGTCTAACTCAAGTATAAAGTTCACAACCCTGAAAACCAATTTCTGCCCCCATTCTAGTTAGTAGCACACTAAGAACTCTAGTACCAATCACTTGTTTATTCCACATGCGCATGGTAGTTGCTGAATGTGTACATGATATAGTTGCAAATGGGTGAAAGAAATAAACAAAATATACATATACTGCTGGTTACCTGTGCTTCCATTGTTAGCTTAATGATTTAGCTGTTGAATAATAAAAAAGAAATCTACACATCAAAGCTGCACTTATACATATGTCACCCTAGCCTACAGTAGACCAGAACTAAAACA
Source organism: Holothuria scabra (assembly GCA_037179385.1). NCBI lineage: Eukaryota > Metazoa > Echinodermata > Holothuroidea > Aspidochirotida > Holothuriidae > Holothuria > Holothuria scabra. The sequence goes on along the minus strand of CM074187.1, from coordinate 5,300,905 downwards.
TCACTAATATTGAATACAATTTTGTTTTGTATCAGTAACCTATTCCTGCCTACTGGACCATCTAAAAGGTACAGTAAACAGACCATTTTTTATTCCATTTGGATAACACTTCTTGCTAATGTATATGTACTTACCCTTTTTACTGAAATACTACCACTTGAAGTCTGTTTACTTCAAGACTGCACGTCGAGGAATAACTGATAATCAATTTTACTTTGTTGATTCATGGTTTCAAGACAACTAACTATATTGTTAAAAACACCAAAATCAATCAATCATACCTGGACCCTGAATTTCTTAATATTTAAAGCAAACAGATCATGACAACAGCTACATTTCATGTCCTCAAACCTATTTTTGCTCTGAGTGACTGATGCCTGCCTGCCTGCCTTGTCCAACTACCAAGCCAGCCTCCCCCCACTCTTTTTAAACAATACTGTACTGGCTTGGCACTCCTGCCCACATGGGCACTTTATATACAGTATGTCAATTCATCCACAAGTCATGGAGTTCTGATTCAGGTCGATGATTAATATTCAGTAGCAATTTTATGTATTATTTCACTGAACATATGCACCGTCAAACATACATGCAGGCTTACAAAGAACATGTCAAGGCTGAAAAAGACCCAACTGCATGGTCAAGTGGTTTGAGCATCTAAAGTGTAGCCCAGGGCCAGAGTTCAAGTCCTGGCCAAGTCATACCAAAGACTTTAGAAATAAACCTTCTCTCATTGTGCTTGATGCTAACCATAAGCAACGGAGTGGGGAAACAAAGCAGTGAGCCCAAATTGGAAAAAGGTCGTCAGTTTGACCTAAACCAATTAGTTAGAAAGTGGGTCGTTAAACTCCATGTAACTAGCTAACATCAAACTCATGGCCAATAACAAAATGGTACAAGACCCAGGCTTGTTCAGCTTCTATAGGGATTGGACATACCCAATCACATTTCTTGTGGTGCAGTTGCATTTTTTGGATTAAACAGGTTTTTTTTTTAAATTTACCAAAGGGACAATTTTTCCACCCCATTCCCCCCAAAAACAAAAATATTTAAGCCCAAGTTATGGAAAATCCAACCAACCTACAACTGCGTGTGTCTTTAAGAAATAAAGCTTGCAAGTAGGCTGTATGCATCACGCATCATCGTACACACGTCGAATTTCTGGTTCTTATCAGCGATCGCAAAGCCTATCATTATCAGTTTGCATATCCCCGTAGCCTGAGCACACCTACAGTAGCACTAGTTATTTGTTGTGGAGAGCAGCTGCTGGTGCAAGGTACAGTGAAAGCAACTGTGAATGTTGCAATTTGTATTACAACCAATGAAATATATCAAGGTTTTTACAATCCCATTTCTATGTTAATACCAATGTACATATATTTGCTTTGTCAATTTGGAAAGATCAATATTTTCATTTCTTTTCAAATGATTTTCATAAGGTTAAGTATTGAAAATATTACCAATGGGCTGTTCTTGTGAACATTATTTCATCCAACTTTTACATGGTTAAGTCAATGGGACTTTTCAAATTGAATAAACTATGTAGGTAATTCCCAAAATAGCGTAGTTCGACTGATTCACACATGTATACAACTCCCTGGTACAAGTTAACACGAATGCCAGTGCGTACAGCTACTGTAGTGTAAGCTGGATCAACGTGAGACTGCAAATAAAGATGATGTGTAATTAAAGTGGAGGGTGTGAGGCTTTTGCTTGGAGGGTGTGAGACTATTTCTCAATGATTCGGGCGATACAACTTGATCTTTGCAAAACTTTCAGCCACGCAGACAGTGTACAAGTAGGGTAGAGAAGTACAGGCATACAAGGCTATGTACAGTTTCAAGGCTAGACTTCCTTTATTACTGTCAATTTCCATCAAGGTAACCTTATGCACTTCCAACGCATATAAATAGGTAGGTTTCTTGAAATATCCATAAAGTTCGATGTGCACATGTACCGCAGCTACAGTATATTCTCATTATTTGACAGATGAGTTGTGAGGAGTTGTTTCGAATTGTGTATGTTCCAAAAATAAATCCTAACGGAACTTTTGCATCTGCATTGAAACTATGAACAAGCTAGTACTGTTACTTAAGCAAATAATGGGCTCAGCGTTTTTTGGTCCGCAAAATCGTGCATTTGTCCAACCCCTAAGTTACTGTAACAACGTGTAATAAATTTGCTACGTCAGTGAATTCTTTTCACACCAATACAGTACTTTACTTTGGAAAAATTCGTTTAGTACAGTGGGCAACTAAAATTCAACTGTGCAATTAAGTAGATGGGGAATCAAAATGACTGCAGGTCAGGAGGGTCTACACCAGGCTTCATTAAAGAGCGGCACGCACACCACTAGTCTTGTGGTGTGCAACTGGGTTTGAAGTGGTGCACAAATTTACTGGATGAATATTGAAAAATTTAACTTTTGCATAACTTTTTTGACAAGAATTGTTCTGTCTCAAAAATAGGTACGGTAAATAAATCTAATACTTCCCACAGACTGATGTCACATATACCAACAAGGATACTGTAATGCCCTATTTGTTCTCACAAGAAATTAAAATCACAGTCACTGTTTACATTCATTAGAGTCAGTGCTTTGTCGATTCAACGTTATCTGTATCCACAAAAACTGTAAACTTTGTGAAAAATTTTGGCCAGAAAAATTGGACAAATTTTGCACCATTTTGCATGTTAGCCCCATCTAAATAGGAACCAGAAAGCCAAATGGCTTCGTGATTCCTTGCTGCTGAAATGTAAGGCCTTTTTTCACATTGACATTGCTTTGCAATGTTTTTCAATTAACAGGGCTCCATAATGTGCAGGTTACAGGACCCTACAAGTGACCTTTCTTGAAAGACTGTGCAGGAAAGCTTGTCAGGCTTTGAACATGCTGAAAAATGAACTTTGACCTTTGGGAAAATCAATAGGGATCATCTACTCAATATGACCAATCCACACTCTAAATATGAGCGCAGTCACCTGTACCGTTCTTGAGATATTGGGTTTACGAAGTTTGACCTTTTGACCTCTTGTGACCCCAAATGACCTTTGACCTCCACGGAAATCGATAGGGATCATCTACTCAATGCAACCAACCCACACACTAAATATGAGCATAGTCACATGTACCGTTCTCGAGATATCGTATTTACTAAGTTTTGACCTCTCATAACCCCAAATGACCTTTGACCTCCACCAAAAACAATAGGGATCATCTACTCAATATGACCGACCCACATACCAAATTTGAGCTTAGTTACATGTACTGTTCTGGAGATAACATGTTTATGAGGTTTTGACCTTTTGACCACTCGTGACCCCAAATGACCTTAGATCTCCACCAAAAACAATAGGGATCATCTACTCAATATGGCCAACCCACAAACCAAGTATGACATTAGTCACACTTACTCGTCTTGAGATACCGCGTTTACAAGCAATTTCTAAGCAATTTACCTATTGACCTCTCATGACCCCAAATGAACTTTGACCTCCACGAAAATCAATAGGGATCATCTACTCAATACGACCAACCCACACACCAAATATGAGCATAGTCACATGTACTCTTCTCGAGATATCGTGTTTACTAAGTTTTGACCTTTTGACCTCTCCTGACCCCAAATGACCTTTGACCTCCACCACAAACAACAGGGATTATCTACTCAATATGACCGACCCACATACTAAATATGAGCATAGTTACATGTACTGTTCTGGAGATATCGTGTTTATGAGGTTTTGACCTCTTGTGACCGCAAATGACCTTTGACCTCCACGAAAATCGATAGGGATCATTTACTCAATTTGCTCACTGAATATGAGCATAGTCACATGTACCATTCTTGAGATATCGTGTTTACTAAGTTTTGACCTTTTGACCTCTCCTGACCCCAAATGACCATTGACCTCCACCACAAACAACAGGGATTATCTACTCAATATGACCGACCCACATACTAAATATGAGCATAGTTACATGTACTGTTCTGGAGATATCGTGTTTATGAGGTTTTGACCTCTTGTGACCGCAAATGACCTTTGACCTCCACGAAAATCGATAGGGATCATTTACTCAATTTGCACACTGAATATGAGCATAGTCACATGTACCATTCTTGAGATATCGTGTTTACAAAGTTTTGACCTTTTGACCTCTTGTGACCCCAAATGACCATTGATCTCCACCCAAAACAGAAGGGATCATCTACTCAATATGGCCAACCCACACATGAAATATGAGATAAGTCACACTTACTCTTCTTGAGATACCGTGTTTAAAACACGGTATCTCAAGAAGAGTAAGTGTCGGTGTTTACAAGCAATTTCTGATCAATTTACCTATTGACCTCTCGTGACCCCAAATGACCTTTGACCTCCACGAAAATCGATAGGGATCATCTACTCAATATGACCAACCCACACATCAAATATGAGCATAGTCACATGTACCATTCTCAAGATACTGTGTTTACAAGGTTTTGACCTTTTGACCTCTCCTGACCCCAAATGACCTTTAATCTCCACCAAAAACAATAGGGATCATCTACCTAATATGACCAACCCACACACCAAATATGACGTTAGTCACACTTACCCTTCTTGAGATGACATGTTTACAAGCAAAGCGTCACGTACTGTACTTACACACACATACACACACACACAAATACACATGCACAACATCACCATTGCATAGATTCCTTGGCCTATGGCAAGGAATCAAAAACCCCCTCCCCTTATACCCCTCCCCCAGGACAGCAATCAGTGGCACATTAAATCAGTAACATTTAGCAATGTGGTGTTTCAGAAAATTTAACTGAGGAAGCCTGGTCTAGACAGATTAAACCTGCTACTACTGTATTAAATTTCACAGAATGATACACCTCTGTACCTGTCCTTTCATTACTTGACACTTTATTTACTGTAACAAAATAACTTTAATACTTAGATATTTATTTAAAATATTTAACCTTTTGACTTCACAATCAACTTTATGACACACAGCAGCTGCAGGAATGAGTCTTGTACTGTATGTTGAGTCAAGTGTGTTGCACAGTGGCTTTCAATGATGTACAGTACACATGTGAAGCATTTAGATTTTTATCACATTTTATCAATGTTTTTGGTGATAAGAAGTAATATCTCTTGTACAAGTGCTTATAAAACTGATGGATGGCTGAGGGTATTACTGTAAGTCTACTGTACAATCCTCAACAAAAATGTTAGGAAAAAGCAAGGAAATCAAGCAATGAATGGGTCACCATCTCTCTCACTCCCCCATTCAATGTTGTAGCAGCCCAAGGCATCCTTAAATACAATCATGTGGGGAGTGGGTTGCCGCATATATTTTTGTGAAGGATTGTAAATACTGTATAGTACACAGAAGCACCAGTTTTGTAACTTGTTTTAAATTTAAGATTTCCTCAATCTGCCTTCTAACCTTTTAAATTCTCAAGTTACCATTTATAATTAATCTGCACAGTACTTTGCGTTAAAAAACCAGTTCAGAAAATCTTTTACCATTTTATTCTATAGGTCAAAGGTTACAGCTCTAGGGTATGCACTCTTCTATTAAGTAAATGCTGTTAAAGCTACAGTATAGTACCAACCCATAACACACAGTGCACAAACCTATGCATAGTAGCATGTAACCACAGTACTCTTGGACGGAAATGATGGGACACTTTGGCACAAATGTAGACAAATCTACCAAATACTTTCGCTGGTCTTCCAAATTCCCCTCCCCACTATTTCAATGTTGCCCGGACCAAAATTTAAAGAATTTTAACATTGAAAGGGGGTTTGCAGGATTGTAGTCTCTTCAGGTCTTTATTAGGAAGGCAGCAAATACACTGTAACAACTCAAAGCTGGCTTACTACACTACTAGTTCCCAACATATTGGATGCTGTTATAATGGGAAGAAAGAAACAAACTAAACAGGATCAAAAGTTAGTTTACTAGTTTATTTAGTAAGATGGGGTTTAATGACAAATTAACACGAACATGTTTTATAAAATGTTAGCTAGATAGAAAGGGGAAGGGTGGAAAAAAATTAAACTATTACAAAGAATTAGACAAAATTCCATGCATACTGTATCAAAAGTTACATATGATGCATACTCAACTTGCACATGCTACCATACACTGTGAAAGCATGCAATTGCAATACATTTTTTTGTATACTGTTCATACTCCAGCTAGGCTCGTCTGGCCCATCTACTGTAGTACACTGGTCTCATGAATGTGAAAAAAAGGAGCGATTACCCTCCTTTTCTGAAAAAATTCGACCAGCACTTGGTCATTCACTTGGTCATTCATATTAATACTGTAGAGCATGTGCCAATGTTCAGATTCAATAAGATAGAGCTGGCAGAATTTTCCTTTACTATCAAGGCTATGGTACTTAACGTACATCAGGACCAGGTGCCATAATTTAGCACATCCAATCACCCACTCTTCAATCAATCTACTATTTTGAAGACTGCAGACTGACTTGGATTTGCAGACTAGGTGTTACAAACTGCAGAACACAGTAATAGACTAAATAATGCAAATTCCATTAAGGGACCCTTTCGTCAAGGGATACGTAAATAAAAATCTGATCAAAATCTTAAAATAAGGTAATTTAACCGTCGAGTGTCTTTTCTTGTCCTGACTGGTTTATGAATTACACCTGCTTTTCATCTCAGATGCAATCATCATGAAATGCATTTTGCATTTATGAACAAGCAAACCTTTGATACCATTACATAAAATCTTCACTAGTCCAGACACTTGTTAACCATATACAGTAACATACCTGTGTCTTGGTCACCACATGCACTGCGAACGGAAGTGTTCAAATCCAAATTCAGTAGCTTGTGCCATTTGTGCCAGTTACTCTTGAACTATTTATTGCTTGAAACATTCCCATTGCTCTTGATCATTGATTGACATGCAATCCTGTATATATACCTGGCTGGGCCAGTTGAACATGTGTTTTGTAGAATGAAGCATGAACTCAATCAGATATGCCAGGTACTCTCTCGGAAAACTGGACTTTATAAATTTACAAATATATGAATATCGGAAATATATACTACTCTTGTTTGGAATGTGTCTTCTCCGATTGGTAATTAAAATCAATAGGATGTACTTCTAGACAAAACATTGCAATCGAATTCTCAAAGCTTTGATAGGACAAATTTTGGGACCAGAAAGTAAGGCTTGTTGAAAGTCTTGAACACGCAGTTGTGCCCAACATGCATTTAAAATTTTGATTGAACATATTAAATCCATCATTTTCGAATCTCAAGGTTTTTCATATTCTCACTGTCATCCCTCAATATGAATTGAAGGATTTTGGTGCTCTATTAACTTCTTGAAATGTATGTTTGGGATCACTGAGAATAAATTAGGATATCAAAACAGTGTAAAGAGACTGTCTAAAACAACAAAAAAAAATCCATATGCAGCTCAGCGCATGCGGGGTATAGTGTAAATATTGTTACATTTAAATGATGAGACAATCGTAAAGGAGCGATTCTCTATCACATCCGAATGTCGCGAAATTTTTTCTCCATTTCGACAAAGGTACTACTTGCGATCTGTATCAACAGAGCTGCAGAAGCCGAGTCTGGACAAGTCTGGACAAGAAAAGACACTCGCCAGTGAAATTAATGTTATTTTAAGGTTTTGATCAGATTTTATGTAAGTATCTCTTGACATAAGGGTCCCTTGATGGAATTTGCTTTATTTAATCTATTACTGCGTTCTGCAGTTTGTAACATCTAGTCTGCAAAATCCCAGTCAGTCTGCAGTCTGCAAAATAGTAGATCCACTCTTCAATGGCATGTACACATTGTGTACTAAACTGTAATTTATGTGAGTCACATATGGAGCACATAATGTACCCATGTGTCATGCAGACAAGTGTATAGTAATTCATTGTTTTGTCAAAGAGTCTGAAGTATTGTGTAACCTCAGAGTGATTTAAAACAAGGTACCATCCTACAGTATAGACAAATTTGTCATGAGGTTTATAGGATGAAACAGAGATGCCAATAACTTTGGAGATACAATGCACTATACAATACATATACCAGCACTCACTCCATTAAATTATATTGAGCTTTTATGACATCAAATTTGGTCCCCCAAAACTGAGTGTACTTTACATTGATAACTTGAAAGGTACTGTACAATATACAAGTACTACAGTTTGTGGCTTTCATAACATGTCAGTGCTTCAAGTTCAAAGTAAGTACTCATTCTCATAGTATTTATTAACCCATGTTCTTGATGGAGAAAAATCATTTGACCAGGCAGGGCAAATAAAAAACTGAAAATTTTGAGCCCTGTTCAGGTCTCCAATTTGATACAAAATCCTCTTTTGCCTTGTAGCTATTTAAAAGTGCAGTTAATTTTTTTGGTTTTTGGAAAAAGTTTGAATAGTGTTTTCTTAAGCTTGGTATTAATAAAGTTTCCCCCATACAGTTTACAATGAGTGAAATAGTCTGGCAGAGTGGATAGAAAACTCTCCATCTGTGCAATGTATTAAAGGAAGTGCTACATGTCAGCAAATTCACGTGTTTGGTCTAACGAGCATCTGCCTAGAGCTCACTTGGAAAGCCCGGGTTTGCTTCCCATGTCGAGTCATAACAAAGTCCCTAAAAAAGGAACCTATTGCCGCTGTGTGTGATGCTCTGCATAAGCAATGGTGTAAGGAAAACAAGCCAGTGAGTAGGGGTGCACCGGATATCAGGTCCGGCCGGATTATCCGGCCGGATAGTGAAAAAATATCCGGTTCCGGTTCCGGCCAGATTTTTTAAATACGGCCGGATTTTTCTGTTCACTTGGGTAGCATTATGTACATAATCTGAGTTAAAACAAACATGAACACTGCAGTAACTGTCACAGAATTAATTTAAAGTTCATAAATGATAGCTTATCAGTGCATGTTACTGTATGTAACATTTGAACACCAAAGAACCAAACAGGCAGCAAAGTTAAACCAGAATGCCAAAATGTACTGAGGTTTCGATGATGCACAAATGTTCTGTTTCAAAGAGTGCCATCATGCACCATTATCTTCTCATTCAAATGTTATACTAGCATGTTCAAAATATAATTTTGTCATTCCAGATGACCTTTTGACCTTCATAAAAGCCATATAGCTAGACATACAAACAATAACACACAGACAAATGGACAAACAGCTATCTTGAAAGATCATATTTAAAAGGGTTTCCAGACTTTGACCCCTGGAGACCCCAGATGACCTTCCATATCTGCCAAAAACAATGGGGGACCATCCTCTGACCATAATGCATCCACATACCCAAATATGAAATCTATCCCAGCTTCCTTTCTTGAGATGTCGTGTTAACAAGGTTTTCAGACTTTGCCCCCTAGTGACCCCAGATGACCTTTGTCTTCCTCTAAAAACAATAGGGACCATCTTCTGACTATAACCCATTTACATACCAAATATGAAATCTATCCAAGTTTTCTACCTTGATATATCTTGTTAACAAGGTTTTCAGACTTTGACCCCTAGTGACCCCAAATGACTTTTACCTCCACCAAAAACAATGCTTCTTCCTCTAAATATTGTTCATCCATGTACCAAGTTTGAAAATTGTCAGACATTCCTAACTTGAGATATCGTGTTAACGAGCAAAGTGTCACAAACATACACACACACATACATACACACGCCATCATGAATGCATAGGTTTCTCTTATCATCGCAACCAAAAAGTAACTGATCTACATGTACATGTAACAAATATGATTTTAAATTCCTCCAACTGTGTGAAATAAACTGAATGGATGAAAAGACCTTTCATGCAATTTAAATAAGTCTACTGCAGTGCACAGTAGTAACTTACTGTACAAAATGGATAATCCATATTACAGTTGTACCTGAGTCACATCATTCAAGACAGTGTTTCAGTTAAATTGCATTGGGTTGTCTACAAACACACACTTAAACACTTCACTTTACTTTTTAACACATACTTGCCCATTAAAGGGCCAAACCTCTCACCCCAAACTACAATTTAGGTACGGGGGTACTGAAATTCTCAATCAGCTCAGCTCTTTGATTGACAGCTAATTCAACATGGCAGAGTACCAAAGCATATATTACACAGCATGAATGGTACTGAGAATGCTTTATGTATAAATTGAGTTTTTCTATACTCACCTTGAAGCAATAAACTGAGATTGTATCTGGATGAGGATGAATTTCAGACAATTGTGGGAGGGGCTTAAGTAAGAAGGTTAGGAGAATTGTTACTGTTTGGGGTGAGAGAATTGGGCCTTTAAAGTTATGTAGTACAAGCAGGAAATGTGTTTCATCTTAAATTTCAGAAGACATTTACTCATTACAAATGAAAGTTGCCTATGGGGTCACTATCAATGTTTTCTGTCCCTAATAATTAATCAAACACACTTTACGTATTATGTTTGATAACATCATATTGTGTATACTTAAGTGTCAGAACATCATATTGTGTATACTTAAATGTCAGAATGTGTGATACATCTCTGCCAAAAAAAAAATTATTGGTGACAAATGTGCTTCAGTTTTTAGATATCAATGCATGTTTAAATACTAGAAATGGTGTATAAAACAATGGTGCTGTGCATAGTTAAAAACCTGAACCCTAGAGTCTTTCCACAGTACCTATGAGCAGTCCATTTAGTAATCAGTACCCAAGGACTCTCTTTGCCAAGTATTACTGGTCTACATAATTTGTACAATTTTTTTGACAAGTGGTGATGTACTGTAGTTCAAAAAGAACATTGAACTCACATGCAATACAACTTTCAAGATTTCCTCAAGAGAGTTTTCTCTACAAATACTGTACTCACTTAGGGAGGGAAAATACAGTACAAAGAGCTCTTACTTGCCCCCTTTGCTACAGTTTTGCTGTACTTCTGCAGGAACACAGCGTTTCATGCTTTTTTTCTATTATACTGCAATTTTTGGTTAAAAAATTAGGTAAATACACTTGTACAACACTTGAAGACAAATTTAGACATTTCCCATTAGTCCTTCACAAACATTATGTTACAAAGCAGTAAACTCCTATCCCAGAGTTTCTCTGCTTTTCTGAATTTCACTTTATTCATCTGCATTTTAAAAATCCGGTTCCGGCCGGAAAAAATCCGGCCGGATTTCAAGTTGGTTTCGGCAAAATCCGGTTCCGGCCGGATCCAAAATTTTGGATCCGGTACATCCCTACCAGTGAGCCACAACTGGAAACGAGCCCAATGGGCACTGTGGTTCCTTACTGGATATTATAAGAACTAGTGTACAGCCAGTCTTCGAAATAGAGCAAAGCCAAAGCTCATACTCAATGTTTGTAACATCTTCGCAAGGGGTATTTTAGTACTTATATTACATGATATCAATGATTAAATTTTTGTGGCCTTACTTACATTCAACTTGTATAATGCTTGGTGATCCTTCAAAAATATTTCCTCATTTCCATATGTATTTATGCTTGTAATCAAACTTGATATTATCACCAATAAACAATACAAAAACACCCCTTATACTTCTCTCATAAGTTATTCTTACCTGCTCTCAAATAAAACTTGCTATTACTTTAAAACAATCTACCATTTGTCCTGTTTGCTACCTCTTCACAGAAAACAGGGTTTATTCAGCAATTAAACAGAAAGCAAGTGATTAATAAGGTGTGATAATAGAATGAGGATTAGGTTACCCCACAGAGCACAGCAGTATTAAAGAGACATACTGTATAATCCATGCATTGCTTCCACTAGCAGAGAGACTAGTTTAATGCAGTGTGACCTGTGCTCATTGAAATCTACACATTTCAGTTATTGCCCTCTTACAACTTTGGATGATCCAAATTCTGTGTACAACCCGAAGTAATCATTACTGAACGAATATAAAGGCCAAATTTCTAAGGTGTTTGGGTGTGGAAGCATGCAAAACCAGGTGAGATAAAAACCTATTTTTATCTAGCTTACAATATTTTCTAAATGACATTTCCAGTGGTTGACCTCCAGTGACCTTTGACCTTAACCAAACACAGATTGATTTGAAATCTGTCCTTTTTAGCTTAAAATACTGTGTTAAAACGTTTTTCAGTGTTTGACCCCTGGTGACCCCAGATGACCCTTTGACCTTCACCAAACATAACAGATTTCATCCTCACACAATAACGCACCCACACACCAAGTATGACATCTATCCAAGTTTCCTAACTTGAAATATAATGTTGAGGTTTTTAGTTTTTGACCTCTGGTGACCCCAAATGACCTTTGACCTCCACCAAAAACGATAGGGCACACCTTCAAACTATGGCACTTCTATATACCGAGTTTCAATTGAATCCAACTTTCCCTTGTTGAGTTACAGTGTACCCAAGCTAGCATCACAGACACACACACACACACACACACACACACTCACACATGCACTATCTAACTAACTACATGTATGTCAACAAATAGCCCTGATTTCACTTTTCAGAGAGCTTCAACCCATGGACTTCCTATCTACAACATCTAGAACATGTAACACGCACATTCTATCTGTACATTTTTGCCACCTATGTTGACATGGGTGGGGGAGACAGCCATCTTCATAGACCTATAGATGAATCCGCATAGTTTGTGATGGTCTGATTTTAGTCGGCCATTACTGGGGTCCATCACCTTTAATCTTTAAATTTCCTTCCTTACCTGTTCCATGGATGGTTGTACACTGAAGTGTATCTTGATTTTCTCAACTTCACTGAATATGAGGATTTGAAACTCAGGTAGACAATAAATGAAGACAATGAAAGGCTGATGGACCTCACTAATGGCTGTCTACAGTCACTAGAGAAGTTCTTAGAGCAACTAGGAAGAAACGTAAATGTTGGCATCGCTATAGGGCCAGTAAAAGCCCAGGTAACTTAGCAGCTTACAAGAAGTACTGTAGGAACTTTAAGTTAAAAATTTGGTAAATGGAACTAAAACTAGGTTTGAAAAGCTGTTGGCCAAGGGGATTAAGATAAACCCCAAACATTTCATGCCTATAAGCAGAAACCTAAGGAGGGTGTGTGGCCTCTCAAAGGTGATGATAATACTTTGGTTAGTGACCATTAGGATATGGCTTACTTGTTAAATGACTATTTTGTATCTGTTTTTACTGAGGAATCATCTTTTGGGGGACTTGTAAGGGTTCTAATGTCTCTTCTTCAATTAGTTATGTCACTTTTTAGGAGGAACAGGTTTCTAAAAAGTGAAACGAGTTTCAAGGCTAGTAAGGCCCCTAAGCCAGATGGGGTCCACCCAGCCATTTGACATGAATGCTCTGAGATTTTGTCAGTTCCTCTTTCCATCATTTTTCAGAAGTGTCTGGATTCGAGTTTTGTTCCTTCTGACTGGCGGGAAGCAAATGTTACTCCAATTTTTAAGGAGGGGGATCGTAGTATGCCTTGCAATTACAGGCCTGTCAGTTTAACTAGTGTTGTATGCAAAGTTATGGAATCTTTAATTAAGGACAGTTTACTTAAGTATCTTTTAGATAATGAGTTACTTAATATGTCACCGTATGGTTTCCTGCCAAGCAGATCTTGTGTTACTAACTTACTGAGCTTTCTTGAAGATGTCCCTTCATCTCTTAATTCTGGGTATGGCATTGCTGTCATTTTCCTTGACTTTTCAAAGGCTTTTGATAAAGTTCCATTAGGTAGGCTAATGGTAAAACTGCATAGGTTAGGGGTTCAAGGCAATTGTGCTGATTGGATAAATTTGTGGCTTCACGGTAGATCTCAGAGAGTTGCTGTCAATGGTAACTTCTCCTCTTGGAAAGAAGTCACAAGTGGAGTACCACAGGGTTTTGTCCTTGGCCCACTTCTTTTCTTAATTTTCATCAGTGATATTGATAGTTTTCTTATATCTCGGATAAGTAAGTTTGCAGATGATACTAAGCTTTTAGGAAGATTGGCATTTTGGATGATGCCTTACTGCTGCAGAAAGATCTGGATAGGTTATTTTCTTGGTCTCAGACCTGGCAAATGTCTTTTAATGCAGATAAGTGTAAGGTCCTTCATTTTGGTCCTTAAAGTTTCAGCTATGATTATAACATGAATGGTAGTGTTTTAAGTAATGTCATTTTCAAGAAATATCTGGGTGTTGTAATTACTAGGGAATTAAAGTCATTGAGGCAGTGTGCAGACACTGCTGCAAAGGCTAATAGAGTGCTTGGATTGATCAAGAGGAATTTCATCAATTTTAGTAAGGATATTGTACTTAATTTGTATAAGCAGTTGGTAAGACCCCATCTTGACCATGCAGCTCAGGCTTGGAGTCCCTTCTATGAAAAAGACAAGTTTCTTTTAGAGCAAGTTCAGAGAAGAGCCACTCGCCTTATACCTGAGGTGAGAAATTTACCTTATCATGCTAGGCTTAAGCATCTTGGGCTTACCACTTTGGAGCTGACAAGGATTAGAGGGGACATGCTCCAGGTTTACAAGTTTCTTTGTGAAAGGAATCCCCTTCTGACTTGTAGTTATTTAAGGGTTCAAAGTAATTCTTGGGTGAGTTGGCATTGTAAAAGCTGGAAAAGCCTTTTTCAAGGCTTGACATTAGGAAGTATAGTTTCTCCCATAGAGTTGTCAACGAGTGGAATTGTCTGCCAGACTGGGTAGTTAACTCCCCGTCAGTTCACTGCTTTAAGGTTAATTGACAAGTTTTTCCATGACTGTAGTAGAATCTGATTGTGTGGCTGTTGTCAAGCTTAGGTGGTTTGAGTTTTGACTAGGGCTTGGACTTCAGGGCATCTTATGGGGCCTTGGCCCGCCTTTGCCCTTCAACCTGTTATGTTATGTTCAACCTCAGGCTAATATGTAATGTTACATTACGTTACCTTACTGTACGTTACGTTACTAAAAGCAAGCCCTAATCAAATTCGTCTATTCTCACACGTACCGTAGTGACAATTTAATGTACAGTATTCTCTGTCCATGTATAAAGGATGCCAGTGGGTTGAAACTCTCTGAAAAGAAGTAGAAGGAAAAAGCTGGGGGGGGGGAGAAAATCGGTAGGCCTACCAAGTGCCTGTGGTCAAACTTGTTCACCTAGTTTACAGATTATAGGGCTGTCAACAATTAGCAATTAAATGCTGACTAATCACCAGCCAAGTAGCTGTTTAGTAAAATATTACATGCAATTAATTGCATCTCATGCCCCTGGGTCACTGTCTTGCATTAAGTAGGCAATGTAACATCATTCTTCTTGACATGTTCACAATGTCTACAGTATGAACAAGAAGCTCAAAAATTGAGCAGAGGTACTGAATGATATGCACCTATGCTCCACACAACTCTGCTAGTTTACATGTGATTGGGTATGGAGTCACGGAGGACGTTTAATCCATGTACCCCAAATACGGAAACTGTTGTGACAAGCTTTACTGCAACACCATCAATACATTTATAATGAACAAAACTTGCAATGAAATTTGAAAGCACTAATCGTACGCATACACCATTGTGTCTTGTAAGTATCTTGTGTGTCACTGTGCACTTCGCCTTAATACAGTAGTTCAATTCCAATTGTGAGTCATGAATTGGAAAGAGTGTAAAAAATTTCTAATCACTGCTTATCAAGACCAACAACAAACATAGCAGCAGCTGTACACAGTAACAGTCAGCTGAAAATCATTATGCAGTTGCTTCATGCTGTACATCAAACGAATTTCTGTTATGAAAAATCACCCTCACTGATTGGCTACTTGCTTTTAAGAATGAAGCAGCTTTTTTAAAAATTAGGGGATTCCCAGTTTCAAATGTGAGGAAGGGTGTCATGTTATTGCCAACAGAAGTACACCCAGGTTCTAAGCACTCTTCTAACCATACGTGCCAGCTGAAGGCAATGTGTATATTATACTGTGCATATTGCAGCGGGTCCCAGTTATGTGCTGCGTACATACTTCCACAACACAGGCAGTAACTTACACAACCAATCAACAACAAGTGAAAACTACGATGTCTAGATTTGATCGTAGCCTATTGATAGCTCTAATGTTATGTCTGTTACTGTTAACTAGGCCCTAACCTTAGGCCTAGTTTTAGTTGTGGCTTCAAGCCACACCGTTTGCGGAGGGGGAGGGTGAGGCAATCAAAAATGAAACGGGTACATCTGGCAAGTGTCAAAATAAAAGGTTTCGGAGTGGGTCTGGCAGATGTCTGCAAAGGGGTTGTAACAGCTACTTTCACCATGGACACCAGGGCTGGAAAAAATGTTAATTTCCCTGCAAGCAAATCAAATTTCCCAGCCAGCAAATCAAAATTTCCCAAAGACTGCACACGTTTACATACAAAAGTAGTCAAATTTCCCTCCAAACACCAAAATTTCCCTGCAATGACATTCCCAAATTGCTGGTTTTTTTCCAGCCATGATGGATACTATACTGTGGCCTATCCTATACTTCATGAACGATTGCTGCTTTGCAATACTGAATGTTAAAAAACTTCTAGCTACAGTACTACTGACCAGTGTAACGATCCAAATCAAACAGCACTTTCTATCTGAATCTATCTTCAATGGAAACAATATTATAAAAATTTCATTTCACAAAATGTTTTTTTCTTGAGATAATGGGGGAAAAAAGTAAAAATGGTGTCTGCTTCGAGGCGGACATGTGCATTGTACAAACGCTCACACAGTATAAATGGTGAGCACACCACCTGTGAAGTAGGCCTACTAGGCCACAGGTCTTCCTAGAGTTATATAGTATATATATATATAATCAAAACCCAAGTATGAAAAGTTTCCCGAAAGAAGGGAGAAATATTTCTTTAGATGTGAGCAGTCCAAAATAACCTTCAGTAGCCTAATTGCAAAGTTTTTCTTTGGGTCTAATTTCAGGCCGTGAAAATAACATGTGAGACTCAGTAATAACCTATACACTACTGCGACCCGGTTAGAGTGACGCGATGAAATGATTCAACCAATTTAGTCACGCATGTGTTGTCACTGCGATAAAGAATAGAAAGGTCGACCGGATAAGTTACCTTTTAGGAGGTGCAGGTGTCTTCTACTTAAATCATAGGGAGTAAAGAGTGTATCTTGGCTAAAAAGTTCCTAACAATTTGTACCAAAGGTATTTTTGAAGTTTGCAAATGGGAGACAAATCTTTAAAAATGATTTAAAACAATATTTTGTGGAAGTATTGATGTAAAAATCAAAATAAATATTAGCCCTCCATGCAAGAAACTCGGTAATATTTTACTTTGCTCTCTGTTGATGTAAGGTCACAACCAGTAACTGACCCGAATGCATGTATTGTGAATGCTATTACGTAACTGCGGTCGAAAATCCAGTCGGACGTGTGACCTTTCAGACAGTACAAAGCCTTTCACTTAAATAATAGGGGGTAAAGCTGTATCTTGAACTAAAAAAACCTCACAATTCTTAGCGAAAGCATCGAAGTACCTTTTACCATGCATAACAAGTAGTAAAACTATAATTCTAAGCAAAAATGTTGACAAAGTAGTGATGTATAAAGGTCAGTCACTTTGTGAAAACATTAAAATATTTGTTTATGCCCTGCTATCAAGTAATGTACAACCACTTCTTCAAGATTGCTACATTTTACAGAAGGTACAAATATTTCCGACGGCCTCATGTGGACATATTTTCTAGACGAAATTTGATGTTTATGCAATTATGCAATCAGAAATTACAAATATACCCGACGAAAGTCACAGTATTTTTTCAAAAAGAAACAAACAGGCAAACATTGCAATATATATTTGGTAATATTAAGTGTCCAGCAATATCATTCACACAGATGTCTCTCTTAAAAATGATCTACCCTAGCAAAAACAACCTCAATCATCCAAAATGAAGACAGTCTTTGGCTTGGTACTATTCTACTGAAAACAAAACAAAACAAAGAAATAATTCTCAATCGTTGAGTTTACAAACCATAGCTTCAGCCAACACTAAAATGCACGATCCTACAAACGTTTTGCAAAAGTGTAGTGTGCATGAGTCCAAAGGATTTTCCTTTCGGGAAACCGAAAAGGTAAGACACACCGTCTAACACCAACACAGTGCTTCGCACAAAACTGTTCATGATTTCTCACCTCATACTACATTTACCCCTTCAGATCTCTTGAGAACCTTCCCATCATCTTCTGAAGAAACACAGCAAACTGTACGAATCCAGTTCTCCCATCGTTGAGCCAGTGTATGTAAATGCTGAGAACGCCTATTGTATGCATGCTGTACGTGAAGACCGCACGTATGCCGCATGCATGTTTTTTTTTCGTAGCACAGCAGGGGGAATCCTACGGTACAGTACATACCTGTACTGTTGCAGCATGTACTTGCGGCAGGGCACACATGTTTTGGTATTCTTGGTTTTATCTGATCCTGTATTTTCCATTTCTTGTTCAGGTTCCCCGTGGAGAAAAAAATTACAGTCTGGTCATTGACAGATTTGAAAGCAGTTCGAACTATCCAATGGGAAAACCGGATTCGTACAGGGCAATTCCCATTATGTAATGTGACGTAATGAATTGGAGAAGAGTGATCTAGCCCGTCATTAGCATTGAATCAGAGGAGAAGATTTTTTGCATTTGATGCGAGGTTTTTTGTTTAAGACAACTTAAAGTTTGTTGTGTTTCTTCAGGAGAAGATGATGGGAAGGTGCTCAAGAAATCTGATGGGGTAGTGTTATATATATTATATAGTATATACAGTATATAAAAAGGAAAAGGTAAGACACACCGCCTAACACCAACACAGTGCTTCGCACAAAACTGTTCATGATTTCTCACCTCATACTACATTTACCCCTTCAGATCTCTCGAGAACCTTCCATCATCTTCTCCTGAAGAAACACAACAAACTTTAAGTTGTCTTAAACAAAAAACCTCTGCATTTCTCAGAAGAACTAGAACGAAAGTGCCCCTGAGGAAGAAAATTGCTGAAAAATCTTTAAGTCCAGCAAGTAAAAGCCTATAACATCAATCAGTACTTACCTACGAACTGGAGAGACACCGTTGTAAACTTTTTTCAGGTAAACAGTTGGTTATTGTGATAAACTGGACCGCTAAAGCTTGGAAATTTGGTCGAAGCCAGAAGAGATTCCTACCTTTCCGTGTTTTATATATGTATAGTGTTGGCCAGCCTATACTAGTACCGAGCGCCTGTGGCCTAACTTAGTTCTCTAATCACAAACTGACAGCCCATACTGATTACTACGCTAGTATAGTAATATCATAAGAAGGCTTGGCTTGAACCAAGAAGTTGGAAACTGTCGTTAACTCCACCTAACTGATATGCCCTCCCTAGTCCCTAGTGGTAGTGACAAGATCACCTTAGCCCAGTAATAAAGCTATAGGCCCTAGCCTCAGGCCTAGTTAGGCTTAACAAACATTAAGTTAGGCCTAACGTTAGGCAAGTTGCACTATTACCTGGGAACTGCCACTCTTACGAGTGGCAGCTCCCCGCAATAACTAACGTAGCTAGCTACGTTAGCCTATGCCTACATCAGTCACAAATGATAAGCCACATGTCCCTACAACGCTAACAACAATACTACTCGTCAAACGTTACTTACGACTTTTTAGGACTAAGTGTCAATGTTTTGCTAAAAAGCCTGAGTGTGCTGACAGACCCAGATGCTCCTACGGATCGCGAAGTGAACAGTCGGATGTTCCGCACGTCGGCCACACTATTATGGGTGACTCGACTCTCTGCATCTGGTACTCAATTATCATACACTAGTAAAATCAGCTTTGTGCATTTCAGACTGAGCACTTCTTCAGAGCGTGGACATGCCGTGCATATTTTTTTAATAATAACAACATGGCGTTGGCTTAACTATGCAACGCACGCGGCGCAGGCGAGCGAGCGTCTTAAATCAAATTAGCCTATGTGTGCTGTGTGCAATCAACATTTGGGTAACAGCCATCCATCGGTTTTGTGTCTTGTACGAAGTTCCACATGTATTACAGCACAAGCTCCATGCGGAGTTAATAAAGTACCTTTTGTGCAGACCTGGATATCAGGGAAAGTCCCAGACCTAAATAGGTACCTTGTATCCCTTGCTTAGATGCCATGGAGTAGGTTCAGTATTTGTTTTGAAAAATTTCAAAACGAATTAATGGAGAAACTCGTAAGAGTAGCGGCACGATATTTGACCAGGGAAAAAGTAAACTACATTAAACTTTTTTTTTAAAGAAGAATGAACATCCGATTTTTGGTTGTTTTTAAAATAAAAGTATATAATGAGGTACCCGGCAGAGCGCCTCTCTGGCTGTAGCCCTCTTTACGCTGCCGCCCCTCAGATGATTTTTTTGTAGCGATGAGCTGGACGAAACAAATCGTCCGCCCCTCGGGCTCATAAAGGTCGTTCGTCCCTCGGGCTAATAATGGGTACGGTAATTATCGAAGTGTTGTGGTGGTTGTGGCTTTTACTAGTGTCTATCATATGTATATATGTATAAAGTTTGTTGAACTATGTACATATAAATTGAATTGAAATTGTTTGACTGAGGAAAAAACCCGTTGTACCATTACTGTAAGAAAGTTCTTCTCGTATGGGGTTTTCAGTAGTGGATCCTGCAATTTTTCAAAGAGTCTAAAACTGATGCCAGGCACATGAAACGATCCCTCTGGTGTACTGACACCATACCAAATACCCCCAATATTTGGAACGCGAAGAAAAGATATGCGTACCGATTTGCGTTTTTGTTGTAATAAGTCGCCCAGTCAATATAATTTGCGATTGCCCGAGTGTATGCCTATATCCAATTGTGGTGTGAAAATATTTGATGATGATACCAAGCTCTATAGGAGAATCACATCAATTCAAGACTGCGAAATCCTTCAACAAAACATAAATTGTTTGTACAACTGATCCGTAACTGAAACTGGCAACTACGTTTTAACCCAGATAAGTGTCAAGTAAATTATCTGGGCGTAAACTCAGGAAAAGGACTAATGCGTTATTATTGACAAGGACTTATATTTTAAGGAGCATGTTTCAACGGTGGTCAATAAAGCTAACAGTATTTTGAGAGTAATTAGGAAGAACTTTAGACTTTTGATTCAGGAACCCTGTTATTACTCTATAAAGCAATGGTGAGACTTGTTCTTGAGTATGACCATCCAGCTTGGACGACTTTTTAAAAGTCGTCCAAGCTGAAGGCTTATACAGTTTATTTTTTCAAAGGGAAACTGATTTAATTGAAGCGGTTCAGCGAAGGGCAACCAATTTGATTCCTGGAATTGGTACCGGTAACTTATCTTATAGTGAAAGCATGGAAGTGAAAGGTTATCTCAACTTAAGCTTTGCACACTGGCACAAGGGCGTTTAGGAGGGATATGATTTTTGTTTATAACTACCTCAAAGGTGTATAGGTATACCGTCAGCCCCATCGGACACCGCTGGACTATCTATGGCAGGCTTGAGATACCATGTATGTGATTCTCACAATCACTGGTTATCACATGGCGTCACGTCACGAGTCTCTACAAACATAAACCTTCGCCGAGGCCCAGCCCTCTCACCCCAAAGAGTATCAATTCTCCTAACCTTCTTACTTAAGCCCTTCCCATAATTTTCTGAAATTCATGGTCATCTAGATACAATCTCAGTTTATTGCTTCAAGATGAGTAAAAAAAGACTCAATTTATATAATCAAAACACTCTCAGTACCTTTCATGCTGTGTAATATAAGCTTTGGTACTCTGCATTGTTTGAATTAGCTGTCAATCAAAGAGCTGAGCCAATTGAAAAATTTGGTACCCCCATACCAAAATTGTAGTTTGGGGTGAGAGGT
The DNA here is from genome assembly GCA_037179385.1 of Holothuria scabra. NCBI lineage: Eukaryota > Metazoa > Echinodermata > Holothuroidea > Aspidochirotida > Holothuriidae > Holothuria > Holothuria scabra. The sequence goes on along the minus strand of CM074187.1, from coordinate 5,279,083 downwards.
GAGGCCCTTTAAGTGAACACGTTTCATCAACATCTGACACAGATCGCCACCCTTTGGCGCCCATTGTCCCCCATAGGCCCGATGTAGACGTTTTCAATTTCGTTGACTGGTTTGGAGCTTCAATAAGTAAGATAAGATACGACATTCCCGATAATGAACAATCGCCCGTCGAATTTTTTGGTTTTGTTTTTATTTTAGTTGATAAATTCTTCAATAGAAACCTAAACTTTCCAAAATATTTTCATTAGAAGCTAAACTTTTTTATTACTTTTCACAAAAAAAGAATTGATCTTCTACTCTATGGTCTTGCTCTCGTAATCCGTTTTTCGAAACCATTACATTTATCGATGACTACTGACCCGCCGTCGCGGATCAATCTTCAGCTATGTCTTCATGTAAATTGAACCATAAAATGTCAGGTATTCGAAAATAAGTAAGTTAGTGTTGCGAGTATGGCAGCTACACCTGTAACACTTATTCACTAATTTCGGTTTGGACCTACATCAATCTATTCATTATAAACATCAGTAGTTACCATTAAAAGTTTCAACATAAAACACTGGTGGTACTCTGTATATGTTTGAGGGCCATACGTGGGACGTTCTAGTAGTTCCAGTAACATCTATAACGTGCATGATGAAAGAAGCTGATTTACTCAGGGCTGCTATTTAGTTAATAAATTGTGCTTTTCGTTGTCGGTCTGCCGCCAAAGTCCCAACAGGGAGCTGTGCTAATGTCTCCCTGGTCCAAGGAATGCCAGTGTTTACCCTTGCCTTAATCTTTTTGGTTACGTTTCGATCCTCAGAATATACTGGAAAACATCGTCATGTCAGCACTAAAGCTGCATCGTCGACGTCGTTATCGTCTTCATATACTTGTCCTTAAAATTTTTGGAGACATTCTTTCTTTTGCAACAGGGAAACTGCCCCATACACTCACTAGCGTAACACTATACGGTACCGAAGGAGGGAAATTACCATCAAGTGCATAGGCTTGCGGGAGTGTACTATTTGGGGGGTCTGAGATTCTCTGGCTGCTAGAAATTTTAAACCTTGCCGAAAGACTAAGTATCTAAACCTAAGTCTGAGAACAATGTAACTAGTTACGTAATAGCTCCATGGTAGAGAGTGGCGTTGCCAAGGAGGTCTATGGGGTTGTCCCCAAAGTGTCTTCCCCAATGTGCCCCCAAATGAGATTTCAGGCGACAAAAATAAATGGGCTGATTTCTCCTCCCGGTGAAGATTTCGCAATTAGAGAAGTTAAAACCCCAAACAAAGTGATTAGTGGCTTCTTATGTTGCATTTACTGTGTTTAATTTCTTTGAGTGCCATAATATCTTCATCTTTTCTCAGTCTTATCAGCGTCTCTTTATCACTTCTTTGTTTTGTAACCGCTTATGGTAGCTACATTATCTAGCTTACTCACGACTGAACCCCGAACAGCCATCGCCGAAATAATCACTTTAAATTCTGGTATTTTTGATCATGAAGTGATAATGCAGATAATTTAGTTCCCAAATGAATTCTTTCTTTACTATATTCAACTTCGATTTTAGACCGGTCTCAGTCTACAAAATTTACTCATCAAAAATACCCTTCAACCAGAAGCTTCCAGCCCCCCCCCCTTCCCGGACTGACCCATCAGGGGCCCTAAAGCGGCCCATTGAACCCACTCGCCCTAGGTTTACCCTTCGCGTTAGGTGGCACCTGCGGGGTCATGGGGGGGGGGGGTTACAGGGCCCTCCAGTACACCACCAGAACGAAATATTGGCGACACGAACGATAGCAGAACTTAAGCAATTGTAATTTTGAGGCTACTTTTGCAATTAAATGTTCAATTCAAATTAAAAAAATGAGTCAATTGTAAAATGATCAGAAGTTTACTTGATAAAACAAAGGGGGGTAGCCATTTGCCATTTTCTGTTGTGCTGAAGAGACAACGTGAACTCATCGTGCCAATTCAAAAACTCCGTAAGAGAATGAGGTTTTTGGCGCCTCGAAGGTCTTACATGAGACATGGTGCTTTATTCTTTTTCGTATCACATTCATGTGATGGAAATATCCTCAGTTTCGTTCTGCAAACGAATAACAGTTTCTAATTTTGGCACTAAACGAACTGAAATATGATGAGAAAGCCTGCATTTTGCTATATTTGTCCATCTGTTCTTGACTTTCAATACCAAAAAGAAAAAGATCTCACAACGAAGCCATTATTTCCAATAACCCTCTCCATAGGCCGGTACCCTCACTGCCTCTCACTGCCTCACCAACTTCCCATCCCATGCCTATTCTGGGTTTTCTGGGTCCTTTGGGGAGGGGGGTGGGGCTGTAACGCTCTACCTAATTTCAACAGCTTTCATCGTAGCATCATTGTTTTTTTTAAGGGGCGCTCTTCACCATTCCACATGGCGCTTACAACACTGATTAACAGCACCATTATTATGAAATAGTCTTGTGTCGTTTCGAGAGGAAAAGTTGCACAACGGAATTGAAATCGGGGCTATGTCTGTTTCTCTTTTTCTTCTCTTCTCAAGTTCCCCTGTATTGGCGAAACTGTCTACCAGTCTGTATGGCTGTCCAAATTACATTTTAAAAATGCTTTATCTTCAAACGCATTTTGAAAGAAACTGATACTTGTGCACTTAAATACATTTTTTTCGTGCAGACTCACATAGACATACAGAGCATTGTCTTGCCGTTAGACTTTGAAGTAAGGCCAGGAAATAATTTTGTGGGAGTTCTTGTGTAAGGCCTAATTAAATATCATGACAGATTTTTAACACTTAAATGCATGGCTGCCCAAATTATGCAAGACCCTTTCCGAAATTCACATCTTGCGCAAATTTGGGACAGCCTTCCTCCCACCAGCTGCCCAGGCATACCCTCTTGCGAAAATGATAAGGAAAAACGATGTTTGGACGCCATCACCTACTTGTACCACTGGCTTTAACTCTGTTTTCAACAATCTTTTAATATACGGTTACTCCTTTCTGTGGCCGATTTTGGGAAATCCATCAGTCGGGAAGACTAAAGGTATTGGATAAGATAGAGGAAGATGGATTAAAGAGCAGGAAGGGAATTATTTGAGAGCTAGAAAGAGAATCCTATATTAAAATTATCCAATTGACTCTTGTTATTTTGTGCTTTATACTCATCCCCTACTCAACACAAGAAGACTCTTTTATCCAGGGCTGGATTTAGAATAAAAAGGACTCCTCTCCATTAAGCCGGCTTTTTAAAAAGGAGCGACACCATACCAACAAACCTTTGCGCGCACAAAAATGTTAGAAAAATCAAATCGGAAATCAAGTGGCGCTCTCTTTATAGGAATCGGAGGTTTGTCACCAATTTCCAATAGCTTTCTCTGGAAGAAAACTGTTTTCACAATTAATATGAAAATTTGCCTTGTTTTTGTTTTAATTCTCCAAAGCCCCGTCCTACATTAATATTCCGTTTCCATAAGAAAAATACATCATTGCCAACTTTCCCCTTACCAAGTCCCTAATAGGCGAATACATACCGCATTTTTAATAGAACGTAGAGTCGATCGGCGAATGTACATTTTCTTGGCTTTGTCTTTATAGCAAACTGGCTGGCAAATGTCTGTAGCGATGCAAATTGGTTTGGGAGCCAAACCCAACAGAAAATAAAAACAGTGTAATAAGCACTGGTGTATTGGGGTTGAAGTATCACGTCAATACTGTCCCATATACGGAAACACCATTTTGTTTTGCGTGGACAAAATCCTTATCTAGAGCCATCCAGATAAGGCCCCTTAATCATGTTGACTGGGCCTAACCCGGGTGGACACCACTATCGTAGATCTGCTCTGCTTGCACCGTTCGTCAAAAGGTCATATTCAGTAGAAACATTTTGTCGGGGGGGGGGGGAGGTTCCAAACATTGTTTTTAGTACATATATGACCTTTTAACCACAAGTGAACTTATTTGCGATTGTTGAACTTTCTTTCCTTTCTTTTCCGTTATAGAACCACAGTTTGCATTTGATGAAGGGAGATTTCACTGTAGTGTTTATCTTGCATTAGTTTCTCAATCGTTAAGCCCGTCCACTCCATGCAGTTGGATCTACTGCGCCCACACTATTTTGTTGCGGAGAGCGACTGCCTGGAGGACTAATTCGATCTTAAAAACTATACAGTTTTAAGAACAATATATCCACTATAGGCATCTGGTTGCAGATCGAAGAAGCTATTCCCACGAAGTTGTGACGAATATACTCTCAGTAGTTGCGATGTCGAAGAGACATGGATTCGTTTGCTATATTTCGGTTAATTGATCTGGGGTTTCATACCATATTTCAGTCTCATGTGAACAAACATGGTCGCGACTGCTTGCAACTAGCTGCAAAGACTTCCACACTTGGAGATGCGCCTAAATAATTTCCTCTTAGGGAGTTTCTCGAACGCATCGACTCTCATAACGTGGACGCGGCGTAAGCTAATAGACGCAAGTAGCTGCTAGTTAGTTGGAGTTTTCGGAAGGCTGCGGTCGCCTCCTTCCTGTCAGCTTATTTTTTATTCCTTCGACGAATATGTTTTTTTTCGGTATTTCAAGACCGCGTGTTTGGTGTAGCGGTGGAGCATTCGCCTCTCACGCGGAAGGCCGGGGTTTCCAGGTCGATTCATACCAAAGACTTTAAAATATGGAACCTACTGTCGTTGTTTGTGATGCTCCGCATAAGCAATGGAGTATAGGGAAACAAACCAGTGAGCCACAACCAAAAAAATACTGGCTTTCTCGGCCTCTGCCTTTTTTTAACAACACTTCAAGGCACCAGATTGCATGTAGAACACCTATTTTTTTAAATATTTCCAAAAAGAGGGACAACCCTCCCCTTAGACCCCTTCCTTATTTCCGGTAGGCAATCAATGATACACTTTTATTCGGAGTTCCTAAAATATGAAAAGTTTTTAACAAATGTTACTTCAAAATGGCATACGTAGCACCAGATCGCATGTAAAGACACTTTATTTTTAAAAAAAATTGTTCAAGGGAAGGGACCCATCCCCTCCTTATAAAAAGATCCCTTTAAAGGCCAAAAATTTCAACTGAGACGAAGGTAAAACACCCTCCCCTTAGACTCTCTCCCTCAGGCCGGCGATCACTCAACACTGAGTACCGCAGAGTAATCATCCGTGCGGCACTGGATTTTTGTATGTTTATCTTTTTTACGGCAACGTGTCCCATTTTCACACAGTATAGTGACTGCATATGCACTGACATACTGTGACTCACACACACACACGCACACACATACACACATCGGCACTACCATACACCAAACTCTTCTTACAGCAAGGGAAAGAGAATATTTTAAAATTAAATGGAAAATTTGCCTTTGTTTTACAAGTAAAAACCATCTTTTAAAAACCAATTTTTATTGACAAAGAGTGATAAATAAAAAATAAGGCAATATATAATAGCCTTCTTTTCAAGAAATAAGTTTCCCTCAGATAGAAATTCAGGTGTTTGTTGCTCGTGAATACTTTGTTCACCCAAAATTTTAACATTTAAATAGATGCAACTTATAACTTTTCTTGAGCATAATATTTTGAGAAAATAAAGCTATTGCTGGGGTAAATATTGTTGAGACCGAATGTTTTGATGATGGCTAGAGCTATTTACTTTTAATGCTATGTCGGAGCATTTTAAACGCAATATTTCCTTTTAAAAATAGGTCTCTGACATCCTATGATAAGTTCACCTTCAACTTCCATTTCTCAAAATTGCAAATAGTTTTAGGACCAGTTTACTTTCTCGTTTCTGTGCAACCTACTTTTGTGCATTCATATTATCCGTAAGTAAAATTGTCGTTTTAAATACTCGTTACCCAAATCAAAACGAAAGAAAACGAATATTTTTAGGCCTACCATTCATCCACAAAGATCAAAGCCTCGATGGTCTTTTTCAATAACGCGTGAAACTTAGGATGACTGGGCAAAATTAACACACTGGCTGTTATAATCCCATGGTTCAACTGTGTAAAGGTCATTTTTATTATCGATAATTAAAGGGCCAAACCTCTCACCCCAAACTACAGTTTTGGAACCCTGGTACCGAAATTCTCAATTGGCTCAGCTCTTTGATTGACAGCTAGTTCAAACAATGCAGAGTGCCAAAGCTTATATCACAAAGCATGAACAGTACTGAGAGTGTTTTGATTAGTATATAGAGTTTTTCTATACTCACCCTGAAGCAATAACCTGAGATTGTGTCTGGATGAGGATGAATTTCAGACAGTTGTGGGAGGGGCTTGGTTAGGAGAATTTGTACTGTTTGGGGTGAGAGAACAGGGCCTTTAAGGCTCAGTCAGTGAGAGCTGATCACTGTACATTGTTCACCGTCGTTCCGGCCAGCTTTTTCTTTTGTGTAAATTACAGTGCACACGAATTTTCCAGTCCGCACAGCTGTATGAGACCTTCCCCGACGACTTACACAACAATTGTACAGTTCTGTTCAAGCTGTCGTATAGTGATTCAACAACGTTAAGACCATAAGCTTGATAGGGTATTCTCAAAACCCTTTGTGCTCTTAGAACAGAAAGAACCAAAATGGCACCAGGGCCAAGACATTTAACAACAGGTAAGGACATACTCCCCGAGCTTTTCAATAGGTTGATCGATCTCACAATATTGCATATAGTCGACGTCGGCGTAAGGTAGTACCGTACTATATATTTCAATCAGGAAATCCTTTAAAATGTGTCATTGGCATAGGCCTAAGATAAGTTACCGACAATATGCCTTAGTCCATGAGTTTGAGATCGAAGCGTGCGGTTATGAAAACGAATAATTTCATTTTAGGCCTCATTTAGAAGGTTAGCAAAACTGGGTTTTACGAAACGTACAGTTCGTTTTCCTCCTCATCCCCCAACAAATTTCTACTAAGTTATTCGTATCTTTTAAAACTGTCTTAAGACACTGCTTGTGCAAACGGAAACCTTCGGTCATAAAAAAAACCCTCAATATGATCCTGAGTTGCATTGGATTGGTCATTATATGTAACCAGAATGCACAGTCTGCTCAAATCGTACAATTTGGGCTACGGTACGGTTTCATCTTTTGCCTTCGGTACAAAAAGTGAAAGGAAGCGCACTGAGGTGAATTAATAAGCCCAGGCTTTCCGCGTTCCACAGACAAATCCGGACAGCAAGTGATGGTCAGATTTTAGTCGCCAACTGGGGTCCGTCATCTTCCAATCTTTCAATTCCCTCGCTTACGTATATCATGGATGGTTGTGCACTAAATTATATACTGATTCCCCCAATTTCACTGAATATTAGGGTTTGAAATTCATGTACACAGTAAATGAAGACGATTTGAGGCTGATGGACCTCACTAATCGCGACCTACAGTCACTTAACTGCAAGCGCTAGCCTAATCGGATTCGTCTATACCCTGGACTCAGTATTGAGGATGATCATGAAATAGTCCACAATGTTGCGTCTGCAAGCTATCATGAACTTTTCACACAATAACAAAAAAGAACAACCGGGTATCGATTCCATATCTTACCGTTTTAGAATCATACACGTCATCTGACCATATAGTACGAAAGAGTTAACAATTTCCTGTACTTTATAAAACCAACAAATTAGATAGCGTTTAGCGACACACGGGCCAACACGAATGTGTCATATAGATTCATATAGCTAGGTAGCTTAAAGGGTAGGCTAACGAAGTTTAAATACGTCGGTTTCAGATATGGTTTAATTAACTTCATGTTCGGTTTTAAATACAGTTCAAGTACGGTGCAAGTCCTTCGCCTCAAGTTACGACAGGCTGGGAGTACCGTGGATATATTCCACAACCTCAGTCCACAGGGGCCCTTTAAGTAAGTTGTAATCATAGCTTTATGTGTATGTATATATTTATATATCCTGTATCCATGGATGGGAGACCGCGTAATGAAGGCAGTATATGTTGGAACCCTCATATTTAGTGCTCAGGTGACTTTCATAGTGCACAGTCACGCTTGCACAACTTCGAATCGCACAATAGTTGGTACTGAACTATACAATACACTACTGTTGTCATAGTGTCGTATTAAGTGAAAAATACTTGAAAGGCTATTCCTCTAACCAAACATTTCTCAAATTCTAATAATCAACTTCATGCGCGTAGCCAAGATTGTGTCATGGGAAGGGTTTTGGTGTCATGGGTGGGGGGGGGGGGGGAGTTGGAGCACGACACGGGGGAAAAGTAAAAAAATAGAGAGAAAAAACCCCGCTATTTCAGGTGTTTTTTGCATTGCAAGGTTAGATCATGGGGGCGTTCTAACCACCAAAACCACCCGTGGTTACGCTTCTGACTAACTTACTTTAGCCCCTCGCACGATCGTCTAAAACTCAACCTCATTTAGACACAATCTCAGTTAATTGCTTCAGGATGAGCTGCACAATACCCGATGAGTGATCGGAACGCTCTCAGAAGAATACATGCTGTTTAAGTGACCTACATTACTCTAGAGTTTTTCTCTTGCTGTCAATCAAAGAGCTGTGCCAACTGAGAATTTCTATCGACTATACAAAAAACTGTATAGTTTCGGTTGAGAGTCGACCGTCCTTTAAAACTCGGCGTTTGTTTCCGGAGGAGGAGGGGGGCATAAATTTTCACACTATGTTGATACTAGTGTGGCAGTTCGAGTCGAATAATCAATGCAGTCGAGCCCTTTGAGAAAAAACAGATATTGTGCATGTCATAACGAACCTTCGAAGTAACGAACGACAATCGCACAAGGTACAGTAGGTCTGAATGCCTGAGATAATTACACCGTATCGTCTATAAACGCATGCCTTCGAAATACCACAAAATGTTTCTACAGGGGGGCAGGGAGTGATTAACCCCCTTGCTCTAAAAAGTGAAAAATTCCGAAATTTGCCATTTGTGACACCAGCCAACTATACAGCGTGGTTTTCCCCAAATCTTCTTTCATGAAATTCCGAATTTAAAAGCTTCATATTTGTAATTACCGGCATTTCTTTCAAAATGCAACATTTTCGGCGTGCTTCGCCGTCGCGCAGAGCAATTTGTAGTATCTGATTCGGTAGTGCTCGCTCATATATCAGTTTGGTTAACTTTTTGTTTTGAAAACAACAAAATCACCAGATTGTCAAGTGAAATGGGCAACTACAGTACTATTTTGTGAGGTTTTTTTTTTCGATTAAAGCTCCATGCATGTCTTTCAAATATTTGTTTAAAAAGGGCAAAAATTTTGGCGCGCTTCGTGCCCTTCAAATTACTTCCCCAGATAAATGGTCTTACACTTTGAAAAAATCGAAAAATTTGGGTGCTTGTCCCCGCACCCGGGTAGAATGTCTAGCTACGCCCACTGCATCAAAAGTTTGGCGAAATCTCACAAGAACAGGTCATTTTAAGGGTACTTATAACCCGAAAAACTTCCCGCGTACCATTCCTATACGAGATCCCAAAATTTGAAAAGCATATGGGATTTATATGGCGTAGGGTTGGACCTAAGATTCTAAGAGGAACCAAATTGGCTAACCCGTATGGCCCATATATGGCCATACGAGTGGGTTTGATATGTGTAACGAGGACCCCTTACGAAGCTTAAGCACAAAATGAAATGGGTCCTATATGTGGTAACCCATGTAGGGTCCATAAAGGTTTGATACCTGCGTTATAGTGACCGTTCTTTTGCCGTCTGAAATACGGTAAAAATCTTCCATGGGAGATTGGTAAGTCTAGCTCAGTCTTAATCCCTGTATAAAACCCATTTCTACTTCATGAAATGCAGTGTTTCATTTTCCATTCCTCTAGGTGATGACTTACCACCCCTTCAACCAGGGGTTCTTCGAATTTACAGCATGAAATTTTGCCCCTTTGCCGACAGAACCAGGCTGGTTCTTGACGCCAAGGGAATAGAGTAAGTATATCCAGTAATTATACTGCTCATGAAATTTACTGTGACTCAATCTCAATGGTGCTTTGCAACACGTTTGTTGATTCCTTATCCGGCATGATACAGTTTATCGTGATGTATGACAATGAATTGAAATATAAATATACGGTTCATGTTAGAAAAAGGAGAATGTGCAGAACTATTTAAGCCTTCCAAACGATGTCGAGAGATAAGAGACCCTGTTCAATTGTAGCTAATTAAGGGCACGGTGCTGAAATGATAAATTCCTTGCATGCACGTAGCAACTATAGATGGGTACCATAAAAGTAAACTCATATGTGTTCATGAAATTTTGCACCCACGAATCAAAAGGGACACATATTGAGAGGGCAAAGTCTACATGAAATATCTTGCACCTCGTCCAAATTTAACCCACATATTCGTTGCCGACATAGGCCATATGCACCCCTTTGCATCTTGGTTGTAAAATAATATCGACCCATATGAGTCAACTAATAAGGCCACCAGTGGCGGATCTAGAGTGGCGGATCCCCCACCGGGATGGTAAAAAAATTGTATAGGTAGCCAGGTTAATTGTAACCTAGGCCCAATTACTTTTTAAAAATACAATGATAGTTGTTACATTATTTGATTACAGTATTTTTGTGTCATATTCTTAAATAAAATGAAAAATGTAAATATACATTGCGCAATGACGAATCCAGTGTTTGCCACCAACGGCCGTTGGTAACGCTGTTTGTGACATCGCATATGTGTCTATGTCAATACGTGGGGCTGCGACTACTGTCGAATAATGGGCCAATCGTTGATACGAAGGCTTGTGCGGGGATGTTGCAGAGTGTGTAGGCGATACGAGTTGAGATATGAACAAAAAGATGAGGAGAAGAAGATTTAATTTTGATTCAAGATGATTGGCGGTTTTATTCCGTTCGATTAACAGACGGCATAAAAAATTATTAAAATTTAACTATATAAAGATTGACGCAGGTGCTCGTCGTCTGAGGCCTGTTGTACCATTGTTTGAGTGTGACCAAAACTTGGCAAGCTCTGAGCTTTCATGTCTCGGGGAGATCAGAACACATGCAGTGCCCTGATTTGCGAACCAAATTAGATAAATATTAAGTAATGTGCTGATCTAAATGATCAATGAGGAGGATGTAGAGGGTGAAATTGGCCACACCTTGAAAATATGGGATACAACATACACGTGGAACTAGGGCGAGGTAGTTTGTCACGTTCACCGGTAACACATGGCGGGAAACAGGAAGGGCCCTGGGAATCTAGGACAAGAGGATGGAAGAGTTGCTCGAAAATAACAAGATGACATCCCTGTTAAAGGTCAAGGAGGGTACACCATGCTACATGATACTAAGTACAGTTTACACATGACATAGCCTAAAACCGGGTGACGGTAATAGAGTACACCCGGTATTAAATTCACATTGACCGTGTAGTCCGTTGAAGTAATGATTACCCACACTTTCAAATGATTACCCACACTTTCAAGACCATGATTTAAAAGCTTGTGAGTTTCACAGTGACTTAAAATATTGAAACATTTAGCACCATGTTGCATCTCGCCCCCCCCCTTTTCTTAGACACCCAGGCGGGGCAGGGGGCTCTGAAAATGAAGAATTCGGAAATTTGCCAATTGTGAGACCAGTCTACTGTGTGGTTTTGACAACTCATGAAATTACGAAATTCCCAATCAATTTTCTTTAATAAAAGTTCCATATTCGTCATTATTTAATTCAATACAGCCAAAATTTCCGCGCGCTGCGCGCATTGCAGTTTCTTACCAGGAGTGCTTACTCATACCTTCACTTTGGTTAACATTTCCGAGATCTGCAGCTGGGTCTGACAAAATCGGCAATTTGCTACACTTGTGACACCAGATCACCAAGTGACACCGTTAACTATATACAGTGCTATTTTCATAAATTTTCTTTCATAGAATTCCATATCTTCTCCAATATAAGCTCAAAAAAAAAAATCGTCGGAGAGCCTCATTACGTAGGCGTTGGATAACGTTATTAATTCCCGAACTGTTCCTTGCAGGAAACCCAGCATTCAAACTTTTTCTGCAACACAAGCTCCATATTTTCAAATATTTGAAATGGGCGGAAATTAATTACGCCCTTAGTACAGTGGTAACCTCACTTAAAACCAGGTAAAATTTGGGTGCGTGCCTACCACTCCAATTTCCCATTTCCTGAATTCTTATAGGCATCAGGGACTAAACAACATACATACCAATGGTGGCGCTTGACTCAGTGTTCATTTGATACCCAGCCACATGCAGACCCCCCCCCCCCCCACACTGAAAATTCCTGGATCCGCCACTGCAGGCCACTAATGGTCTTATTTGAGTCATTGGTTAGTTTCGTTACTTAGAAGTTCCTCACTTATCTCAAGAAAACAGTAGTTGTGGGTTAATTGTTTAAAAATATCATTAGATAATGGTAGAATGCAAGTTGTCGATCTTGAAATGTCAACTTTTCTCCTTCAGACATGAGGTTGTCAATGTGAACACATGGCAAAAGCCGGAATGGTTCAAGGAGAAAAATCCCAAACAGCTGGTACCAGTGCTTGAAAAGGATGGCAAGATAGTCTACGAGTCAATCATTACTTCTGAGTACTTGGAAGCTGTGTACCCAGACAAAACTCAGTTGATGCCTACTGATCCGTACCAGAGAGCTCAGGATGCGATGTTGCTGGATCACTTTGGAAGTAAGGTGAGACTGGGATTGATCCCCCCTTCCCCACCACTTTGGATCGGCCACTTGAAAACTAAATTTAGCTGAGTGTAATCCACACCACAAAATCACTCACAGATCTCAACATACGAATTACATTTACTTCCTCTAACGACCCATAAATGATTACCTGTTAAGCTTGATCGCTTAAATTTAGCTCATTGAAGCAACCTGGGGATCATACTCACGGACCATGTGTGCAGCCATTTGTTGTCGTTCCAAGATATTATGTATTCAATGGAATCAGCTGATTTAATCGTCAAAAACCGGACGTGTACATGCAGCACATAAATTTGATGTTGGGGGATCCCTGAATTATTAAGGTTACTGTGAGAAGTAACCACGCACGTGATAAGCAAGCGCAAAATCATCTACTTTCACATTTTAATACATGATTGTGATATTTTTTATTAACATAGTTGAAATACTCAAAATTTATTCTGTGTACATATCCCACTCTATATCCACGAAAGCTTTGTTATGGGCTCATTATTATGAACTCAACTGTACCATTGTATAATCGGGGTTAATTTTGCGACGTAGAATTTTAAGTTTATTTTTGGATCAATGTGACGTACTACTATCTTGCCTTCAGTGCTCTCCTTGATTATTTCAATGCATACGGTATTATGTAAGCTCAGTCGTAAATAATGTTGGAGGTCCTCTCTTAAGAAAATTTGAAATCTGAGCGTGCTAAGATGTGATTTCCAGGCATCTGGGAAGAATGCTTTCCACATCATAAAAGAAAATAGTTGGTCATCGAAAGAGGGGGATGGGGGCAAGCGCCGGGTGCGCCACCACCTGGATCCGTGCGTGAGCACGGGTTGGTGATAGTTAATTTATGATCCAAGCAGAAGCTCATGATTCGGCAGAAAAGGTAGTCTAGAAAAATGCCGGTAGGTTTAAGTCCCATCTATACTCAAAAGCGAAAATTTCAAATTTCTTGAAAATCAAGCGGACGTCGCTCCTGAAGGAAAATGCATGTCTATTATGAGTGGTCTAGTCTCCCTGGTGGTATAGTGGTTGTAAAGAGCATATTATACACATGATATAAGACCAAAAACGACTGAGAGGTGGTCTAAATGTCTCAGACAGGCTTTAGGTTGTAATATGTAATTTCACCGCAATTTTTTCCCTAGCTGTGCATAGGAAACAAAGCCACATTTCAAGTGCATGACCAGTATCTCCCAGTAAAACTTGGATCTTTAAGCCTATTAATTTTATGAGGAGGGGAGGGGGATAGATCAAAAACACAGAAACCTGAAGGTCTTACAAGTATGGTATTCCATACCAGGGAAGCATGTATGCATCTGATACTTTGTTGGGCTGACAAGAACTCTGCTGCTTTTCCTACAGTCATGAGGTCATTTCAGGTCACCAGGGGTAAAACTGTTAACTTCCAATAAAAAGTAAGTGACACAAGTAATCAAAGCCCTTGACATTTTTACTTATTTTTAGGCAAAGTTTTCACTGTGCTCTCACTTATTAGGTGATGATTTTAACTAGGCCTACTACTTTTTTCTAAAACTTTCAGGTGATTCCACCATTTTTTACGAACAAACATGGCCAGGATAAGGAAAAGGTGGAAGCACTGATTCAAGGCTTGCAGCGACTTGATGATGATTTAAAAAAGAGAGGAACAGATTTTTTCTTTGGTGAGTTTTCATACGACGTAACAGAGCAATGTTCATTCAGATATAAATAATTTTACATTTATGCTAGGTCTACGTTAACCGTTCGCCTTGAAACGTAGACCGCATATCAGCATTGCATTTATTAAAGGGGAAGTTAAAGCAAAAATTTAATTTTCATTAAATTGAGGGAAGCAGGGATTATAACGCTTCTTCACAAGAAAAGGGAATGCTTGCTTTATTTCGCTTTATTTTTCAGCATTGTTGACCTTGAAATGAATAGCATTAGGACCTTTTCGTGGGAAATGCAAAGTTTTTAAAGTTTCAATGTCACTTATGCAATTATTCTTATAATGTGGAAATGTTTAGGAGAAAATTGGCTGTAAATTTTAAAGAAAAACAAAAAACTGCCCATTAATGTGAAGATATTATGTCGTATGTGATTGCTTCAAATTTGTTTCTTGTTAAAATATGACGACTTTACCTGTTCATATCTTGAAAACCGCACATCCAATTTCAACTTTTCACCGAAATGCTTATAATAAGTACCCCTTTAAGATATCAAAACTTCATTGAACATTTAACCTTAAACCCTTCTCATAAACACTCTCTGTATGAAATTTCAATAAGTACGACTTGCTCACTGTTGACATTTGAACTGAGCATGTACCTGCTAATTATCCATGTGCAGACGTCTTTAAAGGGTTTACGGCATCCAAATATTCAATCACCCAAATTATAATGTTAATATAGTTTACAGACATTCTTAATTGGGCACAACTCTTTAATTGCCATCAAATTTAAAAAAGGAAGAGTAACTCATTTTACAGAGCATGTAGTGAGAGTGTTCTGATTACACATTAGGGCCTTCTACGCAGTTACCGTACCAGGATATGCGGTGAAGCAATAAATTGGGATTGAGTCTGAAAGAGGGTTAGTTTTAGAGAGTTGTAGAAGGGTCTAGTGGTAAGTATGTTGGGAAAATTGTAGCTGTCTGAGGTGATGAATAAATTCCTTTAACCTCAATTAACCATGGCATAAAAGGAGAAGCGTACTAGACTAATATGTTTGGTTTTGCATATGGTATAATACTTCGTCCAAATTGGTTTGGACGCGTCTTGTGGATATTAGAATGACTGACTAGCTTCATATTTAACAGTGTCTTTGATATACGTAGTTTTTAAGCCTGGTTGGAGTAATTGCTCTAAAAAGTTCTAACAAGAGGATCTTTCGATGTGTCTGGAACATTTAAGCATAAACGTCATGTATGGGTCAGTTGGAATCTGGGGTGGCGCCAGCGGGGGGGGGGGGCATGGCCTCCTCGTCGGGGACCACTGGCCCCCCGTCGGGGAAGGTCGCCGTTTTCGTCGGGGAGGCCTAAACAATAATAAAAAGCCTACAAGGACTGAAGTTACTGGATGGGCTAGTTTGAACATATATTTTGTTTTGAAATGTTACTTCAATACATATCGGAATCGATTTTCAATCACTTCTTTGTAGCTGTTTTGTAAATTCATTGGAAGCCACCTTGTAACGTGACATATTTTCAAAATGTTTGAAGTGAAATCATTTTCTATAGTTCAGACAGCCACGTAGAAAATTTCATCTTTTTGAGTGGACCTTGCAATTGAATGTATACAACGAATTAGATTCTTAACATAGTCAAAAACAGTATGTTTTCAATTCCGTTGCATAGTTCCTCGGAAAAGAGACAAGACCATTACATCTTATTGTAGCAGTACCTTTTATCTGGTAATTGAGTTTTTCTATTGAAGTGAAAATTTCATTTCAAAGGAAAGTTCAAAATAACGACTGCTTCATTTATAGTTATAAATGTGGGAAATGTCATTTTCAGCTGTTTTAGGCCGTCAGATCTTTTAACAATTTTCTGTATGCTCCCCGCCAAATGGTGGTGGCGCTCCGTTTGCAATTGGAAAGTGCTTTGGTCGAACACATTGCTGAACAGAAAAATGCATGCCTGCAAATTATTCTTCGTTTTGGGGCAGCACTATGAAGTGAAAATCTTTATCTTATTGCGAAGAAGAACTCAAAATTATGACTGATATGTTTTTAGTTACGATCCCGGGAAGTGTCATTTCCTGCTGTCTCGGGGTTCTCAATTTTCAAAATTTTCTGTGCGCCCCATTTAGATAGACTTTCGAGCACATTTTTAGGACAAAAAGACAATCCTGACCCCCTCCCAAACTGAAACGTTCCCGTACGCCTATGCCAATACACAAAATATAAAACTATAAACATATGGGAAGCCAAACTTTTTCCGCGGGAAAATGTTCCAATATGGCTGTTCCAATATGGCCCGAGAGCCTTAATCTGCATGATGATATTCGATAAACCCCAACAAACTACAGATCACCCCTACTTAATTTTTGTATAAGAAGGTGAAATTCTTCCATAAGACCCCCAAATTTGTCATGAAATTACAATTTTCTCCAGTATAGGCTCCAGTTTGTTAAAAGTGGCAAAATTTTCCAATTACGATGGATAGTCCATACAAATAATCAAGGCCAATTCGGTTAATAACCCCACAATTCTACCTAATTTTGCTCTTGAAAGGCTTATCACTGAATAGAAAACCCAACTTTTTCATTATAATCTTACCGAAAAACCAAATTTTCTTTCATTAAACTCCAAAATTTCTCCAATAAAATAAGCTCCTAATTTCAAACATTCGTTCAAAAAAAGGGAAAACTTTTTGAGCAAACTAATAGTCTCGTCTTGAAGCCTTAGTACGTAGTCCTAGTGCGATTAAACTTTTTGTAACCCCAAAAGAATTTCAGCTGCCGCCTATATATTGAAGTGTTTGGTTTTGCCCAAGGACAGTTTCTTCAATAAGCACCCCAACTTTTTAATGATCCTACAAAAGCCAAATTTCTTCCAAAAATTTTAAACTTTTTCTTCAAAATAAATTCCACATTTTAAGTATTTCTTAAAAAGAAAGCCAAAAATTTCGGCAATACCACGTCTCACTGGGACAAACTCATCTCTTTTGTCGGGACTTTGAAAAACTGGTCCCCCCTGCCGGGCAAATCCTGGCGCCACCCCTGGTTGGAGTTTGGAAATGTGCAGGCAGTGTCAAATTTATAGTGCTTGTAGCAGGCCTGTATTGTGATGCACAAACCAGCTTAGTCATACCTAGGCAACCTTTATCTTAAAGGCATATTTTCATCATCCCAAACAGTTCCAATTCTCCCAACCTACTTACTTCTAGCCCCTCCCACATTTATCTAAAACTCATCTTTATCCAGACACAATCCTAGTTTATTGCTTCATGGCTTGTCTCAGTGGGCATACAAGTCCATAATGTGTAATCAAGACACTCTCAGTGCCCATGCTGTGTAATTTAGCTATAATGCATTGTTTGAATTTGATGCCAATCAAAGAGCTGTACCAATTGAGAGTTTTGATATACTTATACTGAAACTCTAGTTTGGGGTGACGAATAACTGCCTTTAACTATGTGGTAAACATTTGCAAAAGCCAGCAAAACAATTATCAAACCGAAAGGCTTTTATTTGACTAACAACATTTGTTTTCACAGCTGGATTACAGTTTATTTAGGAAAACAATGTCATGTTGTTGTTCATTTAGATATTCATGAACTTCGACTGGCCTTTTGAAATTTATCTTTAAAGGTCTAGTTTAGTGTAAATATTTTTAAATTACACTACAATTCAATGATTACAACAAACAACATCATTTCAACACTCTGAAAGAGGCAACTAATGGCATACTCCCACAGCCTTCAGTGCCATGTATTCGGGTAAAGCTACGCTAAATCCATACATGCGTTATTCGTATCCGTGGGTTCTGTGTACCTGAGTGCATGAGTAAAAATCACACCCATGCATGCGTCAAAATATGTAATGTTCTGCGTGATTTCCCCAGTGCGACCATTTTCTGCCTTTTCACCAGCGATTGGGACAGGAGAATACAGACCAGACAACCTTCGCCATGCTAGCTCCTATTCTGCCTAAATTGAGAAGATACCATGGTAAAGAGGAAGCTACTGTAGAGGCGGAAGAGCTAGTGACAGTTTTATAGCCCTGTGGTATCTAAGGGCAGAAAGAGAAAGCATAAATACTGATGGCAGATGACAGAGATTTGCCTGACTAGCTCTTCAAGTTTTTCCATCCTCTCTGTGGTTATCTTGCGTCTGGGCATCGTATACATTGGCAAAATACAGGAGAAACACATGAGCACTTCATGAGTACGTTGTAAGTAGATGGAGGGGAAAAAGACCCGGGAATCCTCTTATATGATTTCACATTTCTGAAAATTCCCTATTCATATGGGGTGGTTAGGCCTATGCATGAAAAAGGACATCGATTCTTTCCAAAACGCGGACACAAAACGGACTGAGCATCTGTGGATTTTTCACGCAAACGTATTACGCATCACATATTATGTACCTATGCCCTATGTTTACCTTATGTTTTAAAAGTTTGATTTCTTATGCAGTAGGGATTGTGGACCAAGCACGGATTAAGTGTGGGCGAGGCGACCCCCCCCCCCTTAGGTCACTAAACGAAGAAAAATGTAATTAATTTAAAAGGGAAAATAAAATCAGCTTTATATCACACATTTGGTGAGACATTTCCGGCTTATAGGATATAGTGAGGAATGCAAAGACCTCCGTTCAATAGAAATTAAATCATCTTTGAAGCAACTTAAAAGTCTAAATTCTATGTTTACATACAACTTCGATTTTAGCGCTAAAGATAGGCCTATCTGGCTTACTTGAGACAAAAAGTGGGATTTCAATGTAAATGACTAAAGTTTAGTCCAAACGTATGTCCCTGGACCCCACGTGGTTATACTCGCGCTTCGCGCTCTTGGCGCACCTTCGGTGCACTTCGTTCCCCCTTACAGCAGTTTCTGGATCCGCCCTTTCTGCATGTGGACCCTGCATGTAGGCCTACGTACCGCATCCTGCGATTTTTAATGATATGTTTTTCAAGAATTCATTATTAACAATTAATACTATTTAAACGAATAAATATGTCACTTATTCTGAACACTATATCACATACACCAAAACAAAACATTCAACCGCTTTGACTTTGTTAACATTATTTTGCAGTTAAAGGAATTTGTACTCACTGAGAAAAGGAATATAGGTATACCTTGCCAGAAACAACATTGGAGGAAGTAACTTGAATCTGGTTTGAAAAAGGTTTCTTGAAAGCATGAAGCTTTGCCAATTCCCAGATGGCTGGAAATGGCATTCGCCAGGTTTGATTGTCCTTAATTCTGGTGAGAAAAATTTGTGATTCTTCTAAGCTTCAAACGCTTTTTTTTTCGCGAAACTGATTAATTCAGTTCATTTCTTCACTGGACTGTGTATCCTAGGATTGCAAATACCGAATTCTGCTGTATTGTGCAAGCAGCTGTTCCAGTGCACGTCTGAGCAAGGTATTCCAGAGGGTTAGGGGAGCATTTCAGTTTGGGGCAGAAGGTTTTTGCACGAAAAAATGTTATTCTGCCCACCATACAGTCAAAGCGGAGCACCACCACTGGTTGACGCGGAGCGTCCAGAAAATTTGAAAATTCGTACCTCTCAGACAGTCGAAAATGACATTTCCCAGGCCTATAGAGGGGATCAAACTATCGATATTTTAATTTTGAACTGCAGATGAACATCCACAAATTTTGAATTATCCGACCCCTCAGATAGTTTAAAACTAAAAACTTAAATGCTGCTACGGTCTAAGTGGTGCATCACCATGAGTTGGGTCGAAACGTACGGGAATTTTGAAAAATCTGACCATTCAGACAGTCAAAAATGTCATTTCGTAAGCTTATAGAGGGTCTAAGCAGTCGCTATTTCGAGGTTCCGTTTAAAAAAAACTGTTCACTTGAAACTTACATTCTGCTGGGAAGACTATCTACGCGAAGCGCCACCACTAGTTGACACGGAGCGAACAGAAAATTTTGAAAAATCGGACCCCTGAGACAGTCTAACCTGACATTTCCCAGGCTTACAGGGGGATTTAAGCAGTCACTATCTGATCAGAAAATTACGACATAAAATGTATCACTACCAATCGATGAAATGGTTCCTCATATTTTAGGGGGAAAAACCATAAAACATGATTGAAAACATGCTAATGAATTTTACTCCATTTTGAATCTTGGCTAAATTCAATATATTGATACAATTGTGTGACTGCCCGAACTTCCGACTATAAATTATTTTACTTTTGAAAAAAGTATAACATTACAAGGTGTGTTTAAATGAATTTTTAAGCAGCCTTATGGGAAAGACATTCTCACACTACATGATTAAAGTATGGAAAATCAAATTACTCAATTGTCATAACCATTGCCCGTATTCGGCTCTAGAGCAGGATAGATGACAAACTTTAAGGCACTTGAACACCCTCATGTATGTCTGTTGAATTAATTTGGCAATTGAAAACGTCACAGCATTTTTTTAAACTTTGCCTGAATATTTGACCATTTCGGGCAATTTTTGCAAGACTGCAGTAAGACTATGTGGATGGTGAAAACTTTTTCCTATTCTGCCCAAATAAGTCACAGATCTTTGTTATTTTCCATAAAAATTTTACTTTAAATATATAGCATTGTCTGTTTTTTCGGCAAAGATTTGATTCCATCAAAATAATCGGCCATTTCGGGTATTGTGTTACACAAGATTTTAAAGCAGGCTCAAGAATGATTGTTTCTTTTTAGCCACGGGCTTCCCAAATATGTGGCGATTTTTTTATCTTTTTGATTATTCGTAACTATGTTACCCTTACTATGTTACTTTTCCATTTTCGGGCAAATGCTTGGAAGAATTTGTATATTTGACAATTTCGGGAATTATGTTGTGGTTATCAGTGATGTCAAAGTCACGAATTACTTCACAGATAACCACAACTTTTTGCGCTGCCCGAAGGTGTAGCAATGCTTTTTAAAACCTTGACTTGGTTTTTCATGAAAATTTCACTGCGACTATATGACGTTTCTTTCCATTTTTCGGGCATATCTTTTTTAAGATTTCGGCCACATATAAGAATTTTCTGAAAAGCCACCTCATTTTTTCAAAGTGTAAAGACTGTCCGAATTTTGTCCAAAATTCTGCCCGAATTTAGATTTTGCGCAGTCTCCCCCCCCCCCCCTTCACCGTCTCGTTCGCCACTGAGAATGCCCAATCCATCCAAGAGCTAAGTGAGGTCCTGTGAGGTAATAGCGGTAAGGTTGCGACCCTTTAGACTGCATTGACCCAACGTTGGTTTGATTGTTGCACTGGCCAATGACTGGCAGCAATGGCCTTGCAAAGTGCAAATTCCTTCCAACCATATTTGACTCAAATATTCTACCCACCACACCAAGAATGATTTTGGAACAAATTAGTGCATCCCCAGGAATTGAAAAAATCCCTACAGGAGATAGAAACAGGCCAGTTGCTAGGAGCGGACTTAAAACCACACCGAGGTAGGCAAGTTCAGTCACTCTAAATCTGCCAGAAAATTATCTATCCAGAAACCCGACGAGTAAAAAGTCAAGAGTGTCCGAAGATATGAAGCTTGTCACAGTCTACCTGAATTTATTCCGAAATTCAGATTGGGCCACAATTGCAGAATACCCTGCAACTTAGTGAATCTATCGGAAGTGTATCTATGTCATAGCAGACGGGTATCCCGGATTAAATATTATCATCGACCAGCATGAATATAATTTTTTGCCAGATCGCCAGTGGGGGGGGGGGCTGCTGGGGGATGGGCGATTCAGTGGTGGCTCCAGCCCCCAAGCCACCAGAGCTACGCCATTGCTATGATAGGCTTGTACACCTCATTGATATGATGTCACAACGCATAAAGCACGCCATCCTTTAGAAAAATAACTAACCTGCATCAACAAAGATAAATAACCGATTGATTGGTCAATTAATCGGAAACGCGCAAGTCTTTAACACACGTGGGGAGGATTCACTGTGTGCCCCCGCCCTCCACATGCATGTGTTCAACACAAAGTTCAGTTGTGCGACCACGTGTTTCTTTGGTGTTCCTTCAAAAATGACGTCAGCGTGGCGTCAATGCATGAAGTCTATTCTCTTGCGTGGGTCACAACAATTGATACATAGACGAATCCGAGCACCCTGTAATGACGTCATTAAGGGATCCATCAACCTTAAATCGTCTTAACTTAATTGTCTACATAGCTACATAAAATTCTAAACTCTCGTCTTCAGTGAAATTGAGAGAATCAATGGGTATTTTAGTGTACCACCATCCTCGATACAGGTATAGATTTTGAAAGAATAGAACTAATGGACCCCAGTAATGTCAGTACGTCCGACCAAAATTACGCTATCACTTGACTGTTCGGATTAGTCTATATGTCTTACAAACAAACATCGCTGGTGCGGCCACGTGCTCCTTGTTTTTCCTTAAAATATAACGTCAGTTTTACATCAATATACATAGGCCTAGTCTATTATCATGAGAAGATTTTAACGTTTGCATGATGCTTTTGTTTTTTATCCAGGGTCCAGGCCTGGCTTCCTTGATTACATGGTTTGGCCTATCTTCGCAAGAATAAGAGCTAGTCGTTGTTTTGGTGAGGGCCAAGGTATACCAGCCTCCTTGTCTACACTTACTCCGTGGGTTGAACGGATGTACAAAGATAAGAGTGTACAGAGCATCATTCATCCAGACAGCGCTTATGCAGAATTCTCTAAACATTACCGCACTGAAAATACGAAATTCGATGAAATTGAAACTGAAAATTGAGAATGCGGTCAACCCAATTGTAATTAGTATGCTGAGGCATACCTTTTTCATGCAAAATGGTTAGTTTTACACAGGCCATGGAACAATATCGTTATAACTGGGTTGATTTAAAGGAATCACGACACCCCTCATCAGGGCGTGAGCAGGCTTTCACTCGAGGGGGAGAGGGAAGGGGGCATGTAGTATCTCCAGTGATCGCTAACCAGGGAGGCCATTTCCCTTTGAAATTTTTTACCTTTTCATGAAGCCTAAATACGAAATGGTGCCAGATTTATGACTTTCAGAGGAATATTCTTCAAAGTTGAACTGTTGTGGTTAATGGGAATAAAACTGAAAATTTCATGTATCTACGTGCATCTACTGCCAAGTACGCTACTCCTCAAAGTACATTTCGTTTTTTAATTTCCGTATTTTTAGGAGTCAAGATAAAAGAACACTAGTGATCGGCACAGGCATGCGAGAGCATCTCAGTTTTTAGTTTTTCATCCTTGAAAAATGTAGTTGTACTAAAAAGACTATCTACGTGGAGCGCCACCATAAGTTGACAGGGAGCGTTCACAAAAATTCACTGAGGGGCCTTGGGGAGACAACCCCTCCCCTTCAAAAATTTGAGAAGTTGGGAATCCTTACATGATATCTGATCCACATATGCTACCTTTTTGAAGTAAAATTTTACTTACTTTACTAAAACACGTATTTTTGTGATGTAAAATGGCATTCGTGATTGGGGGGCACGTCCCAGTTCCCCATGCTTACGCCACTGTCCCCCATACCAAGGGACCAAATCATTTTTAAAACATATTTGAACAATAGCCCCAGAATTCTAAGCACATTTTAAATGTTCAAAGCCACAATTTGACTGCAGTGACATTCATTCAAACAATACACTTTTAATCGGGTTGGCCAACCAGGGAGCTGCTCCCAGGAAAAAACTACGACTTGTACAGTCTGGTGTGTTCCAAACAAGCGTAGGCCTATTGTGAGCTCAAGCACTCATGTGTGAGGGTCAAATTATGGCCTCAAACTTAATGTAGGTGATAATAATCAAACTGATTAAAAGGAATTATTATTGTAATGACGCAACAGTCTACGAAATTAAAGAGTCCCGAAAAACAGCACATAGACACGCTACGAAATCTTTACCCCTCCCTTGTATCACAAAGCCTAGTCAAGATACATTGTAACGTTCCCTTTTCTTCTTGTTTCTGCTTCCAATCGCTTAGAGCGTACCTTAAGAATAGATTTATAGAACTATATATTCTGAAGTTTGCAAAATGAATCGCATTCATAAAACCCGCATTGTCCTATATCTTTTTCTGTTGCTGAATTACTGAATTATTAAATGTTGCATTTTATTCACCTAAATCAGGAGCCCATTTTACAGTAATTTTGGCAAAACGATTTGTTTTTTGCATAACGTGCATAACTGGTACATGAGAAAGAGAAGGTTTATATAGTCACCTCACCCCATAGCAGTAACAACCTCATCAGATCAGGTCATGACATTTTGACATGAGGTGGTGCAGTGTAGTTTACGGAAAAACAATGGAATACAAAGATGTACCGCAATTTGTTTAGTACATCGAATGGCGTCACAAATGATTGCCGCAATCTACCAATTTCAATTGAGTAGATAAACTTCAACACCTAACATTTCATCTCATGATTAACATCATATGAGGATTGGAGCTTGAACATATGGATTTTTTTTTTTCACATTTTGTAGATGATGGTAGATGATGGTAGATGATGCCCTCTCAAAATAAATAATATTAGAATTCATTTAACTATAACTTTATGTTATTTAGATAAAAAATGCAGCATGTGAAAGATTCACCGTATATACCGTATCATAGTTTGCCAGTACATTGTAATGCAATTAAAAGATTCTACGCAAAGAACGTCCGTACTACGTTTACCAAAGTATATTTTCTGAAGTGATAAGACGTGTCTCGTTGTCGTTTCTACATGTTGAATAGCTGGTCGAGGGTTGTCGGGGTGAAAATTTGATGCCTACCAACTGTAAGATAAAAACGGATGGGATACATTGTATTATAAAGATAAATGGCGTAAACACCGAGCTGTTTAACATCCAAGGCTACGGGGTGAGGATGCAAACACCCCCTCTACATCAAGTTTATGAACATCGAGACTTTACCATCCATTCCTTCACATAACGTATTCACTGGCAGTTTATAGGTTTACATTTTCTTAGTATGTTTTTATTTGACATATATTTTAGTAAAGACTGCATGCCAATAATGACACTAGAGGACATGCAGGTTTAACGTTCATTTCGAAAACATCTGTCAGATAAATATCGAGTCTGTGTTGCCACTTCCTGTTTCCTTTCAAAGTAAGTACAGAACGCAAAAAGCATATTCCGATGACAAAAATGTTCCACACAATGTCCTTCAAATTCTTTAACATTCACAACACCCTTTTCCTAAAGCCAACTTTTTCACTTTAATTAAAGATTGGTTACTTTTGGCAAAACATATCTCCACATTTCAACAAAGCCACAGAAAGTTATGTAATGTGGGCACATTGTGTCAATTTCCTTTTTTTTTTCTTCATAATTAAATGTCATCTTTGACCTTGAAATTTGATACTGATGGAATGTTTGAATACCCTTTTCTGTAGATCTAGCATTACCATATATCATATGTGGGGTAGAGCAAACAAGGTTGCTTAATATTCCCTACAGCGTTATCAAAGTTATGAATAATTTGAATGTAACGTTAAATTAATATGCCCCATGATATCACAAATTTCCCATGATGCACCAATCTCAAGAAAAACTCGCTGGCAGTGCTTTGAAGATTCATATTTTTCAAACTCTGTATCCTTTTGAGATACATTTTTCACCTCCTGAAAAAAACAACATTTTTGCGTATCTTAAAGTCACTTAATTTTGTCTCCGAAAAATGCCTTTAACGGTTCTCAGTAATTAACTGGCACTATTTCTCCTCGGTAAATCACACGTATAGTTCCAAAACAGCGCTATCTATTGTTTTTTTTTTCAGCTAAAACACATCATAACGGTTTCGGTGATTAGGAAGCACAATAGCGCGATGGCATACATAAGGCCATGACACCTCAACGCAAACGACACATTGCGGCAAATTGCACTCTGGGTGTTCTAGTGCGAATTTAGGTAGCTTACACGCAAAGTCATTGCGACAGTTTATGGAAAACTTTTAACTGAGCATTAATCTAGGTCAAGATCATTTTACGAATTCATTGCTTGGAAGCAAAATCGAGGGCGTTCTTTAAACTTGGCACCAAAGATATAAACGCAAATACCAAACTCGTACCCCTACACTGTTAGACGCGCTGACTCCTTACGGAGGGTCGATCGGAGGGGAGGAAATGTTGATTAGGCATGCGCACAGTTCTGATCGGTGATCTGCGTGCATAAGTGTGAATACATGAGAGAAAATTCCATTGCGACGAGATGTCAGCATGCGTGCATTTTCAAAACGAGTTATATACGCGCAAAATACCTTTCTCTGTATATCAAGTCCGGAGTAAAAGAGACGCGCACATCTGCAGGATGGGAAAATGAAAGCAGTGATTGGTTTTTCGTTGTAAGCGCGTAAGAATGTGAACGCGTGTATAGGTGTGCGCTTGTAAAGATACCATGGAAACTGACCAATCAGTAAGCCAGTAAACTTCAAACCAGTCTTTCGGCGTTTATGTTCAAATGTTCTTAAGTAGAAAGCCGACTAGCCTTAAAGCCTTAAACTTTTTTTAAAGTGTAATTTATTGAAGAGCGTGTTTGCAATAGTTGCAATGTTTTAAAATCGCACTTTTTTATACTACCGGAAGATATCAATTAATTGTTAGCTTTCAAAACGACTGATCAGTGATCAGCACTTCCGCCCCTCCGATTCGGCCTCCATGAGGAGTCACCGCGCCATTTTAAGTTTTGTATCTATGTTTATAATATCTTTGCTTGGCACCCAGAGGCCAAGGTCAAAATGGCGGGATGTCCATGCATGGAACACTGTTCTACATGTAGGACTGAACATGTGGATAAATCACGCCCTATATTCAGGGAAGGCGAAGCTGGAACCACTTCGTGTTCACAAAATGGGGCGATTAAATCCTTCTGAAATCATCGCGCATTAGGCTTAATGGTGAAGAGTCAAGGTAAACTTAATGGGAAATGAACGACACCGTGGAAACTGTCAAATTATACCACATTTCGAGAATTCTACAGAATTTATTTTCTTGGATGTCTCTTTTGATATTATTTATATTAATGTAAATTGTGATTGAGAAGTTTTGCATTCATACTAATTGAAAATCTGAGATATCTCTTCAAGGAAGAGACAAATAGTAGGCTATAGTTAGTCAAAAGTCTGCTAATGTTCATTTTCAGTTTAAGTAATCACTGATCATATTGTGTAGAATATTACAGACACTAACTCTGAAGGTACATACTGGTAAATGATTGGTTGTTAGCAGTTTTCAGTACGACAGACCTACAACTTACGTAGCTAGTATGCCAACCGACAAGACATCGACGCCATCTCTCGTTGGCTAGAGAACGCACAGCCTGGTAAAAATTAATAATAAAGACGCGCTTTCTGTCCTAACAATGTGAAACTTCATCGTCGTCATGCACTCAATCGCGTTAGCGTTTAACACGTGCCATATGGAGAAACACGTACACATACTTGACGTGTCTTAGGTTTCGTCAATTGCGACGCCTTCACTGTGTTGTTCGGTTAGGCTACATATTTTTTTCAAGCTAAATCATTTTTATTACTCATACCACTCAAGATAACCGCATGTAACCATGGGAGTTGTCAGGGCAACTCCCTGATGTAACACTGAACAACGAATTCACTTTGGCTGTTGATGCGGCTTAAAGGTCTAATCCTCTCACTCCAAATGGTTCTAATCCTCCTAATCTACTTACCTAAGCCCCTCCAACAACCGTCTAAAACTCATTCTCATCCAGACGTATAGTCCGAACTTATTGCTTCATGCAGGTGAATATGTAAAAGACCCAAACGTGTAATCGAAACACTCTCATACAGCAGTGCTGTGTAAGTACAGTACTCAGCATTGCTTTAACTTTAATGCTGTCAATCACAGAGCTGTACCAATTGATAATTTCTGTGGACCTCTACAAAAATTGTAGTTTGGGGGTGAGAATTGACTGCCTTTAAGGTGCATTCAGTTTGCTGCCGCTCTGTGAAAATTCTACAACAACGTTGCTAACATGGCGTTTCTCACTGCATTTATACATGACTGGACCTTTTTTACACGTACTTTTTATGTACAGTCGTACACATAGGTCAGTGTTTTATTAAATTGGTCAAAATTTTGTACAGGGCGTGTATTAATTAGCCGAGGTCACACTACAACAAATTCCTTTCCTATTTTTCTGTTTTTTTATTTCTTAAAATCGTCTACACTTCTGGTTGGAAAGAGCAAAAAAAAAAATTCAACCAGTGTAAATGTATGATTTGCAGCTGATGTCTATGAAAATAAATTACCACCTTTTCACGCGGCACACCGATGTACAGTTTTTTTTAACAGACAGTGTTATTCCGATTAAACCTGTTTTTCGATGTGACGTCACAAAGAAATGTATAAACTTTATTCTCACTAGCCTGCGGTAAGCAGGCTGTTGTGTTTGCGTTTCAGCTACTACATTCAAATATCAAAAATCTTGCTTTCGCTACTATAAATAATACTATGAGTCTTTCAACGGCTTTACTGTTGAACAGCCCACGTTTCCAACTAAGTTACATGGCATAACTACGGTATACAGTAGCCTGCCAACTTTCTAGCGAATCTCATTTACGACCACCAAATATGACGTCACCGTGACGACAAAAATTAAAATACTAAATCATACCTCGCGTAATAGGTAATATTTATGCATCGAACGTATGGACTGGTACACATTATCCTCATACAAAAGCTAATTAGGTTGTTCGCCTTTTGTTGTATCAGTTGTATGCACCAAAATACACTGTTCATAATCATTTCGTACACCTCGTGACCATCTCATGTTTACTAATTCGTCCCTCAAAATGCGGGATTCCTGTAAATTGAAACTGGACGAAGGTTTGGAGACTCTCTATATTATACTGTTTAGAGAGGTGTATTATGATTTTGATAGAGCGCCATCTTAAGGCTACTGCAGAGTCTGCTCCGCAGGCTATATTCTCACAGTCCTGGAGTACAACTCATAGATTTACACGTTATTTTATAAAAAAAAAAAAATTAAAGAGAAAAAAACCTCACAAATCGGGTCGAAAAACAATCCGAATTCCTTGCAATGTGACCGCGGCGTTAGACCTTGGCCTCCAGTTAATACTCTTAAGTTGCAAAGAAAAACATTGCCAGTAATTTTAATGACAAACGTCATGTGATTGGCAATGTGGCAGCAAAACTGCAGCAACTCAAATGATTGGTTCTTGGGCATTTTTTGGTAGTTATGACGTATCTTTACAAACTATTTAAGTTGTTTTCAAGAATGTAACTCTAGAAACTCTAGAGAGTTATTACGCATTTCGTAAGTATTTTTAGTTCTTGCACAAATGTTACTGCATTCCAAAATGTCTCTTTCTTTAGCTATCGTGTTTACAAGGTTTGGATCTTTTGACCTCTTGTGACCCTAAATGTCCTTTCACCTCCACCAAAAAGAAAAGATATCATCTACCTAGTATGGCCAACCAATACACCAAATATGAGATTAGTCAAACTTACCCTGCTTGAGATACCGTGTTTACAAGCAATTTCCAAGGAATTTACCATTTGACCTCTCGTGACCCAAAATGACCTTTGACCTCCACGAAAATCACTAGGGATCATTAAATTAACAGGAACAACCCACACGCCAAATATGAGATTGGTCACACTTACCCTTCTCGAGATATCGTGTTTACAAGCCAAAGAGTTAAATACACATACATACACACACACACGCACACACACACATACACACTACATCGCCATCGCATAGATTCCTTGCCTGCCTTCGGCAGGGAATCAAAAGTCCCAACCTCCGATAGTGTATGTACTGATGTAGATTGCAACTGCACCAATAGTTTCGAACGGTCCACACAGAGGTGTACGGGCATTACATGGAACCGAGAAAATCCCTTCGTTGATAAATCACACGAAATTTATCATCAAGTGAACACAAGTGAAATCCAAACAGTCATACATCTCCGTCGAAAACTATGTGAAGCATGAGCGTCGATTTGGGGAGAACAGAGAACAAGGGGGGGGGGGGTGGACATGTTCCCCTCCTTTTTTGAATGTAGGGGACACTAACCTAAGAGTCCTGCCACTTTTTGGACCTGAAACTTGGTATCGGCCGGGCTAGGAACCGGCCGATACTTGCGTTTGGCATCATATCCTTCTAGCAAATCACATCAGCCTCACTGATGTTCTTCTTTTCAGTCGCCTCTCAAACATACGTTGTTCATCGATCTCTTTGATTATGCTCATTGTTCGTGTGCATCATAGGCCATCAGGTGTGGTTATGAAGAAGCACAACATTTATGAACTTAAAGATCTTTTATTGTTTTTTGAGCTTTTGGAACATTCCTATTTTCGATGAGAATATTAATATTTGCATTGATGGAATAAACAATTGAACTTGAACTTGAACACATTTTAAGGAAACTGATAACGTCTCGGTGCACAGTCTGCATGCAATTTTTTCAGGAAAATAAATGTTTTCTTATGCAAAATTTCGACACACGGTTGTTGGCTAAATAATTCGCTAAATAAGAGACTTCAATCTGGAATAAGAGGTACATCTTTATCTTCTGTCTGCAGATGGTGTACATCAGATGAGTATCCTTCGAAATGATAATGGATGTGTTTTAATGTTTTTTGTGTAAACAATCTTACTCCGGTGTGCAAAGGTACAAGTCTGAGTAGCACCAGTGGGTACCACCACTCCCCCTCCCCCTCCCCTCCTTCATCTGTCATTTTCCCTCAGCAGGTTGAAGTGTGCTTTTGATCAATTCATGGGATTTATTTTAATCATTTTCGTTATAAATGGTTCCCAAACTTTTTTCCAAGTTTTCCAACGATGTGCCGACTCTTTGTATCTATGGACAAAAAGAAATCTGCTTTCAAACTCTCACGGATTAAGCATGAATACATTTGAGACCATTAGTACTGCGGTGGGATAGGACTTCCCAGTGGGATCACACTAACTGTGTGAAATTTGATATTTTAAAGTAATGCGTCAAGTAATAAATAAGAAAAAACCCCGTAAAATCATTCGATTCACGAAATATGTATGTTGAAGATTGCAATTTGTTCAAACATTTCATTATAGTAGCCTTATAGAATTAGGGATCATATAGATGAGCTTACATATTTTTCCAGCTTAATCCTGAGATTGTATACCGTCTTCTCACGTCACGTGGGTAGAGTGGGTCCACCAATCAGCTGGCCTTCACAATAGCCCAGTCTCCTCGATGGAGTAAATACTAAATATTTACAATGGTGAGTTAAAGGGGCAGTCAGAGTTTGTTTTCACCAGTTTGCAACGACTTCAATTCTGCAGCAGAAATATACATGATTTATAACTAACATAAACAAAAAAAGATCTATCATCATAGTGTGGCGTTGTGATTGGTCACCGCATCGATGAAACTGCCAAGTCATTGCATTTTTGTAAAATTTTGCTATCCGAACAACGTTACAAAATCCCCATTCAACTGAGGGTAATTAACACAGAATAAACGTTTTATTTTACTTAAAAGGGCCTCTTCATTATCTGTTGACTTTGGTAAAAAAATAAAAATCAGGTTAAAAAGGTAAAAACAGGTAAAAATAGGTAAAGAGGGTTCAAAAACGAAGTGCTAGAACAAAAGGGAATATTCACTCGCAAACTCTGATTGTCGCTTTAAAGAGCTAGGCTCTCTTTATCACTGCAAAATTTGAATTCCGTCTATATCAATAAGCCGTAAACTATATTCATAGTTTGAACTTTGACAACTTTATTTATTTGTACGCGCCTGCCATGCTTTAAGTTTTATGTAAATAGAGGGTGACCAGATGACGCAGCTCTTTTTTGTGTTGCCAGTACATCGACTAATTTGAGAACCTGCTTAACTGTCACAAGTTGCAGAACATTCTTCTACTACGACAATTAAAGTAAACAAAAAATAAATAAATTATTTTCCTTTGAATTTTATTTTTACTAACTAATCGCTGTGTATCATTATCGTTGGTTCTAACAAGTTTGGAAAACGGAGCAGTCGGAACGTGTCCCAAGCCTCCCAAATTTTGAAGGCCGAGGACTAAATCCACATCTAATATTACACTTTATATTTCCTAATGCAATTATCAATACCCCTCTTCCTCTGCTTATCGACGGACGATGACTTTCTGTAAATGATTAGCTGGTAAATTTGTCGTAGTCTATGTTAGGCTGATACTAGTAGATCGATCTGTTGTTGATACATCAAACTGGATATTAGAAATAAATTTTGGATGTGCAAACTTAGACCTATCATTCTTGATTATAAACATTAATAGTTTGTTGGATTTATATAACTTCGGTGTGGGACTGGGTATGCCTACACGGTTGAGACACTGTGATTTTGGTACCCCTCCCCCTCGTACACACGGACGGGGGCGCTTCGACCCCTTTAGATCAAAATTTGATTACAATTAGCGATTACAATTAGCAAGTTGAAATTTATAATATTATTATTTATTATATTATCATATAATGCTATTGTTCACTGAAAACAAAAACATGACACAGAAGAGGAAACCCCAACTGCGGTGAAGACATAGCAATGACTTTAAAAAGGGTTTTGTAGGAAAGCATAAAGCAGTCATCCAAACTACAATTTTTGTAGTAGGTAGTGTAATTCTCAATCAGTGCCACAACTCTTTGATTGGCGGCAAAATTAGAAAATGCAGAGTAGTGTAGCTCATATACGCACCATGCACTGTCCTGTGTCCTGGTGCTCAGCAAAAGCAATGGAGTAGGGAAAACAAGTTAATGAGCCACAACTGAAAAAAGGGATGCACACTTATTAACAAATTGTTTCTCTATTGGCTGTTACCATTGGATTGTATCGGTATTTTTTGTAACGATTAGGGATTAGGTTAGGAATTAGGGCTATCGTTAGCCAGTCAGGAAATTCCTTTTTGAACAGTGCGCTTCGCCCCGAAACTGAAAAAGACGTGGCCGTGGCCAGCTCAATTGGTTGGAAACCGTGTCGCAAAACTCCATCTAACCAAACCTTTATTGGGTCTTGCACAACTACCCTGAATCAATCAACTGGGATTGCGTCTGGATGAAAATGAGTTTTAGACAGTTGTGGGAGGAGCTTAAGTACGTACTTTAGGGGATTTAAACATGTTTGAGTGAAGAAGATTTTGTGTTTGCGGCATTTAAAAAGGCTATCAAAAACATTTTTTATTAAGGTGTAACAAATTACAGATCTTGAAAAAAAACTTTGAAAATGCAAAGCTCTCTAATTTTTTTCTCGTCTCTTTTAATTAAAGTCTTGAATATTTAGGAAAGAGTGACTTTGTAAGCAAGAAAATCATCCTCTTGCCCTCATTTGGGTAAAATATGCGCCAGACGTGCTCTTCAACTCATCCTATTACCTATAAGTTGCAGCGTATACATTTGTTGCTCCACTGGACTGGGTAATCGCTTGTATTTGAGTTTCTTGCTACACGACGAGCGAGGAATGCTCATTAGGCCGAATGTTCGCAAATTCCGAGGTCCATTACGAGGTCCATTACAAACCCCTTTGGCCTATACCCTTCCTTAGATGGCGCTTTTCTTAGACAGTTTATGCCCTGTTTTATTCATACTGCAATGTGTCCCCAACCATTGAACCATAGGGACATTGAAAATTAGAATAAAGATTAACTTACACTCTATGCAAAAGAATGAACATAGTCTTTCTATACTGGAGTGAAAACCGTCAATTCCCTCTTTAAAGGTAAAGAGCAGTCCCCAAACTTATTTTGAACTGAAGAAAAAGCTAAATAACACAATTTTCATCTTATTTCTCTTCAAAGTATCTTTCATTACATTTTATGGTTTTACCATTGCATCAAGGTAAACCAAGCAGTGATTTCTGGTAAATTTCACATTTGAAGAGAAAACCATTGTCACGTGACTCCAAACAGCCAATCATGAAAATGGACAGTCTACTACGCTTCTTCAATTTGGGATGACTGCTCCTGCCCTTTAAGAGTGTTAATTTACTCCAAGAATAGTGACGTTCATTCTAACACGAGTGAAAACTCACTCTTAAACCAGCAGGACGAGGTAACTGCAGGGATCACCCCTTTGTGGTCTCTTTAGGCACACCATCAAGAGTGAAACTCGCCGAAGCCTTTAAATGATTCTGCAGACGAGATTTGGGTGGGGGTGGGTAAGAAAGGACGATGAATCATGTTAAGTATAGCATTTCGCTTTGGAGTGATGATCCCCTCATGTTTCCAAATGGGAATCTTATGTTGTGACAACTATACATACATTCCAAGTGCCTCCTGAAAGTTTACAATAAAATAAGCATAGGGGTACGAGGCGGGGGTGCAGGGGGCACTAGTCCTCCCAATTCGGGCAAAAGCAGTTGATCTATTCGGGCAAAACATGATACAGGTTTCTCCGGAAACATTCAACATTCATAAAGGCCAAATCAAGAACGGCAAAAGATATTGACGTAATTCCAACTGAAAGGATTTTTCAGTAAAGTCAGAGTAATTGACTGGCATGTCACAATACACCTTTAAAAGCTCAGTCATCGCGCCCTATCTACGACATGCCCTTGCATAAATTCAAGTAAAACTAAATGCAATTTCGATTTGAGAGGTTCTTTAGAGTCTTCAATGTAAAGGTTAGTTCAACCTACAACGACAGTTACAAGTAGCTAATCGAAAATTGGTAATGCAAACAAATACCACTGTAAAATTGCTTTGTCATTCTATGGAGTTGCACGAACTAATACAGAGCATGCAGGAATCATCGCGGTTCTGATGACGTTTACATAGTCTTGCGAAACATCCTGAAAGTCATTTCTTTGAGAATACGATAAATTGCGTGAGTTGAATTCAAGATCATTGTGCACTATGAGGCGTTTGTGGATGGGGACTCACGGGTTTCGCAAAGTGGGAGATGATAGTTATTATTCATAAAATTATGTCATTTGAAAATAGAAAACATGGAATACGACCCGTCACTTACCTTTTTTAACCGTTTAATTTATTTTGTGACCGGCAGTGGCGTGAACTGATCATCGTGAATGGGGGCACTAGGAGATAAGCTATCCGCCAGAGATACATACTTAACTGAAAGACTGAGTTTCACGGAAGCCTCATTTTGGTGACATGGAAGCCCCCTACCCCGTCGTTGATTCCTCGGTAGGATGTTAATGCAGGCCAGTAGGTGACACCTCTGAGCTCTTGGGTATTTGCAAAACTATGAAGTTTGCAATGGAATATTTAACCACAAACTGCATAAGAAGCGTCCCGAGCAAACAAAAAAAAATCAAAAAATTAAAATCATGATATTTTTACTGAGCCTAACACACACTAGGCATAGTGCATTGACCCACAGATGCAGGATGAAGATGGGGTTATGCGTTTGAGGTTTACTCACAGTTTTACGACAAGTCTAGGTTCCTCCTTAAAATGTCCTCATGCTTTCCTGGGTGCGCCATTAAGGGAGGGGGGGGGGGCTCACGTTACAGTAACGAAGGCACGTGTATGGTGGCGTCCGGGACTCCTCCGGGAAAAGGTTGGAAACGAAACACTTACGAAAAATATTTTGGGTTTGCCAAGGGTATGCCTTAATATTGGCGTACGGGAAGATATTTCACAGGGGGGAAGGGTGTTTGTCCTGAAATTTTTGCAAGCATTTTACTATGTAGGCAAATGTCGCTACCTTCTGCAATGCATTGTCTTCTTGCCCTGGAAATACAAGTGTCAGTGTCCTGAAATCAGCATTTTGCCTGCTATGCAGAAGGGTTGTGTCGGCCCCGAGACTCCCACCTCGTGCGATTACTCCCTAGAATAGTAAAAAAGACAAATGCATTTCCTGCATTTTCTACATCAATAAATGAAAATGGTAGAAAACGTCCCAAGCGTTCATGCAGTTAAATCCTGATGTGTAGTTTTAATAAACATTTCGTTCAAGTATAATTACACTCCAGTTTCCGATAGGACGTGATGTGGGAATCAGCCCATTTATCTTCTAATGTCCTTCAACGCGAGTTACGGGTTACGACACAGTTCAAACACACAGTTGGCCTAAAAGAGCATTCACATCGGAGAACTGTCGTTACAACCGATAACGTAGAAATAACCGATAATGTAAAAACGACAAAATAATGAAAAACAAATTTACCGATAATGTTTAAACAACCGAGAATGTTAAAAAAAAAAACCGAGAACGG
Organism: Holothuria scabra; assembly: GCA_037179385.1. Lineage (NCBI taxonomy): Eukaryota > Metazoa > Echinodermata > Holothuroidea > Aspidochirotida > Holothuriidae > Holothuria > Holothuria scabra. The sequence goes on along the minus strand of CM074187.1, from coordinate 5,242,609 downwards.
AAAACCTGCCGCAAACTCACTATTCTGAAGTTTCCTTACAAAAACGGACGAGAGGTTGTTGATGTGCATGCAGTGCCCAATGGTCTGCCATCTGCTGGCCTGTCTCGACAGCCGAATTCTAGCAACGGCAATGAAAATCGGCCATGATTTTAGCTACACATAATGACTATGTCTCTCTCCAAGTTAGCTGATTGAAAATTCATTTGAAGCCCGCTTGTTACGTGACATATTTTCAAATACGTTGGAAGTAAAATCATTTTCTGGAGTTCGGGCCGTCACGTAGGAAATTCACTTATTCAGTGGAACTTGCGATTGAATGCCTCGCATTAGATTCCTAATAGAGTCAAAACATTAGTATGTTTTCAATTCCGTTGCATGGTTCCCACGAAAAGAAGCAAGACCATTACATTTAATTGTAGCAGTAGGCTTTATCTGGTAATTTTCTGATCACTTAGCAAGTTGTTTTTTTTTTTTCTATTGAAGTGAAACTTTCAAAGGGAAACTCAAAATAAGGACTGCTTCATTTTTAGCTGCAAGTCTGGGAAATGCCATTTCCTGCTGTCTGAGGGGTCAGAGTTTTTAATTTTCTGTAGTGTTCTAACGAGGGTTTCATATGGTCCTACCAACAGAAGTGTATCAAAGAGGGAGTTGTAGGCAGGTACTGGTAAGCTGACATGCGGCTTACTTTGGTATTAGGTCTACAGAACATTCTACGGCACCCGTAGTACTGTATGTGACGGGGACTACGGTACATTTTCAAATTGATATGCGCGTGGTGTGCTTGTGCGGCATAGTTTGCTAGCCAAAGCCTTATGGGGAACGAAGTACAGAGACGACGTTTGGGGCCCATGGTATCGTCCATAGCCTGAGTGGCTAGCTTTTTTAGAAAGTTGCAGGGGCAAAATTTCAAGTTGTATTCAGCAGGTCTTTAACAAGGGGTATAGTTAAGTTTCTAGTTCATATAAGACGTCCAGAAGTTTTAGTGGGAAATTTTTAAGGGATCATATTTTAAGCCCACCCCGAATAGCCGGGAAAATGCCAGAAAGAATGCACACGCACCCACAACACGCAAAATACAAATTAAATAAGCCTATCCTCCCTAAAAGGACACGAATTTTCGTTCTGGTTGCAGTTTTGAGAATCTTTAACTTTGTGCGTGACTACAGCTCAAGTTTGAGGCTAGGCCTTTTCCATTTTACAACTTATCAAAGACAACGACTCTAACGGTTATTGTTGTATAGGCTAACTCCCCAATTTCATCATTTGGCTGCAAAATGTTTCAGTTAACAGTTTCATGGCTTTCATCACGTTGTTACAAAATGGACGGTGATATTTATACAAATAAAATTACCCTATTTTTGTGGAAATTGACCCTTGTTTTATTTTTAGGTAGTTTATACCTAAACAATGTACCGTTTTCTATCTTGTTGACAATAGTACTTTCGTGTTGTGGAACCATGCTTACTAACCTATTTAAGTCAGTTCGAAACTGCCATTTTGAAGAATTGTCTCAAGTACAATATAAAACTAAATTTTGTAACTTGGGCGAGATGTTTTAACTCGACAGAAACGGGTAGTTTATAATCCGAATTACATCGGAACTGTAAAAATTAAACTTACCGTCATTGCGTTTAGTGTTCAGCATGGAGTAGGGACATAAACCGGTGGGCCTCAATTGCATCTGGAAAAAAGGTCTCAGTCGATCCAATTGATGTGGATAAACAGTCGAAAAAGAACTTCATTACGAATTTAGCATGTCCTTTCTACGCTTCCGTATTCTACCTTTGATCATCTCATACTATGCATAGTGATTGATCAAAATGGATGACCTCGAATATCCGTGTACAAGGAGCTACGCAGTCTTGCAATATAATGCAACACAAAAAAATTACCGTTATATATTTTGTCCATACAACAGCTGTTTAACACATTGTCGCTTTGCATCGGTTCATCACTAACACAGTCAACGCAGTCGGCAAGGCAAGCGAGACCGAGAACGTCATAGTACACACAGTCTACAGTTAACTCGGAAAAATATCAAGTGACTGAAAATGGCACCAAGACATTTGAAAACAGGTAATTTTAATATTGGTTGATTGTTTTTTCTTTGCAATATTCCTAGTTCCTTGCAAGTTTTGTGGGAAACGATGACAGTGTAAAAACTTTGAGTTATCGTTGTTGCTTGCGGTTGCTGGCAGTGATAGGCCTATTTATTGATAATTATTGTATCCAGACGGAGTAGAATCAGTTTTGGACTATCACAGGCTAGATTTTATATCATTGCCCTGGACGGAGAAGGGAGTTTCTTTAGTCTATGCGTAGTCACAGCATTTGAATACAGGCGCAAACGTAGCACCAGGTCTGCAAAATGAGATTGAGAAGGTCAGGGAAAAACTTAAGTTTTTTAGTACGAATTCTGAGGCCCCACTTTATGATCATTCAGGGCCCGTGCCCTCGGCCGAGTCTACTTGATGATTTTTTTCTGTGGGCGCTGTTTTGACAGCATCACTTTATTGAAGATAGGAAAATATGCCAGAGGCGTTCGTATATCTTGGGTCAATGACTGCATATCGAAAAGTTTCGATCATAAACCTCCCAATGCGTTACAGTGTGCGGACGCATTTTGCATTTTTAGGTTTTTCGCTTTATATACTAGGCTATTCGGAGTTGTGTCTTGGTCCGGCTAAACCGGATTTGTGATGTTCCTACTATTGTACATCTAGTGAATGCTTTTTTGACTGGACACACACCTTATTTTTGTCGTATATGCCTATCATTAATTTATGGGATTTGATGTCTATGGGCTATAAAACGTTTTTCATCCCAATTTTACATTTAAAGGATTCACACTTGTAGCCACAAATATATTGCAACGGCTAAACGCGTTTCTGGGAGCTGAATGTCACAGGTAACAGGAGGAAAAGAATTGGTTTTATTTGGATCTATATTTTTGTCGTAAAACGCGTGTAGTAAAGGCATAAAATGGCCCATTATTTTGGGGAAATTCCCCAAATAATGACGTCACAAAATTTTGAAATCGTCAAAAATTATCAATTTTGAATGGAAATCGGCATTTTATGAGTTCCCCTCACCTTGACATATCATTCCAAAGCATAACCGATTTAGCTTACCTTAATAAGAATATTTAAAAATTTTTGACGTATAGAATGAGCAAATGATCGTTTTTGTACAAAACTTTTCGATATGATACAGTCAAACTAGTCGCGGATAGACCTCCCGCCCCAAAACCGGCGATCATGACATGAGTTGACTCACACACGAAGAGAAAATGATAAAACCGTAATCATAATAACTGATATTAAGTTTGATGTAGCCTACAACTATTGCAATGATACATCACATTCTAGAGCAATTGTTTCAAATGGAGCGTGACACTTTCGGTTCTCTTTATCTCCTTCCCTCAGGCTAGTACCCCCCCCCCCCCAGCTATTTCCCAGATTATGCCCTTGCCACCACTACCTCCAGGTAAGGTCAATAAGAATTTGGTTTAATCCCCCTCCCCAAAATAATAATCCTCTCCGGAAACTTAAAATTTCACCTAGAGATAGACTATGCAAATATCTCAGACTTCCGAAGGCCTCGCCCCTGGACCCGCACACCCAGGAACGTGCACTTTGGGCTCGGTTTTCCGCTGCGTCCAATTTACCCCCTTACAATATCATTTGCCCTTAATTTGTCCCCCGACAGTGGCGTAGGCACAGGGGTGCCTGGGGGCCTGCCCCCGATTTTCTTCAGGCCCCCAGATTTTTTGCGTCCTGATAAAGTGATTGACAAAAAATAAAATGTTTGGAACGGAAATAAACTTTGAAGTATTTCTTTTTAAAAAACAGTAACGAAATGCAATGTGCAACAATATAGAAAACATGCATAAATGTGTGTCAAACACATTTTGTGCGCACGTATGAAATCACATAATAACCTCAAAATGCATACTTTCACTAAGTTAGCTACCGCTCACAATTTGCACTGTCGTTTATTGTATTTCATTTCGAAAATGAAACGAACGTCTCGACGACAAACTGGAATGTGACTTTGTTATGTAAAGACCCTTTCTGCCTTTCGGATAGCTGGTTGATTTACTGAAAACAAGGCAATCATATACTGGAGACCATTCTAACACGACCATTCCTATACCGTATCATACACAAAATATGCTGTAAGGGTAAGGTACTGCCATCGAATAATTCTTCCCTTCCATTCTTAACGAGTAGGTCTATGTCTTGCCTCACTCCTGCCCATGACAAGTTCCACTGTAGAACGATTTTTTCGACATGTCCTTTTTTTACTAGTTGACACTGGCATCCAGGTGAATTTGTAAAATTACCACAATGTCCGGCTTTCATGTGTTTCCCATATGTTCCATACTTCTGCTTTGTGGTTTAAATATTTTGAGAGATTTACTCGTAGTATTTTAATTTTGACCGATGACTGAACAAATACTGCACCATTTTGCATCTCGACACCACTGAAAACCGGAAATCATTGTTTCTTTGGCCAGTTGGCAATATGTCACTTATAAAATTTCTGCGAAAACTGAAAAGAGTATTTTGGATTTTTTCATGCTCCCCAAAAAGAAAAACCCTAAAACGTTGGCCTATAACCAGTTCAAAGTCTTTGCGAAAAATAGCACCATTTTGCATCTAGGAAATCTAACACAAAGTAAATTTCTCAGAGAGGGAAGCAACTACTTTTGGTTTTCCTATTAAAGCTGAAATCCATTCAAATATGCCGCGTTTGCAATCTACGTCCTCCTGAAGTTTACAATTTTCCCCAAGAGAAAGGGAGATACCGATCCCTTTAAGTCTCATCCCCAGGCCGCAGATCAGAAATGCCCAGTTTTGGGGGTCCCTAAAAGTGAATGTATTACCATTTTTCATAGATTGATTTTTAATTATCATTGTTTCAGAAGTGGCAGACATGATATTCGTTTTTAAAGGCTGGGTACATGCAGCCTAAAACACGTGGGAAGTGCCGTTTCTGGCCATGTGGAGGGTTTTAAAGCCCAAAATTTTCTTGTGCGCTCCGTGCCAACCGATGGTGGAGCTCCGCTTAGATATCCTTGCCGCGCCTGACCCTCGGAGGTACCAGGCCCCCACTCGTTACCTAGGCCCCCTAAAAATTCCATCCTGGCTACGCCACTTTCCCCCAACTCTACCCACTGTTGATATTCTGGGACCGCCACTGGAAGCACACTCAGTCATCGCTATACTGGGCATAAAGATCCGTGCCAACCGATGGTGGAGCTCCGCTTAGATATCCTTGCCGCGCCTGACCCTCGGAGGTACCAGGCCCCCACTCGTTACCTAGGCCCCCTAAAAATTCCATCCTGGCTACGCCACTTTCCCCCAACTCTACCCACTGTTGATATTCTGGGACCGCCACTGGAAGCACACTCAGTCATCGCTATACTGGGCATAAAGAACCATTCTTGAGCCTAACGCAACTCGGGAAACACGGCAGGAATTTTATACTTGTTTGGAAGTTTGTACAAGAATAACACATTTGGATGAGAGAGCGCCATTTATAGACCAAAGAGTGTGCAGCTCATTACGCCGATTTTTGTCTTATTTTGTGAGAGTTGTAGTATTAAGTGACCACACGTACTTATAAACATAGACATAGCATGTAACGTGTACGTCCTATCCGTAGCTGGTTGCCACCGACTGGGACAAAAAAGGCGGTCCAAGATGGCCGCCGTAAAGCTATAAATGGTCTGATTTGACGACGGCTCTGGTATAGGCCTATTATACAAAAGATAAACTTGAATGGGGAAAAATATTATGTCCTTGCAATAAGTGAAGTAATTTTGACCTTACCTTGCCATATTTAAAAAATGTTTCAACTTTCTTGAAAATATGGTGATATACTTGAGCAAGTCCAAACCTTTACACAAAACCATAGCAGACAGCCATCTTAGTGCGCTTTTTCACACTACGGTAGCGACAATGTACCGTACAGTATGCTTTGTCCATGTACAGGAAGTCCGTGAGTGACCCATATTCGATAGTCTACCACAGGCGATATTTTTGCATGGTGAAGGGGGGGGGGGGTGTGAAGGCTACGGTCACAGATGGAGGGTGGATGGGTAACGGGAAAATTGCAACGTGAGCGGAAAATTGGGGAGACTTACGGTTACCCTCGTTAGACCGCGCCTTGATGTCGTTGTAACATGCAGCTTTTGAGATAAATTCCACTTTTTAATATTCTCCATGCTTGCCCGTTTTACACATTACACACTCGGATAAGGCGTACGCTGGGGATGGATTCAGGATCTTACAGGGAAGAGGGGTAGCAAGAGGGAGAGCTAATTGGTGAAGTGAGCGAGGATTAGGGAGGGGGAAAGAAAATTGAATTAATTACGTATGTTCTCGATAATTGGGGATCAAGATGTAGGCCTTAATGGAACACATCACTTAGGCCTATTTATTGCATCGATTCGATACCACTGAAATTCAAAAGAACTGTATAATAATCATAATAGTCTTTACAGGCTAAGCGGTTTTTTAACGGAAGACACCGTTCCGAAGTGAAAACATGTTTTGAAATGATACATTACGCGATTTCCCGCCACTTGTTCATACAATGGACCATTTAACTGTTTAACATTCATTTCATGATGTCGTGCGTTACTGGTTTCATGTGAATTCAGTCAGGCAGTATGACTTCGACGCAACTTCCACTTGGTATGATACAGCGTTAGCGTACATGACCACTTTGCGGCAATTCCATATCAATAACCACGTGCTCCTCCGACAAATGGGGATAGGGTCTCTCAGTTTGACTAATAAGGACTAGATGCGTTTTGCTGTCATCTGCCAATCGCGAAAAGCAACTAAGAAGTTCAGATTTTGGATTGTCTAAAAAGTGTCGAAAAGGTCCGCGATTGGAGACAGATAAGCCCTAACCTTTACTCCTACCCAAAACCAGAACCTTCGATATTTGCTGCACCTCTCCCGCGGAGCTACACTTCGATTGATCGATTCCTTCCTTCCTTCCTGTAAAAGCAAATTTGCATACTCAGCTCAGTCCGTCAAAATTCGGGTCTCAGAGTTTAATTTTAAAAAGGAAAACATAGCTTCATAGACGCAATTTTTTTTCTAACATTGAAATCTGTGGACTACTCAAACCGGGACAATGCCAAAACTTGGGCCCTTTCTCAGGGATTTTCATTCATCCCCAGGTGTAGCGCTAGGATTTGTCCGACAGGGGAGCTAGCCCCCGACAGTGGATCAACAACACAAAACCCCACCGACGTAGCCAGGATATTTGATTTGTGACCTGACCTGAAGTGCTCTCAGATGAATGCATGGTGCGGCAACCTACAAGAAGTCAGTCACTGCTGGAAAAATCATGTTCAGAATTTGATTTGGGGTATGGTTTCTAATGCGAAGTCCCGACAAAGGCAGTGAATTTCGGAAAGAACGGGACAGACACATGTTGCGGCCCGCGGATTTTAAGGAAAACTGAAAAGTGTTGGGTGGTACTGAAGTTTTGACCTTCCTATAGGTCAAGAGTTACCTAGATTGCCTAGGCGAATAAAAATTTTGGAATAATACATTTTATCTTCCAATGAATGCTCATCGACGGAACTGGAAAATTCGTTGCCTTCTGTAGAAAATCTTTGAAAACCATATCGGAGGGATTTAAAAAGTGGGGGATATTATTGAAGGCAATGCCGTCAAAGGCAATCACCAGGGCTGGTGTGGCCAAGGAAGTTAGCTTGGATTACATACGTTACCAGTGTATCGCGATCGTACGGAGTAAGACTGAACGAAATTGGGAAGTTGTTTTGCCTTGGCGAGTGAAGGAACTTTAACCAGTCGGTAAAGGCTTTTATTTATCACCGAATTTAGGGGGACAAGGATAAAATATTGCTTGTTTGCTTGCTAGGTTTCAGCATGCTGTAGCTAGCCGCTTGAAGGTACCGTTTTCGTCAAGTTACGCTTCCATTATCATTCACCATGGTATCTCCATATTCTGCAGCATGGGCGTCATCATGTATGGGGTACAAGGGGGAAGTCCCCCAACTTTTGCAAAACACCTCCTCACTTTAGATTCTTCTCAATAAAATTTTTGACGGAAGTGCCTATGCCCTTACTAGTTTGATCAGGGAATGGCCACAGACTGTATAGTAACTACCTGGTTTGATAGCAGACTATAAAAGAACAGAACATTAGCCCGTGACTGATTTTCTTTTACAACAACATTCAGTTCAAATCGGTAAGGGCAATTAAACAGAACTCACCACATTTTACAGTGTAAGAATCTGAATTGTTTTTATTACCTTTGGACCTTCTGTACATATTTAAATATCTTCATGAGTTCATCTCTGCAAAGGAAGATAGTCATTGGAATATTGATTATCAGTATGAGACATACACCTAACAATGCAATGTCACACTTTAGGCAACTTTTCTCTTTTCTCTACCTTGATGATGTTTGTCTTTCATATATCAGGTGATGAACTACCACCTCTCAAGCCCGGAGTTCTTAGACTATATAGCATGAAATTTTGTCCATTTGCCGAAAGAACAAGACTTGTTCTTCATGCCAAAGGAATTGAGTGAGTAGCTTAAAGAATAAAGAGCTATAAAGAGCTACAAAGTATTAGATTAAACACAGAATTTAACCAAATTACGGTAAATAATTATAGGCCTGTGCATTCTGTGTGAATTTTTATGTTTGTATACTTGTAAAACTATACTTTAAGTAAAAGGCTTATGTTTGCTTGAATTCCACTGTGATATATATTTTCCCATCTCTTCATTGCATCGCGATGACGTGATCACGAACGTAATCTCGACTTCTAAAACAGCATAACGCATGATACATCACAGAAAAAATTTGCGCAAGTTTTGTAGTCAGTGGGACACGAGCAGTACGGGTCAGTATTCTCTAAACATTTCGTGATATCCGTGTATCACAACATGTTTAGAATAGGCAGAGCTGTTAGATAAGGACATGCAATAACATATCGTCTCCAAAACTATCTCACCGTCATGCAGCTACAATGTCCCGCTTTCACTTCAGTCATACCAATCTTCGAAAATCGTGCAGTCCACTCAAACTATCTAGGAGATTAGCATAATTATATTTACCTTTATGAGTTGTTTATAGTCACAAAAATTATAAAAATTAATGAAAATATATTCATACCGCATGATCTTTGAAAATTTCAGATTGACCTTGATGGGCGGGAGGAGGGGGCGGGTAGACCAAGATGAAATGATGAAGACTGCTTTTCTACCTCCACCCCTTCATCGGTACAATGAAGTAGTTATTTATATTCTAGATCTCAATTTAGAACCGTCTGGTTTAATCCAGCTGTGAACGTTCTGACATGTGTGGGGGCATGTTCCTTGTAGAAAGGTCATGTGATAGAGATGTAGGCAGACATAGGAGTATTTGCACTGTAACATAAATTGTTCCTATGTTCATTTTGTATAGGCACGAAGTAATTAACGTCAATACGTGGGAAAAACCAACGTGGTTTGTTGATAAAAATCCCAAGCAACTTGTGCCAGTCCTGGAACAAGATGACAAAATTGTCTACGAATCTATTATTTCATCTCAGTATTTGGAAGATTTGTACCCTAACAAAAACCCCTTGAGTCCAAAGGATCCGTATTTGCGAGCCAGGGATGCCATTTTGTTAGATTACTTTGGAGACAAGGTAAGTTTAATGGAGTATTGAACAAAATTTATTTAATTCATTTGGTTTTCCTCTTCAGAGCAGGTATTTTTTAATATTTTGTATAGGACTTACGCATATAATATTAGAGCAAAAGTGGAGGGCGCGTATTATTGAAGTAATGATTTGATTGTGGGGCAGCTACACACGCAAAGGTACTTCGCAAAACGCGCAAAGCTTTGTGTCGAGGTTACTTTTGTGTTTAATTCAGTCGGTGACAATCTTTACTCGAATATGTGTGTGTGTGTGTGTGTGGTGGTGGGGGGGGGGGGGTCTGTCACTTTCGTCAGGAGTTTACTGGGTAAAAATTTTAAAGTCAACGTGTACATTTCCAAAATCTTGGGGTTCGCTCCCCCTCTGTCCTCCAGGACTGACGCCCATAGCTTCATTTAATACTTTTCCCCGTGGTAGCGTTACATAACGTTATTGCGGTAGGTCTATTAATCAGGACGTTGTGCTTTATTTCTGTACGTCAGGCATACAATCTATGCACCTATTACTTCTACTGTTTGCTGTTTTTAGCGAGTAGTATCGTCATTGTTGGTAACTGTCGCCATATTGACACCAAGTCAGCATTTTTTACTGTTACTTTTTTCATCATAAAGAATTTTAATTATTTCAAGATTTTGTTATTTCGGCTAGCTAAAAGTCGTCTCAATTATTCTAAGGTAGATATTACTTTGTTAGATTAACTGCCATGATTCTTCTTGCCTAAATGTAGCGCAGATGATAATGAAGCAACTTAAGTGTTATAAGACCACCTTGATGTAATTCGTGACTACTTCCCCAATTTCAAGCGAGCAATTACTACATGCACAGTTCAAAATTCTATATAACCTCCAAGCAAAACAAAAGAAAGGATTATTCTTGCAATGCTTAGTCTTCTAAACCATTTAAATCACGTTTACATGTGTGACAGCCTTGTCCTGTCAAGGTGCCTCAAGGTAATCTCTTTCATTTCAATGGCTAGGAGAAAAATTACTATTTGACTTAGTAATAGCTAGCATGTCAGAAAAACAGAACTGAAAATAATCGAGACAGATCAAGATTGCCTTGAAGATGGATACAGCATCTGCAGAGTGTTTCCGGTGAAAGTCTTTCCCCGGAAACCCTGGTTGTTTCCTCCTCTGTGCAGTAGCCTACGTTCCCTAGAAATTGATACACCGGCCCGGACAGGGTTGTGGGCGGAGAGAAATCCGGGCAGATACCCGTACCCGACCGGATCCAGTATGGGGGTTAATGGTATTTACAGAGCAAAAACCGTTGGGTGCAGTCATAGCGTTTAGTGTAAATTAAATAGGAGTGAGGTCGGAGGGGGGGGGGGCAGGGCAGCTCTGTGGTGTTGGTGAGGTGTAGTGGTGTGAGTGTGGTGAAGTGGTGTGGGTGTGGTGGGGTTGATTTTTGGTCTAATACCCTAACAGTAGATTTGTATTTATTTTGACCGGGTCTCATATAGTCATTTAGTTCGCCTGAGAATTAATTCCTCGAACATTTTCCAAGTTCGCCTACAATTTACCCTCCCGATTTTTGAAATACTGATCCCTACACCTTGGGGACTGACTGCATGTTCAAGTGGTAAGAGTGTCAGGCTTGCAGTCTGGAGGTCGGGGGATTGAGTCTTTGCTAGATCATACCGAAGACCTCAAAAACGGAACCAACTGTCGTTGTGCACGGTGCTGAGAAGAAGCAATGGAGTAGGGAAAACAAACCATTCAACCACAACTTGAAAAAGGCCGTGACCGTGGCCAGCTCGAATGGACCAATTGGTTCCAAACTGGGCCGTAAAGTTCAATCTTACCTAACCTAACCCTTCATTATGACCAGGTAAGGAGCCCTGATCCATCGGAGAAGCCTCCGCATCAGGAAAGTTTCTCGATCTCGGCAGAAAGTTCCTCGAAGTAAAATATTATATCAAAACTTAGAATTTGTAAAAAATGATGAGAGCCCGAAGGAATATGTGGAGTTTTCCCCACTGTTAGCTGTCTTTTCATGGCTCCCATCTCGACTAGCGCGACCTACTATCCCACACCTATAACCTCTCCACCGAATCCTATTTGGGTCCCGCTCTACCCCTCTCTACCCCGTCCATACCTCATCGTGGCGGAACATTTTAATAGAATAATAAGAAAAGGGAGAAAAAAAATCCTGCTTTTCCATCATTTTGGCAACTAACATGTCGCTATACGTGTTGCCACATGTGCCTGCGACATATGTCTATTTTACATAGGGACAAAATTTGTGTGTAGTTGTGTCGGCACCATGTGTCGACACATACATCCTAAAATGTCGACAACGACACATATATCCTAAAATGTCGACAATGTACACAGGCTTTAAAGGGCAAGAGCAGTCATCTCAAATTGAAGAAGTGTAGTAGACTGTTCAGTTTCATGATTGGCTTGGGAGTCATGTGACAATGTTTTTTTCTCTTCAAGTGTGAAATTTACCAGAAATAACTGCTTGGTTTACCTTGAAGATGCAATCATAAAGTCACAAAATGTAATTAAACATACTTTGAAGAGAAATAAGATGAAAATTTATTAAGCTTTTTCTTCAAAATAAGTTTGGGGGACTGCTCCTTACCTTTAAAACGCTCATAAGATAAAGTACATAGCAATTATAAATTCACCCTTGAAAGACTCCCTTTTGTCAATTTGGGCTGGATGTGGTTTTTCTAAAGAAAATTACTTCATAAAATACAACTTATGATTGTCGTAGGTGGTTCCTTTTGTAAAATGCCCCTCCCCCATAATGCCTTGCTGTTTTCACACGGTTATGTTAACAAAAGACGGTTTTCACCTCTAAACTCCTGGGGGGGAAAATTTTTCTTCATATTTTGAAGTCAGCGAGTTTTCTTTTCGGCAATTGCCTTTAGGTTTAATTATAAACCATCCTAGACCTTGCTAAAGCTTCTACTTAACAACATCCCTACTGTAATGTATACATCCCGTCCCTGTGTTTGTAAAGCAGCAGCCAACCAGCAGTCCCTCTTGACCTATGACATTTAACGTCTTGTAGGTCAGCGGTTTGTTGATGCTGAGGATGACGAAGTGTAACTTCTTGTCTATACTAAAAGCCCGTTAGATGTGATTGATGGTCAAGCGAGTTGCTGGTTTTCCAGCTATAAGATGTTAGGGTCAAGCATCGGACCAACCAGGGTGCTGCTATTATCAATGACAGTTCTCTGGTTCAACAGCACAAAGAAGAAGCTTCGGAATTAGACTGACGAGGTTGGAACTCAAAAGCTATAAAGACGTTACCCTAAACTACAGTTTCAGTATACATATATCAAAACTCTCAATTGGTACAGCTCTTTGATTGGCATCACATTCAAACAATGCATCATAGCTATAAATTACACAGTATGGGCACTGAGAGTGTCTTGATTACACATTACGGACTTGTATGACCACTGGGACAAACCATCAAGCAATAAACTAGGATTGTGTCTGGATAAAGATGAGTTTAAGATAAATGTGGGAGGGGCTAGAACTAAGTAGGTTGGGAGAATTGGAACTGTTGGGGATGATGAAAATATGCCTTTAATCCTTTTTGGACTTTTCGATACATGCTACCTCCTTTCCAGAAGAAAACATGGAAACCTCCTATTTACCTCCTGTCATTGGAGGGGCGTTAGTCCCAACCTTATTCGGTGAAAGGGTGCTGCGAGATGAAGAACGTATGGGTCCAATTTCTACTGTGCTTAAGAGTCATGGAACCCCTTGTTATTTCACTGGGTATAGATATGTTCAAACTTAAGGCAGCCTCAGGAAAGCACCAGTTCCGCTGAGAGTCAAAAAGACTGCAAAGCGAGTGCAGTCAATGTTAGTTAATCAAGTCATTAACCACATCTCTTCATAATAAATTTGTAAACTTCATCATAACGAAGTGAAAAGAATCAGTAGCTGGTTGGGTAATTTGTTGGAGTTGCTGGGCACGGCGTCGGATACACAAACCGAACACAGCATATCGTAAGCGGCGTTCCCTTGTTTTCGTGCAGTACGTAAATACAAAAAGTAAGCATAAATCTGACTAGCCAACCCAAACGAAAATAGGGACTCAGTCCTACCTTTTGATTAAAATGCATATTTTAACATCGAAAAGAGAATTTAGGTACAGTCTATTTTGCACAAAACCACACGGTTGAATTTAGAAAGAATGACGTCACCAAATTTTCATCTTAACTCAAAATTTCGAACACGTGTTTTAGGTGCAGGATTGGTTTGTAATCCCGATGGTTTTCAGAATGTGCGCATGTGCATAGCCATCAAAACGAATTATAGAAATCGCTTATTGGTTCCTTGCGTTAGCAAAAGGAACCTATGTAGTCAGGTTGGTGTGTGTGTGTGTGTGTGTGTGTGTGTCTGTGACGCTAGCTTGGGTACGCTGTAACTCAACAAGGGAAAGTTGGATTAAATTGAAACTTGGTATATAGAAGTGCCATAGTTTGAAGGTGTGCCCTATCGTTTTTGGTGGAGGTCAAAGGTCATTTGGGGTCACCAGAGGTCAAAAACTAAAAACCTTCTCAACATGATATTTCAAGGTAGGAAACTTGGATAGAAGTCATACTTGGTGTGTGGATGTGTTATGGTGTAAGGATGAAATCTGATATGTTTGGTGAAGGTCAAGGGGTCACCAGGGGTCAAACACTGAAAAACATTTTAACATAGTATTTTAAGGTAGAATGGACAGATTTCAAATCAATCTGTGTTTGGTTAAGGTCAAAGGTCATCAATGTCACTGGAGGTCAACCACTGGAAATGTTATTTAGCAAATCTTGTAAGCTAGATAAAGATTCAAAAGAGTTTGTACCTCACCTGGTTTTGCATGTTTACACACCCAAACACCTTAGAAATTTGGCCTTAATGTTCGTTTAGTAATGATTCCTTCGAGTTGTACACAGATTTTCGATCATTCAAAGTTTTCAGAGGGCAATAACTGAAATCTGTAGATTTCAATGAGCACAGGTCACACTGCATTAAACTGGTCTCTCTGCAAGTGAAAGCAATGCATGGAAATACAGTATGTCTCTTTAATACTGCTGTGCTCTGTGGGGTAACCTAATCCTCATTCTATTATCACACCCCATTAATCACTTGCTTTCTGCTTAACTGCTGAATAAACCCTGTTTTTTGTGTAGAGATAGCAAACAGGACAAATGGTAGATTGTTTTGAAGTAATAGCAAGGTTTATTTGAGAGCAGGTAAAAATAACTTATGAGAGAAGTACAAGGGGTGTTTTTCTCTCTCTGACCACATTGAGTTTATCGGTGATAATATCAAGTTTGATTACAAGCATTAATACATACGGATATGAGGAAATGTTTTTGAAGGATCACCAAGCTTTGTACAAGTTGAATGTAAGTAAGGCCACAAAAATTAAATCATTGATCTCATGTAATATACCAAAGTACCTGTTGTGAAGATGTTACAAACATTGAGTATGAGCTTTTGCTTAGCTCTATTTTGGAGACTGGCTGTACAGTCCTTATAATATTCAGCAAGGAACCACAGTGCCCATTGGGCTCTTGTTATGATTCCTCTCTATTTCTGCTTTGTTTAGGTTGTAGTGCAATTTTTTAAGGCTAAGAATGGAGTTGATAAAGAAATGGTGGAAGCACTCAGAAATGGCTTGCAACATTTTGAGGAAGATCTACGGAAAAGAGGAACAGATTTCTTTTATGGTAAGACAATGGAGCAGCTTTGGCCTCAAAACTTTCATATGGTGTATGTTTATATGTGCGTTAATTTTCTTTTTCGCTTCTCTAAAAAATTTCCAGTAACTAGTGACATAGGTAAACACAGAGAGATCCGAAAATAAGTGGGGGGGGGGGGGGGTGGGGGTTGTATTCTTTTTGTGCTAGGTAAGAGCATCCGGCATCTCACGCGGAAGGCCCGGCTTCTATTCCCAGGTCGAGCCATATCACAGGCTCTAAAAATGGAACCTACTGCCGTTGCGCGCGATGCTCCGCATAGGCAATCGAGTAGGGAAAACAAACCATTGAGCCACAACTGGAAAAAAGGGAATGGCCGACTCGACTTGAACCAATAGGTTGGAAACTCCGCGTAAAACTCTATCTAGCTAACAAATTTGTGTCAGTTGCATCCTGTCCGCTGGCTGCTGATTGTTCCTGTGGAAGATGGTATCCAGGGTGGCCAGGGAATACGAATTCATCTGACGAAAGAGTTTAAATCTTCAAAGCTTTAATTTTTGTACCAAAATAAAGGTTAGGGTTTGGACCAGGGATATTTAGTTATTTTTCATAAACCTCAGTCAAAATTGCCAAAAGGGTCGAGAATCTCTCATTTTGGAAATAGGGTTTGACCGTTTTCCAAAGGTTTTATTCGTTCACTGAGCTGGGGATTTACTTGAGAAAAAGACACTCCACCCTTCTTTCAAATTTGTACTAAATTGGATTAATCAGCCACCAGATAAATATTTATCTCCCACAGGTTCAAAACCAGGTTTCTTAGACTACATGATTTGGCCAGTGTTTGTTAGGATGAAATCTGCAGCCTGCTTTGGTGAGGGCCAGGGCATACCATCATCTATGGCTACCCTGACAGCTTGGGTTGACCGAATGCTGCAAGACAAGAGTGTACAGAGTACCATCCACCCAGACAGTGCCTACAGAGAATGGGGAAAACATTATCGGACAGAGAATACCAAGTTCGATGAGATAGAAACACCAAACTGAGCATCAATCCCGCGCACGTCGTCTGTATAATTATCTAGAGTAGATGTTATGATTATGGTGCTAAAAATGAAATCAAGGGCACATAATACCCATAGCCGATGGGGGAAAGTAGGTGGAGTAACCTTCCTAAAATTTTTAGTGGACACAGTAAAATTTTAGACGCGGACCTATGGGGGAGCTTTTAAGGTCTCAACCCTCCTTTTTTTCGCCAGATCAACAATAAAACATACGGGAAATCAGCAGTGCAACTCCCCTACTTCCCTGCTTTCTCTTAAGTCACACACCCCCGTTTTTGGAATGTCTGGATCTGGGCCTGAGTGTCGTTGACAAAGCTACGGGCACCGGCACGAAAATCCTTGGTTCATAACCATGTGTTATTACTATTTGTAAAATTGTCACCAAAAGGTAACAAATGAAAGTAGTCCCTCGTGTCACTGAAGTACGCATGGATATGTGGAATGGGAGTTACCACTGCCAAATTCCAAGATACCGGTATGTCATGACGACGTGAAATATTTGCTTCTTCAACTATGGAACAAGTTGCAATTGGGAACAACAATTTATCATGCAAATTTATAGTTGGTATAGTTGAGAATTTGAAAATAAATTTTTAGATGTTAGGGTTTAGAAGCGATATGTGAAAAGAAATAAGGATGTGTCACGTTCGACGTATCTCAACCATTCGCTTCAACTTTTCTTGTTTATAGCCAGCCACATTCAGGCATATTCAGTCCCGAATTTTTGTTCGTTTTGTTCGTTTGTTTTTATGAAAGATGTACAGTGGTATGGTATTCATGGTGCCTCTTAAGTTTGTTCTTAAATTCACAATCTTTGTAATGTCTACGTCACACTAAGGTAGTCAGGTATTTCTGTATTTGTTATAGTTTCATCACTCAAATGAGGATCGAATCACGATTGTTCTTGTCATCACTTGAATTATAAGAACTGTCAGATGACCAAATGAACTTCTTGTGCCGTATTTGTGGTTTTTTATAATAGAGTCAACATTTTGCCTGTACAACCATTACAAGTGTTAAGGTAAACGCGGCAGTTTTTCTATTCACCATCGAGGTTAAAGGGGGGGGGAAGGGGCAACCAGAGTTTGACTGAGAATTCCTTTTGTTCCAGCAACTCGTTTTCCTTTTAGAACTGATTGTTAACCAGAAATAATGTAGAAACATAAGAGAGGTTTTTCAGGTTCACTTCAGTGTTTTGCTCATTGTTGTTGAATGAAAATTTCTGAACATTTGTCTGGTAAAAAGTCCACACATATGCCACACTAGATAGCCGCCCCCACTACACTGTAGCCAATCACGGCGTTTTACCATGGTCACGCCTACATCATTATTCGTATAAAATGTACCGCTGGTACAGAATGAAAGTTGTAAAAATTGTGAAAATAAACTATGATTGCCTTCAAAACCAAGTCACGTCAGCTTGTCGACAAGAGGTATTCAGTGCAGTACAGGAGAGGGTCTTTCATTTTATTCTTCTTTTTACACACGGATTCAAAAGGTATAGTAGTCTTCCGTCATCTCATAGCGGTTTCCCAAGATGTGGAAAAGGTGAAAACTGTGAATATGTCGAATATTTTTAATAGCCTGGGAACAGCACTTTACCTGAAAAAAATGACGTAATATTATGGTCTTGAAATTGAAACTCTCAAATAGGCAGTAGTTTCGATTATGTTTAAAACAGGTATTCATGCTGGTTAAAATCATAAAAATTAAATTACAATTTGTTCTCTATTTTACTGAATCCTTTACGTTTCAGTAGGTACAAATTTCCATGAATGTTATAGTTATTAGTCTGATCTCGAAGTCACAAATTTAGTATTTTCAAAAGCACGGGAACGCTAATGCGATTTCAACTTATGTCGTAGCAAATAAAATCTGAAAGTTAATTCGATATCGGAAAATGAGGTGTGGTAAATTCCAATTAACATATTTCATTTAAAGAGCTCATATAGTTTAAAACTCAGAAAATGTAATACGGCGTCGAAAATTTCATAAAATCGTTTTGGGACCCATTTGGAGGCGATTCAACATGGACAGCATTGATCGTGACGTAAATAAGCTGTTTTGAACCGAGATATTCATTTTTCCCTCATGATACTCTTAACTATAGCAATAAGCCTGAAGGACCATTCCCATTTAACACCATTAGCCATTGATTTAGAAAAACTATGTTTTGCACCGAAGCCTGCAGGTGTTCGCTGAAAATACAATATTTTACATGGTGCATTCAGGAATAAGCTAAATGGGGCTTAAGGACACGCTAACAAGAGTGTCTGATATTGTGCCATATAAGTAAAAACTATGCACTAGTGGTTTAAGATTTAACTAAAAGAGAGGAAGGTTTGTTTAAAACCCTACCAAAATTTGGTCAAAAGAAAATGAAGGCGTCGTGTCAAAAATTTCTGTGCAGGTAACTTTCCTCGAGAAAGTCAATGAGAATGGGGGAAAAGAATGTGCCTAAGTAGCGTTTCAAGGTTTAACATAGACCCTATTATAGTACTTTTGACGAATGTGGGACTACTCCGCACATTCAACGCTGATGAGATCGTCGGTGACATCGCAATTACTGCAGGGATGGCAACACGGTCTCGCATCTCCGTAGAGTGAATAGACAAGGGTAAGGTTAGTGTGAATTTAGGGGAAGTGGTATGTTATACAAGGCCACATAAAAATAACTTGATTCTCATCCCTGACTTCTGAAAAAATCTGTTGCCCATCCGGTCCTTGTTATTTTTTATTTCTTTTTGAGAGTGTTCTTTGTGCAGTTCCGGGGAATTATTTTACAGTAAATCCGTGTATCCAGAGTGTTCTAGTCAAGTCAGCCTGGTAGTAGTCGATCGCAAGGAAACCATGCGTCGACCCAGGGATTTTTTATACATAAATTAAAAAGGAAAAGAAAATCCACGCTGCAACGTCTAACAATGGCATGATCTGAGGTGAGAATCAAGTTCAGTGTTTTTATGTGGCCTAAATGGACTCTAGATAGTAAAAACAAGAAAAAATAAAATACGTTCAGGACACCCCAATCTGCGTTTAACTCCATGTATGGACAGCGGCGGAGAGTCCGTTATCCGCCCCCTGACGTACCAAAATTGTCTACCGGCGCCCTTTTTTGGTTTTTAACAATATTAATTCAACACTGGAGGAATATCAATAAAAATTTTACAAAGAAGTCTTCATGTACCCATCGCAAGGGTTAATCAAAATTCAGGGACAACTCTTCAGAGTCACTAAGCGCATTTATGAACAACAGCCTATTAAGTTTGTAGAGGCGCGGATCCATACATACCAAACAGGGAGGGGGTGACCGTTAAGAGAAAAACGGTGTGTGAGGGAGTTGCACTGCTAATTTCCCTTATGTTTTATTGTTGGTGTGGCGAAAAAGGGAGGGCTGACAACCTGACCACCCCCTCCCTTGGATCCGCGCCTCCGTTTGGGATGTTGAACACCGGTGACTGATTGATTTGCCAGTCCGAAAGCGTCATAACTCGAAAAGAGTTTCTAATTTTTAATTTTTCTCCTCGGGGAATTGTTATCACCAGACTAGTATTGATAATAAAAGCAACTTGGAAACACGGTTAAAAGTGGATGGAACGCATGAAAGATTTTTTTAATTTGCAAAGGATGTCCGAAAATTCCAACCACCAGATATATATATAGATCACGGTAAAATAGATCAATACCTCGGTCAGAATGACATATATAATATTATAACTCATACAACACTATATAACACCGTTAAAAAGGATTCGGGGCTGACCGGGACGTCCCTGTCTCATGTATCCCCATGTTTCATCATTTCTCCACATATGTCAAAGTAAGGATTTCTATAGGAGCGTTTGTTTTGTGTAAGTATTAGTTGTTGGTTAACTGTTAAAATGAGAGATACACGTGTGTGAAGCTTCGCCAAGGGATCACAGGGTATCCTAAAGTGTGACTCAATGTATTTTCTCGGTATATCTCATAATAAAAAAGTATAAAAAAGTAAGTGATGTCAACAGAGTCCCCCCCCCCTCCCCCGTCGATCCGCGCTTTGCTCCTTACCGCCTTTGATAAGATACAAGCTAAAGCAAGTTGATTTACTGAGGCTCTCAGTGTACAGAACCATTTTATTTACACTTGTAGCCGCGTTGAGTTTTGCAGTCATCAAATATATTTACTTCAGTTTACTGGATGATGGAATTTTTATAGGCTTACCCTGAGATTTGGGGAATGAGTGCCCACTCATGTGTGAATTTAGTGGTCTTGTTTCCTTTCTTAAGGGGTAACTATAGAGATTAAAAAGTAACAATCACACTCATTACTTTATTTTACGGTCGACGAAGCATGCACAACGATCAATCGCGACACATGGTAAGCACCTCCACCTGAAAGAACTGAGAAGGCAATATTCAAAACAGGTAGCACGTATTTTTTCCCTTCACGTTAAGCACAAATTAGTCAAAAGAGAACCTGATGTGACTAATCACGTTAGTCAACAATATTGACTAAAATTTAACCCAGATAAGTTAGTTTCTAACAAATATCAATCCTCCTTGACTAAGCTTTGACTGATAATCTTCAGTCAATTACTGCGAAATTAGTCAGAAATTATCACAAATTAGTCAAATATGAGTGACAAACGTGGTTAGTCAATCCAAACACCACTTTGACTAATTTGTATCTACACAGTGTTCTAACTTAGCTTATTTGCATCTGTCTCTTTGTAAGACCAGGTTCATTGGGACTCAGAAGATTTCAGGGAACGGACCTAATCCATAATTTTTATCTTCACGCTGTCAATTGTTTCAAACTACCCCAGGCCAATGAGATTCTGAAAACTGTGGAGTCAGGTGGAACATACAGTCTCTTCACTTTGAGAATCAAATATTAGACGGGCTGAGAAACAGTGCTGTACATTATAAGAAGAAATGTGTGCAACGCCACGCAGAGATTATCCGCACAAGATGATCATTCAATCAGTGACCACACCAAGACGTGAGATCGGCAAATATCCCAGCAAGAATTTGGCTCTAGTTGTCCTCACTCAGTTACAGGACCAGTTAGGCCTATACCTTACATGAGACCCTTTTTCACCTAGGAACACTGAGTCTGAAAACCTCAGAGCCTCAGACAGCTTGTTCCCTGATTCCCCACAACGGTTTTGCCACCGTCGACCCGCCAACGGGACAAGCTCGTGGTCGATTTCACATTATATATGCGCAGTATATTTTGTTTGCCCGGCCTTCTGACATTTCATTTTGCCCTCCGTCTATGTTCCCACTTTTAAAAACAGGTATGCATGGTACGGAAAAGTTTCTACTTAATAGGCACAACGTTTGAGTAAAACACTGTGGAGGTTCTGTGCTACATCTAAAGTGCCCTAAAGTGCATCAAGGATTCACTTTGAAAAATGAGCTGCTTTTTGAAAGGTAGGCTAACCTTTTAAACTTCGACAAATGACACTGGGCAAAGTAGTTATTTGGTTGCTCAGGCTCCCATATGCGATTTTGTGCAAGTATATTTGTACCTTAAATGTATGCTTTAGTGATCACTTCTCTCCACTTTTCCTGTTAATTTGATTTTAAATTGGACCATTGCATTTCACCCCTCCCCTTGCACCCTCTTTGGCTACGCGCCTGATATCGCAGTGTTTCAAATCAAATTTAATGTCCCCGAGTACTCACCAAGAACGATCAGAGGGTTAAAATTATAGATAAACACATGAAGGAGAAACGTTTTGGTAGTCCGAGTCAACGATCAGAGTAATGTAATCCCGGCGGCGACGTCACCCATGACGGTTAAGTAGGCTACATAAAGTTTTGACCCAAATCTAATAAAGGATGTCATGTTGAACAAATAATGGATTTTTCATTTGCACGATGTTATTAATAATTACCTTCGCTGACATATTATTCAGGGAGGTCTTGCCACCTTCTTGATTCAACTCAGCTTCGCCATGTTAAAAAGGGAGCTATTAAAAACTCCTATCAAATCCCTGACTGGTTGAATAACAAAGTCCTTATGCCAATTCATGAAATTATTCATTGCTGCATGGGGCTCCTATAAACTAACATTCAGACATTTCTATAATCAACACCTTGAAAAAATGGGTGAGGAACATTGGAAGACAGTGAGTCTCCCTCACTTTTTTTAAAGGGAGATATCACCAAAGCGTCATAGTTCCCCAGTTTTCAAAAATGATAAAAAATGGAACTGCTACGACAAATGCAAGTGTTACGACATCGTAAATTTAATTTTCAGGTCAATTTACAATGATTCCATCAGAAACTCGCATGATACCAGAGAGTTGTAAGGGAACAACTGCCTGATGATACTAACAGTAAAGGTGAGTTACAAAATGTAGCGATTTGATCGTATAGTGCCTGTGTAGTGAAAAGGGATAGATTGTGTCATTTCTGTGCACCCTTTACTTCTTGAAAATAAATGATCTCTCCAAACGATGTTTGCAGACACATTTTGATAGATAGAAAAATTGAAAATGATTTTGATCAGCAATTAGCACTTATGAAAAATAACATGAATTTATCATGTTGAACACTCCCAAAAAGATGATTTTTAGAGGAATTTCTTATCATTGTAAGTTTTGAAGATTCTTTCTGAAAGCCTGTCAGAGCGATCTGTTGGATTGAAACATATGGCGATGGAAGGCAGAGCTTTTTTCTTTTTTCTAAAAGTCCCCACGACTCTCTGGCGAAGAGCCAAGAGCCCGAACTTTCCATTCAAAAGGTGTATATATAATGTAACACAAATTTCGAACTGACACTTCACTTTAAGAGCAATTTTCCCAAATATAACGCCGATTGCCATCCACACACCTTATAAAGTCCCTTTTCTACCTCCTCATACTCACGAAACCATCCTTTTCAGATCTCGAAAATAGTGCAACATAACGCTATTTTTGGAGGGTAAACATAAAGTCACTGTGCCATTATTTTTAATAAAACTGAGTTTTCCGGCGAGATGCAACACCATTTTCCACTTTAGCATAATTAAGTACTAATAATTTTCCCCAAAGGGAGTGGCTCCGCCTCCCCAAAGATAGAGATAAACAAATGATGACCCCAACCTTTGAAGATGAATCGTCGCTTTTCCCGGCGTGTAATTATTAACCCAGTTTAAATTAATTTTGTCGTCGTTGCCCCTGTTACTGTTGCTATCGTATACTAGGCCTGTCATGTCGTGCCACCACATGGGCACTGCGTGAGGATGTTCATAGTTTACTCAATCTGCGATTTCCTGGGTGTATTTCTGACATTAGGCCTACTGTTAATATTGTCCATTCAGAAGATAAAATAATGAAAGACAGAAGAATATCAAGGAGCTCCCCACCAATAACGTACGCAGGATTTCTCTAAAGGGGGGAGGGGGGCATGCAGTATGTTGAGTGATCTCCGGCTTGAGGAGGGGCTATCTCCCTCCCCTTTGAAAATTTTTGACCTTTTGAATAAGCCTAAATGCAAAATGGAGCAAGATTTTCGACTTTGACAGAAACAGTGTTAAAAGTCGAATTTGGTGTTTCATGAGGATAAAACTTCCATTTGCATACTTTCAGGAGCCAGAATAAAACAACGTCGATCGTCGGGCATCGGCGAACAGGAGTATTTCAGTTCGTGGCTTTTTCTTGGCCGCAAAACGTCATTCTGCTAAAGTCTTTCTAAGCGGAGCACCACCATTAGTTGGCGCGGAGCGTGCAGAAAATTTCGAAAAATCAGACAACCCAGATGGCCAGAAATAGCATTTTCCAGACATATTCGAAGGATCTAAGGAGTCGCTATCTTCGTTTTGTCATTTGCAAAAAAATACTCACTTCAAAATAAGTTTCGAATACTGCAAAGTGATTAGAGAGTTAAGAAATACTTGACCCGAAATATGTAATTTTGCCCGAAAGACTATTAGCGGAGCGCCACCATTGGTTGGCGCGGATCGTAAAGAAAGTTTTGAGATATCACACCCCTCAGACGGCCAGAAATAGCTTTTTCCAGACTTAAACGAAGCATCTAAGGAGTCGCTATCTTAGTGTGTCGTTTGCAATATAATGTTCACTTCAAAATAAGTTCGCTAACTGCAAAGAGATTAGAAACTTATCAAAAAATACTTTGACCAGAAATATGTATATTTGCCCACAAGACTATCTTAGCGGGGCGCCACCACTAGTTGGCGCGGAATTTCGAAATTTGACAAAATTTACCTACTTTTAGGAATTAAAAAAATGGCTTCCCCTTTGAAAAATTTTTGAGAAAGTGGGTGTCCCTACATGCAGTCTTGTGTCACATATGCTTCTTTTGAAGTAAAGTCTGTGTTACTAAAGTAGGGCTACGTACTTAAGCCCCCCCCCCTCCAAAAAAGAAAAATAATTGGCATCCTTGAGGGGAGGGGGGCAAGACCCAATTCCTCCCCCCCCCCCTTCGTATGCAACGGCTCCCAACTCATTGACAGCCTTTTTTATGTATTCTTTTTTTAATTTTTTCGTTTTTTTCTGCTGTGATTGAAGAAAAAATTGTACACACAGCGGTGTGTATATACATGACATCTTGGCCTTAATTCCACATATACGCTGTATCATTGAAATACCTAAAATAAGTGCACGCATCTTGTATTTGCTCGAGCAATATTTACATTACGTTGAAGCCAATGACGAAGCAAATTTCCATTTACAAGTTATATATACGGCGATGCAATTCAAGTGACAAGGGACAAAGTGCTAATATTAATTACACCACCCCTGTTCATGATAAAAAAAGCTTTAATTTATATTAGACCCATTCAACTCAGTAAACGGACAATTATTTGTTTTCATTGTTGTGTTTACATAGACTATAGCAAAAAAGGGCCAAATTTTAACAAGCCTAACTTTATATTGTCAGCAACGGTGCATGCAGCCAAATCAGTATGGGCGCCTTTGCCCTTACGCTCCTTTATAGGCAATGAGGAAAATATTGATGCCGGGGGGCTGATCCTGTCTGAGTGCCAGGCTCAAAGTCGGCAAATGCGGAGCGAATCCATCCTTAACTTTATTCGTTCCCTTTATAAAAAGTTTCAGGCAATGAGCGTGCTATTTTTTTTTCTAGCACACCGTTACTTTCTAGGGAACGTGTGAGTGATTTTCCTTCCAGAGGTGATGAATACTGCAGTTAAATTGTACCTGATGGTGGGTGAATGGCCCTATAACCCTGCCCCTTTCAATTTTTCATGGAGAAAAAAAACTAGCACAGTCATGTTGAGTACAGACTGACACTCTGAAAAGCATAACAGAATACGTTTCATTGTATGTACTATTAAGATTTTAGTCGCCGTCGCAAGATTGTAAAATCGAAAAATGAAATTTGCTGACTCACGATGACAATGGAAGAAGTTCTTTGACCTTGGACTTCATGATCGTACGTATACGTCAGCTCTTCCACTTCTTCGGAAGAGAGTTGATCACAAAATCGTTCCGATGATTAAATATAAAATAGGATCCTGTGGAACATTGCAAGGAAATTCTTAACGGTAGTGTGACATGAAAATGATAAAATTGGGTATATGATTTAAAAGGCATTGAAGAAAATAGCTACAATCCCATTAAAAATCGGCTACAAATTCAGTGGCGGCGGAAGCATAAAAAACTAGGGGGGGGGGGGACAATCAGTGAACAAGATGGAATGGTTGGACTCGTGAAACGAACTCTATGTGCGCGTAGCGCACATCACGAGCGCGAAGCGCGAAGTCCCACTGGCGTGGGTCCACGGCCCGCCTTAGGGCCCTGGAAGCTCTGAGATTCCACAAGCTATCTCGTGCAATCTAAGCCGTTTTTGGAACATTTTAGGGTGAATTCAATGAACAAGAATGTGAGAAATATTTGCGTTCACAGATAGCCTATAGGCTATTTCTTGGACATCAACAATTGCGTTGTTATGTTTGTAATTTTGGTTTTGTTAAAATCAGTTTTCAAATCCAAAGGAAAAGAGGCGCAGTTACCTACCTACTCTAAAATCAGTTGCCCCCTGTACTCGCCCTTGGTTTGGTACTGCACCTGTAAGTTTGTTTTGATTTTGTATTTTAATTGAAGGTCTATTTCTTGAAATAATTGTACTTTCACCGGGATTCATTTCAACATTCAATCTGTTGTAAATTCATTAATAGTTACCTTGGAATCAGTCTGAATCTGCCTATACACACCTGTCTGATCAGGATGAATCCGAACTTCTGAACAATGTGTGGGCTACCTCTGTTCAATGCCGAGGTAGCTTACTCTTCCAAAGTTCCAACCGGACGGTCATGTACGTACGCACACGTCATGCGAACGAAGCTACCATTCGGCGATTTCCCCAAAGATGATACGTTTCGCTCATTTTTGGCGGATTCCGGATTCCAATCTGTTAAAATAACTAGGTTTGTGGTTGAGGTTCTTGGCAATCACATTTCAAAGTAAGGTCGCAGGTTTCTGTAGGTTTCGACTGTTTGAGACCTTCTATTGCAATAGCATAGTCTAGAATCTAGATCGTTGTTTTGAGGTTGCCAGATTCTTGTAATGATTTGTAGCCAAATACTAGGTCACAGGCATAGAGCATGGTCGCAGGGGACTGTGACAAGAATCAGCCAAACAATGGCAGAACATAGGCTGCTCTGTTCGGTGGTGGGTTAACTATAGTCTCAACTTTGAATTGGTTCAAGGCTCCCAAGTTTTTTACTTCTTCTCTGATTTTTGGGGGGAAGTCCCCTCGCTAAGAAATTTAAGGGGGACGTGTCCCCCGTACCCCCGCCCCCCCCCCCCCGCTTGTGCCGCCAATACACAAATTGACCATTTTACAAGGCCACTTCTGATTTGCACGTAATCGTTAATAAAGATTAGCTCAATACGAAAACCTTGTGATGTCATGAGAGGGACATGTGACATGTCATATGGCTCATGCTATCGTTTATTTTTACAGTCTTCATTTCAAGGACAGTTGTAACATTGGGTTGTCCTGAGGGTTTTACTTTTGGTGTTTAAATGTGTCCTTGAAAATCATCCAGATCAATTACTAAGGCATACACTCTCTGATGAATAATTGAGAGATAATTATAGGCTTAACAAAAAAAAAATGTCAACACTGTTCAACAGCCTGCATCATTATTTTTGCATGAGCAACAAGTTGCTTCAGAAACATTCCAACTTTGAAGAGGTATACCTGTAGCTGAACCATAAAGATAATGAAATAATTCCGATGAATTTTTCCTCAGAAAATTTCACTCCATGACTGCCAATGAAGTTAGGCCATTTGGCTGACATGACACTTTACCTTTAAGGTCAGCTTTACTCACAAGTTCTCTAGGAAAGTTTGGTTATGAATGGGCAACAAATCCATTTGCCTTTCTATCGAAAACTAGCACCATTTTAATAAAACTCGATTTAGGTGCACTGGTACTGGTGGGAGTACTGCATGAGCCAGAATGAAAGGAAAAACAACTGATTTTAACATATCGAAAAATTGTGCACGAAACTATCATTTGCTCATTAAACCAGTTTTAAAATTCTATAAGTTTATGTTATTTTAAAGGCAAGAATAGTCGTCCCATACTTATTGCAGCAACATGTAAAACACAATTTTCTTCTTATTTTTCTTCAAAGTATAGTATTTTATGACTTCAATAATGCATATTCAAGCTAAACCAAGCAGTTAATCAGTAATCCTATTTTATATTTGAGAAGAAAAAATTGTCACATGAATCTCAAGAGCCAGTCATGAAACGGAACAATAAACGTACTGCACTACGTCAGGCTGGGGTGATTGCAATTTCCCATTAAACGACTATAGGCTTCGAAATGATTCTTCTAAGTCCATGGTGAAAACAACCACACAGAATTTTCTGAAGAGCTTAGAGGCTTGAAACGACAGGATAATTTTTTCTACATATAAAATCTGCAATGCCATGATGAAAACATAGGGGGGCGGAAACATTTCAGCTTGGGGTCAGAAGATTTTTTTCCAAAGTGCTAAAAAGACTATGCAATTGCGAAGAGTCGCCATTATTGTTGGCGCAAAACGTACGGAAAATTTTAAAAAATCGCTGCCTCAGATAGCCGGAAATTTTACTTCCCATGCTTGAAGAGCCTACGCATTAACCATTTTTGGATTTCGCTTTCAATAAAACGTTCACTTCAAATAATTTCTTTGGTGTGGAGAGTGGCAAAGTCTACTAATCTTTTTCATTCTTGCCCAACGTCCGAGGGAGTGAGATAAAATGCTTCCTCTTTCCTGAAGGCTTAGATGCAAATGGTAGGCCTGCTATGTTTTGCTACTTCATCTACTTGATCCATCTTATGAAAAAGTCGTAATTTTCATACTATCAGTGAATAATAATTCCGAAATATGAGGTGCAATCCTGCATAGTTCTAAGCAATCGTCAATTGATGCAGAGCTGTACAGAAAATTTTGAAAAATTGGACATCCGGAAACAGCATTCATTATGCGTGCTTGTAACTATAGAAACGGAAGCTATTTTGAACTTTCGTCAGCAATTTTATTTTCACTCCAAGAGAAAAAAACTAGCAAATTGCAAAGTGATCAGAAAATTATCAAAATCAGAGTTATCATTAGAGGTATCTCATACCATTGGATGAAAAGGTCTTGTCCTTTTAAAGGGGGTGGGGTGGGGGGTAAACTATATACAACCATTAGGGCATTACGTTGCGAAAGACTGAACTAAAACTCACGAATAGCTTGCTTGCTCTGCCCGAATGTGAATTTTGTAACACTATTGAATTTGCATGATAACGTAACTGGTGCTTTTCATGTTTTGCATATCTTTGGTACTTAGAAATTCACTCCCCGCTCCGAGCTCCGAGCAATTTGCATTTATGGGATAAGGTTCGAGAAGAAAGAGTAACGCCTGCTCTGCTGTACACCCTGACTGAAAGGAACTCCTGTAAAAATGATTCGTTTTTAATTCCCAATAGATGATTAATCCGTCGACTCGGGTTTTACATGTATGAACCAGGGAGTTGCTAGCAGCTCCCTGTATGAACATTAACATTACCATGAATGAAACTTGTGGCATCTTCTTAAAGAAATGATTGAAATATGCAGCTTCGGAAAATTGTGTATTCTGGGTTTCCTGTACAGAAATATGAAAAGTTTGTTATACCTGAACAGCTGAATCTGTCTTAGTTTGCGATTTCGAGATTTCAGAGAGACTGAGGACCGTGTTGTTACATGGAGTTATACCTAGGCCTGTGGATTAAAACTCCCCGAGTTATTGAAAATTTAAACGAAAATTTGTTGTCTTTTTCGACAAATACAAGGGTTTATATTGGAGAATTTGACTGGTGTTACTTGGTGATCAGGAACCCATGTATGGTCTAACGGAGGCTATGTTCGATTCCGAGGTCGACTCACACGCTTAAAATGGAACCTACTGCCGTTCTGCGTGATGCTCCGCATAAGCAATAGAGTATCGAAAACAAGGCAGTGAGCCACAAATAGAAAAGGGATGTGGCCGGCTTGACTTGAACCAATAAGTTGGAAACTCCATCTAACTAGCTAATCCTGACATATATTTCACCCAATCATTTCTCAACCAACTCTGGACTCACCTTGGGATAGGGTCCCTTATGAGCTAAAATGGTTTCTTGACCTTCAAAACCATAAATTCAAAAATTCTTGGAGTCACAATTTTAATTCCGAGTCTGATGAACCTCACATGCATTCACTCAATACAATCTGCCAATGCTGCAGGGAAAGGGAAAAGAAGAATAGTGAGACGGAAAGAGATCATTTAATTTCAGACAAGTTTCCACAAATTCTTTTTAGTTACTTGTCCATCGGGTAGCAGGGGTGGCGCCAGGATTTCCCCGACAGGTGGCCAGCATTTCAAGGCCCCGACAAAGGCTGTGAGTTAGTCCAGGTGGGACGTGAATTAACATTTTGAGGCGAGCGGCGCGAAATTTTTGGCCTTCTTTTCAACAAATACTTAAAAATAGGGAGTTTATTTTGAAGACAAAATTTAAAAATTTTTAAAGAAATCTTGCTTTTGAGAGGACCATGAAAAAGTTGGGGTGTTTATTGAAGGACCCGTCTTCCATATGGGAAACATCAAAAACGTTATATAGGCAACAGCTGTAAATATTTTGGTTTTACGCATTTAATCGTACTAGGTCTACGTACTTAGGCTTTAACACGAGACTATAGGTTGCCGAAAAGGTTTTTCCTTTTTTGAACCAAGTTTTGAAAATTAAGAGCTTATTTTATTGGAGAAATTTTGGAATTTAATTGAAGAAAATTTGGTTTGGGGGTTTGCTTTGGTTTTGAAATAGTTGGGTTTTTTATTAAGTGATGTCACTTTCAAGAGCAAAATTAGGTAGAACGTTGGGGTGATTAACAGAGTTGACTTTGGTTATTTATTGTACGGAGTATCCATCAAAATTGGAGGATTTTGCCACTTTTAACAATCTGAAGCTTATACTGGAGAAAATTTGTAATTTTATGACAGATTTACGGGTTTTATAAAAAAAAAAATCTAACCTTCTTACAAGAAAATCAAGTAGGGCATGAACTGTAGTTTGGATGGGGTTACTGAATATCATCATGCAGATAAAGGCACTCGGATCATATTGGGAAAATTCTCCCGCTGAACAGTTTGGCTTCCCATACATTTGAAGTTTTATATTTTACATATTGACATAGACGTACGGGAGGGGCGTTTCAGTTTCGGAGGGGCAGAATTGTGTCCTTTGTCCGAAAAATGTAATTTTTCCCGAATGACTATCAAAGTGCAGAGCACAGAAATATTTTAAAAATTGAGAACCTCCAGACAGCAGGAAATGGCATTTCCCGGGCTCGTACCTAAAAACAAATCAGTCATTATTTTGGGCTTTCTTTCGCAATAAAATTTTCGCTTCATAATATTGTCCCAAAACGAAGAACAATTTGCCTTTTGTTTTTGGTAGAGTCAAAGGTCATTTGAGTTCACCAGTTGTAAAATTGCGAAAATTCTGTGCCTAAAATGTAAAGAAAAATCTATCAAACACTGTCAATTTGAAAGCAGGTAAGGTATTTGATGGCAAGGAATCACTAAGCCTTTTGGCTTTCTTGTTCGAATTTCGAAATGGGAAGCTGAGTTGGTGAAGGGATGCCCAAGAGAATTTTAAAATAAATTTTATACACAGCCACACTAACGGAAATCTACTAAGGCCTGTGCTTCATGACTTCCTTTTGTTATCTCATCGCTCCGTGAGGAGGATGAGATATTGTAGTCACTTTGCCTATTGGGCTATATATGGCAATGCCAGCTTAAATCGCAATGGTTGCCATGGTAACGGTAAATTTTCCCAGGTTACTAGTCTCGAGGTCTATCCCATGGTGAGGTACCCCGGGGTGACTGAAGGTCCATGGCTGAGAGAGAGGTCAAAACCTGTCCGTGTGTGTGTGTGTGTTGGTGGGTGAGTGTGTGTGTGTGTGTGGGTGTGTGTGTGTGTCCAATTTTGTTTTCTTAATATCTTGTAAACGGCTGGGCCGATTTTCTTCAAACTTGGTAGGATGGCACCTCGGGTGGAACAATTGCATTCTGATACACAACCGGAAGTGAAGGTCAAAGGTTACAGGTCAAAGGTCAAATTCGGTGAAAATCACATTTTCTGCTATATTTCAAAAACGAAACGTTCCCCTGACACGAAACTTCACACATACGCTGATTGAATCTAGACCTACCAAAATATGTGGTTGCCATAGCAACAGATGTCAAAGGTCAAGTGGTAGAGTGGACCAAAAAATTTTCAAGTGATAATTTGTTCGTAAAACAACGTTTTTGTCCCTCAAACTCCTCCTAGTGGGCTGGACCGATTCTTTTCAAAATTGGTAGGTGGGTACCCCAGGGTGGGAACTTGTGTCTCCCAGACCCTCGGAAGAAAAGGTCAAAGGTCAGAGGTCAAAGGTCACATTTTGCAAAAAAACACTTTTTTCCCTATTTTGTAGTAAAACTTCAAAAGAAAACCTTCATTTTACATGAAACTTCACAAGTATAATAGGGTAGACTAGTTCTACCAAAATATGTAGTTTCCATGGCAACCAATGTCAGAGGTCACGTGACAGGGGGTCACATACTTTTTATTGTATTCACTTATACTCTTAACGGAAGCATCCCACAAATCTCGGAAAGTTTAAGTGTAATAGCCTAGGAATGATAATGTAAGTTGTACCGATATGTGAGGTTGTCATGGCAACCAAGGACATAGTTCACGTTACAGATTGTCAAAGGTTAAAGTGGGCATGACACGGCCACAAAAACTTTTGTGAAGGCTATTGCAAGATTAGATACAGTATTTTACAAATATCATCTCACACCCCATTAAAAAAACCCGTACAATTCGGCATAAATGATATTCGAAGGAAAACTGCCTTCAAAATACAATTTCGAAAAATGCCGCAACACCTCGCCTGACTTTTATGACGCAATTGGCGACACAAACCCTGCCCTACGGCGCGCATCTAGATGTGGAACTAATACGTTCGGTAAAGTTATGTTATCTTAGCAAACTCATGAAAACGATTGCATCACAATACAGAGTCCAACATACAGAGTGGAAGGCGCAGACCATGGTGGGGATTCGGAGCAAATCATTGGCCAATATGTTCGTGTGTTTATGCGCGCGGGTAAAAATAGTTCTGTTTTATTGCAAGAAAGACGCGGTTCGGTCGTTATAAAGAACAGCAATGAATATGTGTGGGCAGACCAAAACAAGCGCGTCCCCACAACGAGCGCGTCTTTACCCTATGAGCTGTTTGATGAAGATGCTATTGCGAATACTAAGCAGTCACCGCGCAATACACAATTCACAATGTAGTCAGTGGCCACGCTCACTGCTATTGTAGCACCGGTGTTTGCAATTATGTATGCACTAACACGCGTTACCATGCACATGATTCGATGATTGTGAGCTTCCTGGTACCCATTTTTGAGACGCGTTCACATACGTTTTTTCGCATTAGTTCGAATTTCAAATGGACTGAGCCAGGCTGGCCTGTAATTGGGAATTCAAAACGTCGTATGTCGGTATTTATGGACATAAGTTAGTAGGGAAATCATTCACTTTATGTCAAGGTGTACCCAAAGAACAGTTACCGAGGAACTTACTTTACTAGAAGATTTTTGGCCGACACATTAATCTTTTCTGCGTACTGGCCTGTGGCGAATCCTAGCCCATGGCAAGGAATAACCCAAGATATGAAACTGTGGGTGACTAACATTAGGTTAGGCATAGGGCCTACCTATCTTACAAATTAGTGCCCTGAAAACTTGGCGGTTTTGAAGCATTGCCAAAAAAGGTACGTGACAATTTCCTTGCCACGGGCTAGGATTCGCCACCGGCCAGTGCGCAGAAAAGGTTTGTGCGTCGGCCGGAAATCTTCTAACACCACGCTTTCAACATGGCGCACACACCCAGTTTTTTAATTGAGACGCACATGATGCGCATATCAGCGATCCGGGGCACACGTGAAGTTTGCCGTCGCGTCAAGATGGAGAATACGCTCATACAGCTAGTGCCTGAATAATAACAATTACGCACTTGTCTGAAGCGTCCGCGAAAGCGTCTTCCTTTTTTAATCGTTGCGTTCATATCCGTATCAGTTAAGTGTAACAGTCAAGCTAGTTTTCTTTAGAGTGTTGCAAGGGGATACCAACATCTTAAAAATAAATTTGTTCCAAAATCTTAGATAGGCCTACTGGATTAAAAGGGCAACCGTTACAAGGATTGGGTAGCCCTTCTCCAGTTCTTTTATAATCCGGTGTCAGAATTTAAATATC
Organism: Holothuria scabra; assembly: GCA_037179385.1. Taxonomy (NCBI): domain Eukaryota; kingdom Metazoa; phylum Echinodermata; class Holothuroidea; order Aspidochirotida; family Holothuriidae; genus Holothuria; species Holothuria scabra. The sequence goes on along the minus strand of CM074187.1, from coordinate 5,208,417 downwards.
CAAATGATGTTTTTTTTTGTTTTTGAATAAGGGGTGCGCCTATAGTTCCAAGAACTTGATTGGTCTGTGCCATATTCTTTCCCCTCGCTATCTTATGAAAAAAAAAAAACTTCCGTCCCTTGGAACGAAAAAAAAATGATTCCCAAATGGACTTCAAATAGGAATTTCAAAGGATTGTGGCATGCAGCTTTAGTATGGTATTTTTCGTCAGTGAAATTCTACTGTAGCATAAAAACAGCACAGATAAAACTTCTAGCACATAAATAGTTCAAGTTCTGTAACCAACTTGCGCACATGTTAGCGATGAGACATGCAACTCCGTGGATTGCACTCTTGTTTTCATTTGTGGAAGGACTGCATGTTGGGCGACAATCACACAGTGCGTAGCGTACTGCATTCAGAGTATTCATGTAGTGCTGCAGTTGTACAAAACAAGTGTCCTTGTAAAATTACGATTAGCCACCCCATTTTGTCTATTATACCTACTTTGGAAGGGTAGCTTCACAGGGGAACTGTAAATCTGACCGAGTACATATGTTAACAGTATGGCACCGGCTCCTAAACATCTCACTTCAGGTAAATATTCACAGATGAATTTTTCATGGTAGCTAGGCCTAGGCTATATCATGTAATCATGTATGGCATTATGGTTGGTTTGCTCGAATACAGCCTTAGAGGTTCCACGATCGCTTTATATAGGCCTAGGCCCAGTTCACCCATAGACCCAGGTACTCTATAATCTGGCCTACCCATGGTATTAGGCTACCCAGTTCCAAATCTACTACCCGAATCTTAAAAAAAATGCATGCAAAAAGGATTACCCCATTAACGCCATTGCCCACGGCAATGGACAGAAATATTTTGCCAATTTGGTAAACATTCTCCGAGACTGAGAATGAAGAGAGCCCCTAGAAATTACATGTAAGTTTGAAAGTTGTCTGTACTTTGTTTCCCAAGTTGAAATTTTTATCAGCGTGTGGCTTGATCTCGCTATGGTCACCTAGTGAGTTACTTCTCACACATCACATGTAAATTGCTTATAAACTTACATGCAAGCAAGCTATCTGAAGGCAGATTTAAAATCACATCATACTGTTTCACTCAGACATAGCAAAACATAATGTATCACCCCTGCCCAGCTTGCAAAAACAGTGCCCGTAATGTTCGGCATGCTGGGTAAACTGAGCCTTGCATGATATACAATCTTATTATTAATACATTATGCCACCTCGAGTATAATCCTCAAAGATTTCATTATGGTTAAAGGTTTCAGTTGTATGCAAATCAACACTTTGCCACTATCTGTAAAGTAAAACGACATCAATGTAATAACACCGTAAACATTCACAATTTTTCAGGCCAGTACATATTACATTATTTTGGCCCAAAATGGCCCTCAAAAAGACTACGAAGTTTACAGTGTGAAAGCTTTATATGTTACCGTGCCTGGATGTCAACACGAGGCTAGCTACATTTAGAAAGTACCTACACCATTAGTGATAATTCCAAAGTACATTTCAAAGTAGTGTGAGGGTAGTTCACAAACATGACCCCATTTGTTTACAATCAGTAATTTTTGACGTGCAAGAGAGCTCTTTGTATGCTGGTTTTACGAGTAGGAAAGCATCCCACAATTCAATATCAAATTGATATAGGCCTTGGAAAGTATTATTTTCTTATTTTACTGTTTTCTGTAACGTTTTTTTTTTTACTTGTCATTTTTTATCCAAAACAAGACAAGACGATTCAACCTTCTTACAAATCAAATGTTTTTGAACTTGGGGATGTGATTGCTATGCCTATCCAATACCGATGTTAATGTTGCCATGCATGTCTTATGGAGTATGCCTTACAAAATGCTCTTATCTTTTAGTCACAGTAACACCGGGTAATCGGGGTACCCGACGGGCATTGCGATCGGGTACCCGGGTCCTAATTTTTAGTACCTGTGCAAACACTAGGGTGGAAGCATATGGATATTTGCAATATAAAATGTATTAGTTCTCGCTCATAGGCCTAAATCAGTTTGGTAAACTTTTCTGAGCTCTTGAAATGACAAAATTGGATATGTGACACCATATCATCAACAGACACCCCCAACTATATTGCTTTTTTTGTAAACTGTCTTTCACAGAATTCCAAACTTTCTTCAATGAAAGCTCTTGATTTTGAAATATTTTGAAATGTCATCCCAGATTGTCAGTTGGTTTGCCTCAGATAACATTATGCAGCAGCAACCATTTAGCTGTTTAATTTAGCTTCTTTGGGAAGCAGTTTATAGTTTGAATTTGACAAACAGCTCTTTGCTAGAGAGTTGGGATGACTTTAGGAAAAGCAATCATTCCAGTTGCGTAGCTAGGATTTTTTCCAGGGGGGGCAAAGGTATGAAATTTCCCCCAAAATTTTCCCGGTCAATGTGTATGTATTTCATATAAAATATGCATACTTACAATTTTAACAACATTACCATGTCATTTTGTAATATTACCTGCATTTTAATCTTAAAGTACAGTAAAACATAGAGCAATCGGAAATAACAAAGTATATTATTTTGGTAAACAATATCTGGTTTATTTGTATGTACTGTACTAACGCAGTGGCGTACGCAGGATTTCTCTGAAGGGGGAGGGGCATGCAGTATGGTCTAAGGGGAGGGGTGAAATTTTTTGACATTTTCAAGGAGCCTAGATGCAAAATGGTGCAAGATTTCGACTTTGATAGGAATAGTATTAAAAGTTGAATCGTGGTGATTCATGAGGATAAAAACTGAAACTTTTGTGTCTTGACATGCACTTCCTTATGCCATTTATGCTACCTTACGAAGAAAAAGTTGTCATTAAATTTGCATACTTTTAGGAGTCAAAATAAAAGATCATTGATTGGTATTTGCCGTTTTTCTTGGCCACAAAATGTTATTTTGTCATAAAGATTATCTAAGCAGAGCGTCACCATTGGTTGGCACAGAGCGTAGAGAAAATTCGGAAAAATCAGACCCCTTAGATGGCGGGAAATAGCATTTTCCAGGCTAATATGAAGAATCTAGCCAGTTGCTTTCTTCTTTTGTTGTTTGCAATAAAATGCTCACTTCAAAATATGTTCGCAAACTGCAAACTGATGAGAGAGTTAAGAGCTAATTTTACCCAAAAAATGTAATTTTGCCCAAAAGACGGAGCGAATCGCCACCATTGGTTGGCGCAGGGCATAAAGAAAATTTAGAAAAATCAGACCCCTCAGATGGTCAAAATAGCATTTTTATGCTTGTAAAGAGAATCTAAATATGTAGTCTTTTTTATCGATGCCACCAGTGGGAATTGAAACAGAGTCTACCTTTTTAAGTAAAAATTGGAATTTGACAGAATTTGCCCAGGTCTATTTGAAGGAATTAAAAAAAAAGTGGCATCACTGAAAGACCTTGCAGGGACAATCCTTCCCCTTTTAAAACGTCTGAAAAATTGGGTGTCCCTATAAGCAATCTGGTGCCACATATGCTATCTTTTAAAGTAAAATCTGTGTTAATAAAGTTAGGCTACAAATTTTTAAGAACAAAGAAAAAGTGGCATATGTGGGGGGGCATGGCCCAATGGTCTCCCCTTTGCACGCCACTAAGGAGGCCTAATACCGGCTCAATCACACAGGATATCCTGTTAGAAAAGCAGTCTGTTAAGTGTAGAAGGCTACAAGGTACTCATTGTCCATTTATTGTTACACTAAAAGTGAGCAGAAAGCTATTTTCCCAAACTAGCTTGTAAGCCTCCAAGGATTAGGCTAAGTAACAAAATCTGAGTGTGCCAACGGATCCCGTTAATTCTAATTTCTAGATTAACTTTAAGTTTATCATTGGCCATGGATTGTTTCAGCCCCATCCATCGTTATGTACACTGAGTAAAATCGTACAGCTACTGCTAGCTTGTAGAAGAACATAACAACCTCGGGGTCTACGGTAGTGACTTGTCAGTTTTCACATCCTTTTACTAAATTCCCAAAGTATCACCTGAATAACAGCTTCCTGTGCACTGAAATGCACTGATCATAACCCCTGTGAATATACAAGCACAAGAGAACATTCAATCTGCTACGCGGCGAGGACATTTCTGTGGAACACGAATTGGGCTGGTTCATGCCACACTGACAAAATCTGAGTTAATTTGTTGCATGAAAATACAAATTATGTATGAGAAATGTCTCACAATTTCTTATTCTAACAAAAATTTCCAGAAATTTTTGTAATAATAAGAAGATTCATCAAATTTCCCCCCAAATTTTTCCGGGGGGGGGGGGGGCAACTTGCCCCCTGCCCCCCCCCCCCAGTAGCTATGCCACTGAATCATTCTCACATTTCCTACCAATATCTGAAGTGCAGATTCTTCACCAGTAATCCCCCAACTCTTTAAATTTCCCTATAGGTAAACTCAAAATCCAAAGCTTACTACAAGACAAACTCCATATCTACATATATTTGTTTAAAAGGGGCAAAAAGTTTGGCACTCTTCCCGCGCTGCAGTACGTCCCTGATACATTGGTGTTCACACTTGAGAGAAAATAAGAAAATTTGGCTACTACTTCTATTACTTAAAAGCTGGAGACATGCCATTTCCAACTGTCTGATGGGTAACAACTTTTCAAAAGTTTCTGTACGCTCTGGGCTAGCTGAATATAGTCTTTCGAGCAAGACCTCATATTCCAGGCAGGGAACCATTGGCCGTACTCAAATGCTCTCATACATATCATCTGATACCTTTCAACCCTGTCAGTTGATGAGTCTGTGTAAATGGATTCTTTAGTTTTTTAGACCTGTGTGAAAATATTTTCAATGTTCAATGTTGCAGCGCAGTGAAGTAGCAACAAGAGGCAGGGGGCGATTATCCCCTGGCTGGAAAAAGTGAAAAATTCTGAAATTTGCCATTTGAGACACCAGTCAAATACAGTGCGGTGTTTCCACCTTCTTCCCTTCATAAAATTCTTAATTTTTCTTAGTAAAAGATCTATGCATATTTGTATATAAGTTTTAAAAGGGTAAAATTTTCTGTGCGCTTTGCCCACTCTAAATTGCAACCCTTAATTCATTAAGTGGTCACTCATTAAGCAGTCAGTGGTAAACTTTTCTGAGCTGCTCCAGTGCTGTTTCCCTACTAAATTTTCTTCAATATAGCCTCTAAAGTTTTGAATATTTTGTCTTAAAAAGGCAACAAAGTTCCGAGAGCTTTATGAATGTGGCCAAGAAGCCTCAATCTGCACTCCTTAGATGACATCAAACAATCTTCAATTGACATGCTATCTCAGATATATGCTAATAGGAAACCTAGATTCTTCCATAGTCCCCCAAATATTCAAATTTCCTTACAGGAGACCCTGATTTAAACTATTTTCTGCAAGCTCCCTTTCTACAAGCTCCCTATTTACAAATGTGGAAAAGGGCCCAAGGTTTTGGGAAGTGGTTGCACTTAAGAATAAAACAGATTAAAAAAAAAAATGTGTTCTTGCTCGTAGAAAAAGGGAAAAAATTTAGCGTAAAAAATGTACCTTTTGGTCAATGGGGAAGGGTGAGGTGCATGGTCCAGAATCATTTCAAATTGCTTCCTACGCCACTGGGTCATTCTTCAAATACTGTAGGGGTAAGCATATAAAAGTGTATAAAATTACATGTAGAATAGCAATGCAAAATGGTACAAAAAGTCTTATCTTTGAGAATTTTTTGACTTGAGAGCAAAAATGGGTACGATTGATGAAAATTATCACCTCGATGAGGTAGAAAACATCTTAACATGAAACTAGAACAAAATTGCAATAAAGGACCAATCCTCTCACCCTAAAGTACAACTCTTGTTGGGGTTTACAGAAATTCTCAATTGGCTCTCAGCTCTTCGATTGACCACTAATTCAAACAATGCAGAGTACCAGGAAAGGCAACTTCAAAATGTGGAAACACTACACAGCCAATATTAAACATTGGTATCTCTTGTGCACTGAAGAACTCTAGTGGAATGAAACAAGGTGGATGTAATATAGAGTCCCTTTCAAGGACTGTGCCACTGTACATCTACGCTTGAGCCCTTAGCCCCAGTGTTCAAATGATCCAGACGTTATTGCCTTTGAACAGTATTGTTTCCATATTTTGAAGTCAACTTTCTTGGGACAAATTACAAGATGTCTCAAAATTTTGTCACAGATTTTATAAGTCATTTTCTACCTCATTGAGGTAATAAATTCTTTCACTTGTATGTACATATTTTCCTCCAAAGTCCATAGGTTTTACAAAGGTAAGACCTTTTGTACATTACTTTTGCATTGCATTTGATTTTTTACACTCACACATTGGCATGCCAGTGCATGCTTAAGGACAATTAACTCAATGTAATTTAAAATGTCACCTTCTTGCTCCTCTCCATTTGAAGAACAACTGGTCATGAAGCTGGTAAAAAACATTATTAATAGCAAGTGTAGTGATTACAGGTGAACTTTTTAAGCTGTGAGGAGTATAGGGTTGTCCCTGTGTCCCATATCGTTGTGATTTTATTTTTCTTATTATTTCATTGTTGGGAGCACCCTACTTGACAAAAACCCTATGGGTTTTTAGAGTGCTTCACTTCACAATGTTTTGATATCATGTAATATTCTTTTATTTTTGTACCTTGTAGCAATCACTATCAAATGTTGTGGAAAAACAAACTAATGAAATTAAATTTATTAAGTCTTTGGTATGACTTGACCTGAGAATCAAAGCAGATTCTCAACTACCAGACCATACATGCAGTCTAGACAGGGAAAAGAAGATTGTTTTTTTTTTTTTTTGATTGTTTTTTGATCAAAGTCATTGAAGTCATCTAGCTGTAAAAATGCAGCTACTACAATCTTGCACAGAATTATATTATTTTATTGTAATATTTAAATGGTTCCGGCTATGGTATACTTAACTACATGGCCCATATGTAAATTAATTGTTTATATTCTCCCCCTCTCTCTGATTTGTTTTAGCTGACCCCTTGCCACCGCTCAAGCCTGGTGTTCTCAGGTTGTATAGCATGAAATTCTGTCCCTTTGCTGAAAGAGCTCGGCTTGTTTTAAATGCAAAAGGAATAGAGTAAGTACACAGTATTATTTCTTTGTGGCTGCAAATTGACCAAAGGTGTGCTTTCATTTTTTTTGGAGAATGCCCCAACCATTCTCTTATTTAAGGATATTTAAAATCTTATTTTACAGTTTATGATATGATAAAATGATATACTGAGAACAGGAAGTAAAAGTTATAATTTGATTTATTCGGACCAGGGCAAGCAAGGAATCTACAGTGTGCGATGGTGATGCCGTATGTTTGTGTTTGTGTGTGGGTGCACCTATAAAAGATGCCCTAGAGGGTAGAGGCCACTCACAAGAGCTCAAGCCTGGAGCTTCTTTTCTTTCCTCACTTATGCTTAGCTCATAACTGGCGTAGCTACCCCAAAATTCGGACACTTCAATGAGCTCTGTCACGTGATATGCAAGATCCCGCCCTCTCTTGCATCATTTATGTGCTGCATGACTTAAATGTCTTAAGGGGAATTCTGACCATATCCTTACTGAGAACTGTTCTCTGTACCCTTTAAGACACTGAGTATGGGTATATGCAGGGTGGGTGTGTGTGTGTAGGTGTGTATGTGTGTATGTGTGTATGTGTGTGAATATGAAGCTTTGGCTTGTAATTTATACTAAATCTCAAGATGTGTAAGTGTGACTAATCTCATATTTGGTCTGTGGGTTGACCATATTTAGTACATGATCCTATTGTTTTTGGTGGAGGTCAAATGACATTTGGGGTCAAAAGGGGTCAAAGTCTCAGTGTCATATTTACTCAATTTCTCATGGTTGAAGTTTTGTATGCTGCAAAATATAAAAAAATATGTGGGTGTGATGTACTGTAGTGAGCAGAAACCTAGTAAGTTCCAGGTTTTTTTTTTTTATTACATGATATCTCAATGACGGAAGCTTGTACTTTGAGGGTACATTGTGAAGCACTGTTAACTTGAGAAAAGTGGCAAGGAGTCACTAAGTCTTTTGGCTTTCTGATGAAGATACTGCTTTTTAGAATGAAATCTCAAATGAACCACTTAATGCAGTGAGGATTGTAGCTAGGAAAACCTTGAGTGCAAGTTGAGAAACAGATGATAGCAACCCAGCATTTGAACTGTAACCAACTTTTGTAGACTACAAACATGACAGATGTTTGATTATGAAGATGGAGCTTTTTTTCTGATAAAACAGATAAATATTGTGATAGTAACTTGCACTTATTGTGGTAACCAGCTTTGTTACCGGAGGAAAGGAACCAAACAGCATTTACACTAAAAGTAGAGGTGCAATGCATTTTTGGAGAACTTCAGGAAGGGGGTGGGAGAGGGCAATAAATTGAGATTAATAATTTATGACAGTTGGGAAACAATTAGTCCTGGTTTAAATAACTGGCTCTGACAAACATTGCTTACAACCATCACTTGCCTGTATTGACTGAGGAGGATAATTTTTTGCACACCTGTAGATGAGCAATGTGACTACCTACAGTATTATACTATATAGTTAAAAAAAAAACAGCACATGTACCACACTCCTAATACCTTGCTGAGGAGTATGATTTGTTTCACAACTGGGCAGAAAAAACTGTCGGTCTGTACAACCATGGATCACGTGGAATGCATTTTCAGGATCTTTAGTTACAATCCAAATCAAAATGCTCACTTTGAGTTTCAAATGGTCTTTTTATAGTAAGAAGCAAACATAGTATAAATGCAGGACATAATTGGAAGAAATGTGTCTTAAAAATTGTGGAGATGAATTATGTCCAATGCAAGCTTAAATATTAAGGCCCTGAAAGTTATGTCTAAGTGTTATAGCCTTCCATATACCCACCTACTCCTCACAAAGGCTACACCTTGATATTTGAATAATTAACAGATAATTTTCTATTTTACTTTTCTTTCAGACATGAGGTCATTAATGTTAACACTTGGGATAAACCAACCTGGTTTGCAGATAAGAATCCAAAGGAGTTAGTTCCAGTCCTAGAGCAGGATGACAAAATTGTTTATGAGTCAATCATCGTCAGCAGTTACGTCGAAGCAATTTTTCCAGAAAAGAATCCGTTGATGCCAAAAGATCCATACTTGAGAGCAAAAGATGAAATGCTTCTAGATTTTCATGGGGGAAAGGTGAGGGATACCATCAGTGTGTGGAAAAAGCAATTTTTTGTAATAAAACCAACTGGACAAGGATAAATCATAGTGCCAACTTTGTGTAGCAGGCCTAACTGAACAAACTGAGTTTTCTCAAATAATTTCAAAAAAGCCTTGCCCAACTCCTTGGATCCACTACTGTAGCAGTGTTATTCTGTTGCATTTAGTTACTTCTCTTGCTACAGTAGTACCAATAAATTGTCAATCATTTTGTGTTGCATTTTTAGGCTATAAAAGCTGTTTTGTTGGGGTGTTGGGTATCATGTGCACAACATATTCAAGAAAATTTATGTTTCAATTAATTTCTAGCCAAAAACAGGGAAGGAATCTATGCAATGGTGATGTCATGTGTGTGTGTACAGTGAGTGTGTGTGTGTGTTAAGTACTTAGTCAGATGACACTAAACGACACATTATCAAAAATGTGTTATATAATGTCAGTCAACAAGTTCAAAGTACAAATGTATTTTCAAGTATGGTTCCATTTCAAATTTGACTTTCCTTTAGTCCCCTCTCAGGACAGGTGGGAAATACCATAGGTATATTCTACATTCACCAGCCCACAGGGCCCGGATGTATGTATGTTAATATGTGATGCTGTTGCTCATAGACACAATATTTCAAGAAGGGTAAATTTGACTCATTTGTAGTGTGTGGGTTGGTCATATTGAGTATATGATCCCTGTCGTTTTAAGTGGAGGTCATTTGGAATCACGAGAGGTCAAAATGCCTAAACCATTAAACACAATATCTCAAGATGGAAACTTTGATGTGATTTTACATGTGTGGCAGTGGCCTGCAATGAAATATTGTACAAAGGTTTTTAAAAGTTTGACTCTGTGTACAACCATTAGGCATATCATGTCATCAAGTTGGTCCCCTATGGGTTGAGGGTTGCAGGATTCCCTGCCTGAATTGTGAGAAGACTTAAGGGGAGGACAAGAACTTTATTGCACAGCATTTGAACCCAAGTGTACAACCTGCAATACCAGTAAAACTTTTTTATAATTTGTTTTTCAGGTCATCCCAGCCTTCTTTGGAGCAGTAAATGGTACAGACACACAGAAAGTGGAAGCTTTGAAGGAGGCCCTTCAGAAATTGGACAAAGAATTGAAGCTGAGAGGCACGGACTTCTTTTATGGTAATAATATAATTTACAAATTGTTTTAAAATATGTACAGTGTCTCTATACAATACTCTTGCAGTAATTGCAACATATTTTCAAGGTCAAGTCTTCTCATCCCATGTAGTTCCAATTCTTTAAACCTCTTGGCATGGTCCTTGCTGTAGAGGAAAACCTGGAAAAGTCATTAAAATTTGAATGATTATTTCAAGGAACGGAAAAGTCTTGATATTCAGCAAAATTTTGTAAAGTTATGGTAATGCCATGTAAATTTTGAAAATGTATTTTTTTCTCACTTGTCATACAAGTGTTCTCTACCTTAACTTCTTCACTATGCAAAGGTTTGCTGCAAAACCATAATTTACCTTTTCTTTTTACCTGTAATTTCTTCATCTCAAAACCAGAGCACTCAGTAATCTTTCCTTAGTAAAAAATTTGTTGGAATTATGTTGATATCTTAAAATTAAAATTCCCAAAATGTACCTCTTCAAAGTTTGAATGTTTCTAGGGCAACATTATGCGTCTGCAGGAATAATAATGTTAAGGAAATAAATCCTCCAGAAAGTGCATTAACCCTTTTAATTTATTTTTTATCTTCTCAGGCAATGTCTTAGCTGTCTTAGATGTCTTAGCACTGAATCCCATATCATGCACAATGTGAAATACATTGTGAAGGGTGTTTTAAATGTATAAAAGGCAGAAACTCAGGAGGCAATACAATGTTGTCCCTTAGTCACAGAATCAAACTGTATATAAGTTGGAAAACACAGCTGACACAACAGAGTCACCATTGACCAATTAGAATAAATCTATCATTTGAATAAATGTCAATTGAAAAGCAGAAAAATAGACACAAAGGTGCATATGATCATTGAGGTGATGCTTTATTAAATGACCTATTTCTTGTAAGATGTCATGATCTGATTCATTCAAGGTGGAAAATAAATCAAGGACCACTGTCATCATTTCTCTAAGGGGAAAAATTGGTGGATATTTCCAGTAACATAGACACCCAAGACTTTCCTTCAACTTCATATTGCTGCATCTGTTTTTGCTTATAACAATTTAAATGTGGCAATCTGTTTTTCGTAGCAAACAGTATCAGTCAAAATTATGCACATGGTGAATATGACAACATTGGTAACTATTGTATTCAAATTGAAACCCTTCTGTTATTGGCTTTGTCTGAACAACTTTTTCTCACCTTTGCTAGGAACAAAACCTGGATTTATTGACTACATGATCTGGCCTATATTTGCACGGATGAAGTCATCAGGCTGCTTCGGAGAAGGACAGGGTGTTCCTGATTCTTTGACAGTTTTGGCTCCCTGGGTGGAACGTATGCTCAAAGACAAGGCTGTCTTGAGCACTATTCACCCTGACAGTGCCTATAAGGAGTTCAACAAGTACTACCGCAAAGATACAACAATATTTGACAGGGTCGAGACTCCAAATTAGGACTCACCCCTCCGACTGGTAAATAGCTTGCGTGTAGTTTTGTTAGTCTCTTCCTAGTTCTGTATCAACCCTTATGGTAAATAGTCAGAGATGTAGTCAGAACCCTCTTTTCTCAAATAGTCAAGTCAGTTGCAGCCATTTCAGTGACTCCAGTCTCAATGTTTTATTGAAGGGGAAAATACCTAACAATTTGTTAAGTTTTTTTCAGTTGGATGGTTGTGACTTTCAAGTGGCGACTTGATTACATCTCTGTAAATATTCTGTATTTGTGTTTTTGAAGAATATGCACTTTATATGCTCACAGATGTGTCTTTCCTACTTTACAGTATGCTATTAGTTTGTTTCACATTGTTAAGCACAGGGTTCTCATACTTTTAAAGTTCTGAAGTTAAACACTTTTCTAGTCTTCTGGAAGACTGCAATGAAAAACATTTAGCTTTGAAAATTTAAAGATTTTTTACCAAGTGGTGTTTATTTTTAAGTGTTTACCAAGCATAGACTCATGTTATAATTTATACACATATTGCAATTACAGAAAGTGTTTGGTTTCAGATTTTAAGACCATATGACAATTTTTCCAAGCCAAACACTCAAAATTCAAGGATTTTCAAGATTATGAGAAAATTTTGGACTTGGCAAACATTTTTCACATTTTCCCTTCTCCATGGTAACCCTGTTTACAAGCAGAATGTATCATTCATGTCTATGGGCAATGTTTTAAATTTAATATCACACATGATGGATTAGGAGTCTTTGCATTGCTTCAGTGATGTAAAGGCAAGCTAGTTTCTATTGCCAGTCAAATATACTATTAAACAATGAGATCAAGTTAAAAGTTCATTTTAAGATCTGGTAAAATACCTGTGTATTTGGAAATATTTCATGCTTTGATGTGAAATCTTTTCACTGTATCAGCTGTATGTGCACAATAAATACTTCACTTATATCATTAGCCTTTCACGATTTGTACACAAAAATTTCTGCACATGATATTCATGAAAAAAATGTGGAATTATCTTTTATTGCTGAACATTACTTTGCCAAAACAAGGAAAATGAAGGGCTATTACATTGAATATGTAAAAAGGTTTCAACAGTCCAAATTGCACCTTGCTGACAAGGGGATGGATTAGACATCAAATTTGTCTTCATCCCACAAAGAGGCTTCAAATGTTTTGTATTCTACAAGTATTTTTCTCGTTTTTGTGGTAATATCAATAGTTCTTTTTTTTTTTTTTGAGCTCCTTCCTTGCCCTATTGTTCTGAAATAAGTATATAAATTAAGCTCAGGTGTTTTGTTACAGTGCAGTGAATTTTATAGAAAAGCAACATTATTTAAAGTACAGCTTTTGGCAGCATCAATGTTATGGGGTATTTCAGCTATAAAGATTTTACAAATTGAGTTGCAGCAGCTGATAGACTTTTGAAGTTATCAATCCTGGCTGCTCCAAAGATGATATTTGTGACATGTTGTCAAAAGGGTTTGTGCCAATAATTAATCAAAGCACAGAAAAAGTATAGTGTTGGCTATAAATTAAATTTCCATCAACATGCATGAGAATCTCATCACATCTAAAGCCCTTCAGTGAAATTCCAGTCTCACAGTTGGTAATGTTTGGCTTTGTAGAGGACTCCACAAAGGGGTCTTATTTAAAGATCTAAAGTTTTTCAAGTGTTTGGAGACTTCAAAAACCCTTAAAAGTCGTCTGCTATTTAGAGGCCTTTCCATCTGCTACTGTTGAAGCATGTATCATAGATCGCACATCTGTTTTAGCTATTGGTTGTGACGAGTAATGAACTTACAGAATGCAATATTGTTCTGAAATATTTATGTATTTGTGAAAAGCTAAGCAGACTTACAAAGGTGATTAAAATAAATGGTATTGAGTGCATGCCAAACAATCATATTTATTGTGTTCATTATAAAACTCAAGCATTTTGCCATTAACAGTTATGCTAGGGTTTAATGTTTTCATTCTTTTATCAATTATTGCAATGACCTGTGCAATCACTCTTTTGGATGGCAATGGTTTTGATATTTAAGATGCAAACTTTGCCAAGTAATGTACCTGACCAGGTATACCCGTTTTAAAAGAAACATTGCTTAAGACTCATTAAAGGGATTTTCTAGAGACAAAATTCACCGACTTCAAAATATGCAGAAAAATTTTATTTCACTGGAAACTGCATCTTCATAGCACAAGACATTTGGAAAATAATACATTTTAATGTAATGCAATTTGCTCTTAAGGTTTTTTTTTTGCATTGTCAGAATCTGTGGTGTGATCATTCAACATTATTTAAACATTGCATTCAATTTATTTCATGAATATTAATGTTTAAGGAACCTGCTGCTGGGAATATTAAGCAACATTTTTTGCTTTACTACACATATGGCATAGGTAATGCTAGATCTACAGAGAAAGGTATTCAAATATTCCAACAGTATCAAATTTCAAGGACACACAGAGTCTAAATCACTTATAAAAAAAAAAAAAAAAATCTGAGGCAATGTACCCATATCCCATAACTATCTCTGGCTGTGTTGAAAAGTGATGGTAATTTTTTACAAAAAACAACCACCAGACTTTAAAGGGAGATACCATGAGGTAGAAGAAGAGCATTGTGACAGGGTTTGGACAACATGGTTTTGGAATATATACTATCTTTCTTATGGTGAGGCCCAAGTGAAAAACATCAGAATATGCCTTTAAACAATTATATCAATCGTTGAAGCTACATATATATATTTTTACATATTACACTCTGGTACTGTACTAGCTTTAGCTATCATGTGGGTATTAAAAAGGTCTTAACCATTCCTGCAATTGGAGACCAATTTTGTTTTCATGTGAATTTATTCTCAAATGAGAGTTGGATTGGTTTATCTTTGTTATAATGGGGTTTATTCACTGAATAAACATGTTTCTCAGTTTTGCATACAGTGTGTCAGGGGTTTGATTTTGTGTTGGTGGGTCAACAAGGACCTCAGTTTTGGAATTTTACCCTGTAGTTAAAGTTTCAGTGATAATATTTGATGTTTGGTCAAAAATGATAGTACTTTCAGTTTCTTAAGCCGCCTTCTTACTGTCTTTCATAGAATGGATTGTTAAACAATTTACCCAATTTTGGTAGAAAATAAGTATTTTCTAATTTCTTAATCGGCTCTTTAATGTCTTTCATGGAATGCATTGTTAAACAATTTACCCAGCTTGGTATTTTCAGGGGCTGTAGCCTAGATAGGGACAGGATTGGCAACTGTCAACTTGAAGTCTCCAAATCATAACTACTGTACACTACATGCTAGCAGATGGTAGCACTCTACATAGTGTTTGAACTGCTTCTTAGAGATATCGCTTAGACTGCAGCCCTGATGTAGCAACGCATTGATCAGTCTTTTTCTTCAATGGTAACAGGAAATAGATGGATGCAAAATGAATCCAGTAATCTTATTGCTTGTTTTTTAGTTAACTTCTATTTCATTTCTTTTGTTTCATCCACGGGCCTCCTAGACGTGGACAGAGTGTACTGCACGGTACATTGTAGCTACCGTACGTGTGAGAAAAAGCATACCAAGATGGCTGTCTGCTATGGTTTTGTGTGAAAGTTTGGATTTGCTCAAGTGTATCACAATATTTTGCAAAACAGTTGAAATGTTTTTAAAAAATGGCAAGCTAAGGTCAAAATCCCTCCACTTATTGCAGGAATATGATTTTTTTACCCATTCAAGTTTAACCTTGCTTAAAATATTACAGAGTCGTTGTCAAATCAGACAATTTATAGATTCACGGTGGCCATTTTGGTTCGCCTTTTATTTCCAGCCAGTGGCGACCATCATGGGACGTATACGTTACATGCTGTGTCCATGTATATAAATCCGTGGTGTCATCACATTCTGAAGACCTTATGCAAGTTCCATTAAATATTAAAAAAGGGTTCAAGGTCACAACAGGATTTGTCATGTTACTGAGGTGTTTATTCTTTATTTCGGTGGAATTTTTATTGAAATTCAATGTTTGGTTCTCAAGATATGGGCATGTAAAGTTTTCACATTTTCAAGAAAAAGTGAACTTAAAGCAAGCACAAATTTTGTTTTGCTTAAACTTCAGAGTTGATTTTCTCCTCAACAATCCCCAATTACTAAAATGTGATAGCATAAACTTGTGGCATAAGAACTTTACAAACTTGGCCCTAGGAGGGTCCTATTCCTATTAGCTTCCGTGGTCACCACACTGGTCTGATGAAACAAAGGGAAGCAAAGCATTCCTCTTCAGTGAGAGGAAGTGATAAATTAGCTCTGCTGTCCTCAAAGTCACTTTGGAACATTAAACTACTGACTTCATTTTCTGATATCTCAAGAAATACATGTGGGATTTGAATGGAACTTTCACTGCAGTGTGTAGATTTGGTTCCTCTTGCACATATGAAACTTCCCCCTTTAATACATTATGTAGTACACATGCATTTAAGTTCCTCAAAACTAAAAAATTTGGGCCTGTAATCTTTAGTCAAATTGTAGATGAAATTGCCAATGTTCAAGAAATAAAAAGATTACACTGAACATGAGAGAAACTTTGGATGAGAGATTTTAGAAAAGACCAACTATACAGTCACGTTGTAAAAAACAAAATTACCCCACCAGAAGACAAAGTCAGTTTATGTTTCCCCAAAGAGTTTGTACATGGACTTGCTTTGCAAGTTAATTAAACTTTTACATTTCAACATACAACCACCTGGTTTTAACTGACATAAATAGCCTTTTTCCAGTTGGAGGGCACTGGATTTGGGAAGGGGAAAAACATTTCTGATAAACTTGAATAATTGTATTAAGCAATTTATACCTACCTAACTTTTAAGATTCCCCCTTCTGTATAGAGACCTGCATAGTCCATTACATCTGCCCTGCAGTGCGTAGTCCATTGCACATCAATTACAAGTTTATTTCCTGAAGCTTTTTGTCTTCACAATCAGCAAACCTAATAGATAAGGGATCCTGGATGAAATTACCCAGAAACAGTGCTATATTTATCCACAGTTTTATTCAGAGGACTGGTACTATTTTTTTTTTAACTTGACAGGTTTTGCTATTTTATTCAAAAAATTAAGTAACATTTTATTAGCACTATGGGAAAAATAAATGGCAGCCAGAGACAATCCTTCCACTTGTATTGGAAATGTATTTTTCACAAAGGAATGAAATCGAACATAAGGTCATTTGTGTTTGGTGCTCAGCACAAGCAAAAAGGAATGGAGTAGGGAAAACATGCCAGTGAGCTGCAACTGAAAAAGAAAAAAAAAGGGGCCAGTCCAACTTCAAACAATTGGTCAGAAACTGAGCTGTAAGTCCTGATAAAACTAACCACATAATGAAAAGGGAATAATTCATTTGCTGAATTTGTGCTGCTTACAAAGAGAATTGATTGCACAAAATTGTTTTGATGGGTGTGATAGAAACTACCTCTAGGAAACTGGATGCTGCAAATGTGAGTAACCTTTCAATATCAGTAATGAATTTAATTAAAGTTAGTAAGATGGAGTTTTCTGGCGCCGTTTCCAACCTACGAGTCAGTCACAGCCATTTTCCAGTTGTTATTCATTGGCTTGTTTTCCCTACTCCATTGCTTTTGAAGAGCATCATGCACAACAGCAGTTGGTTCCATTTTTAGAGTCCTTGATATGACTTGACCTAGGAATAGAACCCTGGCCTTCTGTGTGAGTAGATGCTGTTACCATTTGACCAAATAGGCGGTCTATAGTATTGAATTTGAAGCAGAGAGATGACATTTCCCCACATTAATGATCATATTTTTTCTTGCTTTGAAGTAGATAGTCATGTATTAAATCCTTGGGCAGTGGGGGAAATGCCATATGGACAGAAATTAACTGCAAATGCCATTTTAAGGTTTTTAACACCCAGATTTAATGCGTCACTGCAGGTCATTCTCAGCTCCCCTGACCAAGGTCCTTCAGCCACTGTCCTAGGGGAAAAAGTTTGATAACAATGCTTTTCAACTTCATTTCAGAACCAGAATACTGAAGAAAAAAATGTTATAGTATAATAGTAAGCTTTGACTAATGAAAGGCTTTGATGGAATCTCTGCTTGTTTCAAGTTCACTTTGTTAATTCAACAAAATAAAAGAGGAAGCATGAATCATTTTTACCTTTAATGGTAAAAGAAGCTATTACCATAATTTATTCTCAAAAAAAATTAGCCTGACCTGTTTTTGGTTTATTCATAGCATTCACAATTTATGACTTAAGCAATGTATGTCGTGTGGTTTACACAACTCAGTAATTCACAATGGAAGGAAAGGAAAACACAAACAGGACTTAAACACCTGGACCTTTTAAAGGCCCAGGAATACATTATTTCTTATGAATGATAAGTGTTTTAATAAGCTTTCCATATTAACACAATTCTGGGTACTGTGTCATAACTTTTCAACAAAATTTTTCTCAAACACTTCACAGAAATGAGTAATTTTGGAGCTCATTAATGAAAAAGTACCACAATATTAAGAGCTTGTGAAAATCTTCATCTTCAACTCTGAAAGAAAAAAATCCTCATTCCTTTCATTATAATGGTATAATTTAACATACTGTGTGTTACTTGCACTTTGATAATAAGACAAAAGATAAGAGATGTACGCAAATGGTAGCACATTCCAGTGGAAGACCAACATTTTCTGGCATATAAAATGAAATTTTGCTCCTTGAGATAACTTAGAGTACCTATTTCTGACCAGCCTACTCGGCTGGCATTACTTTGAACCTTTGTGACTTCATTAAAGACCATTATCCTTAGAATACTCAAACAATGCTTTTTTTCCACTAAAAATGTAGGCAAATCCTGAAGTTATTTCCTACAAGGCTAACAGAGACATTTCTGTTAGCCTTTAATGAGATTGCAGTGATGGATGTTTGAAAAGCAGCAATTTCAATCCTTAGTATTTTCAGTGAGAGATTCCTTTGATCAGTTTTCACACCATTGCAAACAGACCTTACAACTTTCCTGTTAAACTTGCTTTTACTAAAATCTTGCATGTGCTGTCGGGGGAGGGCACTAAAAGGACTGTCCACACAACACGCTTCTTGTCAGGATCTTCCTATGTGAGATAGTTGTAGGCAATGAGAGTTATTACATATAGAAAACTTTGCCATTCCCTGTGTAAATATATGTAAATGTAAAAAAAAAGAACAGTGCCATTCATTATGGGTTATGCTATCTGAAATTCTTGGGGCAAATTTTATTAGCTCAATTCAACATTATATTCTATCCACCTGTAGTACAATTGCCCTATTTTGGGAGTTCAATTTAGAAACAATATTGGACATTTATTAATATTAGATTTAATTCCTTAATGTGTAGCTCTTTTTGCCAGGCTTTAAGAAAATTTGAAGCCATTTAGGAAATATGCAGCTGTTATGTTATTTTTTGAAAAACATGTAATTATCATTCTGGTGTTGAATTCAGTCTCACCTGAAGACATTAAGCTGAGGTGGCACTAAAGAATAGCTTTCAGATTTTATGTAGAAATGTAAAAATTAAAAAACCATTCCACAAGCAGATTTGTGGTATATACTCTAATGAATATGCAAGACTTGCAACTTTACATATGAAAAAAAATTGCACAAATTATGTACATAGCTGGCAACAAATCCTTGACAGTTTGTTAGAGATGCAACTTAGAGGGGCAACTAGAGTTTGACATAAATATTGACCTTTTGTGTCTGCATCTAATTTTCCCTTCTAAACTGATTGTTCACCAGAATAAAGAAACATTGATGACACTTTTCAGGTTAGAAACATAAATTTTTTTGTAAACTACTGTTGAGTGAAAATTTCTGAATATTTGTTTGATCAAAAATTCCACAGTGGTGCAAGATTATAAGACTCCACCACACTGTAAGGGGAGAGTCATTCATCCAAAACCGACCATTATGGGCAGGTGACCAAAGAAAATACATAAGTGACTTGGCAACAACTGCTAGATAGATAAATGGTGCCCTAAACAATCACAACAATAGAAAGTGACCATGGATAATTTTTCGTTAGTTTGAAGTCAATATGCAAATCTGGTGCATAATGAAAGTTAAGAAAAATTTGTATGAACAAACTTTGAATGCCACTTAAAAAAAGTAAAAAATATTGGTTACTAATTTTTGGAAGCGATGCTACTTCAGCTTTTAAGTTGCTTTGAATGACTCCTCTTGTGTAACAGAGCATGCAGTTCTTCAAAATCAATTTATTCAGCCCCAAAATATGCCTAACTATTTCAGTATGGTATGTAAGGGGACATATTGAAGAAACTACAAATATGCGCTACTTAAAATTCGATGCATTAAAAAACCTTTCCAGTTCCTCCTTGCTAAATTCAACCTTTGTTAGCACAATGCTTCCTCCATGACGTTTTTTATCTTCTCACTACCAAGCAGCTAAAAGTTCTTCAAAATTCCTTTGAACTTCATGTCACCTTTAAAAACAGAATGGTTTATGACTGAAATTAAACTTTGATACTACTTAAAACTTCACTGCTGAAGGAGTGGTTTCATACTCCTCCCATGATTCTATCCTTCTAGGATACCACTCACTTCAAAGACCAATCTGACCTTTTCAAAATTCTTGTGAAAACATTTCAATTTAAAGGTTCAATTCTCTCACCCCAAACAGTACCAATTCTCCTAACCTTCTTACTTAAGCTCCTCCCACAACTGTCTGAAATTCATCCTCCTCCAGACACAATCTCAGTTTATTGCCTCAGGGTGAGTATAGAAAAGCTCAATGTCAGTACTGTCAGTACAGTCCATACTGTGCAACAGAAGCTTTGGTATTCCGCAGTATTTTAATTAGCTGTCAATCAAAGACTGTGCCAATTCAGAATTTCTGTAAACCCCAACAAGAACTGTAGTTTGGAGTTAGAGGATTGGCCCTTTAAATCCAGTCTAAAAAGACATTCCTCTAAATTATTGTGCAGGGCTCTGTCATTGTCAATCTTTCATAAATGTCATCCAGTGTCAATGTGAAACATTTAAGGCCTCAAGAATGACCAACTAGCAGAGAGGGCATACATCTGTTTCGGCTGCCACATCTTCCTCCACTCGACTTTCAACTTCTAGAATAGTCCAGGATGAAATTTTGTAAAATTCAATCCGAGTCCAAATCCATGCTGTCATCGTGGAATACTTTATCCTGAATGAATGGTATCTTTGGAAGGGACATTTGGCTGGGGAAGGCTGGTGGAGATATCCTGAGAAGTAAAACAAATGGAAAAAAAATTGCTGTGATACAGGAAAAGTAGAAACACTGTCACTTATATAACACTATTAAATGAAATCCATGTTTTCAATTACAACCTGAAGCTCTTTAAAGAGAGATCCAGAGGAATGTTTATGTTTGTACTGAAAGTATCATGCAACAAAAAACGCTGTAAACATCAGGCAAAATACGTAACCTGATTCCAAACAAAGCACTCTGTTTTTACAGAGAATCTTTCACATTCAGCAGAACAATTTTCATTTGGTCAGATTTCATTTTTTGCCACTTTTCATTGAAAGGCATATTTTTTTGTATTGTAGACAAATAGATGGATGAGCTGTTACTTTGTTGTACATTATTATTTCTCCAGACATCAAAAAACCCTCATTGATAAAGATCACTTCATGCTGCATTATGCAAGGTGTGAAAAGTATTTTGAACACTTTTCCTGTCAGGAAGCAGGATTAAGATCCATGCACTTCAGGCAATGTCAACAAATTCACATCACTACGTACACTATTCAATATAGCCTGCATGCTTGACCCATTCATACCTCGCTTTCTCTTCTAACCTACCATTAATCCTTTTCTGCACACCTAGATGACCTAACCACTATCCTAACAAGACCCTATGACACAATAAACCAATTACTTCCAATTACACACCCCCACACTGGCACAATTTTTTTGCTCTCATGAACTTCCAAAGCCCTACCAATGATAAAAAACTCACCCGCATCACTCTCTAGTCCTTATTTGTTATCCCTGAGTGGTTTTTATCACTTGAATCCATCTAATGGCTGACATTTGACCTTGAAAACGAACGTCATATGAACGTTCACTGTGCGCAGACTTCGTACACACTATTTGTATGGAAAACTACAACAACAGTGATCTTCACAATAGCAACTGTCTAAATGGTAATGGATGGCCCTATATCACTATTGGGCACCAATTTTGTGATTAGATTTGTGTTAGGAAATTTATTAGGAACATTTTGGTTTTTGAATGAGGAAAATCGGACTTGCCGTTGCGGAGCAATGTGATTTTTTATCGGGGTCATATTTTGGGGAAATCTGGGACAATTTTGACTCATTTTTATATTTTTTTTGGTGTATATACCTCAACTGTATACCAGTACACATTATGGCTTGTTTGATCATGTTTTTGATGTCTGTGGCTACTTCAGAAAAGTGTAATGAGATGTTTATGACTTATTTTACTGAAAATATGATTTTTTGAATTCATAACGGCAAAATCCTTGTATTTTGGTTATTTTTCAAAAGTAAACAAAATTCATCGAAAATTTGTGGAAAAACTGTCAATAGGACCCACCCTCAAAAATTACATAAATGAACAGAACTTTTTGTCTGCTTCAAACTGGTGGTTGAATGAAGGCTAGGGATTGTAAAATGACAAAGCTATAATTTTTTTAAAAAAGGCACTACTCGGAATCAGATTCGACGTAAAGTGTTGAAAAAGGTTAAAACAGCAAAGGACTTACCGTTTTTCCTCATCTTCATCCCCAATCTCCATATCCTCTTCCTTAAGAATGTCACCCTCTTCTGTCGATTTCTCTCTCCCCTTTCCTTTCTTCTCATTCTCTACTCTCTCTGAGTCGTCAGACTTTTCCTCTATTTTTTCTGTCTCCTTTCCACTACCCTCATAGTCTGGCTCTAATTTTCTAAATTCCTCTGTCATTTGCAACAAACTTCGAGCCTTATCCCACCACTCTTCTCCAAGTCTCTCTTCTTCTTCTTCTTCCTCTTCCTCCTCTTCTACTTCCCCTTCCTCTAACCCACTCCCTTCTTCCTCCTTTTGTGGACTGCCCACATCTTTCTCATCTGCATTATTCTGAGATGTCTCCTCCTCTATTTTCCGCTCTTCATCTTCAATCTTCTCTTCACTTCCCTTATCCTCAGTTTCCTCTTCTTTCTCCAGACTTTCACTAGACCCCCTTCGTTTTCTCTCCTTCTCATGTTCATCTAACACACTGGTACCAAAAGTCCTTTGAGCAAACTCTTCAAGCCGGGAATCAAAATCTAACATCTGTCCCCCTCCCTCTGGTTCAGACTCTGCTCCCTCTGATGACTGAGGAGACCTTGGAGGACTACCTACAAATTTTTTCTCTGGTTTTTCCTCTTCTTCCTCTTCTTTGTTTTGCTCTGAATCTTTTGCGTCATCTCTATCCCCACTTTTAAGTGCCTCCTCTTGTGGAACAACACTTTGTCCCTCTATATCAATTTCTTTTACAGAATTGTTTACAGATTCCAAGTTCTCTGCAGCATTCACAGTCCCAACATCTGATCTCAAGGTCTCATTATTTTTCACTAAGTTCTGTTCAGATTCCTCTGGCCTGGAATCCTCTATTGTTGAAGCGGGTTTAATAGTTTCATTCATATTATTTACATCTTGCCCATTATTGACTAAATTACTATCATCAGTTTCTTTTATATTTTTGTCTGGCTTATCTGGCTCTGCTGAGGGAGCCTCCACTGATTCTATCTTCTCTCCAGTCTCTTTTTCATTCAATTTTCCTTCCTCCTTGTCTGCTTTCACTAATTGACTGGAAGTGTTAGACTCTTTCTCAGCAGCTGAAGATACAAGAAAAAGATACCTTAAATTCAACATTTAAAATGAAGGCAAACCACAGACTGCTTATACATAACGACAGAGCATAACACACTAATGTCCTACGGGTAAAATGTCACCACCACATGAGGACATTTGGCTGTACAGCTACCAGTGAACCAGCTATGGTTTGTGTGTAGTTTGGAATTAATCAATTGGCCAAGTATGGACAGACTGTGAGGGAAACTAGAAATGTTTCCCAAACAATGCAAGTTTAGGTCAAATTCAACAGACAGAAAAACTTTGATATTGTTCTTTCATTTATGTTTGTAGTTCATCTGAAGTGTTTCATGAAAACTGACAGTAGCCCTGTGGCTATCTTGTTTAGCCTTAATTTTCATATCAATTCATTTATTTATTTTTGGTTTATCACAACACAGGATTAAAAACAAGTATCACAAAGTAAATAGACAAAGAGTGTGAAAGGAAATTCATATTTAATTCAGAAAATTCATATAATATAATTGAGTGGTGTGGACAGTTTTGGTAACCTCATCTTCTCTGCAAATGTGCTGACAAATCCTGCAGTCAAGCAATGGTGAGAAATTACTGGGGTCAATAAGCCCCACATTTAGTAAGAAATTTGACAACTTATACCACAGATGCCTGCAAACAATCTAAAACCCAATAATTAATTTAGAACAGATTTTGGACCTAACACCACTATGAAATTTTCATGACATATGTTGAGAAAGAAATGAGTAGACGGACCCACAATATGGCCGACATATCTCAATTTATACTTATATAACTGAATTTGCGTGTCAGAAGTCAGTGTAGCAAGTGCAGATTTGGACAATTGCCACCATATTTTGTTCACCAGTGAAGCTATGTGCAGCTAAATAATACTTGTTCGCCAAAGGCTTATTGCTTTTTCCAACACCTTTTTAAATAGTGATTACTATTTCCAGACTTTTGATGGAAATATGCAGTACTGTAAAAATAAACAATTTCATACAATGCTGCAATTATTTTACTAATTTACCCACCATGAATGCATCCTAAGCACGATCACGACCACCAAAACTT
The DNA here is from genome assembly GCA_037179385.1 of Holothuria scabra. Taxonomy (NCBI): domain Eukaryota; kingdom Metazoa; phylum Echinodermata; class Holothuroidea; order Aspidochirotida; family Holothuriidae; genus Holothuria; species Holothuria scabra. The sequence goes on along the minus strand of CM074187.1, from coordinate 5,183,722 downwards.
GTAAGGTTCCAAATTTCAAAACCAACACGCAATTTGTCCAGACCAAACAGCCCAAATTCAAGGATTCCACACACCAAATATGGTATCCATCCGAGTTTCCTATCTTGCAATATCATGTCAACAAGGTTTTCACACTTTGACACCTGGTGACCCCAGATAACCTTTGACCTATGCCAAAACAATAGGGACTATCATCTGACCATAAGGCATGGAGATACTAAATATATGAAATCTATCCACATTCCCTATCTTGAGACATTGTGTAAACAAAAGTTTCAGACTTTGACCCCTTTTGACCTCTGCCAAATACAATAAGGACCACCTTCTGACTATAACGTATTCACATACCCAAATATGAAATCAACCCAAGTTTCCTAACTTGAGGTATCATGTTAACGAGCATAGTGTCACAAACACACACAATCCACACACACACACACATGAAGCACATTACCCGTACTCAAAGCCTTGTGGGGTAAAGAGAACAGTTCCCCATAAGGAAATCATTAGAATTTCCTTTAGCAAGTTAACTCATGCATCACATGAATGCTCTGAGCAAGAGCGGGCTCTTGGATATCACGTGACAGACTTCATTGCAGTGTCCAAGTTTTCAGGTACCTACGCCAGTTATGAGCTCCGTATCAGTGAGGAAAGACGTGCGAGGCCTGAGCTCTTGTTAGCTGCCTGCACCTGCTGGGCATTGTTTACACACATGCACACACACATACTTACATACACACATGCCATCATGACTGCATAGGTTTCTCTTTCATCGAAACCAATAATACTTATAATGATCACACTGCAAGTGGTCTAAATAAAGAGGGTGACTTTCTTTTAGCATTCTCTGATGACTAGCAGTTAGTTTGATGACATTTTACAGTTCAGTTTCTAAAGGCTAGGTACATTTCCAGGGCTCGATTTTTGTGGTTGTCCCATTGTCCGGGACAACTAAAATTCCATACTGACAACCAAAAGTCAAACGTTGGTTGTCCGATGGACAACCAGTTTTTCTCACAGAATGAATTAAAAAGCAGCCTGATTTTATCTGATTGAAGAAGTATAATGCTGATGGATCAATTCTTTAAAATTATCACACAATATTTCAGACTTCAAGTGTTTTTGTCTCTCAAGTAATACATGAACACAATTGCTGTTTTGTCATTGTGGAAAATGAGTTGGGACAACCAAAAAGCCACTACACACATACGCACAAACATACAGACCCAGTCACACACAGAAAATAGATAGACCCTCAATGACCAAAACTCACACCACTTGACAAGTTCAATACTATGTTCTTCACCTTGCTTTGATGTTTCTTCTTTCACAGAACTTTTCTTGACAGCTGTCTGTCCCTTCTTCAGGTTCTCTTTGTTAGATTCTAACGTTGTACTTTTGATCGGTTTCCCCGTCCCTGAGTTTTGCATGACAAAGACTAGTTTGAGTTTGTTGTAAAGGTACACAGCCTTCTTGGCCACTTTGTCACTGTTTTTGTATCTTCTAACCTGTAACAACACAAGCATGTCAATTCAAAATTTTGTGTCTTTATTTGTTAAGACTGTCAAATAGCAAAATGATAAAATACGCTGCCTAATGTAACCTCCAACTGCTCAATAGCCTCTGTGACTGCCAACCTTTTAGCTGACACAACAAAGAGTCTGCCAGCCAGCATTAGTCATGTACTCCTTTCAAAAGGTCCAAAAGTTGAACATAACATTCAGGTGCATAAATGGCCACCTGTTTATTACTGAGGTAAACTGTGCTCAGTGGCTCCTATCTTTGCAATGCTAAGCTAACCACAAATTCATATTAGCCATAAATATATTCCATCCATTAAAGCTCACAGCATGAGCAGGGTTAAGGGAATGAGGGACAGAAATAGAAATTACCTACATTGGTTTTTGCCGACCCATAATAATGCTGAAATGGTCTCATGCAGCATTTTCAACTTAACTTGTCCAAGAAAATTACAGGCAAACAAAGCTTTACTGCTTTAATATTGAACTGACAAAAATGACAGAGGAAATGCCATTTTCAGGGAGGCATGATTTTTTTCCAAAATTGAAAGTGGTGCTACACCCTGATAGTCTTCAATTTAATTTGGATCCCACACTCAGATTTTTCTAGATACGACCCTGCTTAAGCGTATATTCCTCATGGACAACCTCTCACAAACAAATACTTGACAACACTTCCATCACATAAAATGGGACATATGTAAACAGATAATCCACTAGGCATGATAAACTTACAAGCACTAACCTTTGTGGGTGAGGTCCAGTGGGAAAAACTGCTCTTTTCCTCTCTAAGCTGCTTGTTTACAGTATTTATGGAAATCACTAACATGTGTCCAGATAGTTAGTTAGTTAGATGGAGTTTTACCACCGTTTCCAACCTACTGGTTCGAGTTGAGCCAGCCACTCCTTTTTTTCCAGTTGTGGCTGACTGGCTTGTTTTGAAATCACTAACATGTGTCCAGATAGTTAGTTAGTTAGTTAGATGGAGTTGTACCACCCAGTTTCCAACCTACTGGTTCGAGTCGGGCCAGCCACTCCCTTTTTTCCAGTTGTGGCTGACTGGCTTGTTTTCCATGTATACTCCATTGCTTATGCGGAGCATCACGCACAATGACATCAGGTTCCATTTTTAGAGTCTTTGGTATGATTCAACCTGGAAATCCAACCCAGGCCTTCCTCAAGAGAGGAAGATGCTCTTACTGTAAGACCAAATACCCGGTAACCAACGTGTATCCAAAAATCAATTTTATTTTGTCAAGCTGTTGCTTCACAACTTTTTTGATCATTTTTAGCACTAGTATATTTGCAACATAAAAGGTCGGGAAAATGGAATCTTCTGATTTTCATAAGTATGAAGCTCAGAAAACAGAACAGTTCTGCTTAAAACAGAAGGGTTGGCAAGTATGCAAACAATGAAAACCATGCAAGATTTTATTTAGAAGTTGACAAAACAGTCAAATATTCTACGATTGAAAAATATAAAGGAATTACTCTTTTTTCCTCTTGGCTATATGCTGAATTGTTATAGCAGAAAAACTGCAACATGAACTCCCTGCTTAATTAGTGGAGTAGTAGCTGTAGTGTGTGCAAAGAGCTTCCAGCTGGTTACACTTTGCCAAGGAGTACTCAGATATGGATGGTGTCTGGTTACATTGACTACAGTGTCACTATATACTGTTGAATGATGGTCCCCGTGTTTTCCTTTTTGAAAATTATTTAATAACCTTGCTTCGGCTAATCCCCTTAGACCTATGGAAATGTAGTTTGCATTGGATTGTAATGCAACAGAAATAATTTTGGCTCCAATAATGGTAACATTGATTTTTAAAGTGGAAAGCTGAACAGAAAAATTATGCTTACTCTTTGGGGGGTTTGGTAGCATGAATTTCTCACACAATTTTAGGACCTACGCTAAATGTATGATAAACACTATTGTGTACCTTTTTCATAGTTTGAACAAATTCAGCATGTTTTTTGAGGAGGGCTGGATTCAGCTGCAGTTTGTCAATTTCCTCCATTACACGACAACATCTTGAAGGATCCTGATGCACAATAGATACAAGAATATGAAGTGTTACAAGGTTACAGACCGTCATGCAATGACCTCTCCCAATATCCAAAATGAAGGTTTACAGAAAAGAACATGTAACTTACAACTTATATTCCTAAATCCTTTGTGATTACTATTTGGAAAGGGTGTTATTGATTTACATTAATTCTCACAGTCAGAGTCAATATTTACTTACAACATTTGCATTTATTAGAAGTTTGTGCTAGTTGTAACAAATCTGAAACTATTGCAACAGTATCAATACACCCTCAAGCTCAAACAAGTATGTGAGGTTATCTCATAGCATTTTCAAGAATGCTGAGCTGAAGAGCATGTTGTGCATGGTAGGGAAGAAAACCTCTAAATGGGGGATTCCCCCTCACTTGTCTATCGCCTTAGATCCAATGTAGTGTGTATTTTGTTAAAATTCTCATTCTAGAAGGAAAAATCACTGATCTAAAGAAAGATTCCTTCCCACTTGGACTCTGGTACCCTCTACACTTACCCCCCCCCCCACCCCCCCCCTCACTTGTCAAAGGGAAATCAGAAGAGGGAAGAAAATTGCAAAAGGGAGAAATCAGTGCTGGCTCAAGAATGAACCCACGATACTGGTTTATATTAATAAAACTTACTGGATTTTCCACACTTAATGACTTCTTTAATTCAACATGAAGGCCCTCTAGAAGTGTGTCAGGATCTGGTTCTGTAAACCAAAATGAAAAGAGGAAGGCCTTTACTAGAGCAATCCACTCTACAAAGGGTCGTTAACAAGATCACCAAATACTAAGCACTCTAGTGGTCACCAAGGGAAACATCTAAAGGGGTGGAAATCAAATTAGAGGTGTGGCTGAACCACATGGAAAGGAAACTGTTGGGCACGATTTAAGAATATTCATTATGAGCTGACAGGTTAATACTTTGGAAATTGACTTACAGTTTTACAGCCCCAAAAAAGGTACCGATAATACCATTATCCATACTTCACTTTGAGCTTTGTCAGAAATTATGAACCAAATTTGCCAACCAACCTACTTAGGCAGCAAGTTTATATATACTGCAAGAATAGTGTAAATACAAACAGTGACAACCAATACCTTATCTCCTCCTAGAATATTTAACAATCATATAAAAAATAACTGTTACACACTTTGCCCAGATACAGTATTGTAAAAGAAAGCAAAGAAAACTGTATGTCACCTGGTATAGCATCCAGCATGTCAGCTTCCTGGCTACTGTAATGTAGGAGGGATAAAAAAAGGGTTAAAGAGAGGTAAGTTACATTATCCTAAAATATTAGTTTATTCCAGTCATTTACAGAATACCATTTCACAACTTGTCAGATGCAAGAAATCAGTCGTCTTTTTTAACAACTTGACTGACGAAGATTGGTTCAGTATGTATTGCACTCCTTGGCTCTCTACTACTGAAGCGAAGCTACAGCACTTTAAACTTATTCATAGAGTCCTCCCAACGAACAGACTGCTTTACTTTGTGTAAAGCTGAATCTCCTTCCTGTACCTTTTGCAATACTGACGACGAAACAATAGATCACATTTTTTGGGACTATACCTCACAGCGAATTAAAGCAGTGGAAATCATGTTCCTTAATAAACATTTTGTTTTTTCAAGACAGAGTTTCTATTTTTATCATAGAAAGACCAGTCATCCTTACAATTTTTAAGCTCTTCATATGAAACACTGTATTTTTAATTGTAAACTTAAGAGTATACCTGATGCATATGAAGTTTTTTTCTAAGTTTAAATTTGTGGTCAAAGAGGAACAGTACAGAAAAGTTAGGAAAAAAGTTCATTTGATTAGTAGTGTTAAAGGAAAAGTTTTCTAGCATTAATGTTTATGTAAATATCATTTGATTGTAATACAGCACAGCATCACCTGGATAAGCAAACTGGGTCCATGCTCCCCCCCCCCCTCCTCCCATGGGCCAGTTTTTAACCCAGGAAGTTCACATCAAGCAATATTAACACTAATACTTCATAAACACAAACAGGTTACTATTAAATGCATCCAGGTTTCATACTGGAGTTTGTAGAGAGAAAGTAAAACGCAGGTCAAATTCCTACCCTCCCATTCTAAAAGACTCAAATATTCTACATAGAGTAACCCCATAACCAAAATCTTCACAATGCTTTACAATAAACTTTAAGTGTAACCAAGAAATGTCCCTTCAACCGAATTAAACAAAATGTCATTTTTTTCTTAAAGTCTGGTGTTACTCACTCTGACGTGCTGTCCAAATCATTTCGGATAATTTTCTGTCAACAGAAAAATAAATAAAATAGGATGCAAATTCAAGTGAAAGCTAGGAACATCATAGAAAAACTTAAAAACTGACTTTGACTAGCCTAAAGGTTACCTGTGTATTATGAAAAGCAACTATTTTATGCTCCTAACTTGACAAAAGGTGATTCTGTTAAGTAGTCCAGGGAAGGTAGTCTAGATTCAAATTATCTCCCAAAAGTGGTTTGTACAAATATCGCTTGTACTAATACTTAAAAGTCAAGGGATGTCCACCCCAATCTGAAGTCCTGCAGTAGATTATCCTGTTTAATGATTGGCTCTTAAGTCATGTGATAACATTTTCCTTCCTCAAATGTGAAATTTACTACAAACAAACACTTGATTTACCTTTAATATGCAATATGGAAGTCCTAAAATAACAAAATTGTATGATTGTAAGATTATGCTGTTGCTTTGAAATATGTTTGGGGAGACTGCTCTTGACCTTTAAACACATCCTTTTACAACAATATAAGAAACTGTGGATATTTGAAGGAACTTACAATTAAAGAGGAAAATACTGGCAAAGATACTCTACTTGCTAATGTTGGCATGCACCATTTTGAATTTCATAAACTGCAACACTAATTACATGAACTGTTGTTATTGTTGTTTCAGGTAGTTCTTTAACCTACAGCCATTGTCCTTTGAGCTCAGCATTACCAATGGAGAAGGGAAAACAAGACAATGAGCCACACTTAGAAAAAAGGCCACAGTCCGCCTGACTTAAACCAATTTGTCATTTACTTATCTAACCTACATCCAGGATTGTCTGAATATTCTATCGTCCACAAACTTGTCAAAGCAGTGCACGAACTTAGGTAGCCGTGCTACCTTTCAATGAAATTAAACACTTTCAAGGGGGAAATGCAAAATTCTTAAAACCCAAATCACAGTTCTTGCCCCAAACTAAGAACTTTAGGACAACATTGATAAACTCAATCCACTATGCAATGTATGTCAACATGGACACATTATGAAATTGGAAAAAATTATGCACATAATTCCACCTTTGATACAACAAAATCAGAATAGCTGTGTAAGCAAGCTTCACATATGTTTGCATCTTTTCATCTGGGGCCTTGCCTGTCTAGATTATAGCATTGTAGCTGAGTCGCTTGCTACTCAGTCTCAAGTTTTCTAAAGTAACAAGTTGTCAAGTTTCGATTCTTCTCGAATCTCAAGAAATTCTAGTTGATCTTATCGTGTTAAGTCTTCCTCAAGATTGATTCGAGCCACCTCCAGTCTTAGTTAAGGTTCTAGACACCTTGAGATACAAGGTGCCAAGTCTTAAGTCATGTTGAATCTTTAGCAATTAGAGTTGAGTCATCTAAAGTCTTTGCTCAATTCGAGTCAAGCCACTTCAAAACTTAGTTAAGGTTAAAACCTAAATTAATTAGTTAAAGTTATGACATCTCAAATTCAATGACAATATATCATCCTCCTTAACAGCTTCTACTACCACTCAAGGGGTTTATCCATAACCACCAATGTCCTTTCACCTAGCATTTTAGCTATGCAAATATGTCACTGAGTTTTTGGAGATTCAGCCTCCTTCCTCCCCCTTTAAATATACATAAGCACATAAGTAGACTAGTGTCACTTGTACCAGGGAGCTGCATTTAAAACACACTCTTCACATGAATCCACTGTCACACATGAGGGTAAACCTGCTGTTATATAGGAGAAAATTTCAAAATGTAAAACATGCTTTCTCTTGACAGGGTGATAATGGCATTCTGTGGAAACGAATAGTCATGTACTGCACACTCTATGTTGTACTGATATGGAACTAACTGATGGAAGCCCTGGCTTCAGGTTTGTGGTGAAAAAAAGAGTTTATAATTCTCATCTGTTTTACACTGTTGGGGCCTGACTCAAGTTCAGTAAGAGATGACTCGCGTCTATTCAAGTCAGTGTGGACAAAGAGCTTAGTCAAGTTTAGTCTTTAAATTTGTGACTTGGGTAATGTGGTGAAGGCTCCAGTCAAGTTTAGTCTTTGCAAGTGATGACTTGAGTCAAGTTGAGTCCCGTCAATTTGTGACTCTAGTGAGACTTGAGTTTTTGAAATCATGACTCAAGTCACGTCTTTCACTCAATCACAACACTGGTCTAGAATGCACCCTTAAAAACTTTCAAGACACAGGAAATTTGCTTGCGTTCTACAGTACATCAAGTATTCTAATCACAAACCTTCTGATTAGCAGCTTGTTTCCTCTTTTCTTCTTTCCTTCTTTCTTCTTCCCTTCTCCTGGCCTCTGCCTCTTTCTTCTTCTTCTCTTCCAATTTCTTCTTCTCCTCTGCCTTCCTCTTTTCCTCCTGTCTTTTTTTCTGCTCTTCAAGCTCTCGTTTCTTCTCCTCCTGTTTCTTCTTCAATTTTTCTTCTTTTTTCTTCTCTTTCAGTTCTTGCTTCATCTTTTCCTTCTCCATCTTCCTCTTCTCCTTGTCCTCTTTTGCCTTCTTTTCCTTTGCTAATTTTTCCTCTGCTTCAGCATCCTCTTCCTCATCCTCTTCTTCCTTCTCTTCCTTCTTGCTTGATTCATCCTCATCGACATCTTCTTCCTCCTCTGACACTGGGGCCTTTTCTTTCTTTTTATCTGCCTTCCCACTTTTCTTGGTAGGTTTCTCATCATCATCATCTGACATTAGGGCCTTTTCCTTCTTTTTCTTCTTCTTATTAGCTTTCTCTCTTTTTTCTTCCTCTTCCTCCTGTTTTTCCCTTTCCCTCATCTCTCGAATTTTCTCCTCCTGCAATCTCCTTTGTTCCTCTGCCAGTTTCTGACGACGCAATTGGTCCTTCTCCTTCCAAGACATAACTGCACCCTCTGAGTCACTGGAAATACTTTGAGAATAAAAAGTTTCTCTTTGTTTTTACAGTAAAAGGAATATTTCCATGTTTTCTACGTTTTCCAAGCAATTTCTGAAAAACGTTATGGAATAACTTAATGTGCATCTCAAGTCAAAAACTTTGTAAGTATACAGGCCTATATCATGGCTTAAAAAAAACATTCCAAGCTATCAAGCTTCAATCTTCATGGAACATTGCTGAGTTGAGATATAAAACATTGAAGTTTATTTACTCCATTTAACATGGCACATGGTTCAATAATTTGTGATGTCATTGTTGTATTAATCAAGTTGCAATCTTTGTATTTCTTTTTTTTTTTTTCAGAAAGCTACTGCACCTTGTGCCATTATGTCATAACAATCTTATTGTTACAGTTTGATATGTTTAAAGGAGCCCTCTCTGTGAAACATCCTTTGCACAAAAACAGGAAGAGTTCAAGCTAATACTAGCGCACTATAGGTGCTGATTGCTCAAACCTGTTGAATTACTGCACAGTGATGACTTGCAATGCCCAGAAAATCACTCCCCGTGCAATGGATATTGTAATCACGTACTACAGGCACTGTACTTGTCATACAGAGCTGTTATTTCTTGAACATATGCACCTACAATTTAGAATGTTTTAATTGCTCTAAGGTATACTCAGTGTACCGACAAGTGTGCACCTAAGAGCCGTGTCATTTCCAGATTTTAACACGTTATGTTAATGCAGATGCGCACTCGAGGGGCCCGCGCACTCAACAGTTACCCCATCATACAATGATAACCCCTGACTGCCTTGCTTACTTCTTTTATAGAAAGAGTAAATTTAGTAAGTAATTAGCAAGGCACTGACAAATGTGCCCCTGAGAGCATTCAAAGCAATTGTGAACAGGCATGATAGATAGATGGATAGACAGAGTGACAGTGGCAGATCACAATAGCTAATAGTTCAAAAACAGCTCCTTAACCTGGTTTGAGCTAATGATCATTTTTAATTTCAAAGGGAAACAAAACAGGTAATGTGACTTGTACAACAAGAAAGTCACAAGTTATTGTGAAATGGACTATTTTGATATAAGTGATTAAATTTCAACATTTAATACCTCAATAGTGGACCGAGCTATGACAATGGGGGTTGGATGAATAAAATTCATTTTGCAACCTCTAAAATATATATATTTTTTTTTAATTCTAGACCTGAGGTACTTTTTCGCAACATTTCTCCTTTCCTAAGCAAATGTCGAGATCTTTTTACTACAAAAAGATCACAATAAGGTACCAAAGCACAGATTTTTTGACCAACCGAACTTTGCGCCAACTTTTAATGTTTGCATTAACTCCTTTACTGTTGCAGCACAAATTCAGTGCTTGCAACCAAAATTGAAATAAATAAGGCACTTGTTGCCTTGCACCGCAATTTCTTAAAATAACCGAGAAGTATTGTTTGATGACAATTCAAAGAAAAAGAAAATATCCAGTACAGGCCATCCAAATCCCATACAAAACTTCCTTCTGATTTCAAGATACACCTGAGAGAAGACTGGCTTCTTTTGACTAGATCAGTAATTTGCAACCTTTCTAGGTTATTTTCCCAAAAAGGGCATCTATAAATGTACCACCGTTATTAAAGTTGAATGTAGGGAGAGAAATTTTGAGTGCTGATTGGGCCGGGGGATTGGAAAGTGTATGAGTGAAAACATTCACCTTCTCCCTGAGAATAAAAAGAGTTCTGCTCCTCTGCTAATTTATTACAGGTGGGTTTTTTTTGAGTTCTAGGGAAATATAAGACAGACCGACACACCTGTGTTACATAGTGTCAACTAGATAACAAAGCAATGTTAAAAAAGTTACAAATACAGTTCAAGACTGATTCCAAATACTGTTCAAAAATGTTACAGGTTTTTCCCCTTAGTCATTTCTTACAACAGGCAGGAAATACAATTGAAATATTTTACAACCCCCCAGTCCACATGGGACAGGGGTTAACTCTTTACCGTTGTGCTCCGATCGGGGCATATTTGCGCGCCTCAGGAGTGGGCAGAAAAGCGGACGTAGCCTGCCCCGCATCGGCTTCCGTAGGCCATTGACCCCGTGACCTTAAACTATTGTCTCTCTCGTTGTTGTGGCCGAATTTTCGGGTAGCTACTCACAGTTTTGAGCTCCGCGTGAAACAGTAAAGATGGGTGACAGTCGAGCTCTCCGCATGGGTACAAAAGGACCCAAACAACGGTAAAGGGTTGATGGACAATGAAAACAAAATATGTGCCAGCTAAGACTATCTCAGACTACATTAAGTTGTCCCAAACGTATTGTACACTTTCAAAGTTTTCAACAGAATGCAACAACTTACCTTGAATCATCAGATACTGAGACTTTGACGGACACTTTGACTTTAGGAGTTTTCTTGGCTGGCAGTTTCTTGGATTTCTTTGTGTCTGTGAAGACGAATGAAACAAATGGTAAATCCCCTAAGACAGGGTTCATAAGCTTTAGAGATCAGTAGATAAAAAATTCATAAAAATTTTGATTGTGACCAAAAATGGTCAGTTATAGAAGTGAAGAATAATATTTTGCTATTTTATAAAGCATCCTGAAATGAGGAAAGTAAAACTGTTGTTGTTATAATTTAAGTTTCTGATGAGTTCAAGTGTCCTAATTTTGAGTTGTCAGTTAGATGAAGGTTTACCGCTCAGTTTCTAACCAACTGATTAACGTCGTGCCAGCCAAGGTTTTTTTCCAGTTGTTGCTCACCGACTTGTTCTCCCTATAGAGGCTTTTCACATGACGTCATAATACTCTCCGGCGGCCATGTTGGAGTACATGTAACTACGTAGTAAACCACACGGGACGCGCTTGCTCACTGAATGTGTACACACCGTGCATATCACAGTGCACACTGTGCAGTGCGTTTGGCACAAAGCCACGTGTATGTGACATGAATGTCCTCCAGCATGGCGGTTCCGTGACGTAATTGCAAAGCCTCTATTCCACCTCTAACGGCCCAATTCTCTCACCCAAAACAGTACCAATTCTCCTCAACTTCTTACTGGAGCCCCTCCCACTCACTGTCTGAAATTCATCCTCATCCAGACACAATCTCAGTTTATTGCTTCAGGGTGAGCACAGAAAAGTGCAATGTGTATAATCAAAACACTCTCAGTACAGTTCATGCTGTGTCATATAAGCTTTGGTACTCTGTACTGTATGAATATTAGCAGTCAATCCAAAAAGCTGAGCCAATTGAAAATTTGTGTTAACCCCTAAAAGAATTGTAGTTTGGGGTGAGAGGATTGGCCCTTTCATGCTGAGCACCAAGCACAATGGCAGTAGGTTCTATTTTTAAAGTCTTCCAATAATGAGACAAGTTTTATGGTTGTTCCAAATTTATGTAAATGCATTGTGTAATATGTCCCCCACAGTCTTTTAAGTGAACTCTGTCCCAATTTCTATAGCAACCATGATTGTCCCTGCCATTTAGTCTTACCAACAGATGACTTTCTCCTCTTTGTCTTAGGGGCTGGTTTTTCTTCTTCAATGCTAGATGCTTCAGCACTCTCAGCTTCTTCATCACCTCCATCTTCTTCATCATCTTCCTCCTCCTCCTCCTCTTTCTCTTCCTCTTCTTCTTCTTCTTCCTCTGTTGACTCAATTTTCTTCCCTTTTCCCTTCTTTGCACTAGATGTGGATCTCTTTCTGGGTTTTGCTTTTGGCTGAAAATGATGCGGTCAAGAAATAATTGTTGCCACTTTTTTAATCTAGATTTTAATGTTGTTATTATTCTGTGCCTGGAAATCTATTTCCAACACTTTCTCTTATCTCTGCAACATTGTTCATGACTTTTGACATTCTTCTCACCTTGTTATCTTCTTCATCACTCTCATCTTCAGAGTCTACTTTCTTTTTTCCATTTCCTCTGCCTTTCTGTTTAACTTTGGGGCCCTCATCTTCATCCTGGGAGCTCTCTGTTGCCTTTGACTTTCTCTTTTTTTTCTTTTTCTTTTCTTTTTTCTTCTTTTTCTTCTTTGCTTTTTGTTCATCACTGTCATCATCAGATGAAGCAGCTCCTTTGGATTTCTGTCTCTTTTTCTTCTGTGCATTCTGGGAAACAACTTCAAAGTCCTGAAAAAAGTAAAATATTGGGTTCATTTACACAGGTTCCCTACACCTTAAGAAAAATAAAATTTCATGACTTTTCCATGACTATGTCATGACCTTACCACACTATTTCATGACCAAATTATATCTGAGATTTGCAAAACCTTTAATGGCTTGATCATCCTTTCACATAAATGACTAAATTTATTTGCTTTTAAAAAATCAAAAGACTGATCTGGGTTAAATTGCATGACTTTTCATGACTTTTGTCATTTGTACAAAATTCCATGACTTTTCCAGGCTTGGAAAATGAAAATCAAAATTCATGACCTTTGAACAGGCCACAGGAACCCTGTGTAAACCTGAACAGCTGAACCAATTCTGATGCAGTGCAACTTAAGTGCAGGTGAGCAGACTCCTACCATCTCATGGAGTGCGTGGGCTACTTAACAAATGTACAACATTCCTAGAAGTGGCTTTTGTTACAATCTGTTTACGTTAACCAGAGTAAAGTTATAATAAACTGAGAGGAATCATGTCCACACTGACTGGAAATTTTCATTGACACTTTTGTTTGTGCTACATCAAGATATTCTTGACATATGCATGTTAACTTATTTCACCTTAAGAACATAAACTATACAGGCTTAACCTCTTCGCTGCCAATGGTCTCGCTGCTACACCATAATTTACCATTGCCATATGGTTTTAAAACCAATGCAATACTGTGCCCTGAAAATAGTTCGTTATAATTCTACAGTGTTTAATCATGTTTTGGACACGAAATAGGCGAAAAGGCAATGTTTTCACAAAAGTGCACCCGTTTGGGTGATAGCAAACCCAAATATGACCTTTATACAACAACACAGTATTTGCAGAACCCGTAGATACATACTGCATATATGCATTACAAAATATAATGTCCTTTAGTATAGCTATGTAACCCTTTCTGTAGCAAGAGCTCTTCATACCTACATATCTGCCTGCTTCCTACTCCTTTGCTTTTGCAAACAGTCATAACAGATGAGACTACTATGTACTACCCCTTGGTACTATTACAGAACCGTACCTTTTTTCTTTTACATGGTCAGTCCCCTCTGCCCTTCTTCAATCCCACTCTGCCTGCCCCTCTGTGGATGGCCTTTTTGCATTCTAGCCTTCCTGTCCTGCACCCAAGGCCCTTTTTAAACTTCAAACATTTTCCAGTTGGGCTCGGATCATCAAGTGGCCCTCAATGTGCCAACAAACACCGTGGGGATAGACTGGTGGGGTAGACTCTTGTTCAGTCCATTTTGTGTGTGGTTAGGTTAGATAGAGTTTTACAGCTCAGTTTGTAACAAACTGGTTTTAGTTGAGCTGGCCATGACCTTTTTTCCAGTTGTGGCTCAATGGCTTGTTTTCCCTGCTTCAATGCTTATGCTGAGCTCCAAGCACAATGGCAGTAGGTTGTGTTTTTAAAGTTTGAAGTTCTAACCTCCAAACTGTAAGTCTGATGCCCTAGCCACTTGACCATACAGTCAGTCCCTTTGTGTGTGTGAAGTACCAACATATCACAATGTACCAATATCTCAGAAGAAAGCTACAATCTCCAGGAGCTTCAGGGAGCTTCCTCTGGTTCCGCAGTCAATGCTGGACAGCACTTTGCATAACTTATCAATGACAACAAGACAGAAGAAAGGAGATTCATACTAACCTCATCACTTCCTTCATCATAGTCAGGTGTTGGGATATCGTCATAATCATCTTCATCAGTAGATGTCTTCCGGACCTTCTTGGCTTTTTTCTGTAAGATGGAAAGTTTCAATGAATCAACAAAGCCATAATTACACCAGTAGCATTATGATAATTTTACTCAGGAAAGAATTTGCATGGAACAAATGGGAAAACAATTGATTTAATGATGACAAGGCATTACCCAATAATGGGCCTTATCTTCTTAAGACAGCTTAATTGAATTTATGAGGAGATGGCAAAATATTCACAGGACAGCATGTGACACAACAAACACTTTGCTAGGCATAGCTTCCCAAAATAAGAAAGCAATTGACAATGTTCAGATATGAGATAAATTCAAAACTTGCAGATATTGCAAATTCAGTTTGTCCCACTATTAATGACATAACTACCTATTACGCAAGAAAGGAGTCAGCCAAGAACTAGTTGCATGAATATCTGGACACCACCTACAATGCCTGTTTCCGTGACAAGAAGCTGACTTATACAAAAAAGAAGTCTCTTTCAGAATCCTACTGAATCAAACAGTTGTGATAATGATGCAAAATTAAATCACTGAGGAGCTGGAAGTGGAGAAACATATTCTAGACCCTGAAAATGTTGTTTTCTACAACCAAGGGTTCACAGGGTGTGGTTCTGCATCATGCTACATTGCCCTTGATTTGCACTTTGTCATTGCTGTGTCAGCCAGCAAGGCCTTTTTCATGACTTGGGAGTAACTTAGATAGAGTTTAACAGCCCAGTTTCCAACCACTGGTTCAAGTCAAGTCATCCACAGCCTCTTTTCCAGTTGTGGCTCACTAGTTTGTTTTCCCTACTCCATTGCTTAAACTGAACACCAAGCAGTAGGTTCTGTTTTAAAGTCTTCAGTTTGGCCCAGCCAAGCCCGGACTCCAACCTCACGACTGCAAGTCTGACTTGGGTGTAAGGGATTTGTAAAATTTCCTTGAGTGTGTGATGCACAGCAAACAATGGCAAGAAAAGAGACTTTCAATTTGGGTGGTGATTCCTTAATCATAAGGGGTCACTCTAGGGCCACAGGCCTGTAGGTGGAGGAGATAATGAAAGGAGCAAAGTAATTCTACAAGGGGGTGATAAATTGTTCGGGGGGGGGGGCACTAAATGTGTAAAGATGTAGTGATAAGTCAATGACAAATTTTCTATGGTTCAAAAAATTTCAAGGGGAATCCCAACCCTTGAACCCCCTCCTTTGCCACAAACAGCCCTGTAACAGGGAATCAAAGTCTACCTCTTCTCCAAGTTGGCTGAGGTTGTAAAATTGACATTCCAAACATGATAGATAGCAAGAAAGTGTGTTCTTCAACCCAAACTTGCCAATAAAGTTTCTAATCTCAATGCAAGTTTCACCAGAATGGGAGAGAAATCTGACATACAAACTTCTCCAAATTTTATGCTATTGTACTATTTAATTCCAATCTATTAATAGAACTCTGCATTCATCAAGTGTAGGGGCACTAGTACAGGATCAAACTGGAATCCAAAGTGCTTCAGATTACCCACTTTAAGTGCTACCTAATGATCAAACTTAAAGTCTACTGTACTTGAATCATCAGAATTTCATGGGAGCACAGTAAATGTGGAAATCAAATGTTCTTAACTGCACTCAGGGCACTGCATATATGTTCTGACTCTTCAAATCGTCTGAGCAAGGCTACAAAATCTGTAAGTCCTCAATACCAACATGGGGTGATAGCAATGTTTCAGGAATTGCCTGTCTGCTTAGAGAGGCATAATATTTGATCATTTCAAAAGACATGTTCTTCATAAAACTTTGAGTAAGGTTTGTTTATTTTTATTGAATACGAGTAACAGACAATTGCTATGTTTGTCCCTTTTTGTGTCTGTGTTTTACATTGCCTGTTGTTCTTTTTCATGCATAAACTGGTAGGTAAAAAAGCTTCTGCAGATACAGTATAAAACAACTCTTCATGACATAGCATGTGACTTGATGAATGAACTGCACTCAAATAATATATCCAAAGGAGTATTTTACCTTACGAGGCTCTGTGCTTGCTTTTCTTTTCTTTGGCTTTTTCAATACCTGTAATGATTGAAAATAGTTCACAAAAGATTGGACTGATAAGTAAAGGAGTTAAACACATATTTCTTTGTTATTACTTCATTATTGTAATAGGTTGTCATTAGCTTATAGGCCAAATCTTCTCACTCTAAACAGTTACAATTCTCCTAATCTACTTGCCCCTCCTACAACTGTCCAAAACTCATTCTCATTCAGACACAATCTTAATTTATTGCTGCAGGGTGAGTATACAAGACTAACATGTGTAATCAGAACACTCCCAGTACAGTACATACTGCATAATATAAGCTACAGTTAAGAGGCAGGTGAAATTGTAACACTCATTTTTTCTTTTATCGCTTATTTAGCAAGGGTAAAAATCGTAAATTTCCTCGAGTTCTGCTCAAAAATGCGTTTTAAATTATATTAAGTGTCAAATTTATAGTTTACCAACTAAGATGGTGTAATTTTTTACAAACTGTTTCATAAGAAAGAATAAGTATGACCAGTCAAACCTCTCAAACTAGTTGTAGCAACTTAAAATGTTATTATGTTATTAATGACCTTTATAGGAAGGTCTGTTTAGTTTTACGTGTGGAGCTGTTGGCATTTGGAATAGCCTTCCTGAAAGTGCAGTCTCAGTTGCATGTTTTTTTTTCAAATTTGAGAAAGCTCTGGATAGGTTTTGGGCTGGCCAAGAGATTGTATATAACTATGAAGCTGATTTGCATGTTAAGTAACTGGCAAGTATGGCAGTCACCTATCTGCGTTTAGCCTACTATTGCTACAACCATTGTGGAGGTTTCATAAGGTGATGAAGATGCAAACATAGAGGTCTTTTTTGTTCCTAAGGTATTCTAAGGTTAACTCTCCAGCCATTCCTAATCTAGGTCTACCTATATTTACACCCTCAAAACATTCTTCAATTACTCTAATAATAGCAAACCCCTACGGTTTGCAAATTGTTCATCTACCTACCTCATCATCACTATCAGCTTCTTCCTCCTCCTCCTCCTCTGGCTCTTCTCCTTCTTCTTCTTCCTCTTCTTCTACCTCCTCTTCTTCATCTTCTGTGGACTGTTGCTGTCAATGTAATATTAAATCTATTAATACCTTATTGAGAAGGTGGCAATGGCACAGAATGTTCTGAACACTAATATTATGGGTCTCAGGGTTATTAATTGGTTATTGTTAGTTAAGGTGTGCCCTAAACCTAACTCCTGTTCCTAAGCTTACTTGTTCATCACAAATCACCGAGTCCCTTAATGTAAGCCTTACTAACATTTCATGCCACAGTTAAAGTGCTTAAAACAGGTAATAATCCTTATGATTGTTGGGAATGGATATGATACTCCTTAACGGATGATTAGGTCAATACATTCTAGCAGAACCAATTTTCTGTCATGTGCAACTAAACACTCATACTAACACTGATATTGAAAACCTAAAAACTGATACTACACTTGTGTATATTAAAACAATACTGAAAACAGAATGAAATATTATTGATGTTATACACACTTGGTAGAAAGGATCAGTGCAGTATAGTTTCTAATACAGTCACAGAGGTTAAATCTTGATCAATCTTGTGGGAAAGCAGTCATGCCCCAATATGTTCAGTTAGCTATGAACAATATCTTGCATCATCCCCTTTCTTTGTCAACATGATGAGTAAAAAAATCTTTACTTGGCAAAAGCGTAAATGTGCAAATGAAGAAACTTAAATACTACATCAATGGCAGTGTCTGCTCAACTTTCATAAAAAAAAAAAAATGTCCTCTCCTTATGCAATTTAAACATGGATTACTGGTCAACATACATTTCCCATAAACGTGGCATCAGGTTTGTTTTCAATCTCCCACAGACCAATGTTGAACGCTTCGTAGCGCTTGTGTTCTTTGGCATATTTGTGTTTGTTCTGCTCATATGGGAAGAGATCCTTTGCCATCATGAAGGCCCTGCATGGAATACATATGACAAAATAACTATAAGCAGTTCTTCCATAATCAGTTTGTGACACAAATGATACAAAAGTATTCTGTTTATCACAAAACACTCACCTTGCACTCACAGCACTACAAAAGTAACAGACATTTGTGAAAGTTCCACAAAAAAAAAAAACAATTACGGTTGGTCACTAAACACATTTGCCCCAGAGTATAAATTCTAGATAAGAGCATAAATATATGTATGGATAAGATGTTACATTGCATTCACAAATGAATTAACCTTTCAAGAACTTCCAAACTTTTTACCAAGTTCAAAGATATTTTATAGCCTGGAAAGTAAAAATTCACATCAAATTCCTTTTTAGTAAATTTTTCAGGGCAAAGTAACTGATAAATAAACATAAGTAATAGGGCTGTGAGCGTTTAGCAAAATAATTATCCATTTAACCTCAAAAATTTGCCATTGTTTAGCGATTAATCGTGATTACTTTATCACAAAAAAATAAATAATTACTGTATGTAATGCAGAAATAATAATACTTGTTATCTTGCATGGTAAAATCAACTTATTCTGAAAATTTGAAACCTACAAGGTTCAGATATGCACAGAATGTTCCATTTAACAAAAACCAGGGATAATCAAAGTATACAAATGGATAAAAACCTGTCAAAATCAGGTTTTGCGATTAATTGCTTGTAGCTTTGTACTTAACATTTATTTCACATGGATCCTTTAGCAATTAATGGCTACACTTTCACAGCCCTAATAAGTAATTTCAAATGAAGTATAATTCAGAGTTGAAAGGACTCAGGCTGCTTATACTAGCCTCATCTTCATGTTTGGGCAAGCACAAGATTTTACCCAGGAAAAAAAAAAGGAAAGAGGCTCTAAGATATATTTTTGGATGAGATGTTTAAAAAAAAAAGAAGAAAGCAATAAAAAAATGAAAATTATCCATTCATGCTGATTAGCATATAGCCAACATCAACAGAGCCAAATAAACAAAGATATCTTGCTAAAATTTGAGTGTCAATTCGAATAAGAACATTACGATGTCATTGCTTGAAAATAACACAATGAAGGATGGATTCTCAATGTGACAATAAAATTCTAAAAGGGTACTCTTTACAATGACAGGAATATTACAGATGGATTAGACTTTTACTTTAACATCCAGCAATACAATACCAGCTTGACGAGGGCATAACACCATATGCAAAAAGAGCAAATTTTTCTTCATATCTGACCAACACTATTTTGTGAAATTATGCCACTTTTTTTTTTTTATTTTGTGAAATGCCACGTTATTTTGTGAAATGCCACGATCAAAGCAAACCACCCACACAACTTGAAATCCCAAACCATGCTTGTAGAATTAACAAAAAAATATGTATGAAAGACTAGACAGAAGCCCAACAAGTAAGTTGCAATCCATACAAGACTAAAATGCAAGCTGGGAAGAATTTTGCTTTATACTCCTGTCGTAAACAGGTGGACCACCTACTGCACTTTGAAGGACAGATGCAATCTTTTAGTTGTGGTTTCCAAAATAAATTGCTTGTTACAGTGATCTGCTTGGAAGAAAATATTTTTCTTGAACAAATATGTTCCACTCTGAGTGGGAATGTTGCATGAATTATTCCATTATGGCAGGGGAAGGTGACAAAAATTGTCCCAATTGGTTTGTTGGTATGGCAAAATTCCAGACATTCATTAAATGTCTGTTGCTAGTAAGATAGAGTTGTAAGGCCCAGTTTCCAACCAATTATTTCATGTCAACAGCAAAATGTCTGTAGCACCCATATGGCTGCTTGAAAAGTCAGAGGCCTCCACATGACTCTTGCTGGTAATCTCAAAAATAAACAATGTGTATTAAAGTTAACAAAACCTGGGTCACAAAAGTACATATTGAGCACAAACTGCACTTACGTTTCATGGGTCCCGTAGAAGAAGATAGGATACTTATTTGCTGGGGGCTTAACCCCTCCTTCTGGGACTTCATCCACCTGCAAGGTATAAATACAATAAAATGATATATATATATATATTATATATTTGTATGAACACAATGCCAAGGAGTCCCAATATGATTTGAATCTAAATAAATGTGCAAACAAAAATCACCTCCACCAGACCTTGGATATGATCGAGTTTTAAATTTATAGGAGACCTCTACCACTGGAATTTCCAGACAAAGTAAAACAACCAGGACAAAGTAAAATAACCAGTACAAACATTTTATCAGGCTGCAGAGTAGCAGTCCTTTACCAGATATTTGTAGAAACATCTCCATTTTTTTTCAGGGTTGCCAAGTTGTCTGAGGTGTACATAGGTAAAAAAAAAAAGCAAAAGATCCAGCAACAGACAACTTGGGAAAGTCCACACACAATGAATCTTGGGAATGGATCCAATATAAAGGTGCACTGTACCCATACCTTCACATTAGTTGTCTGTTTATGCAGCATGACACACTTGTAGACTGTTACTACCAATCCAGTCAGTGTAAGTGAAGGAATAATACACTTTGCCATGGAGACTAATGTAACCACCTCCATGAGTAAACAGGTGACATGGTTGTTACAGTACATAAGACCTTGTGACCCTGCCGGAAAGGCTGAATTTCCCAACTGGTCTATTGTCTAACACCTCTGTGATAAAGGCAAACAATACTCACCCTTGCTGGCCAGAAAGGCCAACCCTTCATCTTGGCAAACACCTTGTCTCCTGGCTTGTATTGAGCATTGGCCATGCTGTCTAGAAGGACATTTCCTTTCCACTAATGGCACAAACAACAAAATCTTTAACTGGAATATAAAGCTACTGCACTATACTGCTGAAACCTGTTCTGAGTCCAGTGTCTGAAATGGAAAAAAAGGAAAGTTTACAATTTAAACTTTTTCATGATGTCATTTCAAACTGCAAAACCACAGCTATAAACATAAAGCATAAAGCACAAGTTTTGCCAAACCATAAATGTCCTTTTTCTTTGTAATGATGTTGTAATGATGAAGGTGTACCCCTTTTAATGTGAAAAAGTGACACCAGTCCATGAAGTAGCATGAATATATATATATATATATATATATAAATATATATATATATATATATATATATATATATATATATATATATATATATATATATATATATATATATATATATATATATATATATATATATATATATATATATATATATATATATATATATAAATATATTGAAAGGCTGGATCTCCAAGGAGATACAAATAGCAGAAGGCTAGAATTTAGATAAATTAAACAGCCACAAACCTTTTGGCTGTTTACTTTATCTAAATTCTAGCCTTCCACTATTTGCATCTCCTCGGAGATCCAGCCTTTCAATTCTGTAGCACATCAGCAGCTGGGGCTGTTGATGTAACACTTGCACTTCATTGGGCGTTGATCAATTTATTGGTATTTAATATTCAACATTTGTCAATATTGTAATTTACTGCGACAATAAATAAAAATTCTGCAAATTTTAAATAAATAACAATAATTTCAGCGATGAAATTGATATTTTGGTGAACTGTAGTGAATATTAGAAGGATATTTACTGAAAAGTGTGGCAGTGCTGAATAGTAACTCTCAGCAGCATTCATCAACCAGCAACCCTGAATTGCTACTGGAAATAGAAATGTGAAGATTTTTCAGCAATTTGTGAAGAAATTCGGGTAAGAGGACTACCTTGAGGTAACTAATCACAGAAAATTTTACAAGAAAAAAATGTGACTTCTGATAAACTGCTACATATGGCATACTGTATTTGTCAATTTGGTTGTCGGCTTCACAATCAGCTGTGAGCTCCTCCCCAATGATCGATAACCAAACTTCCCTATAAATATGGTAGCCACGAACAGCACTCTGAACTTTGCAAGTGTGATCAACTTTCGCCGACATCTTGATATGTAACGTTACACACCGAAGTGACCTTTTTACGTGCCCGCGGCATATGCATGCATGCATGCTGTGCACAGTATACAGCCAGGCCTCACGGTACTATACTGCCCAGCCGGCTATACGCACATACATACGGTAATTGCATAATAGTTACTGTGAGTAGCACCATTAGCAGTACAAACGCGTTCATAGGATTTCACTGTTAAACAGTTTTCCTGTGTTGAATTTGGATTTTTATGTTAGGCTGTTCGGATAGGCTAGCGAATATTTGTATACCTACGGTATGTACAGTACCACTTTCGAACCGCAAACGAAGCAGTATAGGTTTGCGGTATGTGATAGCGTGATGGATATTAACAGAAATTAGTTGCAGAAACATGCCTTTTACTTCAGGATACAGTATGGGACTTTAGGAGATTTCGTGGCTTCAAGGCAGGACTATTTCATTTTCCTTTTACCATATTGTCTTTGGAATTAACAATTTCACTTTATGCAATGTGACGAAAAAGTTGGGGGGGGGGGTGTTTATTAGAGAGGGGGCATTTAATAGAGTAAATACGGTATAGGCCTAAGTATACTAAAGTCTACAGTGAGAATGTTCCTCAGAAAGATATCAACATGGCAGTGACGGGTGTGTGGTTGAATAGTAAGAGACATCTATGAAGTTTGAAACTTTAAGGAAAAGTTGATGGAATCTTCATTTGACAAAATTACCACTGATATCACATTTTATTTCATTACTTTCTGCCCATCAAGAAGATTTTCTGCTAAAAATGAAAGGGGCAGAAAACACCGTTTTGGAGGGGTGGAAAGTAGCGAGGACGGAAACTAACTGTAGTGTAACCGGCCTAGCCTACTGTGGAAGGCATTGTATTATTCTACACTAGCCTAGGCCTACAGACTTTGTACTAGGCTACAGTTCTTAACCCCCCACCCCCCCCCCCCCTCTTTTTCATGGAACAATTGCCACTGGTAGGAACACAGTTAGTTAACTGTGCACAACTCTACCTAGCGTTAAGGCTAGTTACACTTTCGTCTGTAAGGCAAGGCGTACATCATTATTGCAAGCCTAGGCCTAACTTAAAAGTCACAGTCACACAATAACATTAACATTATCGTAAGGCCTAACTTAGTTAGGCTAGTCTAGGCCTAACGTATATTCTAACGTTAAGTATGGACAGCCACTGTTAGGCTAACTGTTGCAGCTAGACGCAGGTTAATTTTTCCACTCAGCAATTGAAAATTCTGGATGCTTTCTATTGTAAGGACAGATGATAAGGTAGGAGAACTAACTTCGTCTCAAGATAACCGGCAAATCGCCAGAGTAGCTACATCTCAGTACCGTTCTCTCCCGCCATGTTTGTTTCAATGTTGCAAATTTAGTTCATTCTGATCTGATGCATAAACATTTTAATGAATATTCATTGTAATACTATTGCATATTCATCAAAATGAATATTTAGTTCAAAAAACTTTATATCCAATCAAAATAGATGAAAGCTGTAAAGCGGGAAAACCAAGACCAATCAGAATTACATTCACCTACATGTGATATTCACTCCCGCGAACATGTCGTACTATACTTTGTACAGATATCCGTACGATATATGTAAACCAACGACAAAAGTTAAATGGCCTTACCGTACAGTATATTATACATGAACTCCAGCTGGCTGTGCAATGAAATTTCCTGTTAATGTTATGAACAGATCTGTGTACTAGCCTAGCCTGTAGGGACTGTGTTATCGAAGACTAGCATAGCTGATGTCACATCTCGAGCTAGCTAGAGCGAGGGCTGTGTGGCAAACAATGGAACGCTAGCAGTTCGAGTTTGAATCACTTTGAAATTCCCTGGGACAGAATGGAAAACTTCCAAAAAGTGGGGAAGATTGGTGAAGGAATGTACGGCGTTGTTTACAAAGCAAGAGACAAACAAACAGGGAATCTCGTAGCCCTTAAAAAGATAAAATTGACCTCGTAAGTTTAACGTAAGGCCCTAGGCTATCCTCGGCTAGGCCGTCAGGCCTAGGCTAGGCCTAGTCTAGTTAGGCCTAGCATAGCCTAATCCTGTTGTTACTGTTACCTTCCAAAGGCAAAGTAGGGCCTAGGCTAGGTAATAATACTTAATAGCCTAGGCAATAGTTTGTTGCCTAGCTCCCACCCATGCGGCATGCATTTAACAATAATCCCATGGTTCTCACTCCCGGGTCCCTGCCGTTTGACTTGAGATGCTTGAAACAAAATTAGGTCTAGCCTAGCCTACACTAACCCGAGCTCCCGGGTCCCTGCTGTTCGACTTGAGACGCTTGAAACAAAATTATGTGCGTCCCAGGGACGCATGGAATTTGCTTGCAAAACACAGGTAGGCCTAGCCCTTGAACAGGTCCCAGCATTACGTTCCTATGCTATACACTTCATTTCTGGGCCCTTGCCCGGTATACACAAAAACACAGCTCACTTGCCTACTCACGCGTGAGTAGGCATCCCTCACGTCCCCAAAAAGATACCTTTTCTCACCAAACTTTCCACAGATGATCTTTGTCATCACCTTCACCTTCCACACAAGTCTGTTAACGAAGTAAGACCTTTAAGAGGGAAATTTTGGCTGGATAATTCTGCGAGTAACGTTGAGCCTGTGCAGATTATTTTTTCAGTTGAAGAAGTCAGTGTTTGTCATGTGATCTCATTTAAAACGGAGAAACCTACGCATTGACTCTACAATTTCGTAATGTACAGAGAGCTTACCCTATGAAGTACAAGTATTGACTAGCCGCGCTTACTAATTGGTCTTCGACAGCTTGTCTAGCGGAAGTCCTTCCCATCGTGCAACACAGTAGCACTGTAGCAGACGATCAAGATGTCGATGTTACTGCGAAGGATGGCACCACATTTTTCCTGCCTTTTGCTATGAATTTACTGGTATTAAACATTCCAGAAGGTTTAAGTGGTATTTAAGAATGCTCAAAATCATTATATTAACTCAAATCTGTTCTATGAACCATTCCATCGTAATTAGAGCTCGGTTTGTTGTTTTGGCTTAAAACATTGTTTCCTTTGTACATGTAGGCCAGTGACCGTAGTAAGGAGTGACTACAAGGAGCGGATTATACCGTCACGTTCAGTGACTAGGTAGGCCTAGCCTAAAACTGCAGAATACCCTGCCCCAAATCTAAAGGCCAGAAACTGCAGAATACCCTGCCCCAAATCTACAGGCCAGAATGAACAACTGGGACTAGGCCTAACGTAGGCTACAACCACTGCGACTGCTACTCTACGTCAGAACGGAGGCGCAGTGGACTTGAAATAAGTTAGCCTAGGCTAGGCCTATATGGGGCTAAAGTTTACAGAAAAATCAAACATTTTTTGATAAACAACCACTTCGACTGCAACTCCAGGCTAGAATGGAGGTGCAGTGCACTTGGAATAACTTAGGCTATGCCGCAAAAGTTTAATGCAAAATCAAACATTTTTTGATTAACAACCACTGCGACTGCGACTCCAGGCTAGAATGGAGGTGCAGTGCACTTGGAATAATTTTTCAAAAGTAAACGGATGGTGTGTGTTAACTCGTTCTCAAAATAACCATGCACACTATGCAAATTAGAGAAACTGCTTCCTTGCAGCATTATTCCGTTTATCCTAGTGTTCATCTGTCTGTCTTTATGGATATGCTACGTACATGGTGTACAGGTGAATCATATATACAGCTTTAAAATTGACCATGGTATTCTGCAGTTACTCCCAAAAGTGAAAACGCATGTAAAATTTTGGCACAGAGGCACAGAAAGTTTTGTGTTGAAAGGATTTCCATGTGGGAAATCTACATACACTGTAGGCCTAGCCTAGCCTAGGCCTAGGTCTACGAAGTTTCTTATCACAGCAGTCCATATTCGACTCAACTAGACCAACTAGTGATGTGGCCCAGCCAGTCCTCTGATATGGCCTGTGCTACGTATGTAATAGGCCTAGATCATCTGCCTCGCTGTTGTCTAGCTTAGTCAGAGTAACTTCAGTTGTCAATGCCAGACCAGTTTAATGGAGAGGCATGTTGCAAATATCAAGGCAGAACATCTGAATGGAAAGTGGGTCTTTATTTTAATTATGGTATCAAAGGTAAAATAGGCTGTTAGAGGCAACTGTCTTGCTATTTTAAAGCGGCTCATTGAGTTGGTTCATGGAATTCAAACAAATTGTTTCAAACATGTTAAGTTTTCTTCACAGACCAATGACAAATGGTCAATCTTAGACAATCTCCATATTCTACATGCAAATAACTGTTAAATGAGTGAGTACTTAACGGTTCAAGTCCGTTTTCGGAAATTCGTGACCAGACACTTTTTCAAATTATGTACAAAACCGTTACAAGTCAGGACACTAGGAATTCCAAACTTTTAACGTTTTCTGTGACTTTTGCACTTGAAACTTGGCTTTTTATGCTAACTTTAAGTCATTGTCATGTGTTAGTGACCCTTTAAGACTCTCATTAAATTATCGATGTCAACTCAATGAGCCCCTTTAATCCACATTGTCTTTGCTATGCTTTCATTTTGTCCTCACTATTCATGTAAGTGCATACTCTTAACATAACATAACATAACAGGTTAAAGGGCAAAGGAGGGCTGTAAAGGCCCCATAAGATGCCCTGTAATCCAAAAACCCCCCAAAACAAAGCAAACCACCAACACCTAAAGAGCCCAGAAAGATTAGATTCTACCACAGTCATGGAAAAACTTGTCAATATTAACCTTAAAACGGTGCACTGATGTGGAGTTAACAACCCACTCAGGCAGGCTATTCCACTCACTAACAACCCTATGAGAGAAACTGAACTTCCTAATGTCAAGTCTAGCAAAAGACTTTTCAAGCTTTTTGCAATGGCCTCTAACCCGAGGATTACTCTGGACCTTTAAATAACTGCAAGCTAACAAAGGATTCCCTTCAGATAGAAATTTGTATACCTGGAGCATGTCCCCCCTAATCCTTCTCAGCTCCAAAGTGGTAAGCCCAAGCAGCTTAAGCCTTTGGGAATAAATAAAGTGTAAAAAATAAGTATCATTGAAGTTAATCCTCCCAGTTTTGATGAAAAAGTGCCTAAATTCAGCAATTTTGGGGGAAAAAGTGTGACATTTAAACTACCAACTACCATTTTAACTACCAACATTTGGTGTTACAGTTACAGTGTGAAATTTCATTATCTTATTTTCCAGAAATGACCAACAATAAACACTAAATCTCTCTTATTTTAGTGGTTAATTGAAGCCTGTGCATTGTTGAATGAAGATTTGGGCAAAAGACCATTGAACAGAAAGAAAAACATTCATATGTAGCCATTTTTCATTTTGACAGGCCACTATGGTGTTCCTGAAATTTGTTACAGTGTGAACATTTGAAGTTAAAATACCACTACTTCCTACATTTGATTAGTTGTCATTTTTAGCTGAACTATACTTTCTAACATGGCTTTTGACTTACAGGCAATAAAGCTGTGCCAACCTTTTTATGATTTGAAATATCATAAAATATTACTTTGGTGTTCCCCCAATCTCAGTTACATGTGGAACGTATTATTTGTACCACAGAATTGAGATGAAACCCTGGACTGAGTAATCATAAGTGGTTTCAGCTTCAAATTGCTAAATTTAACAAAATAAACATTTATGATATTAAACAAATCAATATGTAGTCTAAGTGGGAAAAACCTATTTTTGGTGTTCATGTTACATGTGGAACTTAAAATTTCCAATGAATGTGGTTATTTTTCATAAAAAACAACTTGTACAGTACAACATCATTTAGGCCTAAGCCTACAATGAACTTAGTAAATATAGCAATTCCACCAATGGTTTGATATCATGAATGATGGTACCTGAATTTAGGACTCTAAATGTCATGTCACAGTCAGGTACCCTAATTTAAGTAAAGACCCAAGTGCGGAGCGTCACTGATTATCTGCCAGGAGTGATTTATGCCGCATGCAGGGAACTTTCATCCATATTCAGTCTAGGCTACATTCTTGTCGGCAATACGCACTCTTGTAGTTGTTTTGGCAGGTGAAGTTTGGGTGTCAATGCATTTTACTGCTTTTTTGTTCATGCTTCATCTTTGGACTCATCCAAAAAATATGGGACCCTCCGATACTTGATGGGACTCTTGGGAAAAAAAGTTGATGGTTCAGGGTTTCTTGGGTTTGGGGGCCTAATGAGAACACTGCATCCTGTCCTTGAATGTCCCAGAAAATGATGAGAACATGCTATGGCAACTTCCGATTATTGTAACTAAAATTAGGCCTAATGTTAGGCGTAGGCTTAGCCCTCGAACAGGGCTGTGTGTTCGTTACATGACCTAGGCCTATGCCTAAGTTTGGCTTATTCCTCTCACAACACAGCCCTTGCACGGATAACGTTCACAAATGTAGCCACTAACCAGGATGCACAAAATATGAAATGACTGCCCTGGATTCATACTTTTTCAAGTTTAGGTAGGCTAGGCCTATCATACATAGGCCTACACTGAACGTAAAATAGGGACCATTTGGAACAAGATATAAAGAAAAATCCAGCGTTGCGCCATGTAGTCATCTGCACGGTTAGTGGCCATTTTCTTTTGGTGTAGCCTAGGCTATGATTGGATTGGAATGCAGTTGCTAAATGCTAAGTGACAGAAGCTTATAGTCTACGTGACATTTCAAATATGGAATGGAAGATAGTATAATATGAAGACAGCTACACAGGTAAAGTATCTTGCCTGTGTTTAGGTCAAGCAACTGCTTTTCCCTTAAAATAATAAATTAAAGTATATTGACATACATCATTGAATCTGAGGACTCACAAAAGTATCTTCCATACTGTGCGCCTTTGATACCCTGTGAAAGGCAAAAAGGATCTCTGTGTGCAGAAAATATTGTATATTTGTGAATGTGCATGCATCTGTGTGTGTGTGGGCACTTGGGATCCTTTGAATACTTTTTGTATGAGTCCATTTATCAGGGCTCGATTTTCGTGGTTGTCCGATTGTCCGGGACAACTAAAAAACCGTACGGACAACCAAAAGTTGGAAGTTGGTTGTCCAATGGACAACCATTTTTCTCTCACAATGGACTATATTCAAGCAGCTTGCTTTTTTGTTGTTTCAACTTTTTTCATCATACAGTTTGAGACTTTTGAGTGTTTTTGTTTTGCAAAAATCATATCTTTTTATTCTTTGAGACCAATAATACGTAAACCCAATTACTGTTTTGTACTGTAATTGTGCGCAAAAATGTTTCGGACAACCAAATTTTGTGCCGGACAGCTAAAAATACTGAAATGGTTGCCCGAAGGACAACCATAAATTTTTCTGAAAATCGAGGCCTGATTTATCATATGTAGAGGAAAAATCCAGGTCCTGTATCATAGCAAACATGTAATATTTTTCATGGAACCTTGCACATTAATAGCTTTTACATGTTTATCTTTCTGACAGTGAAAGTGATGGTGTTCCCAGTACTGCAATAAGAGAAATAGCACTTCTCAAAGAACTGGATCATATCAATATTGTGAGGTAAGAAACAGTTCTGAAACCCATTCTCCCTTATTTGGATCCATCCAATTGGCAACAAACTCTACATACAGGCCTTAAGTTTTAAATTGTTCAGGGGCCCGTTCCACAAAGAGTTACGCACGATCTTAAGTATGATTTGCTGTTGGCTTAAGTGTGGTGAATCAAACTTAAGATTGTGCGTAAATCTTTGTGGAACGGCCCCCAGGTGTGCTATGAATTACACTCCTCAGGAAAGTAAGGAATGTGGTAGGTGTTCTGTTTTATTAAACTTAATTAGATTTATATGAGCTCCCATCTTTACTAAAATGTGTGAAAGATCACTCTTCTCACAGTGATTTCAGGTGAGTGATGGCATGCAATCACACTCTCATGCCTCAAAATTCAAGGCCTGTAAATAATATTTGAACTTCAGTTGGTGACAAAATTAGTTAACTGTACTATGCAAATTTTTTTTTCGTTCCTTCAAGTTTACTTAAACATTGTTACACAATGAACCTTGACTACAGTGTAGTTGAACAATGTAGAAGTACTACAACCTTAAGTTGTTTCAAATTTTCCAGACTTCTGCATCCCTTGCTTCAACTTGAGGCATGTTAAATACTGTACATATGTCATCTTTTGGCAGTCATAGTTGGTCCTCCTTATACTCTAGAGTTAGTTCTCATGTGTTGTCATACTTTAGAAGCTTTTCATGTAGATTATTTCAGCCATGTTTGAGGGCAACCTAGATGTTCATATGCACAGACTTGTCCTCAAACATAGCCATTTGCTAACCCCTATCTGTGCCTTTACTGAGATCTGTCTACTGTATATTAGTAGGTTCTATAAACTTCATTTGACAGGAAACTTGACTGTAGCATATACTGGAAACAGTGTGGGAGGTATTTTTACATACATGGGTTTGCTTATCAATTTTAAAGTATAGACCTTGTGCATATGATGTCACAGAGGAAAAAGCATGCCCTCCTTTGGGGGCAAAACAACACCAGCACCAACAAATGCAGACAACCAATTTGTCAACCAGTCGAATAGGTGCTTAGTCTTCTACATGGCAGATTTTCATGGGTGTGGCGACATGTTCCATTGTTCTGCCCAAAGGATGATGTCAGTCTGTTGTCAATGCACAACGTCTATTTGAGTGAAATTTGGAGTGTCTACAATACTGTATGTGACCCACATTTGAACACCCGGAACCTGCTGACCCTCCTGAAAAATCTGCATTTTAAATCCCCGTAGCATCCTTAGTTAGAGAACTACACAAATTAACAAGTATTTCAGCTGAATGGTAACCAGCACATTCAACTGCTTGCGCTGCAACTAAAATGCAAACCTTGCTAATGCTGGGGTATGTTTGCTCTCGTAACATTGCTATTGGCTAACCTTCGCAGCTAGTATCAGTAATGTTCCTGTCACTGCATAAATATTCCAAGTGAAATAACGTAGTGCAACACAGCTTACAATAGCAAAAATGAATGTCCACTTTGCAGGCTAGAGGCCGGCTTTTCTCAGAGTTTCCCAACAAGTGAACATTCTCGACTGGTGTTTTCATGGCTTGAAAGGCATGCAAGATGCATGTACAAAGATTGGAAATCACTTGCTCAGGTGTCATACATAATAGTGACTGAAACAATGTACCAAGGCCCCTTCTGCTAAACACAAAGACAGACGATACCATTTTATCAGTGATGGTGTCGATAAAAATATTAATAACCAAGCTGTTCTTTTGTGTTATGGGCTGTTATAAAATTAAAACTTCAAACTATTACATTGATTTCATTATTATTTTCTTTGTAAGTTTTCAAGCCTGGGTTGAATACTGTACAGTCATGGTGTGCTTGTTGTCCATCATGCAATGTTTGCAGTTGTGCGGCATGGTCCAACGATTGGTGACTTATCCAGTTGCTGTGGCAAAAAAACAGAGTGCCCAGCTTCTGACAAACTGTACTGCACCAAAAATTATTGCAGCAACGATCAATCAATATTATGATTTGAAAAAGTTTTAGTTTGCACATTTGTGAGTGTCTAAATAGTATTTTGTTTGGCAAATCAGTTAACACAATTTCACTAGGTTACTGAATTTTTTGTGGTAGGCCTAACCTAGCAAAATTGTGCTGACTGATTTTCCAAAGCAGTGCCACCATTTTGGGAGTAGATACTTCTGAAATTCAGAAATTTTGACAACGGGAGGGGGACACTCCTCCCCCTATACCCCTCCCCCAGGCTGAAAATCCAGAAACAGATCAGAGTTGGACTTGCATCTACCCTTCTGGGATCTATGTAGAAATGAAAGCATCATTCAATATCTATAACACTGTATAAAGCAGTAATACGTACAGAAGTTTGCAAATATAATTCTGAGCCCTTGGTATTTTGTACATGTTTTCAAGTCTCCATTGTGGCTTTTACCATCAAACCAAGTAAGTTAAAATAGTTTGGACCATTATCCTTACCTCAACAAGTGTTTTTTGTAATTCACAGATTACTTGATGTCGTTCACAGCCAGCTGAAGCTGTATCTTGTCTTCGAATATCTCCACAAAGATCTGAGACAGTATTTAGATGCCTGTCCTAGCCAAGGTTTACAACGTGACTTAGTTAAGGTAGCATTTTCAGTTTGGAGCACCATTTAGTCTTAAGCTAATAGGAGCTTCTGTCTTGTTTAATTACATACTCTGAGTGGGGACATACATCATTTGTTGAGGAAACAGAATCACCTAGGGCAGCCTTGTTACAACCCATTTTGTAACAACTGACCAGAATGTAACAACTTTCTGACCAAATGTAACAACTTTTAAAGTTCGTTCAAAATGTAACAACTTTCTGACCAAATGTAACAATTTTGAAAGTTGGTCCAAAAATGTTAGAGCTTGACCAACATGTAACAACTGTCAAAGTTGGTCAGATTTTGAGATAATGACAATGAGAAGCTGAAAATTTAGCATTTTAAGGTGGCCACAACTCAATAATGTAATATGCACGCTAATTTGATGTGGGGAGCTGCAATGCATCATACACTTGGGTAGTACCAGAAAGCTGTTACATTTTGGACCAAGTTTAAAAATTGTTACATTTTGGGCAGAAAGTTGTTACATTTTTGACCATTTAGGTCAGTTGTACAAAATGGGTCATAACATGCCTCTCAGCCACTAACAGGTGTTTATTATGTATGCCTGAACACATGTGTTTATTATTAGTGCCCATCCCTGCACCCATGATGACACTGACTTTTGCAAACTGTGAAGCTTTTTCTTTTTGGATTTTCATTGTGTACATCTGTACACAATAACACAATAATATCCATTCATATAGTTTGCAATTGCAACAAAAACAAATTATACAAATTCAATGGAAAACCATCTCTGATCAGCAGTCTACCATGCGTTTCAAAACATCATACTCAGTGGTGTTTAAGATGTGAATTTGCTCACTTAAAACTGTATGAAACAAAGTCTCATCGACTTGCTGTGTAAAATGAGCAAGCCCTGACAGCAGGGCCAGTAATTTCCAGATGACCAATTTTTCACTACTGTAGCCTAGTATATTAGACGTCTCATGTTAAATTCTTTTGTCGGAATGTTGGGCTCACTCAGTAAGGGCATACAATAAAATTTTATACCCTACTGACATTGGCACAGTGAAGTACTTCAGAATGACCTTACCATGGAACTGGCTCTAGTGGTTTTTGAATAAAAAGTGTCCCGAAGATACTTGCAACTTGTTGACAGGTTATGCATTAAGTTTGAAAATTCACATAGTACTGTACAACACAGTTAATTTTAAGGCAATTGTAGTGACTTTTATAACTTTTGAATTCCAAAATTTTACTAGCTGAAATGACCAGTTGTACAGCTTTTCAAATATCAAGACGCAAAAACTACTTGCCTTTGGCCAGTGGGATAGCCATTGCACAGAACCCTAGTGAATATGTCATGGGGCAAAATAACAAATGAAATTTGGTTTTGTAATAGTGCAAAGTCAGTTGATCAGGTTTAAATCAGACTTATCGATTTTAGTTGTGAAATTTTCTTATCTCTGTCCTTGTTCTCGGTTGGTGAGTATGTACCTAGGGGACATGCATATCTGATACCTACTACAAGGTTAAGGATTGAATGAAAATAGTCACAAATTATAGATGTTCCCTCTCAATCATTTGTTTTGTAACCTGTTTTAACAAATATGGAAAGAAGGGATCTACTCAAGCACTGCATTTTGAGGCATGCAAGTGCAAACACACACCATCACCATTCATTACTTTAGTGTATTGTTTGTGTTTGTGTATTGATCTTCGATCTTCGTTTTACTTACCAATATGAAACATTAACAGTACCATAGTTCATTCAATACTCAGTAGCCAGGATTTCAAGTTTTTTTTATTTCATAAAAAATGTCATGCTTTGAATCAGTGACATGAAATCAATTGAACCCAAATTAAAAGCAGTTGTAATGATGATTTTTGATTTCTGCGGGTGTGTCATGTGTAAGCGCAGTGTGAAACTTGCTGTAGTCATGATATCTCAAGGTAGAAATTACCAACACTTTCCTTATTAGGTTTGCAGATTTGTCATATTAGTCAAGAGTAAGAACAGTATTGTGTTGGGGGTCAAAGATCATTGGAGGTCACCAGAGGTCAAAGTCAAGAAACCTTGTAACCGCAATATCTCAAATTAGGAATGAGAGGGCTCATTTTCATATTTTGTACAAAGATCTTATATGTTGAGAAGAAGAACCCTATTGTTTTGGGCAGAGGTCAAAGGTCTTTCGAGGTCACCAGAGATAGGAATGACAGATACTCTTCAAATTTGTTATGTAGATTTCTAGATGTAGATGTCATTCGAGGTCACCAGAGGTCAAAGACCAGAAACCTTGTTTTCATTTTATCTCAAGATAGGAATGACTGACACTCTTCATATTTGGTAGATATTTTATGTTGAGAGGGAAGGACCTTAAGTTTTTGAGAGAGGTCAAAGGTCATTTGAGGTCACAAGAGATCAAGTTCCAAAAACCT
The DNA here is from genome assembly GCA_037179385.1 of Holothuria scabra. NCBI lineage: Eukaryota > Metazoa > Echinodermata > Holothuroidea > Aspidochirotida > Holothuriidae > Holothuria > Holothuria scabra. Next base: position 5,148,740 of record CM074187.1, on the reverse strand, counting down.
TGCTATTGGGATATATCTCAAGCTTGGAATGATCAACACTTCATACGTATTTTGTATGTAGATTTGTTATGTTGAGAGGATAAGTCACCAGAGGTCAAAGTCCAAGAGCCTTGTTTGGTGATTTACAAAAAAGTCAATTTGACAATAACATAACTTACACTTCAGAGACAAGGAACCATTACTAAAACTTGTGACTTTCTGGTTTCAATTAAATTCATGTTTTGATAATGATTTTTTAATTGGCTTGATTTAAATAAAAAAAAGAAAATCTGATATAAGAATAATGCTGGTGTTTGCTAAATTGTGCACAATGACTTTATCCAAGTAATTTTTTTTGTTGTTTCTTCCTTGTCTGTTGTTGCTAATAGAGTTACCTGAAGCAATTACTACAAGGAATTGCATACTGCCATTCACACCGAGTCCTCCACAGAGATTTAAAGCCACAAAATCTCCTTGTAGATGCTGATGGTTACATAAAACTGGCAGATTTTGGCCTAGCCAGAGCTTTTGGTGTTCCTGTAAGGTCCTTTACACATGAGGTACTGTATTTATCAAAATGATAGCAAATTGCATATGGTTTGATATCATAATGACCACTGAAATGAGGGTTTCCCAATTTTGGAGCATTATGGAATTGAGATCTGACAGCTACCAAGAATGTCATTCCTATTGCAACTCTCGCTGTGCTGGCTACATCCTAGTGGTCATGCCTGTAATCTAAACTACATTTTTGATTTGTGAGTTGCCACAGTTTTTATCCCAAAATTGGGGATAATATGTTAGGAAGAAAGGCTGAAAAGGAAACTGTAGTTTTTGGTTCCAGTGATAAGAGAAACCTTTGCAATCATGATGGCGTGTGTATGTATGTGTGGGGGTGTGCGTGTGTGTGTTTGTGACACTTTGCTTGTTAGCACAATATTTCAAGATAGGAATGTCTGACAGTTTTCATACATAGTACGTAGATGCACCCTATTGAGAAGAAAGACCCCATTGTTTTTGGCTGAGGTCAAGTGTCATCTGGGGTCACCAGTAGTCAAAGTTTGAAAACCTTGTTAGCATGATATCTCAAGATAGGAAACTTGGATGGATTTCATATTTGGGTATGTGGATGCTTTTTTGTCAGAAAATGGTCCCTATTGTTTTTAATAGAGGTCAAAGGTCATCTAGGGTCAGCAGGGGTCAAAGGTTGGAAACCTGGTTAACATGATAACTCAAGGTAGGAAACTTCAATAGACTTCATATTTAGTATGTGGATGTGTTATGGTGAGAAAACTGTCCCTATTGTTTTTGGTAGAGGTCAAAGGTTATCTGAGGTCAGAGTGTGAAAATCTACTTTATCACCATATTTTAAGATAGGAAACTTGGATGGATTTCATATTTGGTGTGTGGATGCATTTTGGTCAGAAATTGGCCCCTATTGTTTTTGGCCGAGGTCAAAAGACATCTGGGGTCACCAGGGGTCAAAGGTCATATGGGGTCACAGAGGGTCAAAGTATGAAAATCTTGTTAAACATGATATCTCAAGACAGGAAACTTGGATAGATTTCATATTTGGTATGTAGATTCCATGGTTAGAAGATGGTCCCTGTTGGGGTCATGGTCCCTGTTGGGGTCAAAAGGTCAAAAAACATTCTATACACGATATCTCATGAATGGTATGTGTGACTATGCTCATATTTAGTGTGTGGGTTGGCCTCTTTAGGAAGATGGTCCATTTCAATTTTTGTGGAGGTCAAAGGTCATTGTGGTCACAAGATGTCAAATGGTAAATTGCTTAGAAATTGCTTGTAAACATGGTATCTCCAGAAAGGAAAGTATGACTGCTGGTTTGCACACTTTTACAAGAGAGGTAATTTGTAGGGTCCTGATACTTGTCTTGAAGATGGTGCATAGTGAATAAATGGCCCCAATAGTTTTTGTTGGAGGTCAAATGTCACTTGGGTTCACAAGGAGCAAGGGGGATCTCAGTGTAGGAAGCTTGGATGTCTTGCATGTATACTTTGTGGGTACATTACAGAGCTCTGTCAATTGAAAAACATTACAGAGCACTGTCAGTGTGAAAAAAAAGCCTTACATTTCAGCGGCAAGGAATCACTCGTTAGTAACTTGAAAGCCTGGCAGGGCTGCATCTGGTTTCTGAGACTAGCACTGACCTCCCTTGGCTTAGTTGTTACACATTTTTCTTATGAATGGCAGTTGTTTTTTTCTTCAGCCATGACACATTCAAATATGATGACCATAAGTGACCTATGTTATGGCCAGCAACTGCTGTTCTGGCATTTCAACATTTTGACACCTTTAATTGCCACAAGTCTTTGCAAAATAATAGCTGTCCACCTTGCCAGTGGCATGTAACATTCTACATACATGGTAACCTTCTTTTACCCGGATTACACTGGATGTATGATGTGGAATTTTATATTATTAGGTGGAAAGTTGGTATGGGTTTTTTTTTAAAGCCAAAGTTAAAGGTTAGGCCAGGGGTAGGGGCAGATGTCAATGTTTTTGCTCAACAGAAAACATAGTTTTATCCAGTGACTCAAGGATATGTGTTTATGTGTATGGTGTTGAAGCATACTTTAGAGGTACTAGGATTTTAGCCAGGCCTTGAATTTTGAAGCATGCAAGTGTGATGGCACTCCACAACTTGCCTTGAATCACTGTGAGGAGTTCAATTTTTTGGATGGCTGGATGAAGAATAAGGTTTTAGTAAATCTCTTAAGTTTAGTAAAACAACACACTTAACACTTCTAAATTACCCAAGGAGTTTAGCATAAAGTGCACCTAGAAAATCTAAAACTTAAGGCCTGTTAAGCATGTATCAAGTTGACAGCTTTTCAACCTGCTGTGTGAGTAAATTAGATGGAAGTTCATTGTGATATGTCTTTTATTTTATTTCTACCACTTCACTTGGGCAGGTTGTCACACTTTGGTACAGGGCCCCTGAGATTCTTCTTGGGTGTAAGTACTATTCTACGGCAGTGGATGTATGGAGTTTGGGCTGCATCTTTACTGAAATGGTAAGTCTGTAAAATAAGCCTGTGTGAAATTACACCTTGCTCATAATAGATATATTATTTATATATTATTATATTGGGGGACAGTCACACACAATCACTGTCCTGAAAGTGTAACATGCATTAATAATTCAACTCAAATAAGTGCCGGCATTGTTTAATTTTAAATCAAACTGTCCCATTTTCGGAGCTTTAAACTCGTAAAAATAAGAATGTTGTTTTTCTGACTCTTACTATTTAAAATAAGATAATGCCAAATATGGATGTAGCTGGTCAAATTTGAGTGCCAGGTAATTTTCTGATCTGGGAAAAGCACCTCACTCCACTCCATGGCATCAGCCCTATTTTTGGTTCCTTGTGTCAACAAAGGAACCTATGTAGTCAAGTCGGCGTATGTGTGTATGTGCGTGTGTGTGTATGTGACACATTGGAATGCGAGGTATGTGACACGACAACTCAATAACCGAGTACGCAATTTTTCTCAAACTTGGTGTGTATGTGTATCATATTCAGGAGATTTGCCCCATTGTTTTTGGTGCCCATATCTTGAATATTAATGAGTGTGCAGGGCTTAATGTGTGCATTGGAATGTGAGGTATGTGACTCGATAACTCAATAACCGAGAGCTCAATTTTCATCAAACTTGGTTGGTACATGTATTATATTGAGTAGATGTGCCCTATTGTTTTTGGTGGTCATATCTTGCATACTAATGAGTGGGCAGGGCTTAGTGTAAAAATTCTTAAAATGACATCTTGCCACTGAAACATTTTAGAGGGGTGGTGTAATGGAGATTTGTGTTCGTCTAAGTGAAGTAAATGTGATGACCCAGATTGACGTCACTTGACCTCATTTGACCTTGTGACCTTTGTAAATTTTTTGGAGGGACGCCTGGATTCGCCTTGATCAGACAAACCAAAAAGGCAATTACGCTACCCTCCTGGAATGTTCCTAACTTGAGTTATTGACAATTCAGTAACAAGAAAGTATGTAGGTCATATATGCACAGTATTGAGTGCAATAACTCAATAACCAAGTATCATAGGGGGATGGCTTAATGGAAAGTTGTGTTCATCTGAGGAAAGTGCACATGTTGACCTACTTTGTGATCTCTTTTGACCTTTGTGACTTTTTGTGATGCCTGGATTTGTCTTGTTGAGATGAACAACAAAGGCACTTATACTACCCTCATATGATGTTGCTAACTTGAGTTATATCATTTCAGTGAAAAGTTAATGGTGTGTGGGTATGTTTGCATGTTATATGCTTTGGAATGCCAGACATAAAGTGTGATAGTTCAATGACCAAATGATAAAGGGAGGTCACACAAGCAGGGATGATCCTTTAGCAAATATATCTGGTTGTCCCCCACGACAAATGAAAAAATATGTTTGCAAGATGTAACAGTATTTTTTAGTAATACGAAAGAAAAATAAAAAGCTCTGCTCTGCTCTAAGCTGTTGTACTATAGCAACTTAAAACTCAAGAGAAAAAGCAAAAGAGACTGACCTGGATGCTTTCATGCCTTATGACACACTTGTCCCTTAGATTTTTTGGGTAATATGGCTTTGTTTAATTGGTGTAAAATCCAATTGGAGTTTAATGCCTTTTGACAAATGCAATGTATAAAAGAAAAGAAGAATTATAACCCCCTCTCAGTCTTAAAGCAGTTTAGTTAGCAATCATGCCAGTAATGCAATTTTTATTTTAAAAAAAATCTTTTCCTCATATACCGTATTTAATAAAGTTATTTACAATGCAAGTTTTGACTCCAATTTTTATAATATTGTGTACATATCACAATACTAAAATATAAAAGCAGTTTCTCTTCTTTACCTCTGCTTTCACACTAATGGTACTACTTTGCCTTTTTGAACACCCTCTTCAGGTTGAAAGTTCAAGTTGAAAGTCATTTATTAGATAAGATTATAAAGCTATGTTTGTTTCTTGTTCTCTGGCAAAATTGTGAAATAGAAATTGTAGCAGACTTTTGGGCCTTTGCTTATTTTTCCTTTTGAGGCAAACACATAGGTAGTCCAAATGACAACCATGGCATAATTTCTAGTTCTCCATCATAAGTTTTGGTTGTCAGGGATGACCAGATGACTGTTACATTTCTTCCTTGCACAAGCCTCAAGGGACTAAAAAAATCCAAACTTGTGTTCAATTTCTCTCAAACTGCAAGTGTTTGATTTGAAATTTAATGTGCCCATATTTTTTTGGGTGAAGGCCAAAAGTCATTGGGGCTAAAGGTGCCAAATATGCCTTACCTTGCAACTCCCTAAATAAAAAAAAATCATCATAAATTCAAGGAACCATAGTGCCCTTGGGCTCTTGTTCAGCCATCAATCTTTTCCTTTTTCACCGCATTTTTCTTTAGGGAGTGACTTCGGGACTAGTTTAAGGTCTAGCTAGGAAGATTTGTGGTGGGTGGGGAGAGGTGTATTTGCATGGAGTGTTGAGTGGGAATATAGAGTGCTGGATATCACCGCCCAGCACCACCCACTTTAGCTACATCCCTGATGCTAAAAATGATCAAAAAACTTGCAGAGTAACAGCTTGTCAAATTGATTAAGTCAGTTGTTGCATACACCCAAGTTGATTTCTTCCTGTATGTACTGTAAAAATTTATGTCTTTGAGGTGCATGTTTGCTGTTGACCAACCAGGAAACTGCAACATCTCACATCCCACAAGATTTGGTAGGCCTTTTTGGCAAGCTTCAACACTTGTGTCAAAGACCTCAATACCTTTTTATGGCTGGCCAGTATGATAAGATCATTTTCTTCTCTAACTTTGACAACCAAATAAGCACTATTTGAAATCCAGCTGTTTAATTATTTAACCTTTGAATGTTTGCTGTAATGGACTTATGAAATCATGAGCTACAAGTTTACTCGTTACAACGGTCAGGTAACTATCCAACAGCTTTGAGTTTGACAAGACTACAGTTCAAGAGGAGTTAACAGAAGACTTTGCAAACTTTACCTGACAGGAACTCCCCACTACCTAGTCTTACCCGATCTGCCAACTTGAATGGCAACTCGGTTAAGGAGGATCAGGCCACATTATTGATTTGTTGGGGGAGGGCCTCCTGTTGGCCTAGCACAGCTTTTAAGTGTGTTGTGCATGGGTGACTTTCAACAATACAAGGTTTCAGAAGTCAAGATGAGGTTGATGTATACGAAGTTGACTTACACGGAGTTAAGAGGATCCGTTATGCTTTTGAGTTTTTTTAAATTCTGTCTAATGAGCATTTCCTGTAATGTGGACCAAGTAAACCTATGGCTTGCATTGACCTTTATCCTTGTTACATAGCATTGCAATGGGATAGTTACATCATCTCACCAGATTGTTTTCCTTGTGAAATCTTTAAATTTAATGGCTTAGTAAATTGAAAGTGCAGTATAAATGATTGTTTAGGTACTGTATTTGTATTAACTGAAATATAAAATATGTCACTGTTTTATTCTTTCCTCATTTAGCTGACCAAGAAAGCTCTCTTTACTGGTGATTCAGAAATTGACCAATTGTACAGGGTATTCCGTACGTTAGGTACACCGAATGAAAGCATATGGCCAGGTGTAACTCAGCTTCCAGACTACAAATCTTCATTCCCAAAATGGTCTCCACATGATATTTCAAAGGTTGTCCCATGTCTTGATTCAGATGGTGCCGATCTTGTTAAGGTAAAGATTGAATGGCTTTGGAAGCCTTTGTTGTGTTTGGGTTCATGGTTTGGCCAAAACACTTTGGTAGGTAGATGCACCCTGATTATTAGACAATCTCAGGGTTAAAGATCAGAATTAAATTACCAATTAATTTTTAAGTCCATTTATTCTTGATGCCTTCTTAATTTCACACAATCATTACTACAGAACAGATAAGATTAACTTCCTCTTAGCAGCTCAGGTTCTTAATTACGACTCTGAAAAAAGGGATACCTTTAGGAAGCCCTCTCTGGAAGACTTCCTCCTGGGCTTCCGGGCTAAATCACATGATTTCCTGATTAATAATATTCACAGGCATTTAACCAATAACAACCAATTAAACATGTCTTTGATCTAGATGACTGAAAATGACCTTCAAAAGTCTAGATTAAATCCGTATGAAACCTCTAGACAACACCATGTTCAGAAACCAATGAAAGTATTTTGTATATCATGGATCAACATGATGTCTACTAGGATTTGATATTTTAACCTTTTTGCTATGGAAGCTAGGGATCCATTGAACCATACTAAACTATCCATTACAATCCTTATGTACAGTAAATATGTATGGGTTCTGCAGAGGACAACTTGAATTTTTGTATGGAGTCCACTAGGTTTGCATTTGCAATAGCCCAAGAGGGGTGCACATTTTTGGTTTAGATGATAAGAGAAACCAATGCAATCATGATGGCGTGCATGTGTATGTATGTGTGTATGTGTGTGTGTGCACGTGTGTATGTGTGTGTGTAGGTTTGTGACACTTTGCCTGTTAACACAATATCTCAAGATAGGAATGTCAGAGAGTTTTCAAACTTGGTACATAGATGCACCATATTTAGAGGAAGAACTCTATTGATTTTGGTCGAGTTTCAAGGTCATTTGAGGCCACAGGGGTCAAAAACTCAAAACACTTTACATTTAACACAACTAACTCGTTAACACGATATCTCAAGATAGGAATATCTGACAGTTTTCAGACTTGGTACTTAGATGACCCACATGAAGAGGAAGAACCCTATTTTTTTTGGGTGGAGAGCAACGGTCATCTGGGGTCACAGGGGTCAAAGGAATTGAAACACTTTACAATATGATATGGCACGGTAGGAATGATTGAAAGTATTCAGATTTGGTACATAGATGTCCCATATCAAGAAAAAGAACAGCATCAGTTTTCGTTGAGATTCAAAGAAGGGTTTAAGGTCACAAAAGGACTTGGTATGTTAGAGGAGGACTTATTCTGAGCATTTTGTGAATTGGTGAAATTTGCATTTAAATCTGATGTGTGGTTCTGAAGATATGAGCACTTAGAGTTTTCACATTTTCAACAAATTTGAACTTGAGGCAAGCACATATGACATCACATCCCCACATTAATGGGCAGTCTTTTGTTTCTCTTTAAACTTTTGACTGGATTTTCTCCTCAACAATCCGATATTACTAAAATGTGATTGCATAAGAGGCATGAGAATTTAACAAACTTTGCATCGCTCACATGTAGGTCATACTCATATTAACTTCAAGGTCAACACAACAGTCTGGTAAAACAAAGGGAAACAAAACATTCCTTGTCAATGTGAGGAAGTGGTATGAGCTCTGCTGCCCTCAAACTCACTTTTGAACACAAATCTACTTACTTCATTTACTGATATCTCGAGAAATACATGTCCGATTTGAATAGAACTTTCACCACACTGTGGATTTGGTTCCTCTTTCACATATGAAAATTAAATTTTTGCTTAAACTTCCCCTTTAAAGGTTATCTGGGGTCACAGGTGTCAAAGGTACTCGAAATACTTTACATTTAACTCATTAACACAGTACCTCAATGTAGAAATGTCATAGGACTTAAAACACTTTACATTTAACTCATTAACACAGCATCTGAAGTTATGAATGTTTGAAAGTATTCAAACTTGATTCATAGATGTCCCATATCAAGAAAAAGAACAATATCAGTTTTGGACAAGTTTAAAGGTTATTTGGTGCCACAGGTGTCAAAGGACTCAAATCACTTTACATTTAACCAATTAACAGAGTATCTCAATGTAGAAATTTCAAAGGACTTGAAACACTTTACATTTCACTCATTAACACAGTGTCTGAAGGTAGAAATGTCTGGAAGTTTTCAAACTTGGTACATACATGCCCCATATCAAGAGGAAGAATGGAATGGGTTTTGGTCAAGTTCAAAGGTCATTTGGGGTCACAGGGGCTCCAGCCTGGGAAAAACTTGTTTACACAATATCTTAAGGTAGGAAGCTTGGATTGATTTCAAACTTCATACATTGATGCAATAGGATGGGTAGATGACCTCTACTAATTTTGGTAGAGGTCAAAGGTCATTTGGGGTCACAGGGGATCAAACCCCCAAAACTTTTTTTACGTGATATCTCAAGTAAGGAAACTTGGATTAAATTCAAACTTGAGATATTGATGCATTATGATTTAAACAAGAACCCTATTGATTTTGGTAGAGGTCAAAGGTCATTTGGGATCACAGGGGGTCAAACCCCAAAAACATTTTTTACATGATATCTCAAGGTAGGAAACTTGGATTAAATTCAAACTTGAGATGTTGATGCGTTATGATGTAAACAAGAACGCCATTGATTTTGGTAGAGGTCAAAGGTTATTTGGGGTCACAGAAGGTCAAACCCCCAAAACCTTGTTTACACGATATCTTTAGGTAGGAAGCTTGGATTGATTTGAATCTTGATATGTTGATGCGATATGATGGGAAGAAGAACCCTATTGATTTTGGGTAGAGGTCAAAGGCCATTTGGGGTCACAGGGGGTCAATCCCCAAAAATCTTGTTTACATGATATCACAAGGCAGGAAACATGGATTAATTTTAAAACTTGATATGTTGATGCATTATGATGTATGTAAAAATCCTACTGATTTTGGTAGGGGTCAAAGGTCATCTGGGGTCACAGGGGGTCAAACTAGGAAAACTTTGTTTGCAGGATATCTCAAGGTAGGAAAATTGCATTAATCTCAAATGTGGTATGTTGATGCATTATGATGTAAGGAAGAATTTTATTGATTTTGGTAGAGGTCAAAGGTCACAGGGGGGCCAAACCCTGAAAACCTTTTCTACATGATATCTCAAGGAAGGAAGCTTAGAGTGATTTCACACTTGATATGTTGTTGCATTTTGATGTATGGAAAAATCCTACTGATTTTGGTAGGGGTCAAAGGTCATCTGGGGTTGCAGGGGGTCAAAACTCTGAAAACCTTGTTTGCATGATATCTCAAGATAGGAAACTTGGATTAATCTCAAACTTGGTATGTTGATGCATCATAATGTGGGTAGAACCCTACCGATTTTGTTAGAGAACGAAGGTCATCCAGGGTCACAGGGGGCTCAAACCCTGAAAACCTTGTTTGCATGATATCTAATGGCAGGAAGCTTGGATTTTTTCGAACTTGGTGTTTTGATGAATTATGACGGGAGGGTGGGCCCTATTAATTTTGGTCAAGGTCAAAGTTCACCTGGGGTTATCCAAGGTCAAACCTTGAAAACCTTTCCTACTTTGCATTTCAAGGTGGGAAAATGGGAGAGAGTTCAACGTTAGAATGTGGATGTGTGATGGTTGGAAGATGGCTTCTGTCGTCCTTGGTGGAGGTTAAAGGTCAATTGGGGTCACTAGAGATCAAACTATGAAAACTTTGTTAATAGGATAGAATATCTCAAGGCACAGCATGAAATTTGGCTTTTTGAATGTCAAAGTGTTTTGGTTAAAAGAAAAAACCAGTTACTTACTGGTGGAGTCAAAGGTCACTTTGGGTCACCATGTGTTAAAATAAATGCAGCATTTTTTGAAAAGAACATGTTCTGTATGCATCATCGAAACCTCGATGCATTTTTGCATTCTGGTTAAAAATATCTCTACTTAAAGCCTTTTCCATGTGTAAAAAACAATCACACACTGTATGTTTATAATGAGCTATTCCAGGACGTAGCAGTGCAATGGTTTCTCAGTGTAACCATAGGTATATAGCAATGGTAAATTTTGGTTTCATGGGAAACCATGTGTTCAGAAGGAATTAATGTACAAAGAAATGAAAAGTAAAAATCTCCCCCCCCCCCACCCCACCCTGCCCCATTGCTTTGTAAAAGCATTGTGTCAGTGAACAAGTTTGTCATCACTTCTAGTTCTCAAATACTTGAGTCGACCCCATTTGTGCTAATAGTATCAGATTGCAACCTCAATTAATATACTCCTAAAAAGAATTATAAATCTGCTACTGCACTTACTGTGTCTAGTGTGATAGAGGACACTTTGGAGTGGTTGCATTTGAAATCACAAGTTCCACCATCAATATATTTATTACATCCCTAATTCTCTTGGCTGTTGTTCATAGCAATACAGAACTGCTGGATATTTAAGGAATAACCGCCATTTAGGAGAGTATTGCTGGTAAATGAAACAGTTGAGACTCCAAATTATAAAAAAGCAATGAACAAGCAAAGCTGAGTTTGATACTTTTCCATTCCAAATTTGGAGTCAAGACCCTAGCCCACAATCCTTTGTAACTGCTATTAGGAAAAAGGTCTAACTCAAATTTTCCTGCATTGCAATGTATGGTCTGTGCACATTTGGTTAAGATTTGTATTGGCCTACTTTTGAAATCTGAATCAACTATGCTGAGTGAATGTCAAAAATTAAAGAAAGATGCTTTCTCTTTTGAGCTCAATTAATAGTAGAACAGGGAATTATAATCCAATAATGCATCACATTTGACTAGAGTTGACTTTCCAAAGTCAATTCTTCTAATGCAAAAATACATAGCAGATTTTGCACATGTAACACTGGTGTTTTTCAGTGATTTTGTGCCAGAGAAGCAAAGAAACCTCAAAATTGCTATCCATATGTTGAACACATGAAAATATTCTGTCAGAGTAAGAATTGGCATTTTATGTCCAGGTCCCTGTGGGCTTGGGGTCGTAGAATGCGCCTGGTATCCCCCTTACCCCTTCCCCTGGTTCCCCCTTGCTGTGCCTGCAAGGTATTGATAGTTGGCATTTTTCCTTTTGGTGCATCACAATGTTACCCACTTTTTCAGCTTGGATAACTTTAGTCATTTTCTTTTTCCAGCAAATGCTCCTCTACAAACCAGATCAAAGAATATCAGCCAAAGGAGCACTTCATCACAAGTTCTTTGATGACTGTAAAATGGTCAAACCAAGTTTCTTTCCAAAATGATGCCTTCATTGACCGACTGACAGAGAAATTTAGGAAGCCATTCCCGATTTAACATGCGGTATTGTAAGGTGATGTTGGTGGAGTTTTAAGTGGCAATAAGGAGAGTGAATTCACCTTGATACTGGGTACCACTTTTGAACAGTGGTACAGTGGCATAATTGTGAAGTGACCACTTCAGTGCCACAACTTTGGTGTTCAGCTGTGAAGATGAAACTCAAGGACTTTTCAAAGAAATGAACATCTGAAGAATGCATTGAGTTGTGTTGTTTTTATCTGACAGTGTGATGAATGGAAGATGAGAGAACTTTTGAACTAGATTTCATGTATTGAAATTTAGCCAATGGCATTTGTTCTGAGAAATGTTCTTGTACGTATACCAAGGACGAAAGGAGGTCAATGACATTAATGTTGGTTTGAAGGAAGGAAGAAACAAAACAATGTGAGAAGTATCTTATTTATGTACAATTTTTGTGAAGAAGAGGTTGCTGTATGGGGTTTAAATTCAAAAGCGTGTTAACGTTGATTGCATTCTTGCATTTGTAGCAACTGCCAATTTAAGTTACAAAACATCTTAAATTTCAAGTCTTCAAAAGAAAGCATAAATTAGTAGTTTTAATAACAGATGCCGAATATGAATTCTTTAAGCTTAGTCAAAAGATACTCTAAAATAAAAGTACCTTGAGCTGATGAAAAAGTAAAGAAAAAAAAACAGGCCTTATCTCAGTTAAGTTTGAAGAAAAATATTTAAGAAAGAGATTACAAATTTATATTACAAAAGTACTTAACTTTCGTCAAATAATGCAGGAACTTGAAAAATATTCATTTAAGACATCTGATTATTCAGTTTCTCAGTGCATGTAAAAAAATATAAAGAAGCAATAAGTCAAAGTTTCATTCCATTGTGAACTTGTCACTTGGGCTGTAACTTGTTCAGTCTTCCTTTTTTAAATGGAATACTTTTGCAAAGAGTATGACAATTCTCATTCTTTATGGTTAATGCAAAATTATTTTGTGCCAAATCTATTTACTGCATTGCCTTATTAAGGGTGGCATATCTGTATTTCAGTACCTTTGGAAACAAGGTGTTTTTCTTTACCAGATACCAAAAATGTGAAGATGTTGCTCTATTATGTGTGTCAGTAGACAAATCTGTGCACTGCGAACTCAACAAATTCAGTTTCACCAAATTTGGTGCGTAGGTGGCTGACAGTGTTAACTTGTGTACATGTAATAACTTGAAAATTAGTCTGCACTTACAACAATGTCTTTTAAAATTTAAAGACATTCCAGTGATGACTTTCCATTATGGAGGCCTTGGAAGAAAGGAAAAAATATTCCAGACTGTGGCCATAAATTCATGTTGAAATACCATTTTCCTAACTCAAGATATCACACTTTAAAGGTTGGTTATTTATGTTCAAAATCCTCCCACTTTTTTTGAAGCAGAGCAGGAAGCAATGTAGAAGCAGGAATTTTCAGTACAGGGAACCTGCCTTATAGTCAGGTTCACTATGTATTTTCGTTGGCAATCATGGTAGATTAGGTAACCTAAACATTTTTGGAATCTTTATTACATGGAGAATCTGAAAATCAATGTTTACATTTGCGTCGATACCGGTATGGCCGCCATTTTGGATTTTCAAAATGGCCGCCGTAAAAAGACATATTTTGCTCTATTTCTTGCTCTACATACCCTCAAAACCTTGTAAAATATACCAAGTCTATGTTTTCAGGTACAAGGAATCCATAATCTGCATAATCAGATTTCTGACTGTTACAATTCTTTCTTTTTGAGGAGGGTGATGGGCCCGTATAGTTCCTTCCCCCACTCGGGGAGGGGAATTCGGGCAAACCAACCAAAAAAATTTCTGCTCCACCAAATGAAAATTGAAACTGCTACACCGGGCATTAGGAGAAAGTTCTATGGCCTATGCCCCAAGCCAAACACTTGACCCCATCACAACGGACTACGGGCATAGGCGTACGTAGGCGGGAGGGGCAGGGGGAAAGACTGCTCCCCAGATTTTCTCAAGACCCTAAAATTCGGGCAGCCGTTTAAGTCTTAAAACCTGGTTTGTTTCTACTTACACAGAAAACTCCTAGGCGCACCCGAATTCCTTCAAGCACTTGGCCGAAAAAATAATAAAAAAGCATCATAGTCACGGTACAATTTTCATGAAAACTCTAACAGATACCAAAATTTGCGACACATTCGGGCAGCTTATGAAAGAAACAATTTTTCGTCAGCCTCACTTCATATTCTTGCTCTAACCTTTGCCTGAAATGACACAATTTTCAGGCAAAAGTTGCAAAAAAGTTCTGGGATATTTTTAATTGCCAGATTGCAAGGGGAGAGAGGATGTAAAAAGTCCCCAAAATTTTGCCCGGACAAATCAATCAAAAGCTATGTCATGCAACTAAACTATTCCATTATGAATAAAACGTAAAGGTATCGTTTAGATTTCATTTCGTGTTTAATTTTGTATTCCCTTGCCTCAGGCAAAAGGAGTCTATGCGACTATGCCGATGATTTGGCCACGTTTTTTTTTTATTTAATGGGTACGGTTTGTGGGGATCAAGTGTGCCAAAACCGTTGATATGGACTTAGGTGGTTTGCTCACTAGGAAATGATTTGCGAACTTGTTTGTTTAAATGCATATAAACAGGCTGCTACCTTGCTTGGTAATCGCGCGAAAATTGAGTTAATCAGTTTTAAAGGGCCAATTCGTTGCATGGCATCCCCACTCCGGTAATTCGGGCCTCTGAATCTGAGCTAAACAGGCTGCTAAAACACTCGGGATCCTTGTGAAGTTCGACGAAACTTATATTTAATAGGCAGCCGGAATGCGATGCAATGCCATCCTTCCTCGAAGTTGCGAAGCCTTGGGCTTTTCCAGGGTTTCTGAAGTTTTTCAATTTTCAAAATTATATTGATGATAATCTCATGCTACATGACGTAAAATTGTTTGTAAAACGCGGAAACAAACTCATCTTTCAATGATTATAGCTTAATGTAGTCATCCAATGGTAGTGGTACATTTAATCTGGGAGTTTTCTGACCTTTTTGTAGATTTGCTCATTTTTGATGAAAATTTTATTGCAAACGAAAGTTCAAAATATTGATGGCTTTGATCCTGCTTATAAGCCTGGGAAAGGCCATTTCCGGCTGTCTGAGGGGTTTTGATTTTTCAAAATTCCGTACGCTCCGCGCCAAAAGATGGTGGCCCTCCGGTTAGATAGTCTTTCGAGTAGAATTACATTTTTCGGGCAGGAAATCCTCTCCCCCCAAACTGAAATGCTCCCGTACGCCTATGGCTACGGGCCCAGGGGTGGGGTAAAATGCAACAAAATTTAAAAAAAGTAGCAAAATGACGGCAAAAAATTTAAAATTTCCAATCCAAAACTGAAAGCATATCCCCGTCTGCTGGCGTATTTCTTATACAGTTTTAAGTTGTTTCCGAGAAAAAGTGTTTTGTTAGAACAGCATCACCACAGGCCTGTTTAGCAACGTTCTACTGGTACCGGACACATGAACTGATTTCACTCAGATGTTTCAAATGTTTTCGCCATATTACCGGTAGTACAGTGTCTTGAATTCAAACTTTTAAAGGACTAGAAAGGATCGTAGGCTCACGTTTTGGACACCATTCTAAGGGTTAAAGAAGCGTAAAAACTTTCTTAATTTCATAAGGTTTAAGCAATTAAGTTCAAGTTGCTGATCACCTCTGTTTGGTAGCTGTATAATGTTAAAGGGGACAAATGACTTGGAACATTTTGTGTGGATCTCGGACATACTGTGAACTAAATGCACGAGATTAGCTTTAGAATTCTTCACTTTTACAGCTGCTTCAGTTGGTTGTACAATGTATGAGTTTGAACTTTGTTCCGTAAATTAATGGGTTATTCAAAGTCATGATGTCATTTCAAGGGGTTGGTCTTATTTGGGATGAGGAAAATGGGCTACAGGTCTACAATTAGTTAGGCCTACACAAATTGTGAGGGCCTACACAAATTGTGAGGTTGGGTAGGGGTATTCATTAATTCCAGTTAAAAAGAAGTTGTATGCTCGTCCCTTCCCAGACAATTGAACTGTTTCTGTTCTGTTTGAAATCCCAAATTGGTGACTTTATGTAAATGTGAGTCTATTCAAATCATAGTATTATAGCTGTATGCTGTTACACTTTTTATAACTTTTTATAACCTCTTGTGATGTGCTAATTAAAATAAATGAGCCAATTAACTAATTTGCCAACAAACTTAACCCATAATCATTAAATACGTTTGAAAGAGTAAGTTTCATTCTCCGTTGGAAATAAAACTGTTCGTTACAAATATCAATCTAAACCAGAAATAGAACCGGATTATATCAATTCCGGCCTATTGTTTATGTAGTTGTGAGAGCATAAAGGTTAATATATTGTTTTTACATATTAACTATTGTGGTGGAGGTGTTTATGGGGGTTGTTCTTGTGCCTTTTCAGTGCATAACCCATCATGAGTGAAGATCGCGAAGAAAGCAATTGGCCTGTGGGCATGTCTAAGGAGTCTGTAGAGCAGAAACTATGCATCATTTGCCCTGAGAAAAACATTAACAAAAGGTCACTTGTTCTAAACCCTTGGATAGAATCCTAAAAGAGGTTATAAATGGTTATAAATTCTGTAATATTCTCTATGATGTAAGTATATTACCTTATCCAATTTGAAAATCCCAAAATGGCTGCCACAAAGGGATCTCTCCAGATTTAAACATTGATTTTTAGTTTTCCAATACCATTACCTTTCCAAAAATGTATAAGTGCCTAAAGCTATCATGGTTTTGAAAGTAATGTAAGTTAAATAAAGTGGATAGGTAATAAGCGGCGGCAAAAGTAGTACAAAATATTTCTTTTACAGTGGCCATTTTGAAAATCCAAAATGGCCGCCATAAAAGCTTTTCTCCACTTAAACATTGACTTTCAGTTTTCTTATGCTATAACCTTTGTAAAATGTATAAATTTGCAAAGCTACTATGATTTAGAACCAAATACAATAGGTTTAGTAAAGTGTTTAAGGCAATTAAGGTCAGAAACAGAAGAAAATATGTATTTTACAGTCGTCATTTTGAAAAACCCAAAATGGCCGCCATACAAACATCTGTTCAAATGTAAACATTAATTTTTAGTTTCCTGATGCTATACGCTTTCCAAAAATATATAGGGTTCATAATCTACCATGATTGCCAACGAAACATAATTTATTGACATAGTGAACCTGACTATTACCTTGATTGTAAAAATAACTCTTATCTTTTCAAAAATGGATAAAATAATGTTTAGCTCCTTAAAGACATTTACATGTCACCCAAACTACCTTTTACCCAAGGTGTCAAAATTTGGGGCAATGCGCATTGTTTAACAAGAAATTTCCTAACTGGCTAATGATAACTCTAATCCCTACACTAATCTCTAACCCGAACAAAGAATGCAGTCGATACAATACAATGGCAACAACCAATTAAGAAACACATTGTTAAACAATGTGCATCTACCCCAAAATTCTCAATTGATTCTGCTCTTGATTGACATCAAACTAAAAAAATGCAGAGGAGCTCAAAATATGCAGCACTGAGATTGCTTTGACCAATTAGGGCTCTGTATGCTCACCAATTGATTCTGCTCTTTGACTGACATCAAACTAAAAAAAATGCAGAGGAGCTCAAAATATGCAGCACTGCATGTGGTTTTGACAGGGGTGAATATTTTTTATAGTTTTTGCCATACAACAGAAGGGCCCTTGTGAATTTTTACACAGATGCATTAAATCACCATTTTTCCTTGTTTTCTCCACGTATATGTTCAGTTCAGTGTATTTCGTTTGTAAACGCATTTACATAGATGAATGCAAAAAACAAGAAGCAGTAATAAAATGAAGAGTTATAAACAGGGGGCTAGAAAAACATTAATATGTTTATCATAGCTAGCAACCTATATAATATCAAATTTATTCTCATTTGCTGTATTAAAACTTATAATTCTCTTGAAATAAAATTAACATTTTTTAAAATGTTATGTAAACATTAAGAGGAAGGTCATGGAAATTGATCTTGGGGAAAGTTATGGAACTCACGAAAATTGATAACCCAGAGTGTGCAGGAACCCTGGATGTGTATGTACATACCAAAACTCCTATAACATTTGTAGTGTTTCCTGTAAGCCTATGCTATGTCACATTGACGATCTGTAAGGTTCTATGCTTTGTTATTGATGGTTTTCATTGGGAAATGTTATTTTAAATGGGCAAATACAGCATTTTTAAGTTTTAATGTCTACCATGCCCTGCCGATATACTGTAATCTTGCTGCTGTTTCAGTTTAAAGCCATAGATGACATTTCTCTCTGAAATCAGCAAGTTTGGCCATATTGCTTACATGTTCTTCCAGGAAGTAGCACCACATTGTGACCAAAGTCACTCTGTAGCTTATGAGCAGTGAAAACAATGCCAGACATGCATCATTAAAAAAAAAAAAAAACAGTACATCTAGTCTAAAGATAGCACTGGGAAACCAAATTCTCTAGGCACATCAGTGGTTGTTAGTGTTGAAGTTTTTTTCTCTCTTTCTCTGTTTTTAGTTTAGGTCCAACTGTGGTGCACTGCTGTTGCTTAGAAAAACCAGTGCATTCTCTGTTTTCTTCTTAGAAGTGTGTGTAAAAGTCATGCGTTTATGGAGTTGCAAGAAATAATTGTAAATAAAAGAGGATATTACTTCAAAATGTTGTTTCCAATCTTTTCAGAGCTATGCTTAGATGACCAATGGAGCTAGCATGGAACCTCAAAGATGTTGCTTTAGTAATTGAAGTGACACTTTATTTAAACTGCAGTCTGCAACTTAGATTTCAGAGGTATCTACTTCTTTCCTCTTCTGTGAAAACAAGTGTTTCCAGTATGCATGGAGAGCCTCTGTTGGTTATGCACATGTACCTATGAGAGCACTTTTTGTTACCACCTTGTTTTGCAAGGAGGTCTTCAGTTGCTTTAGGTAAAAAAAAAAATAAATGAAAAAGCTTTCACATGATGCTAAGTGAAGAGAAACACTAGTTTATAAAAATATGTAAATGCATCTTTTTACAGTTGGAGCATGATTGCAAGTAGGGGCATAGAAAATTAAACAGTTGAAGTTGCATAACACACTAAAAATACATGTTTTCCTTTTTTCAGACGTGGAGAGGGGGTTAATGACTAGCACTAATGGATGACAAATTTTCGTACCATTAAAAATTCCAGTTAATAAAATTGTTTTCATTTTCAATTTACTGTTTTCGGTGGGGGTAAAGCCCCCCTTCCCCCAGCCCCCCCTTTGGGGCTGCCACTGTTCAACTTGATGCAAGATATTGCACCACATTGCGTCTGAGGGTACTTCAGTTTTCAAAAAATCTCAAAGGCAAGCACAATATATCACCCCTTAGGGCCCCCCTCCAAGGCATGCGATCCGGCCCTGCAGTTGGTCACTCCAAACAAAAATCTTTATCTTTGACAGTAACTCTTTCTGAGATAGCTTACAGTTTGGGTAAACAGGAGACGATATAGATGAAGCAAGTTTACCTTTCCTTAATAAACCATGTAGCAATAACCAATGCTACAAACATCTTCAATACGACCCATTGCCAAAATAAACCATATGGTCAGGGAGCAACCGCCCGACGGTTTCTAACATCCTAAACTCACCCCTGCAGGACATTCTCCCCCCTCTGCCTAACATTTCTAGCTCCGCCACTGGAATTACGGTTAGGGAAACAAAGGACTTGCTATTTTTGATTCGGAGAGGTGTTAGTAGCACCCTCCCGTTTGATTGATCAATGCTTTCTTGACGTTCCTGGCTTGTTGCAATTTTTCATTATATCAAAAGGATGGTTTCCACGGCAATTTACATCACTTATCCAACAAAAAAGCTAATTTATTCATCACCAGACTGTCAGCTGTTTGTGAGATGAGATCTTATTCACCAATATTTAATCCGTCTGTAAAAGTTTGTTGAATAGAAGAAGGATAAAAATTGCTGAATCTGTAGATCTGGACCCCCCAAAAGTTCTTTTAACAGCAGAATCGTAAAACTATCCAAAATGATGTTGCGCCATCACAAAGAACACTTGATGTGAGCACAGTACACATCCTCAGTGTGAGCACTACCGGAATGTGTAACGAAGAAAGCCCCCAAAACCCTTAGATTCTCCCTCCAATAAGTTGCAAACAAACCAACTTGCGACCATGGCCGTACGGGACCCTTTCTCTCAGGGGGTTTTAACTTCTTGCCCGAGTCCAAATCCTACCCAGCTAGGGCTTAGTAATGCCTGCCCGATTCAGCAAGAGTTGGGCTAATTGGAGGGTCCCATATGATCATGGTTGCGACTTATTGGCATCAGAGGTGAGGTGACACGAGGGGGTGTATTCTGCGTTCAATCGCGCCACTATTAACATGTTCTTTACCTTCAATCAATGACGTCAAAGTGAACGGTCTGATAATAGGCCTACTTACAAGATTACAAAGAGTTGAAAGGTCTTGTAAAGCAGGTGATATGTACCGTAAGTCATAAATCACGGGCTAAATTCAGTGTTACCGGATAATCTGTTGTCATTGGAATTTTTATAGAAAGCTGTGTGTGATGACATTTATCGTCATTAAAAACCTTAAAGGGCCAAACCTCTCACCCCAAACTACAATTTTGGCACGGGTACCGAAGTTCTCAATTGGCTCAGCTCATTGATTGACAGCTAACTCAAACAATGCAGAGTACCAAAGCTTACATCACGTGTAGCATGAACGGTACTGAGAGTGTTTTGATTATATAAATTGAGTTTTTCTTTACTCACTTTGAAGCAATAAACTGAGATTGTAGGCCTATCTGGACGGGCATGAATTTCAGACAATTGTGGGAGGGCGTAAGTAAGAAGGTTAGAAGAATTGGTACTGTTTGGGGGAAAGAGAACTGGGCCTTTAACATAATTAGGCCTATAATTAATAAGTTATTGAGCATTGATATCTTGGTATCATTCTGAACTTATAGACCCAAATATTCTTATTTAGAAACTTTATTAACTTCAAAAGATCAAATATTTATTAAAAGTACTGGGTTGTATGCTAGCTATAATTAGAACTGAAACCTAATCATTGATCAATTTAACAGGTAAACAGGTTGCAAAAAGCTGTGGTTTTTGTTGAAACATTCCGTTGATATCAAGGAACCGGAATCGCATCCTGCCAAATATTTACTTTGTTCACAAATAGGTTCTCGTTTTAAAAATAACATATACTGCGAAAAGAAAATGATAAACATCAGTTGTATCAGTTTATTTATGTTGCCAAGTTTTACTTAGACTATTTTTAGCAATACGTTCCTCGAAGGCTATAGGCCACTACATTTGCTTTCACTGTCTTCAATACTTGTTGCCTCTAGCTTGTTGCAGCTCTCTTCTTACCTAAATGTCATCCGCTCTGTGCCATCTCACCATTCGTCACAATTAGAGTAACACAAAAGCTGATTTGATGCGGCAAGTGGACAGCTTGAAAAGATAATGTGCAATTCATGAAATTATTTTGTGCACCCAACATTCTGGTGAAGTAATGGAATTGTCACGGTTCCAACAAACACCTGTAGATTAAATCCTAAAAAGATGAAACAAAATTCTTATTGGGGCTGGACATCATAGGCCTACGAGGCTACTTCTTTGTGTTCGCTATTTACAAAGTGAGTTTGCCCCCCCCCCCATGGGACGGCCTATGATAAATTTTTCAGTTTTCTTTAAACATTTCTTTTAAAAAAAAGAGGAATACGAAAAGGTAGCTTGAAACGTTTAAGTGAAAATTAATTATTTAACGAAGCTCCATCACGCATTTCTTTTATTCCAACGCCCCAAAAGATTATCTTCATATCTATTGCCCAACTTTTTTCACGTAAATATTTTAAAGGGCCACACCCGCCCGCCTCCATTGGCCAAAGAGAAATGGATATATGTGATATCATCCGCCTGAAAAATGTTAGTTGAATAGAAATAACTTGTACATTTCAATATGTTTACTCCTCTGACAGTCTGAATAAAAATGAGTCTTGGTCTTACATCAGTTTAATGAGATGATTTTATACTAAATTTATCAAGAATGCTTCTCAGACATTTCAATCATAAATATCGACATTGGTTAAAAGGTTGTTAATATTAATGAAACAAAGAAACATCAAATTTCGTAAGTCCCAAGATCCGCAAATCCAAAGTAAGCACCAGGAGGTCGAGGGCATGAACATCGTTGTCAGTGGTGTGAGAGTTCAAAGGAGTGCCTCCTTGGAAAGCCGCTGGATCAGGTCTTCAGTTAACCAGAACAAGCTGACAAGGGCGGATTTAACACAGGGAGCAACTGGCGACAATCCAGGGCACCATGTCCTTAAAAGATGTACTCCTTTAATCAGGGACCGCGGAGACGGGGGCAAGGGGGGATTTAGCCCCCGCACTTTTTTTTTTTTTTTTTTTTGCTGTGGACATGTTGGGCCGCCTGAAACTGCATTTTGGGCCGCCTTAAACTGCATTTACTTTATTGGACATATTGGGCCGTTTCGATGATTAGCCCCCGCACTTCAAAATTGGCTCCGTGGCCTTTGCTCTTGCGTCCTTAGAAAAGTAAAACTTGATTGTATTTTTGGCACACGCTGAAGTCCAAGCCGAGGCATTACCCTTTGAAATTTTCAGTGTCCTTTTTCCAACAACGAACTGTCGAAAGGATACAGAGAAACACCGTAGAAGTAGTAAGAAATTGTCTGTGTTAAGAAAACATGATCAAATATTCTACATCAAGCACACCAGATCTGTTCTTCTTGAAGCGTATGAAAAGTTAAACTGTAAAAAGGAACAAACTAAACCTTCAACAAAAGGAAAAAATACCAATGTCGGCGAAATATTCGAAGCAGCTAATAAAAAAATTATTTACAGTTTCACTGCAACAGTCGTGGTTTTGCTGTATACTTTACCCGAAATGGCAAAAAAATAAAAACCATGGTAAAAACTATGACGAAAGTCCCCCCAAAATTTGCGATGTTTTCAACACGCAGCCTTTTCTGTACGCTCCGAGCCAACTGATGGCAGTACACCCCACTTATATCTTTGGGACAGCATAACATTTTTGCTCCTCGCCAAAATTGGCTGTGTATTCAGACTTGCTTTTTGCCCTTTTATAAACTGTCAACTCATGCCCCAGCTATTAGAAACTGGATCCGTCCTTGCTAGAAAAGGTATTTCACATCTTTTCCTTGGTTGGTGCTATTTGGCATTGGCAACCCCAACACATAAGTCTTTGGCATCTGTCAATTCACCATGTTTGGACCTTCCGATTTGTGTATGTGTGTGTGTGTGTTTCTACATTTTCTGATGGGGACATTTACACTGGGAGCGTCATCGTCAAATTGTAAATATAGCTACCGCCCGGATGCAAATTCTGTGTGTATGGGCCTTCCACCAGGGCTTCCTTTTGCGTCCCTGCTTATCGTGTCTTGCTGGGGCCGTCGATTCGCTTTGGCTGCATCAGACCTGAGAGGACATCAGGGCCCGGTGCGCCTCCGTCAACTTTTGATCAGGATTAGACCTGATTATCTGCCAGTTTTCATGAAATTATATTTCAAGTCCAAATAAAGAATGCAAGAAAAACTTTGGAACAAAATGTTTTCACTCGATCCTCAGGATAATTTTACCGTAAATAAAAGTCTTCCATAGGTACGACGCCGTGATAGAGAAGAGGGGAATCCCAGACATCAAAGGCGTTAAAGCCGTCGGATTTCCAAAAGCGAAAGAATAACTAAACGATTTTCTCGTTGCGGAAGTCTGGGCTTTTTATTATGTTTTCACCATTGGGCTTGAACTTTCAAAAACAAAAAATGTGAAAAAAAAAAAACAAAATAAAGTGAAAACTGCTTCCCACGAGGGCAAAATAGTGTAGACCTGGGCCTATGGTTGGAATTACATGCTGCAATGCATGTATTCCGGTCGTGTCATAGACAGCCCCATTACCGCATATTTATTTCACTGAAACGTAAAATACGGGTCCATGCATAGCATAACTTGGATATCTGATCACTGAATCTCTTTTGAGCATCTTGTAATCTGAGATGGTATACTTCCTAGCTTGAATTATGTGACCTTTGATCCATCATCATGAACTTCGGTGCTTCTTAATACCCTTGGCGATAAAATGTGGCTTACAGACCTGATGTTGCCTGGTTACCAGGATTTCACCGTTCCCAATTCTTGTCAACCAAACAAGTGAATCAGGTTTTCGTTGAATGCTACAGCTACAAGATATACGGACACCACGACGAGAGCAGTTCCCATCGGTAGAGGGTTGTGAAAGATGATATAGAGGTCTGTGAAGATCAACCAACTTCATTTTCCAGTGATTGGGGACATTCATCTTTAATTGTCTTATTCAGAAACACGGAAAGGTGCCGAAAATTGCTTTGAAAGTTTCAAACGAAGTGCATAATATTCCTTTCTCGGATACTTGTCAAATATAATTCCATTTAATTTGACACAGTTTTGTACCTAAAATTAAATTCCTGGAAATGGGACGATGAGAATTAACATGAAGTTTACATACGTTACAACAACGACGCGAAAGAAATTTGGTTAGCAAACTTGTGTGATTTAGTAATTTCAGTTATTTTCAGCTGACCGAACAGTGTTCCTAAAATGAGTGTTTGAACTTGATGGATATACTAATTCAGCGTTAGACAAGTTGACGACTACACCGATTAATCACCAAAAGTCACCGGTAAAGTGAGGTTAGTATACACAGTGTTGCAACAGATCACTACCTGATGAACATCAGAGAGTTTATTATATAACAATGTCAAGACAACTTTAGGTGAAGGTACAAAAACAATAAAACTTTGGTCTCTTCATTGTTCAAATTGTCCGTCGTCTCCAGATACATTTGTAAATGTCATAGACTATGTGATTTTAAATTTGAATTTCTTCGCCTTAGCTTTAAACGGACAATTAATAAAGAGCAACAAAAGTAGAAAAGTTGATCAAAGATTTTTAAAAAAAAAACGTGGTTGTATTGTGCAGGGAGCCGCAACGGTATTGTCTAATTGAAAACCAAGTTGTACGCTGTTAAAGATTGATGAAAATCTTTGTAAATTTATAGAACAAAAAAAAAGGGAAACAAAGATTTCAGAAAAATTGTGGTAATAAGTTTCCACTTGAATATTTCTGCAAACCTTATTCATTTCTTTATTTTGCTGTTCTGTAAATTTACCGTAGTGTTTTACAGTGTACCGTTTTCATTGTCAAATACGACTGTACGATTTGTTCTGACTTTAATTTGACTTGGAGAATGTGAATATATTTTACTGTAATGCGCCAAGTGACTACCAAGTTCGAGTACTTCCAGCCACTCCCTTCGGCGTAATCATCTGCGGGAACGTTTACATTAACATTTTAGTGGATGTACTTTTTTTTATTTGTCAATGTAACAACATCTTTGACACTGGTTCTTTTTAACAAAATTATGTATTTTATGTCCATTTTAACTTCAAAACGTTAAGCGTAAAGACTGCGTTAAAAGGAACATTGAGACTTTCTACTGTTCCCATGGGCGTCGATTTGACGTGGACGGGGTAACATGTCCTCTCCACTTTTTGAGAGGAGGAATGCTGACACATTTGACCCCAAGTGTTAAGACTTGAATCTTTAAAAGTGAAGTAACCAAAAAGTACATGAAAAAAAAAAACTACATGAAGATATTGGTATACACAGGAAATATTTCGCATGGCACTTTATTAGTTCTGCGGCATCAAGTAAAACCAATTATTTCTATAGCGACTTCATCTTAAAGGTAGTGTGACACGTAAGCAAATTGACCTGACTTTACGTAGCAGTTATGGAGTGAATTGTTCTAAGGAAAATTCCGTTGGAATTATTTCAATATCTTTAACGGTCCTCTAGATATACCTCTTCAAAGTTGTTGCTTATGCAAAAAGAATGATGTGGAGTGTTGCATATTGTTGATATTTCTTTTGTTAGCCCTATATAAATTATCTCTTTATTTTAACTATCAGATAGTTTGTGGTTTGATAATTTATACTGATGATTTTCAGGGACACAAATTAAACTTCCAAAATAGGATCCTCAGGGGAAACAAATGTTACAACTGTCCTTGAAATGAAGATTGTAAAAACAAAGGATAACATTAGCCATATATGGTATGTCCCTCCCATGACATCACAAGATTTGCATATTGAACTCATAATTATTAATGATTAAGTGAAAATCAGGAATTGTCGTGTAAAATGGTCAATTTTTGATGGATTTTGATGGAAATTGTGGCTACTTTCATGGTTTTTAATGCTTTTTACATCCAATACCCAATTTTGTCATTTTCATGTCACACTATCTTTAAGTTACATCAAGTTGGGACACCCGTCATTTCAAACATATTGTTTATTCAACGTTAGGCTAAGGTTTGACAAATAGTTTTAAATTCTGTATAGAAACAAAAAATGCAACGTCGCCAAGTTCCAACCTCTTTTTCCTATATTTGGCAAATTCTTTCTTCAACCTTAATATGGCGGCAACATAGCGGACCTTTATGCCCCTAATAAACCATAGAAGATACTTGTTAGAGAAATAAGAAGAAATTTGTGAACAGTTATCTGTCTTTTTAAATAAATATGATGGTGACAAATGGCTGCCTTTAAATTGCTTATTGTTGTCGTGCTCTTTCTTATGGTAATAATTACACGCATGTGATAGGTTTCAGTCCTCAAATAAAATTTTGGGGGATTTGGTTTCCTAGAAGCGTGTTGACACAACAGAGTAGGTGACCTGCTTGCATCTCAATACCAAGGTGTACACTCCTCTTCTTGTTTTTTTTTTTTTTTTTTTTTGTTTATTCTACAGAGTATGACGGACAAAATCTCTTATCTTCAAGCCTCTTCTAAGTCGAGGTCTTCGATCAGTTTAAAGTCTCCCCTGCAAGGTCAGTTTCGTTTAGTTTCTTTTATTTCAATTGCAATACATGCACCTGTTTTATATAAAAAAGAATTACAGATAAATAATTGACGTGCATATAAATAAATGCTAAAAGCTTTTCTAGTTGGGCACATTCCAGAGTTTTTGTTTGAAATTACTAAAGCTGTGCGCAGAAAGGGCGTCAATAAATCGAAAGGAATTAAGGCTCACAATACATAAGAAGCAGATTGAGAAAGATATAAGAAAAAAAGATGTTTTCGGTTACTTCTTAAACAGATTAATATTAAGTTAACATTAGTTTAATACCTTCATAAACTACTTGAACACAACTTGGCATAATAAAGTATTTAACCTAACTAACCGTACAGCCTGGCGTTGGTGGTCAAAGTATCTGGGAGAGGGCAAGGTTATATTTTACATAAATTTAGAATTTCGGAACAAGTTGTCCATCAGTCGAAAAGGGCAAAATTACGATAATTTGCTTGACTGTCTTATTTGCTCGAATGGAAGCACTATTGTGTCCAAACTGTGAATATATATGATGCTATTCCCACCAACCGTTCGCTTGCTTATGATTGCATATTAGAATGCAAATTCAGCGGGACTACTTATAGAAAAACATGCGGAGACCCCACCCCTTTCCGTTATAACGAAGTACTAGCGTTTAGGCTCTAATGATTACAAAGATTGTAGCCAGAACTTTCAACTGTCCAACTGCTGGACTTTCAGCCAGTCGAGCCCACTCAGTCGGAGGCAACTTCGAGAAACCCCATCCCGGTTTCCCAAAAGACGTTTTTATGTTCCTCTTCTTAAATGTGCTATTGCTGGTAAATTTAGGTGCACAGAGAAGAAGGGGCGCAATATTCACTCACAAATTTTAAGTATACCTTTACCAATTTTGAAAATAAACAGGAAAACACTGTCAATCGAATTTCATCCAGTGACGTAGCCACAGAGGGGGGAACCCCTCCCCGATGACCCAACCTTGCAATGCAAAAAACACCTAAAATAGTGGTTTTTCTCTCTGTCCTTAGACTTTTCCCTCATGTCGTGCCCCAAAACCCGCTCCCATGACACCACCCACCCTCTCCCCCCCCCCCCCATGCATGACCCAATCCTGGATATGCGCCTGATTTCATCAGACAAAACCTTTTGTCTAAGTTTGCTTGACTTAGTCTCCCCAATGAGAGTATGATCATTTACACTCCCTATATAATCCTCAAACAAAGGCTTGATAATCACAATGTTTTCAATTGTGATCTGGGTTGCCGGTAAGTCTGAAATATTTCAAGTCTTCTCATGGTGCTGGTCTAAACGACTGTAAATGCACTTTTGCAAGATCGAATTCCGCTGTTGTTTTGAATTTTTTAAAAAACAGAGCATTTTTCAGCATTAACAGCAAGTCTTAACTTCTGCCTATGAACTTTGAAACAATTCCGCATTGTTCCTAAACTAGTGAAACATATGCCCATGTTGGGTAAGCTAGTCGAAGCTTCAGCGAACCCTTCTAAAAAGTGTTCACTGGCGTAAAACAGTATAGCCTAATCATTTTGATCCTTTGACAAATGACATTGTTACCGCAATGGCTGCAATCATGGCAAGAGCTGTTTGAGATCTGACAGACGATAAGAACCAAGGGTGGTGTCAGCATACTTCCATGGTGCCATTTTTTTTCGGGGAGCCTTCATCCATAAAATAAAAGATTAAAGCCTTACAAACTTCATTGTCCCCTCCCCCTCCACAATCTTATTGATTTTGCTTACGAGAAGACCATAATTTTCATGGAAATTTAAAAATACCCAATCTTCCTTCATTACAAATGTATAAAAATCTTTCAATATAAGCCCTAGAACATTCTGGAAAGAAAGTAAAAAGTTTTAAAATTACACCTTACGACAAATAGTGTTGTGAAATCTCAACCAATTTAGCCTTGGTTTTGCCCATATGAAATGGGCAGATTGATCTGAAATAAAAACTCCAATTTTTCGATCCCCCCTACAAATAAAGTCGTTTTTCCCAAAGCTTCGGCCATAAAATTTCGTCAATGTATAACCTACAGACAGTGTTGTAAAAAGGCATGACTCGAGTCACTTCCTCTCAAAATGATAGCGACTCGATAGAATTCAGGAGTAATTTCCCCATTGAAATAGTTCAGTGACTCGAGTCAATGACTCGACTAGAGTCAATTAAAAGTTTGAAAACTGGTGACTCGAGTCACTAATCTAGGGACTCGATTACAACACTGCCTACAGATTTCAAATATAATTTCAGGCCAAACTTTTTAAGGAAATTTGCCAATATTATCGGCATAATTTGCATGATGAAATATGGTAACCATCAGGTCAACCTTACAAACTACATGTCGTCCCAGAGACTCAGAGCGGATTGAGGCGGACGGAGGGGGGGGGGGCACCTTGCTTCCAAAAAGGTTGAACTTTTCCACTACATAAACAAAGGTAAGGTTTTATTCCAATTTAAATTGACCTATGTGATGTGTTATGCTTACTTCATGACACATTTCTTCTGATATTTTTCGGCTTTCACCCTTCTTCACACCAAATATGGGTACCCTATCTACTTTATAAGGCAAATTTTTTTATCATTTTGCAATTTTTCACTTTTTTGTTAGTTTAAGCATTTCATTGCAAACACTGATCAAAATGAGGAATGCGTATTAAGTTCTGCCTATACGAGCATCACTGTAAACACAAATTAGTCAAGTGGTATCTGAATTGACTAACCACGTTATTCACTCATATTTCACTAATTTGTGACTAGTGATGGAATAAAAAATATCAGTCAAAGCTTGGTCAAGGAGGCTTAATATTTGTTAGAAACTAGTTCAGCAAGGTTAAACGTTAGTGAAATATTAGTCAACTTTTAACGAATATTGTTGACTAACGTGATTGGTCGACTCATGCAATGTGTGACTAATTTTTAGGTAATGGGATTTCTGGCTGTCTGGAGATCGCGATTTTACAAACGCTCCGCGCCAACAGATGGCGACGACTCGGTATTGGTAGTCTTTCGGGCAGGATTAAATTTTCCATGCTGAAAATCTTCTGTCGTTCCCTAAACTGAAAATCTAACGTACGCAAATGGTGACATACAGAGAATTAAAACTAAGGACATAGCTTTTGTTACCTATAAGACAAAAATATACAAAAGAAATCCATGACGTTTTTCTTTTCAAGCTTATTGACAATTGTAAGTTCTAGTGTCAAAACGCGACTTCTTTATTTAGTCATTACATGTACAAACAAATTGCACCATTTTATTTTCTGATTTTCAAAGTGCCATTTCCGGCCATCTCGAGAGTTTGTACAGCCCAAAATTTTCTTGTACTCCAGCACTCACTCCGTTACGGTTTTTTTTACTCCACAGCAGGCTGACCCCCCCCCCTTAGACCCCTCCCCAGGACGGTGATCACTGATCCGTTGTGCCCCCTCTCCTCGAACGACGCACACTGGCTACGGCCCTGCTCATAACCACCAAACTTGATACTCGCAAAAGAAAGCCATACCACCCTCCTCTTCTAATGGATGCAAACGTCAAATTTTCCTGTTTACCGACACTCAGTGATTTACGCACATCTAGGATGATTTAAATAAATTTAAATAATCCTTAGTTGAAAGTACTTAACGTTCAAGGAAGGGTTCTACTTTAGTAAATCTTCCCTTCTTGCAAAACGATGGGGAAATCTTCATGTTCGAGAAAATAAGAATGCACAACCTCCGCTTAACATTTTCTTTCTTGCCTCCACAGCTTCAAACTCAGCGGCAGTCGAGAAATACATTGATCTAGTGAAACAACTTCACAGACATTACCATCACCAGTTGGACGCAGCGCTAGTTTCTGCGAACAAATTTCAGAAGTGTCAAAAATATTTCATTCGTGCACTTCGCCTGCTTTCACCTGAGCTCAACAACGTCACGTCTTTGGCAATTTTGGACAGTTTAGTTAAAACGAATGAAAAAGAGACTAGCGATCCCGATGATGACATTGCCTTTTCTAGAACCATGATTAGATTATTTCAGGAGAATATACAAAACTTTAGACTGCTCAGGCATGATGTGAAAATGAATATACTTGCCACCTTAAAGCAAATGCCACAAACAGAAGAGTCTGCTACGCAATTGAGAACCCGAGAAGACGTTGAAGTTTTGTTAAGTTCTTGGGGGTTCTTGGTATCTACTGACACTGATTTGACTAGGTTAGAACACCCTGATATTCAAGGCCTTGATAATTTATTCCAAAATGAGTACGAAAGGAAATCCCTTGAAGGTATCTTGAGTCTGATTCCAAAGTTAGTCGAACTAGCAAACAGGCTTGACTTCGTTTTAACCAAATATTATTTAAAAACACCTCATAGCACGTATTAACAAGTATAAACAAGTAGTATGGAAATATCTCTGAAATAAATTTTATGAATTTCTTCCATTCCGTTTTTAAATAAAAAAGAAAAGAACAAACTAATATTGCTGCTTCATTATTCAAAACTTCACGAAAGGAGAGTTGGCAAGAGCGGGGCCTTTTTCTTCAGCAGGGGTTTTCTGCCAGTGAGTTTCATTTGAAGTATACGTTACGCAAGTGAGAAAAGTCTCTTAACGTGTATCTTAAGCCGTTGATTACAGTATTTGGCTTTGCGGGAGAGGGTTTTATCTCATGAGATTTACGAATCCACTATGCATAATGCCATAGCATATGGAAGAAATGCATAACTTCTTAACGCCCTTACATCACATTAAGCAGGTTCATTTTCCAAAATTACTCAAAGGAGCAGTCGCTTTAGACATATTCTTATTCGGGCAACTTCTTTTCCAGACACGGATCCAGCTGAGAAGCACCCGCCTAATTTTTGGAATGTCCAACGATTTTTTTTATTAAACAAGGGAAATATGCTTCCCATATAATGAGGAAATCGCATCTGAGCGCATCTGTGAATTCAAATTTTTCTCTGGGGGAGGACCCTTCACTCCGTCGTGGCTTCGCCGCTCGCTTGTCGGCCTTCCGCCGGTGCGTATCACCCTTTCTCAAAAGCCTTGATCTGCGCCTCTTTTCTCTTGCATGATGGACATACTTAGCTCAGTGATTTTTTTTATCTCTTAGAATCGTCCTCATGCTTCAGCACGTTTTGTGACCAGTAGGTAGGCCGAACTTTATCTTAAATTACCTACTTCAGTCAAAGCGCACGTGGAGCATCTTTAAGGTCTATTTTCCTCATTGCCTCCGCGTCTTTTACTAAACAAGTAAAAAGCAAATTCAGCAAAAGTTAAAATCAACAAGCAGAAGAGGCGCTTTCTGAATAGCAGATAGGGTCCTTTGGAGTCGGTGAAATTGGTGTTTACTATGCTGAGAAGTGGAGGAACTATGGGGACATTATTTCCTTGCCCCCAGTTCCCCCACCTAAGATCACTTCAAGAATTTCGGTCTACCGAAAAAGTAAAAAGATATACCTCTCTTGAGACTTAACTTTTCACCAAGAGATGTACTAAATTTTAACGTGTTGAAAGGGGGAACTGGGGGCAAAGGCCCCACCTACGGGGAAAACCATTCAGTTGGGGGATATACGGGTTCGAGGAAGATAAAAAGTTTGAAGACACACTGAGCATTCAAACCTTAACCACACACCAGGTTGTCAAGGCAAACAAGTTCCCAAACAAAAACGTAGGCAACTGAAGAAAAAAAAGGTCATCAAAATCCGTGCCAGTCGGGGGAGTCACAGGTTGCCCCCCCCCCCCTCATCTTCGAAATCCTGCATATGCCACTGGTGCCGAAAGTCTCAGAGCTACCTATACTGCAGGGGTGACAATTTTCAAGCGAGCCAACGACAGACTTCAAAATCTCTAGGGAACACTTCTCTAGGAAACATTTCAGCAGCCTCGCACCCCTCCCAAGTTAGCTACAATATTTAAAATAACATCAGCCAACACTCCGTGCAAACTCAGCGCTGTTTGCTTACTATCTCTTGAGGTAAACAAACATCCCTCTAAAGATAAGAACAATTCGCATCTTAAATACTGCTCTTGCCTGTACATACACCGAGTTCTGAACCACTTAAGAGTAGCGGGCCCCAAAACATTTACTCTTGCGCTAAGAGCCTGGTTTATGACAATCCCCATCCCGTGGCATTGCATTGCAGGTCTTATTTATACGACAAAAGGGAGATCAAAATCATAAAATTACCTTGCAGTATGCTTAATTGGCACCCGAAGCCATTTTCAGAGTTACAAACTCTATTTTTGACATCAAAATTTTGTTAACACTCTGTGCCATTGAGGACTTCCTGAACACTTACCACAGGGTTGTTCCTGGCCTATCAAGGACAGAGTCGCTCAGCTTCCAAACAACAATTTGAATTTTCATACGTACCTAAAAAAAGGGCTACTACGGTCTATGTCAACTGAGAAGAATCGATTACACAATGATAAAACAACAAGGAATTCCGATGGCTTTTAAATTTTTATTCATGTCGTGACATTGACAGATATCGGTACAAACATAATCTGCGTACAGCGACTTTTCTATCTTGAATTTGATTTTCCAGTTAAATGCCTCAGATTATAACCTTATGGTTCATCTAATGATGCCAACGGTCTTTTAACAAATGAGGGATACTGGATTGCAGTCCCCTTCTTCACTGCTTATGAGGAGCATAACGCACAACAGCAGTAGGTTCCATTTGTGAAGTCTTTGGGTGTGACTGTCAGAAATCGAACCCTCGACCTTCCAGGTGGAACGATGGTTTTTGCATACAACATATGTTAAAAGGCAAAATAAACTGTACTTAGCCATGGTTGACATGTTTATAATTATTTACGATATGATATTTAGAATAACCACGTTCAGTCTTTGTACAAATTATCCAATTCGTTCAAAAAACGAAATTCTTCGCCAACGCCAGAAATGTATCTTTTGTAATTTTAGAATAATTTTAAGGTTTCTTTTAGAATAATTTTATTACATTTTGAATAGGGATAAACAATTTTTCCATGATATGCAAAGGAAAAATAAAGAGAAAGAAAAATCCTGGGTTTCAAAATTTGTGCAACAGGCGAAAACACGGGGATGGAAATTTTAAAATGGCACAAGAATTGTAAGGTGACAGTAGCATTAGAAATAAAATACGTCCCAACACCTTCTTATCGATATAGCATAAAAGATATAAAACACCAAAATAATTTGACAAACAAACAAGTACTTGACATTTATGGAATGCCAAAATGTGACTAGTGAATAAAAAAGAAATTCGATGGGTGAAAAGAGATAAAGTTATCAGGAAAATATGCAATGCAGAAATAAAACAGATTTACTTTAAAAGTAACTGATGATTCTTAATACATATTTTGTAATTCAGCAGTCAGACAAATACAGAGGAATGAAAATGAAGATAGGAATGACAAAAAGAATAAAATTATACGGGAATACTTTTAATTTGGAATATTTTTAAATATTGTTGAATTGTTATGTCAGGTAAACAAGAGGCTAGTCCATGGAGTAGAAAATCAAATTTAGATCACATTTTTCATTTCAAAAAACTATCCCAACATGTGGAGAGACAATTTCGATCTCTAATGTAAACATGTCACCATTCTTTGCATATGGTGGTTTTATGATCTTTTCTAATTGTTCAATAAATGATGGACAAAAATTGATTTCAGCTTCCCTGAACTTTGACCTCTAGATTTCCTATACATGTGACACCAACAATTACTACATATGCACACTTTCTTGTATCAGCTGCTTACCCATCCCTCAACTGTAAAACAGACTGGATACTGTTAGGGAGGGATTAAATATGAATCGATAATTGGTAAAACATTGGCAAAGTATATCATTTGACCTTTACAGTGGCAAAACACAAAGACAATACCGGAAACAGACTGGACATTGTTTAGGAGGGATTAAATATAAATCGAGAATTGGCAAAACATTGGCAATGTATATCATTTGACATTTTCAGTGGCAAAACACAAAGAGAATAAGGGTAAAATTTGTCCATTAAATCAAAAAGCTTATCAAGTGGGTGGTTACTATTCAATTAAATGATATGTAGTCTTTCACAACACCCATTTATTGACATTTCTTGGCAAAACTTAAAAAAATTGATGACATTTTAACTCAACTTTTTTAAAATGTGCACTGTAGCAACCAATGATGATTCAAGGCTGATGGACCCCACCAGTGGCTACCTACAGTCACTAAACACAAGCACAAAATACTTTATTTCAAATTTAGGTAAATAATAACAGAAGTCCCCTATCCAGAAACTTCAATCAATGTCACATATGTGACCAATTATGCATGCACAAGTTTCCATCCCTATGAACTTTACATACAGCACTCACAAAGCTTAACCTTCATCACCCTTAACAGTTTGGAAGGAGATTGTAATTTACACTTTGTTCATATAAATACATGCTCACTTGTGTTAGCAAACACATGAACATACACACACTTCCTTAAACTTAACAATAGACAAATCCAGACAATCAAGTGATGGTCTGGTTTTAGTCGGACATAACTGGAGCCCATTACGTTTGGTCTTTCAATTTCCTTACTTACCTCTATCATGGATGGAAGTACACTAAATTGTATCTTGATTCCCTCAATTCCACTGAACATGATGATTTTAATTTCATGTAGACAATAAATGAAGATGACTCAAGGCTGATGGCACCCACTAATGGCTGCCTACAGTCACTGAACACAAGTGCTGATGATGATCGGATTCTTTTATAAACTGTCTTTTGTTAGACAACTGAGGATGTGAAAAATCTATTGAATTTACTCCCAAAGACCTGAGTGGAAATTTATTGCCAAGGTCATCCATCAGTTTTTATACAAAACAAGTACATACACACTCACCAATATATTTATACACAAAACATCACCTCCCTATACATTTCATGTAAGCAATGACACATCCATTGCATCCTAACTTCTTGGCGCCATTTTTCTAAAATTTTGTCAAGACGTTTACCCAACCTAAAGAGAACATTAGGATTAGTGATCCCTTGCCAAATGAAAAACTTTGAAAAGTTGGCTTTTTGACCTCTTGTAACCACAGATGATAATCTTGGAAATTCTGGGAAATTTTACCTTTTGATGGCTGTCAAATACAATGAATTACTTCTGACTTCTGACAAAACAATTCTTTTCAAGTTGTTTTTGTAACCATACTGCATCCACATACCATACTACCAATTATGCAATTCTTTCAACTTTCCTACTTCAAGGCATCTTGGCATTTTGTGATCTCATATGAAATTTGACCTCTGGTGACCTGGCATTTGACCTCTGGTGACCTGATTGGTCTCCACTAAAACAAAGTTCTTCCTTTCATTGTGTTTAATAAGGTTTTCACAATTTTCCTTTGGGTGAAATCAAATGACCCGGTGACATCTACAAAACCTCTCAACACACCAAATCTGCCCACCAAATATGATGCCCATCATTGCTTTCTTGAGATACTATGTTTACAAGCCATTAATGAGGTTTTGGCACATTAAACTCCTCCAACCTCAAATGACCTTTGACCTTAGGAGGGAAAAGGGGACAGGAGGAAAACTTTTCAGGGGGAAAAGTAAGCCAACATGGTAACAGTAAACTTCAAAGTCTCGAATTGAGCAAAAAATAGGAAAATTGAAGCCAATTACATGGTTTTTGCAGTGTAACTTCTGGTGACCTCAAATAACCTTTGACCCATGAACCACAAACAATAGGGATCTTCCACTCAACATGACAAATTTATATGCCAAATATGAAAGAAGTTGGTCATTCCCATCAGGTTTTGACCCATGATGACTTCAACTGACCTTTGATTTCCATTAAAAACAATAGGCTTCTCCTCAACATGAAAAATCTATATACCATGTATAACAAAAAGTCATCCTGCTAGAATTGAATAGGACATTCTAACCAATATTACCTGAAAAAATGGCATTTTGTCGGGTGAAGCTTGTCTATGTAATTGCGACAGTTAACCCTGATTAAACCAACCTTGTTGCTCTATTGGGCAACAGTCTTTGGAGGGGTCAAAAACATTTAACTTTATTGATCTCAAGATACCTGAGCAGGAAGTTCTCTGACATGCCTACACACACACTCATACACTCAAATGCACACCCAGGTAAACACACAGACACACCTCATGGATAGATCCCTGCCTCTTAAACTTGCCGGCTGTTTGTGCTTCAAAAAGTATGGAAATCAGTGCCCGTTTTGTACCACAAACCGTGGGTTTATATTTTTGTCTCTATATTTTCGACTAACATACTGCAATCCATGAGAACCATAGCAGTCATAATCTTTGTGGAAGGGTAATTTCAGAATGAAATCCTTGTAGTCACACAGTTGGTATATAAATGCCTCTGTTTCATGGCTTTCTGACCGATTATCTGCATCAAGATAAATGGTTTGTATTAGTCGCTGGTAGTGTACAGGAACATCTTCCAATCTATCCAGGCATGCTAACATTTGGTCATCCACTTCATAAAGCTCCCCTCTGACTTGCTGTTGAAGAGAACAGTTAAAATCAAAACAACATCAAGATTGTTTTGAAATAAATTGAAAATATTAAAAGCAGGAATGTGCCTATTCTGGGCATGCAAATAACCCCCTCCATTGAGGAAGATTTCCTTTCTGCACCAATCAAGAAACCATGATCCTAACATATGATTTATATTTCCACCTCACAGGGTTGATTTCATGGTCATGTGGTTAGAGTATCTGGTGTGACTCCTGGCTGGGTCATACTGAAGACTTTAAAAATGGAACCAATTGCCAATGTGCATGATGCTCAGCCTAAGAAGTGGTCATAGGGTTTGAACACATTTCAAATGACAAAACATCATGACATTCAAGGATCTTGACTAACATTCCAGGACCTTTAAAAATTGCCAGATTCCCTATTTCTCATTTTCTCAAAAACAATGTCTCCAAACATTAAAAAAATTCAGAACAATGAGTCCACTTCTGAAAATTCCCTGACTTATCCACGACCTTTAATAAAAATGCTCAATTTCCCTGACTCCTAGGATTTCTAGGACCTATATCAACCCTGATAAAACAAGTCGGTGAGCAGCAACTGGGAAAAAAAGCTGTGGCCAGCCCATTAAAACCAACTGATTAAAAAAGCACAGCCTTCTTTCTAGTTCTAGTCCTGATTCACTAGCTTGAGACTGTAAGGTGAAAAAAGATCACTGTTGCTGCACAATGATACCTAAGGCCTAAAAATTGATGCCCTCCGTTGACATTTTAAAAGTCAAGAGCTTATATATGGGAAAAAATTTGGAATTTTATGAAAGAAAATTCATGTAGCACTGTAGCTGCCGATGTCACTTGATGATCTGGTGATTTTTTCATTTTCAGAGTTTGGAAATGTTTACCATTTGAACTGATTGATGAGCAAATACTACTGCATCACAAACTGTAAATTTCAGGAAAAAATTTGCTTTTTTGAAACAAATACTTACAACCAGAGAGCCAAAAGGTTTAGTGATTCCTTGCCACTGAAATGTAAGTCTATGTTTTTTCAAACTGATAGTGTTTGTAAACAACCAAGAACAATATAGTGATTGCCTTCTCAATGTGGCTTATGCAAATGCTCCAACATGTAAGAGATCCATCACAATTAGTAACCCTCACTGATACAAGTTTGGATCCCACCAAAAGGACAGGAACCTTCTTAAGATATCATGTTTGCAAAGGTTTGAACCTTTTGACTTCTGTTGAGCCTTATGAACTTACTCTACCAAAAATGAAAGAGTTTCTCCATCTACTTAATACTGGCAGTACAAGCTAAGTGGGAGATCCCTCACTGTTACCAATCTTGAAATATTGTGTTCACCTCTAATGAACCCAAATGTATGCCCTTTGACCTCCACCAACAACGATAGGGTCCATCTACTTGGTATGGGCAAGGCACAGGCCAAGCATGAGATTAGTCACCCTCACCCTTCTTGAGATATCATGTTTACAAGCAAAAGTGTCACATACACATGCACACATACACACATCACCAGCGCATCCTTGCCTGCCTTTAGCAAGGAATCAAAAATCATCAACAAATTCAAGAATACAACTTTCAGTGGTTCAGTATGAAGGCAAGGCTGGACAAATTTCCTCCAAAAATGGGAATGAATTCTTATTTTTGAAAGATTTTGAGCTGTTGCCATCTTATAAATGAGTTTCTGAAACATAATTTCTTTGTTAACAGATCATAGAACACCAATAGCAACCCAATGAACATCCATCCCACTTGTAGAACTTTAACAGTATTCAACCTAGGCTACACAAAGATTAATATATTGCTGTACCTCTCCGAGACCCATCTTGTTCACACAGTATGGAATGTTGAATGGTCCAGCAATAACCAGTGGAAACCTGGACTTGGTTACCCCATGGCCTTGGAATGTTGCCTTTCCCATGGTTGGGTCTGTAATAAGACCATAATTGGGTTGACCTTGTTTAAGCGTACCATAAACAAAGACTTTGTGAAGCTTCGATGACATTGTTATGGAATTAAGTATTCTTCTCTTTCAAGAACTAGAAGGAAAAGAAAAAATGTTTATTCCAAGATAGTACAGTACCAAACTGTAATATAGTTTAATATAGAAATTCATAAATACTTTAAATAATCAATCCCACAAAAGTATTGCTTTGTAGATTCATTTGAAACTTTAACAGATAACATTCTAAAATAGGGTTTTGAAGAATATTTATGAAACTCATGTTTGAAAACACAATAGAAATACTACTTCAAGAGATATTTCTGAAAATTCTTTTGACCTTTCAATACTTTAAAGTAAACTTATATGAACACCTTGATGGGATTATAATATCATTAAGTAATAGCAATGACTATCTTCAATGCTTGTTATGGGGGACTTCATTCTTACATATTCATAAATATACCTCACAGTCATCATGCAAGCTGCTTATTTTTTCCTCAGAGGGATTTTCCAGGGACCAAATTTACAGGGGTCAAAATATGCAGAAAAATATTCTCTTTAGGAAAGTGAAAACAGCATCTCAACAGCATGAAAGGTTCACAAGATACTCATTTTCAAAGAAATGAAATTTTTTCCTGAGATTTACTGCATTATGCCAATTAAATCTGTGATATCATCACAGCACTTAAATTTGACATTGCATTCAATTTATTCATAATTTTGATGTTGTCACAGGGAATAATAAGCAGTATTGTTTGCTATACCCTACATATGATGTAGAGTAATGATAGATTTACAGGGAAAGATATTCAAATATTCCAACTATCAAATTTCAAGGACAGACAGGACATTTAATTATAAAGAAAATCAAACCTGACATGATGTGTCCACATTACATAAACAGTATGCCTTTTATTTATATTTTAAAGGGAATGAATACAGTATGCAGCCTCCACAGTATTTTGAAATGCAAGTTGGTTCTATTACATGTAATCTTAGCATTTCAACCACCATGTTCATGAAGAACAACCATATTTCACATGGAAAGGCTTTTGGCTTCAATCATATAGATGCTTCGTAATGACAATGAATTTACAAAACAAAGTAACACTTTATAGTTCATTGCAGGTCCATAGCCAAGGGGGGTCAGAGGGGTGAAGCCCCCTTGAAACTTTTTTCACCCGCCTTGCTCGCAAGGGACTCTGAACTTTGCCATTGACCTAATGCATTTTCACACATTCTGCCCTCCACCACTCTCGAAAAGTTTTCCACATGGCTGCAGCATGGCTGCAGTATGGCTGCAGCATGGCTGCAGTACCTTGTTTTGCTATATGTAGGCATGGTTCAGTTGTATGTGAATTCACAAAATGACATTTCCCTGGAAAGCACTTGCAACAGTACCCAGTTATAAAGTTTTATTTTTTTGAGACCTGCAAGTACAACTGCATACCGCCACTTGTCTCAAATCTCTGTGAGGGGAGTGACTGGTTGGTTGCATACCTAGTAAGTG
Organism: Holothuria scabra; assembly: GCA_037179385.1. NCBI lineage: Eukaryota > Metazoa > Echinodermata > Holothuroidea > Aspidochirotida > Holothuriidae > Holothuria > Holothuria scabra. The sequence goes on along the minus strand of CM074187.1, from coordinate 5,107,851 downwards.
GTCACACATAGATCAGTCTAGTGGTTATCTTTTCCACGCTGCTACAGGGCCATTTCTCTATATTTTCTTCAATTTTTGCTCTTAATTTGGAAATAGGCAGCAAAGTTTCAGATGCTTCTTGACTGTCACTGGGAAACCTCAATCTACACCCCTTAGATAAAATTACTATGTAACGATGATCTTCAGCACACATGTTATCTCAGATGTATGCTTATAGGACATATATAACTTACACTTAGTTGTTTAAAAAGAGGAACATTTTGGGCATGCTCCACACACTGCAAATTGCATTCCTAATACAGTAATGTTCACATACTTCAGAAAAATCAGAAAATTTGGACACTTGCCCCTGCCCAAATAAATGTTTAGCATCTCTTTTTGCGGGAGAACCTTGCTATTTGATCTGTAGACCTGGCGCTAAAAGGTGTGGTCTCACATTCTCTGCGAAACTCTGTGTTACCTTGTGTCTACAATAAAGGCAAAACGCCAAGTTAACCCCCTGTTTTGCAGTTTGTGTTCTCACGTACCCACAGTAACGAGGTCAACTTGACTGAATACCACAAACATGGTGTTTAAAACTGTAGAACCTTCGGTTCGTAGGTGGATCAAAATTTAAACACCAACACCCTGATAACCCGCATTCTCACGTTACCTCTGCTCAAGGTAACACCATGTTACCTTGAGCGCAGGGTACATGCATGGGACCATGCTAAAAGTTTTGGGGCCAGAAGTGTGGTTTCCACCAAATCAACTTACCTTCCTGTTCTTCAATGATGAATAAATGTCAACTGTGCAAACAAACAGCTCCTAGTAGAAAATAATTATTGCATGGCTAAACACACTACTCATGGTAATAAGAGCATGTAGACTAAATTAACAAAGCTATTGACTGTTTATCCACAGGAAATCAAGCACAATAAAGAGTTGTCTCTGTTTTCTGTGACTAACTCTCCAGAAAAATTGCTAGTGGTTGATTTTATAGTGAAGCAGGATAATACAGTAGATGTCAGAAAAAGCGGCCATGCAGAATAGAGCACAATTATAAAGTGCACAATATCCCTACCAGTAAATTATTTCAGTAGAAGACTCTAATTTAGTTTGGCCACAGCATTTATAATTAGGGAGTACATGTTGCATTGGGGAGTCACTAATACTTTAAATCAGAATGATCAATGTGCATTCAAAGTAACTAAAACTGACCATATACAGTAGCTGCTTAGCTGTACTTAGTAATAGGAAATGTGCTGTTTAATGGTCCTCCCTAAAGAGCATCTGCCTCTCATACAGGAGGCTCAGGTTCGATTCCCAGGGGGAGTCACACCAAAGACTCTAAAATGGAACCTACTGCCATTGTGTGTGATGCTCTGCATAAGCAATGGAATAGGGAATACAAGCCAGTGAGCCACAACTGGAAAGAAAGCAATGACAGGCTCCACTTGAACCAATAGGTTGGAAACTGGACCGTAAAACTCCATCTAAATAACTTACTAAATCAGTCACATATTAGCCACTCTTTTCAAGGAATCAGGGATTAAGTTAGGGGAAGACTTTCAAGTCTCATTTACGTTTCACACATGCTAAGCCACTAAGCATATCATGATATGGTACATTGCAACTAGCAATGCATAGTGACAGTCTTTGATCTGCAGCCTGATAACCAAGCACCATTGAGTTTCACTCTAGCCCTATACTAAGGGGTCTTTATACTGCAGGTCTCAATCAACAGCCTTTGCAAGGTTTCAGTTAGTCTGAAACTAGGCTAACTGTCATACTTTAAAGGTCTCAATAAGTCTTTAAAGATCATAGGCAGTCTGTAAAGGTTTCAACAATCTTTAAAGGTCTTGACAGTTCTTAAAGGGTCTCGTCAGACTTTAAAGGTGTCAGGTATCCATAAAACATTTCTGAAATAAGTACCTTACAACCTTTAGGAGAACCAGAATACTTGCTGCACCTTGCTTCTACCCTTTCTAAAATAGTACGGGTTGTGATCCCTCCTGGTAAGAAAAACATGCAAGTTCATGAATCTGGTCAAACAAAAAGGATGTCTACCTAATTTTCAGGAAAACAATAAAACATGGTCCACAGGCTCATTATCATTCTTTAATACTCTTGTGTTAATAAGAACGCAATAACCAAACATAAAGAGTGCAGCTGACATCCCAAAGCCAAACAAGCAAGTTTTGTTTGTCATTGTCTAAATGCAATCCACAATAATAGGGTCTAGGTGGCTAACCCTGCAACAGAGCTGTGTGTATTTACAATACTGTACATACAGTAGCCAAGACACCATACGCCTGTTGTTATACAGTACATCAGTAGGGTAGCCAGGATTGAACGCGTCATGGGGGAGGGGCCCAGGGGTGGTCGGCAGCAGGAAATGAGGGAAAAAGCTAAGGGGGCAAGAAAAAAAACTGCTATTTTTGGTGTTTTTTGCAATGCAAGGTTGGGTCATGGGGGAGGGTTTGAACCCCAAAACCACCCCCATGGCTACAGTATGCCACTGCAGTACAGTGTACATGTAATCTGCCATGGCAATGTAATGTAACACAGAACCCTGTTCAAGGGCTACAGTAACCAGGCTTGGTAAATTTAAAGGTAAGGAGCAGTCCTCCCCAAACTCATTTTGAAGAAAAAGCTAAATAACACAATTTTCATCTTATTTCTCTTCAAAGTATCTTTCATTACAATTTTGACTTTACCATTGCATATTCAAGGTAAACCAAGCAGTTATTTCAAGTAAATTTCACATTTGAAGGGGAAAAACATTGTCACATGACTCCCAACAGCCAATTACGAAACTGGACAGTCTGCTACACTACTTCAATTTGGGATGACTGCTCCTGCCCTTTAATCATTTTTTAGTTTATTCAAATGAACTAGGCTTTTAAACTAGCCTAGTTTATATCAAAACCTGTTCTGCATTAACATATCACTGTAGAAATACCTTACCAGGAAAATCTGAAAGATTATTCCAGTGATAACTATTTCAGATGACCTCAAATAAAAGATAACACTTTCACACCCAGTCCTAGCTATGAATACTAAGTCTTCAATATACATAATTCCTGTTTTTCAATTTGGCAACTGTGCCCTTAGATTTAAAAAACGGTACTGTATGGTCTACCGGTACATAAGTTCAAACACATAATTCAAAATTGATGCCTATGAGATTACAGCAGCAGTGTTCCAATACAGAGGAAGACTGCAGTATAAATTCACAAATGTCTCAATGTCATTACACCCAAAATTTTGCTAAGTTAAAGGGGGCATGACACAGCCACAAAAACTTTGGTGTATTGCAAGATTTGATACAGTTTATTTTTTTTAAATATTTTACAAATATCATCTCCCACCCCATTAAAAACCTGTACAATTTGGCATAAATGATATTTGAAGGAAAATGTTCAAAATCCAATTTCGAAAAATGCCTCAACAGGTCATCTGACTTTCATGACACAATCGGCAGCACAAACCCTGCCCTATTTAAGAACACGCATCTATTGTGGAACTAATGTAACGCTTGGTAATGTTACCTTATCTTAGCAACTTCATGAAAACGATTGCATCACAATGCACAGTCCAACATACAGAGCAAAAGGCACAAACCCTGGTGGGGATTCGGAGCAAATCATTGGCCAATATGTTCGCATGCACATGCACCTGTGTAAAAGCAATTCTGTTTTTGTGCAAGAAAGATGCAGTTCGGGCGCTATACAGAACAGCTATGAACATGTATGGACATCCACAACAAGCACGTCCCACTACCAGCACGTCTTTACTGTATGAGCTGTTTGGTGAAGGTGCTATTGCGAATACTAAGCAGTCACTGTGCTATGCACAATTCACAATGTAGTCAGTGGCGAAGCTCACTGCTATAGTAGTACAGACCTGTGTATACAATAATGTACTCGCTAACATGTGTTACCACGCACATGATTCCATGATTGTGAGCTCCCCTAGTACAGTGTTGCTAACCATGCCTCCATTGACGTCACCATCTTGAGGCGCGTTCACATACGATTTTTCACTTTCAGATTTCAATGGGCTGAGCCTGGCCTGTAATTGGGAATTCACAACGTCGTATTCGGTATTTATGGACATATTTTAGTAGGTAAAACATTCAGTTCACTTTATGTCAAGGTGTACCCAAAGAACATTTACCGAGACACTTACTTTGGCCGTGTCATGCCCACTTTAAATTGGCTGTTATGTACTTTACTTGTGTTGTTAACTATTTCAATAAATGAGACCAAACTTAGAAACCAACCAGACTTCAGCCAACCCACTATATACTGTATGGTAAACTTGACAGCTTCAAAATTGACACCATTGGTACACAAAATGCTCCATACAAATCCACTAAATTGATGCAAACTACTTCAAAATAAACTTCAAACATTTGACAATCAACACAGGGTCATTTTGGAAGGTTCCATGAACTTGTGCATGTACATGTACACTACATCCAAAAAGGCCAAAATGCACAAGTATCCAACCCTCTACCTCCATCAAATCAATCACAGTGCATCCATCAAGCGTACATTTAAACTGCTTCCACAATCTTGTAACCATGTGTGTGTCCATGGTGTCTAGTATCTGTTGTTTGGGAAGTTCTACAATACAATTCTATTTCTATGTTCCCCCAAATGAGACCAAATTAGCCGAAAGATTTGCAGGAATAAATAGTCCTATTCTTTTTCACTTTTCTTTAAGTACAGTAAATGAAATTTATTTTTGAGTGGCCTTATTAGGTTATACCTATATAAATCTTTTTCATCTGTTTCTGCTGTCACTCAGCTCCTGGGTTTCATGTTGGGAAATTATGAACTGTACAAATACAGTACTTTATTACATGGCTCTTACAGTATGTCACCCCATTCTGCAACCATTCTCCTTCTATACTGTAGCTACTTTTACAGTAGCTCCTCCTACAATTTTTCTTCTGCACTTTAAAGGCCCAGTTCTCTCACCCCAAACAGTACCAATTCTCCTAACCTTCTTACTTAAGCCCCTCCCACAATTGTCTGAAATTCATCCTCATCCAGATACAATCTCAGTTTATTGCTTCAAGGTGAGTATAGAAAAACTCAATTTATATAATCAAAACACTCTTAGTACCGTTTATGCTGTGCAATATAAGCTTTGGTACTCTGGATTGTTTGAATTAGCTGTCAGTCAAAGAGCTGAGCCAATAGACACTTTTCCAAATAGCTTTTGCAAAGGATTGTGAGATAGAATGTTGGTGTGCATTATTTTATCCTACAGTAAACTGTCATTGACAAAAATTATGCATACCTAAAACCTATCCCACAATCCTTTGTGATTGCTATTTGGGAAAGGGTCAATTGAGAATTTCTGTACCCCGATACCAAAACTGTTGTTTGGGGTGAGAGGTTTGGCCCTTTAAGCCAAACCATGAGAAAATATTCATGACCCAAACCAAAGTATCCTCCACAGATTTTAAAATATGTCAGAGGGGCAATATTGTTGTAAGGCACAGTATGTGAGTTCAAAATAATTGTGAACAAGTGAACTGATTGTACAAGTCAATGTAGACCAAACAGACTGAAAGTGTTTTGTTTGAATGAATGTAAATAAGTCTATATATCACCTGGGTATACTAGATACTCCATCAAGGGCTATCTCAAAATAAACTTGGGCATCATATCTCCTTTTAAACCTATGCAACATATCTGATGACTACATATGCTTGAAAAAGATTTCAAACATTGCCCCTTTCTAAGTTCACATGTTTGAGGTTGCCACCAAACAACATGTATGCTTAAATTTTGCCTGGTATTTTCCACAGATTTTCAACTTAAGTTTTGCCAAAGCTCTTTAAAGTTAAAAAGCAGCCTACAGTAGATCTGTCACAAAAATATTTTGTAGTTCCATGTCAGTGACACCCAATGTAATTTGGCCTCATGGGCAAACTTTAAACTATTACTTGCTAGTTGCTACAGCTCTTCTTTTATAGCCACAAACTGAAAAACTGCCTGATTCCTATCCTTAGTTAAGTCAAAGCAATCCCTCCCAGACATGCCAACCTCCAAAATAGCAAACCTTGCGATTTTGGTAACGAAACCTGGAGATTGGTACCTCAAACCTGGAGATTCGAAATTTGTCCTGTACTATACCATGACTAGCTTTTAATCACTGGGAAGATAACAGATGATGAGGTGGGCAGTAGCGTAAGAAGCAATTTGAAAAGTAGGGGGAAGAGCAATTTTTGAACTATGCACTTCACCCTACCCATTGACCAAAAGGTTAATTTTTCTATGCTAAATTTTTCGCTTTTTCCTATCAGGAAGAATGATTGTTTTCAAATAAAAACAATTGTATGCTCTAAATCATTTTTTCAAATGAAACTGGGCACTAAGGAAAGTAGAACCGTTCGTTTTTCCAGCCAAGCTACAGTAGACAACAATTCTAGTATATCTATGCCCTTTACAAAATGAGGCACATTGATAAAGTGTTTATTCTTCAAGTTACTAAAGAATCCTTCCACTCACAGATTATTCAACTGACAGGGTTGAAAGGTAACTGATGAAAAGTATTTGAGTGCACTTTCGGTAGGCAAATGATTCCCTGCCTAAAAACTTGCTCGAAAGACCTACAGGGTACCTCAAGTCAAAAAATTCAAAAATGTATATATTAAAGAGCATGAAAAATGAATCCTAACAGTCCTACTCCCATCTTCCTAGGACATTCCTGAGCTTAGATATAAAATGTTGAAATTTATTCACTGGACTTGAAATGGTATATTGCACAATAATTTGTGATGTCACTGTTGTACAACTCAAATTACAATCTTTGTATTTCTTTGTTTTTCTGAAAGTTACTGCACCTTGTACCAAGGTGTGACAGCACTCTTTCTCTAATGGGGTGATGCAATTAATTAAACCCTCCCTGTGCAACATGCTGTCCAAGCAAACAAGAAGTGCTCAAGGTCAATTTTAATTCTAAGGGAAATCAAAGCAGGTTCTGTGTGTTGTACAACAAGAGAGTCCCAAATTATTGCACAATGGCCCAATTTGTTCTATGTGAATAAACTTCTTTATTCTTCTCTATTCAACTTTTTATATCTCAGCTCAGGAATGTCCTATGAAGATGGGAGTTGCACTTTTAGAATTCATTTTTCATGCTCTTAATTACATAATTTTAAATTTTTTGACTTGAGGTACTCTTTAAGCGGAGCGCCACCGTCAGTTTGTGCAGAGAGTCGAGAAAATTTTGAAAAACCAGACCCATCAGACAGTCAAAAATGGCATTTCTCAGGCTTGTAAGAAGTAGCTAGCCAAGCAGCAGGGAGATAAAAAGACTTCTTCAGGGGATCTGGGCAAGCACCCCAATTTTCTGAGTTTTCTTTGAAGTGTAAACACCACTGTATAAGGGATGCAGTTTGCCCTTTTAAAACAAGTATTTGTGTCTATGGAACTTGTATTGCAGACATTTTTGAATTTCGGGTTTCTTGTTTATGGAAATTTGAAAAGTTAGGGGATAACTGATTGAAGAACCTGCACTTCCAACATTGGCAAATCTGAGAATGATTGGAGGGTGATCTACTGAATATTGTTGTTGCTACATAATGTTTTCTTGAAGGTATGCGAACTGAAGCTCTCCAACAAAGTTTTAAAGTCTCCAAAGCTTTGTTGTTTATTTTAGACAAGAGCTTAGATTAGAGAAAACTTGAAATTGTTTCCATTTCCAGTATGAATTGGTCTGTGGCACTCATAAGAATTGCATACACAGTGATTACACGCCTTACTTTTTTACTGCAGGACAGATAAGAAGACAAGGATTTGAACTATTTGCATGCAGAAAAAAATTCGTGATCCGCTTTGCTCAATGGAGCTCCATGTTTACTAGTCTATGCAACGTTGTATGCCCTTTAATGTGCGATCACATACAACGGCAGCGGCAATGGTAGCGGCAACAGCAACGGTAATCCGGCATAGTTGTTCACATATGATGGCAAAACTTACTGCTGCATACAGTAAAAAATTTGACCAGATGATACGGACAGGAATTTGCAGCTGACAAATTTGTTCCATTATTTGAATATGGAACATGGCAGACATTGATGAGGAGCTGATTTTTTTAATGGCAATGGCATACCAAATAGATCACAAGAAAGGGCTGAAGAGGAGAAAATGATTACAGCAGAATATTAATTAAATTAGACTATACAATTCTGAACAGAACTTGAGCCAAATACTTTTGTGACAGTGTTATCAGAAAATGTGGGTACTTGCCCCCCTCCAAAAAAAAGTCTAGCAGAGTCACTGTTGCAGAGGGCATAGATTTACTGGAATTACTGTTTATTATAGCATGGCTGGCAAAAAAACGAGTATTTCCACCTTTTTCAGTGCACAGTTTCATTTGAAAAAAATAAAGTATGGCATTATTTAATTTTTTCCTATTAAAAATCGTTCTTGCTCCTAGAAAAAGCGTAAAATTTAGCATTATAGGTGTACCTTTTGGTCAAATGGGTAGGGTGAGGTGCATAGTCTGAAATTCCCCCCCCCCCCTCCAATTTCAGATTGCTTCCTACCCCACTGAATTAGGCTAGTCTATGGTAGAAATCAGGTCTGGTCAGGCAAACGTAAATGTTATGAATAGTTACCACCGAATTGGGGATTTCCCATTTCCTTTCTTCTTTTTTCCCACACGTTACGTAATTTTACTTTATCTTGGTAATCAGGATTTTTCATGTTGTATATTCATGAATGATCTGTTTAAACAAGAATGACCACCTTTTCTATAATCTCAGCAGATAAATTAGATTTTCGAGGCATCTTGAAGTTGTACGGACCCAAATAATTTGTGCAGTGTTTTTGGCGGAATAGCACAGAACGCCACCGCACCATACCGGTCAGACAGGCAGATGCTTGCACACATTGCAGTTGGCAGAATTTTTTGACGTACGGCAAATGACGTTGAATCGCTCCATGTGCTATTACTTTTTTGCCAGCCGCATTTTTACCAGATTGCCAAGTTGCCGCATTGTCTTTGCCGTGCTAGTGTGAACAGTCTTTCACTTTCTATTGTGTGGGATATTTTTGACCTTGCCATTGTCGTTGCCACTGCTGGACAAGTGTGAACGTACCTTTAAGCATGTTGCATGCACAGGCTACGGTACCTACGCCAACTTGCCAGGCCTATGTGAAGCAGCCGGCCTAAGCCTGTATATCGCTGTATGATGAGATCGGAATCCCGTTTTTATGGGAAAGCAGGAAAGGAAAGCTGCTTACTTCCTATGAGGTTTAGTGTCAGTATTTCTTTGAAATTTGTGTGTGAGGAGGGTGTGTTTCACTTTAAATGCTTGCCATTTGGCCTGAAAAATGCAAGCCAAAATTTTCAAAATCTTCTTGACATTGTTTTGCAACCAATTCATTCTAGTGTATCCAAGACTCACAGCTATGCTTACCTTGATGATATTGTAATTCATTCCTCCAGTGTGGAGAACCATTTTGAGGATGTAAGAAATGTGCTTGATTGTCTCAGGAAGGCTGGCTTAACTGTTAATCCTTCCAAATGTTATGTTATGAAGATAAGTTTCTGGGTCATATTTTTGAAAGACAAGGTATTCCCCTCAATCCAAAAAGTCAGAAGCAATATGCAGCTTTCCTACCCCTGTGGATAGGAAATCATTAGAGCATTTCTTAGGGTTGGGGGGGTTGGTGTGCAAAGTTTGTACAGGGGTATGCAAAAATGGTAGAAACATTAAATAAGCTGAGGAAGGAAGGGGTTGAGTGGCATTGGTCAGAAGAATGTCAAGCAGCATTTGTCATGTTGAAAAGAGAAATAGCGAAGGCTGTGTCTGTTGTAATTCCTGATTTCAGCAAACCTTTTGAAGTACATACAGATGCTGGTGGGGTAGGTCTTGGAGATGCACTCACTCAGAGAGACAAATCAAATGAGCCTAGCATTGTTGCCTTTGCCTCAAGATCATTAAAACCAGCAGAGAAGAATTACTCTGAAACAGAAATTGAATGTTGGGCTGTGGTACAAGCCTATGAGAAATGGCACCCTTATCTTGAGAGTAGAGTACTCATAGCATAGTATTTACTGATCATCAAGCTTTAGTGTGGATGTTGCACACAAAATTCCTTAAAGGTAGGCTTATACGATGGGCATTGCCTCTTCAAGAATTTGACTATGATGTTCACTACCGCCCAGGTCTTCAAAACATTATCCCAGATGCGTTGTCCTGGTCCCCTCAGATTGGAGCTATTGAGTATGATGAGAATGTATGCTTTCACCACTCATGTAAAGGTGACCCATCTAAGCAGATTGATTGGGTCCAGTGTGATGCGTGTGAAAATTGGTTTCATTGCTTCTGTTTAGGGCTAACTAAAAAAGAGGCAGAGAAGTTGGAGAATTTATTTGTGAGTCATGTTCCATCACAGATAGAGCTACACATACAGTAAGTAAGGGCCTATCATCAGTAAAGGTGGTTTGTGGGACAAGTGTGCTGCCAGATGTAAATCAGTTTATAGCAGCTCAGAAGAAAGACAAGAGTTTGTCACAAATCATTTTAATGTTAGAATCTTCCAATCAAGAATGAAGTAACATTCACCAAAAGTTTAAATTAGAAGATGGTTTATTGAAACATTATGACAAGGGTGCTAAGAATAGTAAAACTGTAGTACCACAGGATCTGACACATGTTGTTATTTCACACTTTCATACCACACCCACATGCCCTCATCTGGGTATAAAAAACAATCTCAAGAATTTGTGAAAAGTTTTGGTGAGATAAATTAAGGCGAGAAGTACAGTAGAGGTCTTCATTAAGCGGTGTATGCTTTGCCAGCTTTCTAAACCTGTTTACCGTGAACCAGGTGGCTATATGTTATCAATTTGTAGTACTTATCCATAGGTAATTGTGGCAATGGACCTGCTTGGTCCATTTCCAGAGAGCAAGGATGGAAACTTATATTCTTGTCCCCACAGACCACTTTTCCAAGTTCTCTATGTTATATTTGTTAGAGGGGGTATTTACTGTTCCCTATCACCCACAAACCAACTGGGTTGAAAGGGTTAATTGTAATTTGGTATCAGTGCTTTGTTGTTTTACAGGAGCTGACCAAAGAGAGTGGGACAAGCATGTGTTGGAACTTATGTTGACTCTAAATTCATTTAAACATAATGCCCAGGGTCTTTTGCATGGGCATCCGCAGGTATGGGCAAGGGGGGGCACTTGCCCCCCCCTGGAAAATCAAAAATTTGAAAAAACGTATAAAAATCAAAGCAAAAACCCGAACAAAACGTGTTTTCCAAGTTTCTATGCGAAAAATAGGCTTTAGAAATGCCATTTCCGGTGATCTGGGAGGCATTTTGGGCTGAAATTTTCGCATGCTTTGTGGCAATTCATGGTGACTTGGAGGTTTTGCCCCTCCCTAGATATTTTGCCCCCCCTGACTTTTTTTCTGCGGACACCCATGGTCTTTTGAGTTGTTTTTGTGTTGTAAACCTTTTGGCCAAGTAAAAAAAAAAAAATCAGTTGATCGTCCCCGCCCGCATCTTTTCTGCCGCCGCATCAATTTTTTTTTTTTTTTATTTCTAAAAATTTATCCTGCAGTGTAATATTTTTCTCAAAAATTTGGAAATAAAAAACTTGCCTTATGAAATATATCAGATTCTGTGAAATTTTGTGAGCAAAGTATCAAACAGGATCGTTACAATCATTTCAAGTTTGTCATGCCCACTGTACCTTGGCAAGTATGTAGACTGCAGTACACCCATGCTAGTACATGCAGAGCCAGTCATACACACACGTACTATACATCTACAAATAACTGAAGGCATACACATGAGGCAACCGAAGGTATAGTCGTACGTAATCTTCGTAATCTTTTATTTGATCTTTCAAGAGCGCGTACCTGCTGGACATGTACATCCTGCGTCCCATTGAGATTGTGAAGTGGCTTAATTAATCCATCTGCAGTACAGAGAAGCATACAAAATATTGCACTAACTGTGTTGCAGAAAAAAAATATGCAGTGACTACACTTCACAATGTCAATGGAATGCGGCAATTTTTTGGGCTCAATGCATTACGGCACTACATTTCAGGGAAACAGGCCATTTTGAGTTAAAAATAAAACACCCCGCATGCTCAATTTTTCTGGAAGTTCCAGACAATCAACTGATTTTTTTTTTTACTTGGCCTTAAGACCTGGGGAGTGGGTGGACCACTTGAGACCCTATTAGTGGTGTCGGTGAGCAAGCAGAATTGTTGTAGAGAAGTGTGAAAAGAAACATGAAGGGGCGACACAATAAAAACAAAATGTTGTATGATAAGAAGAGGTCTCCAGCTGATATTAAAGGGGGTGATAGAGTCCTACTAAAAGCACACCCCCTTTTTAACCTCAAGAGAAAATTTAAGGCTAAACTTGCACCTTAGTAGCAAGGACCATACAGAGTGACTTCAGAGTTAACTCCTGCAATTGTTGGAAGAGGGGAACGAAAGTAGTGTTGCTCATGTTGAACAGTTAAGGACAACTTCAGAGTAGTGGCCTCCCTAATAAAGGGAAGATGTAGATTTACAGTATGTACCTTGGAAGCATCAGTATTTATTTACAGTACTTGTACCTTTGTAGTTGAAAGGTTGTATTCTTTCATATGTAAACTTAAAAAGGCAGTCATTCGTCACCCTATACTACACTTTCAGTATGCATATATCAAAACTCTCAATTGGTACAGCTCTTTGATTGGCATCACATTCAAACAATGCATCATAGCTAAATTACACAACATGGGCACTGAGAGTGTCTTGATTACACATTATGGACTTGTATGGCCACTGGGACAAGCCATGAAGCAATAAACTAGGATTGTACCTCGGGATAAAGATGAGTTTTAGATAAATGTGGGAGGGGCTAGAAGTAAGTAGGTTGGGAGAATTTGAACTGTTTGGGATGATGAAACTATGCCTTTAATTAGTTGCATCATTGCTTGCACCTGTACTCCATAAGTTCTGCACTGAGTTCCATGCATAGAGAGTTTGCATGAGAGCACACAGAGCTCCTTTGTGTTGAGTTCTCTTTCTGTTCCCAGTGTATAACAGTCCGTACTAGCCTACTCTCTGTAGCTGGCATGCCCTCCAGGCATCACCATTCTAATAGCTTCACAAATATACCAACCAATAAGGACTGCTACAAATACAGTTTCTTTCCTCGGACCATCAGAGACTGGAACCTACTCCCCCAGAACATAACAGATCTTGAGGACCCCAAGCAGTTCAAGAGCGCAGCCTTGACTGAGGATCCTCAGACAGGACGACTAACTACATGTGCACACTCAACCCTGCACGTTTGACTCCACCAGGAGTGTTGTGCAGTATTCTTCCAGATCCAGATCCCAACGCGCAACTCTACAATTATTGGTCAATCACAGTGATTAATCAAAGTACACTAGCCTAGAACTACAGGCCTTGTAACCAGCATCTAGGCCACGGTACCCGAACTCTCAAATGCCTACGTACTGTACCCAAACTCTCAAATTCCTACGTACGGCCCCTGTACGTAAAGACGACGTTCCAGTCATATTTCGCCCAACGGGTCCCTACAAAATTTATGGAGTTGTTCAAAGCTTGGAAAGACTCAAAAAAGGGATCATGACCACTACTAACAACAACAATTCCCTCTCTTATTTGAATTTGAGGTGTTTTACGGATATTATCTTACCAAATGGAAAACAACTAACCTGACTTGCTGATCTGTTTCTTTGCGTCTCTCCTCAGTTAGGCCTAGTCAGTAGCACAGGTCGTCCTAGCGTTATATAGTATATATAGTATATATATATAAAAAGGAAAAGGTAAGTCACACCGCCTAACACCAACACAGTGCTTCGCACAAAACTGTTCATGATTTCTCACCTTATACTACATTAACCTCTTCAGATCTCTCCAGAACCCTCCCATCACCTTCTTCTAAAGAAACACAACAAACTTGACGTTGTCTTAAACAAAAAACCTCACATCAAATGCAAAAAATCTTCTCCTCCGATTCAATCTTAACAACGGACTAGATCACTCTTCTCCAATTCATGACGTCACATTACGTAATGGGGGTTACCCTTTACGAATACGGTTCTCTCATTGGATAGTTCGAACTGCTTTCGAATCTGTCAACGACCAGACTGTAATTTTTTTTCTGCTCGGGGAACGTGAACAAGAAATGGAAAACACGAGCATACAATTCCCCAAGCTGTGCTACGAAAAAAACTTGTGTGTGGCCTACGTGCGGTCTTTACGTACAGCATTTATACAACAGGCGTTCTCGGCATTTAAACATGCACTGGGTTAACAGGGAGTACCGGATTCGTACAGGGCAATTCCCATTACGTAATGTGACGTCAGGAATTGGAGAAGAGTGATCTAGAGTGTGGTTAACGAAGAATCAGATGAGAAGATTTCTTGCATTAGATGTCAGTTTTTTTCTCAACGTTTGTTTTGTTTTATCAGAGAAAGATGAAGGAATGTTTTCGAGAGATTTGAAGGGGTAAAATCTAGTGGAAGGTGAGGAATCATTAATAGTTTTGTGCGAAGCACTGCATTGGTGTTAGGCGATGTGACCAACCTTTTCCTTTTTATATATATATACTATATATACTATATAACGCTAGGACGACCTGTGGTCAGTAGTACTGCATGAATAGTTTGGAGGGTTCATATAGGCTAGGCTAGGCGGACCCAGGAGGTGTGTCTAACTGCACGGTACATTGTCGCTACCGCGAGCGCGCGCCGTACGGTGAAAAAAAAAGCGCACCATCTGCAATGGTTTTGTGAGGTTTGGACTTGCTCAAGTATATCACCATATTTTGCAAGAAAGTTGAAATATTTTTGAAATATGGCAAGGTAAGGTCGAAATCACTTCACGCGTTGCAGGAATATGATATTGTTTCCCATTAACTTTTGGTTGAAATATTACAGAGTCGTCGTCAAATCATACAAATTATGGCTTCACGGCTGTCAGGCTTGGTGCGCCTTTTTTGCCTCAGACGGTGACGACCGTGTACGGATAGGACGTACGCATTACATGCTCAGTCCATATACAGGAAGCCCGAAGTCTAGTCACACCTCCCTGGGCGGACCCTCTATGGACTATGCCCTCTATAGACTGCCACCCATATAACTATTTTATCAGATTTTTTTTTATTTAAAGGCCCAATTCTCTCACCCCAAACAGAACCAATTCTCCTAACCTTCTAACTTAAGTCCCTCCCACAATAATCTGATATTCATCCTCAACCACACACAATCTCAGTTTATTTCCTCAGGGTGAGTATAAAAAAGCTCAACGTGCATAATCAAAACACTCTCAATACAGTTCATGCGGTGTAATATAAGCTTTGGTATTCTGCATTGTTTGAATTAGCTGTCAAAAAAAGAGCTGAGCCAATTGAGAGTTTCTGGTACCCCCGTTCAAGAATTGCAGTTTGGGGTGAGAGGACTGGCCCTTTAGAAAAAATCGTTCTTGCTCGTAGAAAAAAGCGAAAAATTTAGCATCAAACATGCAGTACCTTTTGGTAAAAAAAAAAATTGTCCAGAATTTTCCCGCCCCCCACTTTCATATTGCTTCCTACGGCAACTGGTGTATCCATTTTTTAACTCTATTTTTTTCGTAAATTATATTACAATGAGTAGCCTATGTTAAACTCGTCTATTTTCGGGAAGCTGCCTTAAAGAATCTGGATATGAGACCACTTCGGGAATTATGTTGTGAAAGCCTGTGAAGTAAAACTCACGATTAATAGCTTTTTGCTGTTAATAAATTTTGCTATTTGATAAATATTTGATATCTTTCTGATTTTTGTGAACAGTGGCGTAACCAGACCTGACTCTCCGGGGGGCAATAGGATAAAGTTTTCCCGATTTTGTTATAGTTGAGATGTGTTAGTTTGTGGGTGTCTTAGGGCCTTAAGGGAAGTGTTGAGGGGGGGGGGCAATTTTAGACCATGCAACTCACCCTACCCCCATTGACCAAAAGGTACATATTTATGCTAATTTTTTTTCTTTTTCTAAGAGCAAGAACAACTTTTTTAAAAAAATCTAATTTTTTTCTTAACTGTGAACACTATTGTATAAGCATGGAAGTACTATCTTGGAAATTTGGGTCCTTTTACACATTTGTAAATATGGAGCTTGTATTGCAGCAAATAGATTAGATTCAGGGTTTCCTGTAAAGAAATTTGCATATTTGGGGGACTATCGAAGAATCTGCGTTTCCCATTAGCATATATCTGAGATAGCATGTCGACTGAAGATCGTGTTATCTAAGGAGTGCGGATTAAGACTTCACGGCGAAATTAAAAGACTCTCGAAACTTTGTTGCCTTTTTTGACAAAAATGAAAGTCTATATTGGGGAAAATTTTATGGATACGGCACTGTAGCGGCTAGGACAAATTATCCACTGACTGCTTATGAGCGATTACTTACAGCTTTAAGGCTTGTAATTAAAGGCGCGCTTTGTTGCCTTTTTTGACAAAAATGAAAGTCTATATTGGGGAAAATTTTATGGATACGGCACTGTAGCGGCTAGGACAAATTATCCACTGACTGCTTATGAGCGATTACTTACAGCTTTAAGGCTTGTAATTAAAGGCGCGCTTTGTTGCCTTTTTTGACAAAAATGAAAGTCTATATTGGGGAAAATTTTATGGATACGGCACTGTAGCGGCTAGGACAAATTATCCACTGACTGCTTATGAGCGATTACTTACAGCTTTAAGGCTTGTAATTAAAGGCGCGCGAAGCGCGCAGAAAATTTTGCCTTTTTAAAACTTATAATTTCAAATATGGAACTTTTATTAAGAGGAATACGAAATTTATTGAGCAAAACTTGGGAAAACCGCACTGTATTTGACTGTTGTCTCAAATGGCAAATTTTCGAATTTTTCACTTTTTCGAGCTAGGGCGCAATCGCCCCTGCCTCCTGTAGCTACGCCACTGTTCTGCAACATTCAACATTGATAAAATTTTGACACTTCAATAACTAAAGAATCCCGACAGAAAGACTACACGACTGACAGGGCTGAAAGGTATGTGATGACAGTATCTGCCTTCCGTACTCAAATGCTCTCATACGTCGTACGTGTATGAGAGCATTTGAGGAGGGAAGGCCAGTGGTTCCCATGTCTAGAGTATGAGGTCGTGCTAGAAAGATTATCTTCAGTTGGCGCAGAGCGCACAGAAAATTTTGAGAATTCGCGACCCCTTAGACAGCCGTTAATAGCATATCTCGGGCTTGGAAGTAGTAGCTAAGTTTTCATATTTTTCTTGCAAATGTGAACACCAATGTATAAGGATTGTAATGCGGTGAGCGAAGCGCGCCGGAATTTCTGCCCTTTTGAAACAATAATTTGTTGATATGGAGCTTATATTGCAGAAAGCTTTGGATTCTGTGTTTCCTTTGAGGGTGTTTAAAGATTGGGGGGGGGGGGGGATTACTGGAGAATCTGCACTTCATTCAAATATTGGTCGCAAATCTGAGAATGATTGCTTTTCTACAGTCCTTCAGACTGTCTGGCAAAGAGCAAGAGAGGAAAGTCTTTCCTTCGATAAAGTGGACCTCAGATACTTATTTGTTAACTTTAGGCGACTAAATGAATGTTCGTATTTTTTCTACATGAATGTTCATATATTGACCAAAACAGCGTTCCATGAATGTAGATCAATCTTGCTTTTGATGTTATAGTTGACCAACTTCCTTTCTTTTCTCATTTTTCTCTTTTCCCTTTCCCCTTTCTTCCCTTTCCTTCCCCTCCTTTTCTCCTTTTCCTTTTCTTCTCTTCTCTCTCTTTTCCTCTGTTACCTTTCTTTCCTTCCCTTTCTTCCCTTCCCATTTTTTTGTGTCCGGGACAGTTTGCCCCCTCCCCCAGCTGATTACGCCACTGTGTGAAAATGTTATCGCGACTATGGTGTTTTTTCCTTTTTCATGCATATATTTTTAAGGTTTCAGGAACTCGTATAGGAATTTTATGATAAACCATGCCAATTTTTCAAACCCAGTGGCTGTCCGCATTTTCCAAATTCTTGCCCGAATTTTAGATTTTGGCGAAATTTGGGGGAGAGGAGCCCGACCTCCTCGTAATCCTATGTCCCTACGTTTGAATACGGATTGATGTCTCTACATTACATCTCTGCATTATAAGTACACATTAATTTCAAATTTTTAAGCGACATTAATTTACAGGGGTGTGTGTATGAGTTGTACCGAAATAATTCAATTCAAACGTGCTCGGGAATGTCAAGTCCTGGGATCTACAGAGATATTTTTCCAAGGGAGAAAATCCCGCTCCTCTATGCTCTATCTGATAATGGCGCTCCGGGGAAATGAGTACGGTATACATGTACTATAATAGATAACATTTGACAATATGCTAGTCCTACTCCTGTTCAATAGGACATTGTGGCACCCCGTATATAACAGTGCCCAAAATTGTAAGTGGTTTATTTCGAGTCCTGGTAATCATTTTGTAATTTGCTCAAGTTTATTTCTATAGGCCTTTTGAAACACTCGATTGAATTTGAAAAGTTTTTGAAAGTTTTTCATTTTTAATTAATCAGTCAAATTCATCAATTTTCCCCATAGTCCATGAGTCATTTTAACTTCATGGCAAGCATTTACAGCAAGTTATCTCTCTGTCAACTCATTGACAGCACTTTTTATGTATTCTTTTTGTATTTCTTTATTTTTTCTTCTGTAATTGTACAAAAATTCTGTAACATTACAGACACTTTTTTACAGTGCATAGGTGTAGATATGCCGACTAAATACAAGCCCGAGAAATCAGTGCAGAAAGCACCAGTTCAAAACAGGGGCGTCGATCGTGGTGGCAATGGGAAATCGCCCCACCCATGCAAATATTGGGAGGCAAATTAAAAAAAAAACAAGCAGAATAAACAAAATTTAGTGTAAAGATTACATAAGGGCTTCGAGTAAACGTCAAATTGAGCTTATTTTAAAGCAATAATAATGCCTTAGGTGCACAATCTATGTTTTGTGTATAGGTGTGTTTGATCGTGTGTGTATAGTGGGTGTATGGTGGGTGTGTGATCGCGTTTGTTTTTGTGGGTTGCTTGTAGACGAATCCGGTCACAGACACGATTTGAGATTCCGATTGTTGGGAAAGTTTTGCCCCCATTCCACAAGCCAGATATACTCCCCTGGCTCAAAGCTATATGGCACTGTACACAAGGGCTCAGAGTGGAAAGATTTGGACCAATGTAATTTGGACCAGTGACACATTTTACCGTCGAGAGAGGGAATACGGTATATTTTGTGACTGTGTTATGTCCCTTTGATACCCTATCTATTACGCTCACATGGGAAGCTCCTCGAGAATCGGCCACAAAATATTCAAAGGCTAGAACTTGAACTCTGTCACGGGTAGTCCGACATCAAAGTCTAAAACGCCTGTAGAAACTTATTGAAAAAAACTTATTAAATATCTTGATGGGGCCTTTAGCCATCCTCTCAACCATTAACGGTTTTACTCAAAGGAGAAGTTTTATGAATATTGGAACTCTAACGTGAGGGACACTTTCAAAGGAAACCCCATTTCACGTAACTGCATGGCCAAGAACTCGATCATGGCATAGATTGAATTAAATTTTTAACAATAAGATCAAATACCACTTCAATTAAACCTTGAACTCCAATTAACCTTACTTATTATAGTTATTATAGCCATTTCGGTAAAATTTTCATTGAAATCCGATGTGTGCTTCTCAAGATATGAGCAGGTAAAGTTGTCACATATTCAACAAAAAGTTAACTTGAAGCAAATACATATGACACCATGTCCTCACATTGATGGAAAGTCTTTTGTTTTTATTTAAATTTACCAGCAATTTTTCGCCTCAACAATCTATATTATCGGATTATGATTGCATAAGTGGCATGAGAAATTTGCAAACTTTTCATTCCTCACAGGGAGATCCTCTTCCTATTAATTTCAAGGTCAACACAACAATCTTAAAAATGAAGGGAAATAAAGCATTCCTTGTCAATTTGAGGAAGTGATACAATCCAAGCTTCCTTCCGGCTTACTTTGGAACACAAATCTAGTAACTTCATTTACTGATATCTCAAGAAATACGTATCCGATTTGAATGGAAGTTTACCACACTGTGTAGATTTGGTTCCTCTTTGAAAATTAAAATTTTACCTTTAAATGTGCTTCGTGCCCGTCCTTTGTTGAAGTACCCCCTCTCTCCTTTTGGCTTTCTCTCTTCACAATTTCCCATGGAAGATGTAGAGGGAGAAAACGGTCCTCGATTTCTCCGAACCACCGCACTTTTCGGGTAGATGTGCACTGTTTAACAAGGCGTTTCTTGATTGGTTGTTGCCATTGTATTGTATCGATTGTATTCTTTGTTCGAGTCAGGGATTAGGTTAGGGATTAGGGTTATTGTTAGCCAGTAAGGAAATTTCTTGTTCAACAGTGCGCGTCGCCCCCACTTTTCGACTTCCGTATTAGAGCGTGTCATTGAACAAGTAAACAGGAGATTCATATAATCTAGTTGGCAACCGCCCCCATTTAATCTTAATTATTGAAAATATTACTAATGTCGTGACCAAGACTAGAGTGACAATAAGAGTTTGACACCTACTGAGATGGAATGAATCTTCAGAGGTATCCAGGAAGTTGCAAAATTTGAGGTGCATGGTTCGATTGATCACTGCCTTGGGAGAGAGCAAGAGATTGGTGCCCACCTTCCCTGAAAAAGATGCAGTTGGAAGATGGCTGAGATACAGAATCGTCCTAAATTTGTCGCATTCAGTTGATACAAGTATTTAGACTTGCATAAATGCCAATAGGGACACCTGTTGCACCCTGCATCCGGTGGATGTGCCGCTGAATTTTGTCGTCAGTAATACCTTTATTTATATGTTATGGTCCACGTTGGATAGATGGAGATCATGGTTTTCAAATTTTGGTGTAGGTGTGGGGACATCATTAAGTAGAACACTGGCTCGTTGGTATCATACATATAAAAGGATCAGGTTCAAAGCACAATCGTAAGAAGGCCCCTACTGTATTCTAAAAAAATCCTTATAAGTTCTACAGAACACATAATACGGTGTGTTAGTGGTAACACTCATTTAAAATTAATTGAACACTTGGCCGTGTTCCAAATACCCCCTTTCCCTCTGGGAATGCGGTAGAACAATTCATTTTAGTTTCCAGGTCATTCATCACCTTTACTGCTAACACGCTGTTAGGTTTGCTTACCCTTTCCTCAGTCCTATGCAATCCTTAGTAATACGAGCCCAAAATGTTGCAACGGTTGGTCGACCCACTATCTTTGAAACGTTATTCTGTGAAAGTAAGTTATTTTACTTAACTCAAATCTCCCAGTTTGATGTTTTACATAATAACATTAACTTCCTTTTCGCTTTGTTGAAAAGTTAGCGTTCATAATTCGTACAGCAATACACATCACATTAAATTATTGTTTTAGATGGTTCATGGAAGTACTTCCATGGATGGTGATATACATAGGGGTTCAATGCTTTAGAAAGGTCAGTTTTGTCTGTTTGTCCAATAATGAAATTTGAACCATGTTGCCCGAACGTTGAATATATATATATATATATATATATATATATATATATATATATATATATATATATATATATATATATATATATATATATATATATAT
This sequence comes from Holothuria scabra, assembly GCA_037179385.1. Taxonomy (NCBI): domain Eukaryota; kingdom Metazoa; phylum Echinodermata; class Holothuroidea; order Aspidochirotida; family Holothuriidae; genus Holothuria; species Holothuria scabra. Next base: position 5,086,168 of record CM074187.1, on the reverse strand, counting down.
ATATATATATATATATATATATATATATATATATATATATATATATATATATATATATATATATATATATATATATAAATATATATATATATATATATATTATGATACAAGCATAACGTGTGAGACTTCATATAAAATAAACTCACGAATTGTGGGTGTAACCATTGATTTTTGGAAATTATATTAAATTTGAGCATGTCATCCTGGCTCATGGTATTTACTCCTATACAAACGATGTACGTGGGTAAACACAGCAATACAGCTGGGTAAGCAAAGGTGAATTAACTTTTACAGTTCTAGAATAGAGACGTAACGGCCCTCTCAGGTCACCAAGGGCGTAGCCCGCTGAGCAGACGAAGTCTTTTGGTTCAGCTCATCGTTATGGAAAACCAACTGATGGAAGGCAGCCTAAAGGGGGCTGCAGCCACAGATGCGGGGGTGATTCGTATATTTGAGATTGTGCCGAGCTGGGTATGATGTGAAATACAGAAGAAGCATGACCTCTTAATTTGACGCCGTCACCTGGGTCTTAGATGCAGTTTCCATGGTACTGACTAGTTTGGCAAAACGTTAGACTGGTTTTGTTTAGAAATTCTTATTTCTTTGAGGATGTGAGTAATTTACATACGTTATAAGACGGGCATGTTATCAGAGGCGGAGCTATGGAATTTGGCCATTGGGCGAGAATGACTTGCAGGGAGGCGTTAAAGCGGGCTGTTAACCCTTTACCGTTGTGCTCCAATCGGGGCATATTTGCGCGCCTCGGGAGTGGGCGGAAAAGCCGACGTAGCACGTCCCGCAGCTTCTGTAGGTTGTTAACCCCGTGACCTTAAACTATTGTCTCTCTCGTTGTTGTAGAGTGTAGACGAATGTGCGGGTAGCCACTCGCAGTTTCGAGCTCCACGTAAACAGTAAAGATGGGTGACAGCCGCGCTCTCCGTCTGGGTCCAAAAGGACCCGAACAACGGTAAAGGGTTAAACAATGAAATTGCGACGGTAGGCAATATTGGTCCGGTCTTCCCCCTTACCATATGGGCGGTCCACCGTTGCATGTCACCCTGATCAGGGCATGTACTTTAGTCATGCTTCTACCATCACACCCAATACCAATCAGCCAATTACACGAAAGACGTGCCCGGACTGTAACGTGTAACCGATTGTGTCTGATCTGTGAAATCCATTTAATATTCACCATTAAATAACAATCAACCCGGTTTACTGAGAATTGACGGATGCGAGTTATTACAGTAACCTAAAAATTTAAAGTAAATATAACCTTGTTTATTTTATGGCATATAGCATACTTCCGCTCAGGCATTTGATAATTATAGACTCACGTGTGAAAGGAAGCATGCATGTTGCTTCAACAATAACAATAGTTCAGACTTTGTACCGAATGATAATCACACTAGCTTCACATTGCTTCCGTTTCGACGAAAAGCTGTTGGTTTGGAATACAGAAAAGACCCGAATAAGGACGTTCCAGAATGTCTTTTTGCGTAACAATGTTGGCGTTGAGACTGTCACAAGGTTGCAATATGTATGTCCTTTTAGTTTGATTGAGTGACATGAACTAAATTTTAATTTCTTAATTCCGAGCTTTCCAAAGGGCTCTCCTGTAGACGGAAACCGCGTTGCATTTCCTTCATGAAATAAGCCCTCTTTAGGAAAGGCTGCATGGATCCCCCAAAGTGTCAATTGATTATATATAGCCTGCAGAATAAGGGAATGATTCCCCTGGAAAGCCAGCCTTTAAGTGTGCGCGGCTATTTCCACTGGTAGAGCTTCAACACTACCTTAAAGGTAAGGAGCAGTCTTATGTTGAAGCAACAGCTAAATATCAAAATTTTCTTCTTTTTTTGTCGTCAGACTACCTTTTATAATATTTAATGACTTCAGTACTGCATGCTTAAGGTAAATCAAACAAGTACTGTTACTAAATTTCACATTTGAGGAGAAAAAATGTCGTCTCAGGACCCTCAACACCCAGTCATGAAACCGAGGACGGTCTACCACACTACTTCAAGTTGGGGTGACCGCTCTTGTCCTTTAACCGTTAACTTCCACAATTTAAGTGCCCCCGAAAATAAAATGTGCTAACAGATACTTTGCTCAAAGGGAGCAACTCTTCCGTACGAAATGTAGCTGTAGCTTTCTTCCATGGGAAGCCTCGTACTCGACGCGCCCTCTCTCCACCTCACTGGTACCACCATCTGACGATTAACAATTCACGAAATAATGACTACATCTATGAAAATCAAATACTTTGGACTTGCACGTCTGAGTACAAAAATAGTTCAATGCCACTGGGACAGCATTTTTCAATTGTTCAATGCCCGACGAATTTCTGAATGTGAAGGGTTGCTGTGAGGATCGTGAAAACAAAGTTTATATCGGAGAACAATGACAATGAGAGAGAAAACTTTTTAAATAACTTTTTGCTGAATTCAGTTGAAAAAGTTGAGTTAATGTTGAGCAAAATGGGAAACGGTTAGGGTTTTAATCGAGGATTTTCTGACATTTGACGGTTTTCATCAGAGATTTTCCCTGCATGTTCTGATGAATCTGCCAAGCGAGTCCTTGAGAGGAAAATCATGTGAAGGGTCTCGTCTTAGAGACTGATTAGCGTGCCTTGTTGTGCTCATCAAGATCCCAGACAAAGTTATACAGGATGTCCTTTAAACAGTAAACAAGGAGAAGACGATCTTTCCCAATGTGGGTCATGGTCAGCTGAACCCACGCCCTTGGCATCATCCCCTCAGAGTATCCAAGCAGGAAAAGGAAGTGCTCAACCCTTTATCAAAATCATAGAAAGACGAAGGGTTCAATAATCTTACGAGCAAATGGAGAAAATATGAGGAAGTCTCGATTGTAATGTCAAAGGAATTTTAAACCGCGTCGGAGTGTCTTCCTACTCAGTCTGCGAAAATGATCTCCTCCATTCTTAGAATCCACCCTGTAGGACTGGACGCGGCATTCAGTAATATCATAGTTTGTAAGAAGAAATACTTTCAGATTGTTTCGTAAAAAGGTGAATTTATAATCGCTGATTAACAATGGGGTCATTCGGAACTCAGACATTTCGGTTAGTGATGCTGTTTTTATATTTTTCCCATTTTTTATATTGTGGCATACTTTGTATTTCCGGTACTTGCCGGGAGTACGGAGCTCCTAAAGTGCCAGTCTGCATGTCATGATGGTGAGATAATTTATCTGACCAAGTTATCATCTTTTCCCTAAGAAGTCGACATGGTGAGATAATTTATGTTACCATGTCGACATCCTAATTTAGGAAGTCGGCATGGTGAGATAATTTATGACACCATGTCGACATCTTTTGCTTATGAAGTCGACATGGTGAGATAATTTATCTTACCATGTCAACATCCTAATTTAGGAAGTCGACATGGTGATATAATTTATGTTGCCCTGTCAACATCCTAATTTAGGAAGTCGGCACGGTGAGATAATTTATGACACCATGTCGACATCTTTTGCTTAGGAAGTCGACATGGTGAGATAATTTATGTCACCATGTTGACATCTTTTGCTCAGGAAGTCGACATGGTGGGATAATTTCAACTATATATGCCTATGTATAGCCAGTTGCCCCAGGCGCGGATCCAGACATTCCAAAAGGGGAGCAGCTGACTTAAGAGAAAGCATCGAAGTGAGTGAGTTACACTGCTTATTTCCCGTATGTTTTATTGTTGATCTGGCCGTAAAAGCCCCCCCCCCCCCCGAGCCACGTCTGGGCTGTCCGCATGCCAGAGTGCATTTAGTGCACTATATATACATGTGCGCGCATTGCCAATGTATGATGTCCGTGTATGCATCACAGTCATGTATACTGTACGTATATACGCACACCTACGGATTGCTATGTCTTGCATATGCACACTTACAGAAAATCCCGGCGTACGATCACGAAATGCACCCTGGCTAACACGCAGCATGCAGTGTCGGACAGTGAGTGCATATACATAGACGTACTTAGTTGAAATTATCTCACCATGGCGACTTCCTAAATTAGGATGTTGACATGGTAACATAAATTATCTCACCATGTCGACTTCCTAAATTAGGATGTTGACATGGTTACATAAATTATCTCACCATGCCGACTTCCTAAACACAGGATGTAGACATGGGCAAGATGAATTATCTCAACATGTCGACTTCCTAAGCAAAGGATGTCGACATGGTAAGATAAATTATTTAAACATGTCGACTTCTTAAGGAAAAGATGACAACTTGGTCAGATAAATTATCTCACCATCATGACATGCAGACTGGCACTTTAGGAGCTCCGTACTGGGAGGAAAAAGTCTGTATTGTCCTGATCGTGGAGGGGCACGTGCTGTACAGCTGTATGTAAGGGGCAACTTCCTTGTAAACAAGACATCTCAAGACATGGGGAAGGTAAAGGACAGTATTGCACGAGAAAAAGATTCATATTTTATCTAATGGTAGTTATAGGTCCTAAAAGGAAATTGTGAAAATATCTGAATGGTATAAAGCAGCATCTCAGTTGCACATTCATAGTCCGGAAGCAAAGGTGTTGTGAGACATCCTGAAAGATCTTATGGTCAGTCGAAGGAAATACTAAGCTGAACTGCTGAAGTACTGGGCAGGCAGGCAGGACTGTGGTGGCATCATATAGAACCGTTCTCCTTCGCTGTGCCACTGGACAGTACGTGGGTCTTCGTTCTCCAAGGCTCTGTAAAGATTGCTTGCTTTTACGTTTTTCGATACCCCAAATTTCATTTGGCACACAGTGGGCACGGCAAACTTAAGACTGGGAACATGTGTCCTTTTTTTGGTTATATGAATCTGAATGTAGGCCCAAATCAAGCATGCAGATGATCTATTAGAGTTGTAACCTACAATGTTAACGACAAGATTTTCAGTCTTAAGTTGATGTTTGAAGACATTTGTCGAAAAAACTCAAATTTTTAAGAAAAACGAGATTTTATAAGGAAATCTACATTTTTTAACTCGAAGCAAGCACATCTCACATCATATCTTCACATTAATGGACAGTCTTTTGGTTTCATTAAACTTCACAAACATTTTCTTCTCCTCAACAATCTCATCTTATCAGAATGTGATTGCAGAAACGGTATGAGAACTTTACTAACTTGGCATTCGTCTATCCCTTTTAACCTCAAGATCAACAAAACAGTTGTTTGAAAATTAAAAGAGAAACAAACCACATTGTCAGTGGGAGGGAGTTATGTACTTTCTGCTGCCCTCGAGCACACTTTGTGGGATACAAATCTAGTGACTTCATTTACTGATATCTTGACAAACGCCGGTCTATTTGGAACTGAAGTTTCACCACACTGTGTAGATTTGGTTCGTCTTTCACAAATGCAAATTAATGTTTTGCTTAAACTTCCCCTTTAACCTTAAAGAGACTGGAAGTTTCGTTTGCAAGAATATAAAAATCTTTAAAAAATACCTTGAGTTATGAGCAAGTCTTCGGTTTGTGCTTTGAATAACTTATGATTGTTCTCTTTTATTGAGCTGTAGAAATTGTACCTGGAATTTCTTAATGATCAGAGTACACAACAAACAAGGTAACTTCTTGGTAACACTATGCTAAAATTGAAAAACATTTCCTATTTTCAAGGAATTTCCAAGCGTTTTGGTTTCTCGATTTATCTTTGGATGACCTTTTACCAGAAGGCCGCCAATACACACTCTTTGACAGTCTTTAAACGTGGTAATCAAATTTCTGCCAATTTTTAACAACGTCGTTATCTGTCAAAACTCGTCTGTCATCGTTTAATGGTCAGACTTGTTTTCCAACATGTTATTTTTGCCATGTGGGCTGTACAGAAGCCGAAAAATATTTCCATGAAGTCCTTCAAATATTTCTTTATGGAATTTATGTAATACCGGGTAGAGTAATAACCCTCAATGTCCAGCTGCAATAACAACAATCTTTTCGGTTGAAGCAATGACAGCTTCATGGTTAAACAGTTAAAGCTTATGTCGTGGTACAATCCGTCCTGCACAATATCTTACGTTCTGTAACAGTAGAAAGAAACTAATCACATTTTCATTTCTCTCGCTAGAAAATTTTGATTCGATACCCTTCCAAAGTTCTGTTGCATCTCCCTGGTTGATCATAAGACGGTCGTCATGATTTCAACTTGCAATGTTTATTTTATCTTTCATACTTTTGGTTGCGGAACCCGTAAAGGGACACCCCCCACCCCCCACCAAAAAAAAAAAAAAAAAAAAAACATTTATTCGAAATAATACTTCCTACATTCGAAATATAATTTTGTATAATCGAAATACTAACATGATTTTGTATCTTCGACATAATACTTTGTAAATTCGAAATAATGTTCTGGAGGGGTGAACATTTTTGCAGGCGGACTCAGTGATTCTAACGCAACGAATCTCTGACTGTGTAAAATTTATATTGTCTTCACTGTCGTCTTTGATTCCATTAATGAATCTAATGCGACCAAATGGTTTTCAACAAGTGGTAAAAATGAATGAAATTTTTAACACCGGGAAAGTACCACTAACTTCATTAAGATGTCACTAATCAGTTATCATTTAGACAATACATTACACAAGAGAATTGCAGGAATTTTTTTTGCAGAAATCCATAAAAAGGGTCGTAGGGCCCACATGGGACTTTCAGTTGGACCAAACACATGAGGAAACAATTCAAAATAAATCAAAGATCGCTAACTGACCTTACATCATCATTTAGAAATGCCCGAAACTGTTTACATTAACTGGGACCATGAGGTCCATCCGGGCTTTGGACCCAAAATTCCTGAACACCATGAATAAAGACAAACTGGGTGTTGTAATGACTCATTGAATGTGGTACAATCTTGTTTTTAAAAACAGTTTGCAGATTTTCATTAAATAGCCCATATGGCCCACAAGGCCAGGCTTAAAGCTCAAGATACCATTGATATGTCATTGACCGGGAATCTTTATCTTCTAACATTAGTAGGGGAAAAATAAACTTTTTGTTTTATTTTACAAAATGGACCGCATGGTCCTTCCTGGACTCTGGTCCCTAAATTCCTAAAAACTCATGGAAAGTACTTTTTGAGGAACCATACTGTCGTAATAAGAATCTGTATGGTATGATTTTTCAGAATTTTAGAGAAAGGGCCATGGCCCCATCTGGGTTTTTGACGGATTCTTACCATAAGCAGATTGCGAAGCACAATTATGACAAGGATTCAAACACAGTCAGTGAAAATTAACTGAAAAAAGGGGTATCAATTTTGCAATATTTCTCAAAATAGAACCTAGGGTACATCTTTTCAGGGCATTGGACCCATGGTGTATGTAAAGCTTCAAGGTATCTCTAACTGAGAAACCTGACTGAGTAACCTAATGACAAGCAATCAACAATGAATTAAAATCGTAGTAGAAGAAGCAGTGTGCAAAAAATCCTGAAATTGGCCTTAGGGCCCACGTGGGACCTTGGGCTATAAATTTCTGAAATGCTTCAAATGGACTACGCCCCAGGGATAATTGTGTGTTATTTTCTCACAAATTCATGGAACATATGGTATGGAATAAGATTCCTGAAAAGTCGGTCTGTGTCCAATGGACCACATTTCCACAAATTACTGTAATGATTCTAAGCGGAGCTATAATTCAATCTCCAGGACAAATATTCCGATGAGGGTTGGACATGATTTCCAGGTAAACGTTGTCCGGTCGGACATAATTTCCAGGGGAGACATTTTCTTTTACAACTGACAGACGAGAACGTGACCATATAAGCCGAGTTGGATGAGAGACTACCCCAAAACTTGCGTAATATCTGAAATAGAGTCTTTTCGATAAGATTACAACTTAGCTACTGCTTGAATTCGACTTACAAACCCAAAAGAAAGCCATTTCTGACCGTCTGAGGGGTGACAATCTAAACGCTAGGTGCCAACTGATGAAGGCGCTTTGTTTAGTCTTTCGGCAGGATAATCTTCTGCTCGCCAGCTTGTACGTCAATGACCAAAATTGTCAGCACTATCGAAATGACTGCTTCACTTATACGGTTGCCTGAGTGGTTACTTTTTCAAAACTTTGAGTCATCTTAAAAAATGGGATTACGACATATACGTGAAAAGTGAATATGCAAATTTGTCCTGCCAATTGATGAATTTATAGAATATTGTGTTTACCGTCAAGAGGCATCCAATCTCTCAGTCACGTCTATTAACCTAAACAACAACTTCCTTATCTAAATTACCCTGCGGAGAGGACGAATATTTTTAGTTATTCAGCACGGGCCATGGCTGAAATGTCCCTTAACCAGTTAACTAAGAAGGCGGCAGTCACAAGGGCGCTATGCAGGCTGCCTTTTGCTTGATGGATAGTGACACTGGATAGTCGCACGGTGTAAGTCGGCTGACCAATACACATAAATTTCTCATGATGCATTACATTATCTGAAACTAAAACATTTCCTTCAACATTTGCAGGGTCTACATCCAAAAGTAGCACGCTATAAGTTCGTTGTAGCCTACCAGTACGTGAAGCAGAAAATGTAAGGCCAATAAAGCACACTTTTTGAAATCATTAATTTAACTATCCGAATATTTTAGCCTGTAATAATTTACTTGAAACGACCCTGTCAAGCTAAGTTCAGTTGGTTTTAGGGAGAAAGGGTGCCTTTAAAGCAGGGTGACTTAAAGTACAATAGGTTTCTGTATATATAATATACAATAGGGACACTACGGGAACTCATACACGGACAGTGCAGTGTTCTATTTTGACTGCTGCCAAAATAAACTTACAAAACATTACAGCCTGGATTTGTAATCCACGTGAATGAGAAAGATGATTCACTGTGTTTCTCAAGACTTTTATGACTCGTAAACTTTACTTACCGGCTGTTGGATATGAATACGGCATTTAATGAATAGGTTAATCAAAACTGAATTATGATCTACGAAATGATTCAAGAGGAACTGTTGTATGTCCTACCTCGACAATGAGTCCTTGCCAAAACCACCGGGTACGTTTTTCTCCTCAAACTACACAAGGGGGTCAGGGGGAGAACCCCAAATTTTTCTCTCAAGATTTTTGAAGTATTCGATTGACTTATTACATTTGTACATTTGACCCCCTGAAAAGTGTTCGTCCCCTCCGGCCCTGGGAAAGGTTTGGGCCTGTTAAAGTGCCTTGTCTGGCTACGCGTCTGTTACTCCTTCTCCTCGGCTTCAGCGTGTACTTATCGTGCTGCAGTGTAAAACACGATATGCCTACTAAATAACTTATTTGGCTCAATGCTTCATAAAGGATAGGCTCATTTCAGAAAAACTTTATAATTTCCATGCCACAAATTTACGGTTCTTAAAGTTTGAAAAACCTGCAAATATCAGATTAACGTAAAATTTAGTGTCAAACCATATAAGAAATAGTTTCAGTCTTTATCCAATCGCAACTTAAAGAATAGGACTGCAAATTTTCGTAGCAATAGATCACCAAAGTCCTATGTTGAAGAATGATCTTGTTTGTCTGCCAGTCCTCAATGACCCTGCAATATCATTAAACCACATCCCCCCCCCCCCCCGACTATGCAGCTCCCTGAAATCGAAGTTCATTCGACTCTTGGTTATACCATACTCAGGCGCGTAGCTAGGATTGTGTCATGGGGAGGGTTTTTTGTGTCATGGGGGGGGGGGGCACGAAATGAGGGAAAGGTCTAAGAAAAGAGAGAAAAACCGCTTTTTTGGGGGTTTTTGCATTGCAAGGTTGGGTCATGGGGGATTTAACCCCCAAACCACCCCCTTAATTGGCTACGCCACGGACCCTACTGTAACTTATCGACTTTGAACTGGCTTCTGCACTGCTCTCTAAATCTCCTCCATTTTGTGAAGAGGAAAATACAATCTGCTGTGCGAATTAAGTAATGAGATGACGCCTTTTGACAGTTTGAACATTTCATTGAAACTGTTTGCATTTTGTTTTGCATTTTGCATGAACACTACATCTGCAATCAGTTATATTAAAATATATGAGTCACCTACTCTTCAACGCACCTCATTTAATTATTTGCTCAACGATTGATTCTGTTATTACAATGTATTGTAATGGCCTAGTTTGCGTGGACGCGACGGTAAGATGAAGATTCTGAGAAAGTGGGGAACGCAGCTAAATGCACGTAGAGATTGTTGGTATTTCTATTGTTGATCGGAGAAACCGCAGAGATGCAGAAAGCAGACACGAAGTAACCCCGTCCTTGGTTGCGAGATGTCAAGATGAATAAGGATAATGGGATGGTTGTGTTTTTATTGTTTCTTCAATAACGTTTCCTGGAAATGTGGTTTTCAAATTAGTGCATTAACAATCTTCAAGAAAAAGGACAGGTATACTTCGTTATAAAGTGCTACAACATGCACGTGCGTGAGCATTTTGAACTGGGTAAACAGCCCCTGAACTTCGTTCGAAGAGTGAGGGTTAATAAGGAGCGACATTCACTCCATTGAGAGTGAGCTTTACTCCAAAAGAACGATGTTTCATTCTTGATGGAGATCCTACAGGAAACACTCTTTAAAAACGAGTCATCAGTTGAGGCATTCTTTAAGGGTGAATCTTCACTCTTTCATGAGAGACTGATCTCGCTCTTCTTGGATTGAATTGACACTCTAATTTTTGGACGGTGAATATTTAATATGTTATAGAGAGTCTGTAAGCTCATTCTTTGGTATTTTTAGAGTGTAACACTGGTCATAGTTTCCCATCGAAAATAGCCAAAAGCCGAAAGAAATAGCCGAAAAGAAACCAAATTTTATGCTTAGTATAATGAGTTAGTTAGCTACCCGACGTGAGATAATGTGTTATTTTTAGAGCCAGAGCACGGCACGGATTAACTGTGGACTTAATGCTGTAAAAGAACTGCTATTCGATGCCTGAATGATATACATGAACTAAGTACCATTTTAGCACATAATATTCTTTCTCCCCTGTGAAGGAGCACGAAAGCGGCGCCTAATTTACCGGTATATTTATATGTTGCATGTACGAGGTTGCACAAGGGAACTTTGGACAAGCGACAGCTCCCTCGTTCAGTGCTCTAAACAGGGAGTTGCATACAGACTCTCTGCACTTAAGAAATGCATTTGCCGATCCGTCTACCACGGTTTACCAAAACCATTTTCCGCCCACGTGACTTACACCATTGATTGTGATGTTCGTTTCCTGTCTTGAATAACCACGTGCAATGGTGCAATGACTGACTCAAGTCACCGGGTCACTCGGTCGGACGAAGGACACAACATTTGTGTCCGCTTATAGACCTGTGATGTTATTTTGGACGAATAGCAATAAAGCCCGTCGTCACACCACTGATCTATGTATAGGCTTAGATCAACAGATCAATGGGCCCACCCAGTAGAAAATGCCCCACGTGTATATGAATAGTCGGTTGACAATTCAGTTGTCTGAAGTGTTAATGTTGTGGTTTGTTATTTGCTCCAAAGAACGGCATACTTTTTGGAATTATTAATTCCGTAGACATAATTCTCTCTGACGTTCACAAATATTGAGACACCCAAACCAAAGATACTTGACCGAGGACATTCGGTTCTACTGGTGCAAGTTTACCAACAATGATCACCTTTCTTTAATTATGTTTGGAAGCTTAACAAAGAAATAAATGATTTGAATTTTATACAAACTTTTTCGGTCTCAGCGCTGAAAAATATCAATAATAGCCGCAGAAAGCAAAACCCCACTATAACACTGGTATAACTTCAAAACTGCTCTCTTCTCTCTCAGATAAACTGACCTCCAAGCTGCAATTTCCAGTTACCGTACCATGCATTGCTGAGAATTCAACCGACTGTGAAACGTTACTAATGAACCCATAGCGGCTGGAGAAAAGAGATGTCCTCACTGGGCTCGGGGCTGGCAAACTGGAATACTTAACTACCACGACCGGGATCTAAAAGTCTGGACGTTTGATGGGGGTCATTTCCTGACCTATAGCCTAACCGTTTAAATGTTTAAGGTCATTGCTATAGTCTTGACCCTTCTGTAGCAACTCCCTGGTATAATCGAGGCCCTTCATCGTTTAGTTTTACCGATCAAAACCTAGGTCACACTCTTCACGAAATGTCACCGCGAGGGATCAGACAAATTTTTTGGAAAGGGAAAAGCAGTGTCATAGGAAGGGGAAATTGGGCCCCAAAATGCCTCCCCCTCCCTCATGGATGCCATTTTTTAGATACTACGAATTCTTAACCCTACTTTAATAACACAAATTTAACTTCAAAGGATAGCATATGTGGCACCAGATTGCACGTAAGGACACCCAATTTCTCAAAAATGTTCTCTGCAAGGCTCTTGAGTGATGCCATTGTTTTAATTCCTAAAAATATGCAAGTTAAAAGGTAAACTCCGTAACACCCTGGTGGCACCGATTGTCTCTGAGGACCTCTACTTTTATAAGAATTCTTATAAGGGAGGGCCATGCCTTAGACTCCTTCCTTGGCCGTCATGCATAGACGTAGGTGACTGGGTCATGGAAGCTAAGGGTTCAGGTGCGGTGAACAATATTTTCCAATTATAATGCAAGAGATGTTAGGGATAAAATCATTAACAGCCTGGAGCTCGAGCAGTCACAGACATTTTCATGAAATCAGAGGATCTTGAATTTAGCCAAGAGTCACAATAGATAATCATAAGCATAATTTCAATTCCGTTGTGTAGTTTCCCCGAGAGAATCAAGACCATTTATATAATAGTGGTGTAACGTTTAATGTGGTAATATTCTGATCACTTAACATGTTGCCGGCTGATTTTTGATTCCTTGCCGTAGGCAGGCAAGGAATCTATGCGATGGTGATGTCGTGTGTATGTGTGTGTGTGTGTGTGTGTGTGTGTGTGTGTGTGTGTGTGTGTGTGTGCGTATGTGACGCTTTGGCTTGTAAACACGATATCTCAAGAAGGGTAAGTCCGAGGGATCTCATACTTGGCATGTGGATTGCCCATATTGAGTAGATGATCCCTATTGTTTTTGGTGGACGTCAAAGGTCACTTGGGGTCACGAGAGGTCAAAAGGTCAAAATCATGTAAACACGATATCTCGAGAACGGTACATGTGACTATGCTCATATTTGGTGTGTGGGTTGGTCATATTGAGTAGATGAACCCTATCGATTTTCTTAGAGGTCAAAGGTCATTTGGGGTCACGAGAGGTCAATGGGTAAATTCCTTAGAAATTGCTTGTAAACACGGTATCTCAAGAAGGGTAAGTGTGACTATGCTCATATTTGGTGTGTGCATTGGCCATATTGAGTAGATGATCCCTATTGTTTTTGGTGTAGATCAAAGGTCATTTGGGGTCACTAGAGGTCAAAAGGTCAAAACTTCGTAAACACGATATCTGGAGAACAGTACATGTGACTATGCTCATATTTGGTGTGTGGATTGGCCATATTGAGTAGATGATCCCTATTGATTTTTGTGGAGGTCAAAGGTCATTTGGGGTCACGAGAGGTCAATAGGTAAATTCCTTAGAAATTGCTTGTAAACACGGTATCTCAAGAAGGGTAAGTGTGACTATGCTCATATTTGGTGTGTGCATTGGCCATATTGAGTAGATGATCCCTATTGTTTTTGGTGGAGATCAAAGGTCATTTGGGGTCACGAGAGGTCGAAAGGTCAACACTTCGTAAACACGATATCTCGAGAACGGTACATGTGACTATGCTCATATTTGGTGTGTGGGTTGGTCATATTGAGTAGATGACCCCTATTTTTTTGGTGGAGGTCAAAGGTCATTTGGGGTCACGAGAGGTCAAAACGTTAAAACTTTGTAAACACGATATCTCGAGAACGGTACATGTGACTATACTCATATTTGCTTTGTAGGTTGGTCATATCGAGTAGATGATCCATATTGTTTTTGGTGGAGGTCAAAGGTCATTTGGGGTCACGAGAGGTCAAAAGGTCAAAACTTCATAAACACGATATCTCGAGAACAGTACATGTGACTATACTCATATTTGGTGTGTAGGTTGGCCATATTGAGTAGATGATCCCTGTCGATTTTCGTGGAGGTCAAAGGTCATTTGGGGTCACGAGAGGTCAAAAGGTCAAAACTTCGTAAACACAATATCTCGAGAACGGTACATGTGATTATACTCATATTTGGTGTGGGTTGATCATATTGAGTAGATGATCCCTTTTATTTTTGGTGGAGGTCAAAGGTCATTTGGGGTCACGAGAGGTCAAAAGGTCAAAACTTCATAAACACGGTATCTCGAGAATGGTACATGTGACTATGCTCATATTTGGTGTGTGGGTTGGTCATATTGAGTAGATAATCCCTTTTGATTTTCGTGGAGGTCAAAGGTCATTTGGGGTCACGAGAGGTCAATAGGTAAATTTCTTAAAAATTGCTTTTAAACACGGTATCTCAAGAAGGGTAAGTGTGACTAACCTCATATTTGGTGTGTGGGTTGGTCATATTGAGTAGATGATCCCTATTGTTTTTGGTGGAGATCAAAGGTCATTTGGGGTCACGAGAGGTCAAAAGGTCAAAACTTCGTAAACACGATATCTCGAGAATGGTATATGTGACTATGCTCATATTTGGTGTGTGGGTTGGTCATATTAAGTAGATGATCCCTGTCGATTTTCGTGGAGGTCAAAGGTCATTTGGGGTCACGAGAGGTCAAAAGGTCAAAACTTCGTAAACACGATATCTCGAGAACGGTACATGTGACTATACTCATATTTGGCGAGTGTGTTGGCCATATTGAGTAGATGATCCCTATCGTTTTTGGTGGAGGTCAAAGGTCATTTGGGGTCACGAGAGGTCAAAAGGTCAAAACTTCGTAAACACGATATCTCGAGAATGGTATATGTGACTATGCTCATATTTGGTGTGTGGGTTGGTCATATTAAGTAGATGATCCCTGTCGATTTTCGTGGAGGTCAAAGGTCATTTGGGGTCACGAGAGGTCAAAAGGTCAAAACTTCGTAAACACAATATCTCGAGAACGGTACATGTGATTATACTCATATTTGGTGTGTGGGTTGATCATATTGAGTAGATGATCCCTTTTATTTTTGGTGGAGGTCAAAGGTCATTTGGGGTCACGAGAGGTCAAAGGTCAAAACTTCATAAACACGGTATCTCGAGAATGGTACATGTGACTATGCTCATATTTGGTGTGGGTTGGTCATATTGAGTAGATAATCCCTTTTGATTTTCGTGGAGGTCAAAGGTCATTTGGGGTCACGAGAGGTCAATAGGTAAATTTCTTAAAAATTGCTTTTAAACACGGTATCTCAAGAAGAGTAAGTGTGACTAATCTCATATTTGGTGTGTGCCTTGGCCATATTGAGTAGATGATCCCTACTGTTTTTGGAGATCAAAGGTCATTTGGGGTCATGAGAGGTCAAAGGTCAAACTTCGTAAACCACGATATCTCGAGAATGGTATATGTGACTATGCTCATATTTGGTGTGTGGATTGGTCATATTGAGTAGATGATCCCTATTGATTTTCTGAAAGGTCAAAGTTCATTTGGAGTCAGCATGTTCAAAGCCTGACAAGCTTTCCTGCACAGTCTTTCAAGAAATGTCACTTGTAGGGTCCTGTAACTTGTCCTGTAGATGGCACATAGTGAATACATGGTCCCAGAAGTTTTTGGTGGAGGTCAAATGTCATTTGGGTTCACAACGGGCAAGGGGGATCTCAATGTAGGAAGATTGGATGCCTTGCATGGGTACTTTGTGGGCACATTATGGAGCCCTGTTAATTGAAAAACATTGCCAAGCAATGTCAGTGTGAAAAAAGGCCTTACATTTCAGCGGCAAGGAATCACTAAGCCTTTTGGCTTTCTGGTTGTTATTGCAAACAAAGGCTGAACATCAAGATTGTTTAGATTCTTTTTCCAAGCATTAAAACGCAATTTTCGGCCTACTGAGGGGTCGCAATCATTCAAAATTCTCTTTACGTTCCGCGCCAACTAATGGTGGCGCTCCGCTCAGATAGTCTTTTGGGCAAAGTTTCATTTTTCGGGTCAAAATATGGTTTAATAAGTTTCTCATCATTTTGCAGATTTTTAACTTATTTTTAAGTGACCATTACATTCCAAACGACAACGAAGATAGTACTCTTTAGATTCTTCTTATAAGTCTGGAAAATGCTATTTCTGGCCATCTGAGAGGTGTGATTTTTCAAAATTTCTCTACGCTCCGCGCCAACTGATGGTGGCCCTCCGCTTAGATAGTCTTTATGGCAAAATAACATTTTGAGGGTTCAAAGTATTTCTTGACTCTCTGATCACCTTGCAGTTTTTCGGAACTTATTTTGAAGTGAGCATTTAATTGCAAACGACAAAAAAGAGAAGGACTCTTTAGATTCTTCGTATAAGTCTGGAAAATGCTATTTCCGGCCATCTGCGGGGGCTGATTTTTCGAAATTTTCTCTACGCTCCGCGCCAACCAATGCTGACGCTCCGCTTAGATAGTCTTTCGAGCAGATTGACGTTTTGTGGCCAAGAAAAAAAAACATAAAAACAGCAAACTGAAATGCTCCGTTTCGCCTTTGCCGATCGATGCTCTTTTATGTTGGCTCCTAAAAGTATGGAAATTTAAAAACAAATTTTACTTCGAAAGGTAGCGTAAAAATGGCATTAGATTGCAAAATTTTCAGTTTTATCCTCATGAGCCACAACAATACAACGATTTTTGAACAATAGAAATCCGTTAACAACAATGGGTGCTCACTGGACCATGTGGACCATATGGCTTTTTGTCACTTGTTAAATAAGCAAGGATTTCAAGGACATTACCCCAGGTCTCAAAGGAACTAAATCTGTAATGAGTGACTACTTGGGAGCAAGGCCTAGTACAAGGGGTGGAATTTATTGGATGACTCAAAGTCGGGCTCGGGAAAAGACACAACGTCTAGTGACGTATTTTAAGAATCATGTTGTGTTTACAGTTTATTGAACACATTCTAGCACATATTTAAAAACCCGTCAATAAACATTGACAATGCGTTTCCTCCAAATAGTACCCATTCAAGAATTATCAACGTTAAATTATTAAGTTGAAAAAAAATATTGTCGAACCGCATTACAACTTCTCTCTAAGAGACCGTCTTTCTTGAAATAAATTTACCCTGCGGCTTCCTCACTTTTTATTGCTTGTTATTTTTAAGGTTTATTTATAAATTTTGGTTCAAATGTAAGAAAAGTTAATTTTTTCTCTGGGAAGAGAGTTTGAGAAAATAAAGTTCAATCACCAAAACTTTACACTAACCTTCCAATTCAGCCAAAATCAGTACCATGCTTGTTCGACAAATACTACATTCAACACTGCTGACTTTGTGACGAGTACCCACAGACCACCTAACTTATCGGGCCAGAGGACAAGTCTCGTCCCTGATTTTTTTTTCATCCCGAGTTGCTTCAAGTTATTATTGCCTTTTACATATTTGGTTCTTAAAAATCCTCACCCCCATCCAAGACCAACGGCGTTACTTGTAAACATATCCCTTTCAGTTCATGGTGATTAATTGAGGTACTCTGTACTTTTTAATTTAATGCCGATCAAAGAACTGTGCCAATTGCGAATTTCTGTAGACTACCGGGAAATGTGCACTTTCAGTTAACTTTAAATCCTAGGTAACGGTTAATTCACCAATGGGTGACTAAGGATTACCCTCTGCTCTTTAGTTTAACACTAGAAAGCAAGTGAAATCTACACTTAGTTTCAAGGAAACGAGGAATCAAGAATGACAAAGATAAAACCATTCGTCATTTCCTTCTGAAATTGAGAAGAATCCCGCACTGTCACGACATCCGATTGATCATTACAACAAACGAAAACAATGTGTGGTCATTATTGCGTTATTGGTCAGTATTTAGAAGATGTAATTGTACCAATTTAGAAGATGTAATCTGAACCCTCACTAGAAGAAGTTAAGACATGTATATATTATGCTTTGCATACAATTAGTAAGATAGAGTTTTACAGCCCAGCTTCCACTGAACCAATTGGTTCAAGTTGAACCAAACACGATTGCTTATGAACGTGTCCTCTAAGCCTCGCTTTATGTATTAATTTAAAATTTCACGGAGCTATTCGAGAAGTCCAGCCAGCATGCAAACGAAAGGGGAAACATGGCCCAAATGGGTTAGAACCAAGTAGGGTCACGTGATTTGCATTGAAAATGCCCGGCTTCAGTCTTACTGTATATACTTAACATTCTCTTATAGCCACGTTATCGTCGGTTACACCACGTAACCATGACGGACTCAGTGTAATTCATCATTCATTATTTACTTCATTATTCATTATTTACTTCGCCTGTATACTGTTGATAAAAGCAACAAATGTTATGAATCATATACTTTGGAGCTGATAAAACTCATTAAAAGCCTGTTTACAGCAGGCTAAAGAGCATACAATGCAATTTTAATGTAGTGATCAGTCGCACAATAAAAAGTTCCAAGGATGTTTTAATGTTACTATTGGCTACATTGAATTGCATGATAAATATTTGTTTGCTTGAAGTCGTTATCGTACAACGAATTCTGCAGATTGTTGTTTGTTGCATGTGACCGGGGCTTTAAGCAGAAAAAAAATCAATTACAAAGAAGGAGAATGAAAAAAGAAAATATTCCTTTCGCGATTTGTACACAGTATATACACAATTACGGTATTAAATTTCTCAAGGGCCTATCTGCCCTCCAATGACATATTTGGACTATCTGCTGGCTGATAACCAAGCCTCAGGTTTGTAGCAAGAAAAATCAATCGGGGCAGAGTTTTGCTGGCCTTGGGCCATCTAAGAGTAGGAGCCTCCATTGGGAAACTTTTGTTTTTTTTTTTTTTCAAGGCCTGGCTTAAATGCTAAACAGTGCAATCTACTTAGGCCTAATACTTTTTCCTTCAGTGCGGATAGTTTTATTGGATTTTTTTTTTTTTTTTTTTTTGGGGGGGGGGGGGGCATGCCAAGAAGTGGTTACACTATGGTCAATCTCTTCGGTAGAGTTTCACTACTTGTTAACATTTGGGGAGAAATTGTTGGTGCACATAACTTAAATTTATACATTGAAACCTGCTTTTATTTACTCACATCCACATTGGTCTGTTGGCGTAGCCAGGGGGTTCTTTCGATGTGAAAGACAGGAGGCTGTAGTCCCTATATACCATGTTGCTACATGCGCTCACAAGACCTATAGTGAAGTTTTTTAAAACATTTACTTAAGTTATTTGAAAAACGCCATCAGTGAGGGGACATACAGTAGCCCGATTTCCCCTTCTCAAGTACACCCACTGATCTTTAAACGAATACTTTGTCTTGTCTGAACACGAATAGTGACTGGCACATATGAAATCATGTGTTCCACAATATGAGCAGAGTCTTCGTAGCTTTACATTTTGACCTTTACACGCATGCAAGCCAATTTTTGTAATGAGATGGGCAGATTCTATTAAATTTTCTTCACAGCCTTGTCACTGTGCCAGTGACTCCTATTCCTTTACCGAAATATAATATTAATAACAGCAAAGATCGATGATAGCTAAAAAAAAAAAGAAAAAAAAACCAGAAAGGGCATGAGTAACAAAGGATTTTGAAGACAAACATTGGTTAAATAGAAGAAGTTTAAATACGTCACATTCCAGAAATCAATTACCAAAATGGTTGCTTGAATAGACTTATAGTTGTCATCGGTTAATAATCGAATATTTCACAAGAAACAAAAAAGTAAATGGATATAGTAATGAAATAGACGGTAACTGTCAGCAGACCATTCCTGGAAAAACTGCTTCCCTTTCAGACTGTCAAGTTGGCAGTAACGTCTAGCTATCCATACGGGTTCTCAATGCATGATTGCTCTGGTGAAAAGCGTTATCCTTTGATTGATTATTCATAACGTTTGTACATTAACACGACAGGAAGTATTAGGCCAACATACACAGTACTACACGTGATCAGGTGATACGGGGTTAGTGCATAGGATATGGCGTATTCTTTGCTATAGTCAGGTTCACTATGTCAATAAATTATGTTTCGTTGGCAATCATGGTAGATTATGAACCCTATATATTTTTGGAAAGCGTATAGCATCAGGAAACTAAAAATTAATGTTTACATTTGAACAGATGTTTGTATGGCGGCCATTTTGGGTTTTTCAAAATGACGACTGTAAAATACATATTTTCTTCTGTTTCTGACCTTAATTGCCTTAAACACTTTACTAAACCTATTGTATTTGGTTCTAAATCATAGTAGCTTTGCAAATTTATACATTTTACAAAGGTTATAGCATAAGAAAACTGAAAGTCAATGTTTAAGTGGAGAAAAGCTTTTATGGCGGCCATTTTGGATTTTCAAAATGGCCACTGTAAAGAAATATTTTGTACTACTTTTGCCGCCGCTTATTACCCTATCCACTTTATTTAACTTACATTACTTTCAAAACCATGATGGCTTTAGGCACTTATACATTTTGGAAAGGTAATGGTATTGGAAAACTAAAAATCAATGTTTAAATCTGGAGAGATCCCTTTGTGGCAGCCATTTTGGGATTTTCAAATTGGATAAGGTAATATACTTACATCATAGAGAATATTACAGAATTTATAACCATTTATAACCTCTTTTAGGATTCTATCCAAGGGTTTAGAACAAGTGACCTTTTGTTAATGTTTTTCTCAGGGCAAATGATGCATAGTTTCTGCTCTACAGACTCCTTAGACATGCCCACAGGCCAATTGCTTTCTTCGCGATCTTCACTCATGATGGGTTATGCACTGAAAAGGCACAAGAACAACCCCCCATAAACACCTCCACCACAATAGTTAATATGTAAAAAACAATATATTAACCTTTATGCTCTCACAACTACATAAACAATAGGCCGGAATTGATATAATCCGGTTCTATTTCTGGTTTAGATTGATATTTGTAACGAACAGTTTTATTTCCAACGGAGAATGAAACTTACTCTTTCAAACGTATTTAATGATTATGGGTTAAGTTTGTTGGCAAATTAGTTAATTGGCTCATTTATTTTAATTAGCACATCACAAGAGGTTATAAAAGTTATAAAAGTGTAACAGCATACAGCTATAATACTATGATTTGAATAGACTCACATTTACATAAAGTCACCAATTTGGGATTTCAAACAGAACAGAAACAGTTCAATTGTCTGGGAAGGGACGAGCATACAACTTCTTTTTAACTGGAATTAATGAATACCCCTACCCAACCTCACAATTTGTGTAGGCCCTCACAATTTGTGTAGGCCTAACTAATTGTAGACCTGTAGCCCATTTTCCTCATCCCAAATAAGACCAACCCCTTGAAATGACATCATGACTTTGAATAACCCATTAATTTACGGAACAAAGTTCCGACTCATACATTGTACAACCAACTGAAGCAGCTGTAAAAGTGAAGAATTCTAAAGCTAATCTCGTGCATTTAGTTCACAGTATGTCCGAGATCCACACAAAATGTTCCAAGTCATTTGTCCCCTTTAACATTATACAGCTACCAAACAGAGGTGATCAGCAACTTGAACTTAATTGCTTAAACCTTATGAAATTAAGAAAGTTTTACCCTTCTTTAACCCTTAGAATGGTGTCCAAAACGTGAGCCTACGATCCTTTCTAGTCCTTTAAAAGTTTGAATTCAAGACACTGTACTACCGGTAATATGGCGAAAACATTTGAAACATCTGAGTGAAATCAGTTCATGTGTCCGGTACCAGTAGAACGTTGCTAAACAGGCCTGTGGTGATGCTGTTCTAACAAAACACTTTTTCTCGGAAACAACTTAAAACTGTATAAATGAAATACGCCAGCAGACGGGGATATGCTTTCAGTTTTGGATTGGAAATTTTAAATTTTTGCCGTCATTTGCTACTTTTTTAAATTTTGTTGCATTTTACCCCACCCTGGGCCCGTAGCCATAGGCGTACGGGAGCATTTCAGTTTGGGGAGAGGATTTCCTGCCCGAAAAATGTAATTCTACTCGAAAGACTATCTAACCGGAGGGCCACCATCTTTTGGCGCGGAGCGTACGGAATTTGAAAAATCAAAACCCCTCAGACAGCCGGAAATGGCCTTTCCCAGGCTTATAAGCAGGATCAAAGCCATCAATATTTTGAACTTTCGTTTGCAATAAAATTTTCATCAAAAATGAGCAAATCTACAAAAAGGTCAGAAAACTCCCAGATTAAATGTACCACTACCATTGGATGACTACATTAAGCTATAATCATTGAAAGATGAGTTTGTTTCCGCGTTTTACAAACAATTTTTACGTCATGTAGCATGAGATTATCATCAATATAATTTTGAAAATTGAAAAACTTCAGAAACCCTGGAAAAGCCCAAGGCTTCGCAACTTCGAGGAAGGATGGCATTGCATCGCATTCCGGCTGCCTATTAAATATAAGTTTCGTCGAACTTCACAAGGATCCCGTGTGTTTTAGCAGCCTGTTTAGCTCAGATTCAGAGGCCCGAATTACCGGAGTGGGGATGCCATGCAACATTGGCCCTTTAAAACTGATTAACTCAATTTTCGCGCGATTACCAAGCAAGGTAGCAGCCTGTTTATATGCATTTAAACAAACAAGTTCGCAAATCATTTCTAGTGAGCAAACCACCTAAGTCCATATCAACGGTTTTGGCACACTTGATCCCCACAAACCGTACCCATTAAATAAAAAAAAACGTGGCCAAATCATCGGCATAGTCGCATAGACTCCTTTGCCTGAGGCAAGGGAATACAAAATTAAAAACGAAATGAAATCTAAACGATACCTTTACGTTTTATTCATAATGGAATAGTTTAGTTGCATGACATAGCTTTTTGATTGATTTGTCCGGGCAAAATTTTGGGGACTTTACATCCTCTCTCCCCTTGCAATCTGGCAATTAAAAATATCCCAGAACTTTTTTGCAACTTTTGCCTGAAAATTGTGTCATTTCAGGCAAAGGTTAGAGCAAGAATATGAAGTGAGGCTGACGAAAAATTGTTTCTTTCATAAGCTGCCCGAATGTGTCGCAAATTTTGGTATCTGTTAGAGTTTTCATGAAAATTGTACCGTGACTATGATGCTTTTTTATTATTTTTTCGGCCAAGTGCTTGAAGGAATTCGGGTGCGCCTAGGAGTTTTCTGTGTAAGTAGAAACAAACCAGGTTTTAAGACTTAAACGGCTGCCCGAATTTTAGGTCTTGAAAATCTGGGGAGCAGTCTTTCCCCCTGCCTCCCAGCCTCGTACGCCTATGCCCGTAGTCCGTTGTGATGGGGGCAAGTGTTTGGCTTGGGGCATAGGCCATAGAACTTTCTCCTAATGCCCGGTGTAGCAGTTTCAATTTTCATTTGGTGGAGCAGAAATTTTTTTGGTTGGTTTGCCCGAATTCCCCTCCCCCGAAGTGAGGAGAACTATACGGGCCCATCACCCTCCTCAAAAAGAAAGAATTGTAACAGTCAGAAATCTGATTATGCAGATTATGGATTCCTTGTACCTGAAAACATAGACTTGGTATATTTTACAAGGTTTTGAGGGTATGTAGAGCAAGAAATAGAGCAAAATATGTCTTTTTACGGCGGCCATTTTGAAAATCCAAAATGGCGGCCATACCGGTATCGACGCAAATGTAAACATTGATTTTCAGATTCTCCATGTAATAAAGATTCCAAAAATGTTTAGGTTACCTAATCTACCATGATTGCCAACGAAAATACATAGTGAACCTGACTACTAAGAAAGAATGCAGGTCGTAATGCCCTTCTATTTCGGTGTATAATAGGACCGAGAGTAACATCATCGTTAATCTGCATCTAGGACGTACTGAGAAGAGAGGTGCCAGCATATGCGCCCATTGACTGGTATAGAGCATTCTACCTTAGTATACCTTAGGAACCTGGTGGACGCAGGTCTAAAAACCTCAATGTCAATATTTCCGCATTTTTTCACCATCTGTTCGGTCGGCAACAGACAGGGGCAGTGGCGTAGCTACTGGGGGGGGGGTCAGGGGGGCAAGTTGCCCCCCCCCCCGGAAAAATTTTTGGGGAAATTTGATGAAAATGGGGAAATTTGATGAATATTGTTATTACTACAAACATTTCACAAAAATTTCCAAAATTTTTGTTAGAATGAGAAATTGTGAGACATTTCTCATACATAATTCGTATTTTCATGCAACAAATTATCTCAGATTTCGTCAGTGTCGCATGAACCGGCCCAACTCGCGTTCCACAAAAATGTCCTCGCCCCGTAGCAGATTGAATGTTCTCTTGTGCTTGTAAACGCACAGGGGTTATGATCAGTGCATTTTAGTGCACAGGAAGCTGTTGTTCAGGTGATACTTTGGGAATTCAGTAAAAGGATGTGAAAACTGACAAGTCACTACCGTAGACCCCAGAGGTTGTTATGTCCTTCTACAAGCTAGCAGTAGATGTACGGTTTTACTCTGTGTATATAACGATGGATGGGGCTGAAACAATCGCCAACGACAAACGTAAAGTTAATCTAGAAATTAGAATTAACGGGATCCGTTGGCACACTTAGATTTTGTTACTTAGCCTAATCTTTGGATGCTTACAAGCTAGTTCGGGAAAATAGCTTTCTGCTCACTTTGAGTGTAACAATAAATGGACAATGAGTACTTTATAGCCTTCTACATTTAAAAAAAGCCTGTGGAGTGTGTTTACTGCAAAGCTGATGCCACTGTCTCTGCATGTGTGTACGTAACCCTTTAGCCGAGTGGTGCAGATATATTAGATTAACCCTTTACCGTTGTGCTCCGATCGGAGCATATTTGCGCGCCTCGGGAGTGGGCGGAAAAGCAGCTGTAGCCCGCCCTGCATCGGCTTCCGTAGGCCGTTGACCCCGTGACCTTAAACTATTGTCTCTCTCGTTGTTGTGACCGAATTTTCGGGTAGCTACTCGCAGTTTCGAGCTCCGCGTGAAACAGTAAAGATGGGTGACAGCCGAGCTCTCCGCAGGGGTCCAAAAGGACCCAAACAACGGTAAAGGGTTAACAGACTGCTTTTCTCACAGGATATCCTGTGTGATCGCGCCACTATTAGGCTTCCTTAGTGGCGTGCGAAGGGGAGACCATTGGGCCATGCCCCCCTCACAGATGCCATTTTTTCTTTGTTCTTAAAAATACGTAGTCTAACTTTATTAACACAGATTTTACTTCAAAAGATATAGCATATGTGGCACCAGATTGCTTATAAGGACACCAAATTTTTCAAAATTTTTTAAAGGGGAAGGATTGTCCCTGCAAGGTCTTTTTAATAAGTGATGCCATTTTTTTTAATTCCTACAAATAGACCTATAGGCAAATTCTGTCAAATTCCAATTTTTACTTAAAAAGGTAGACTCTGTTTCCCACTGGTGGCATCGGGGGCATGGTGGTCTGATTTTTCGAAATTTTCATTACGCTCCGCGCCAACCAATGGTGGCACTTCGCTCGGTCTTTTGGGCAAAATTACATATTTGGGGTAAAATTAGCTCTTAACTCTCTGATCACTTTGCAGTTGCGAACATATTTTGAAGTGAGCATTTTATTGCAAACGACAAAAGAAGAAAGCGACTGGCTAGATTCTTCGTATAAGCCTGGAAAATGCTATTTCCGGCCATCTAAGGGGTCTGATTTTTCCAAATTTTCTCTAGGCTCCGCGCCAACCGATGGTGGCGCTCCGCTTAGATAGTCTTTATGACAAAATAACATATTGCGGCCAAGAAAAACCAGAAATACCGATCAATACTCTTTTAGTTTGACTCCTAAAAGTATGCAAATTTAATGACAATTTTTCTTTGTAAAGTAGCATAAATGGCATAAAGAAATGCATGTCAAGACACAAAAGTTTCAGTTTTATCCTCATGAACCACCACGATTCAACTTTTAACACTGTTCCTGTCAAAGTCGAAAATCTTGCACCATTTTGCATGTAGGCTCCTTGAAAACGTCAAAAAATTTCCGGACACCCCTCCCCTTGACCATACTGCATGTCCTTCCCCTTCAGAGAAATCCTGCATACGCCACTGCGTTAGTACATACAAATAAACCAGATATTGTTTACCAAAATGATATACTTTGTTATTTCCGATTGCTCTATGTTATACTTTAAGATTAAAATGCAGGTAATATTACAAAATGACATGTTAATGTTGTTATACTTGTAAGTTTGCATATTTTATATGAAATACATACACATTGACCGGGAAAAGTTTTGGGGAAATTTCATACCTTTGCCCCCCCGGAAAAAATCCTAGCTACGCCACTGGACAGGGGCGTAGCCAGGATTTTCTTGTGGGGGGGGGGGGCAAAATCGACTCATCGTCCACAATCTTGACCGAGAGGACTATCTAAGCGGAGCGCCACCATCGGTTGGCGCGGAGCGTAGAAGGGAATTTTTGGTTTTAGAAACCCCTCAGATGGCAGGAAACGGCACTTCTCGAGTGTTCTAAGCAAGAATATGTTCAGCCCAACTTCGAAATTCTCCCCACTTCTTAATTGGAGCACTTGACAAATATTGAGGGGCTGAACATACCTTTAGCCCAAATTTTTTCATTTTTCATCGCCGCCACTGGGGTGCGGCATTTTCTTGAGGGAGCGAAGCGCCCAAGTGAGGAGCCGAGCGACCGAAAGGGGAGAGGGTGTGGTTCTCCCCTCCCACCCCAAGGAGATTTTGCAATTTTACATCAAAATTGAGCGATCTGGTGAACACCTAAGTTGGAATTTTTGGACATTTTCAATCTTGTATCAATGTTTCCCTTATTCCCTCGAGAGTTAGCAGGGTTAGTGTGTGACTGTAAGAGGGTTACTCGGTACGAGTCAATGAGGCCCTAGGGAATTGTGTCGCACTGGAACAAAACAGCTACTCTTGGCTTACATTTAGTTGGCTAAACCAGCGGAATTGACATTTTACCCTGAAAAACGCCAAAACTCTATTTAAATAAAGAAAAATTAAATATAAAAAATTATGAATGGACGGGACTAAGTGCCAACCCCCTGACCACGGGCCTGTCTCCCTGGGTGTTACCTTCCCCTTTTGGAATGTTTTGCTTTCTCGAAGAGCTTAAATGCAATATGGTGCCATGTTTTGTTCTTTTTATGCTAGATTCCAGTGTTCTCCACAGGGGGTTTTAGAGGACCGACTCGTCCTCCTAGTGAAATTGACCGCCCCTCCAAAATAGTTGCCGCCCTCCAAAAAATGCTGCTTCCATTTTTAGTTCATTGCTTCATTACACATATACAACTCATAACTGGAAAATGTGACTTCCATCCAGGCTTGGCGCCAGGATTTGCCCGACGAAGGGCCACTCTCCGAACGGGGGAGGGGCAGGGTCGGTAGCGACCCAAGTCCCGACAGCCAGGATGCCGTCGATGAGTTGGTGAGGGAGGTTTGAAGAAAACCTGTTGACTATACCTGCCATTGCGAGCCATATACGACATCAAATTTGTATATGCTAGAGGAAGATATTTCCGCACTGATTTAACCGTGGAAAAGGGGGCAAAATTTTTTTGGGTTAGTACACTAAAAAGAATCTGTACTTATTTAAATCTTATATAGGTCAATAAATTGTCCCGGCACTTGGGCTCTATCGGACACAAATTATATTGTACTTTCTTCTTCGAGTCCGTACCGCACGACTGACACAAGAGATAATTAACTAAGTTTAGCGAAATGATATGAAATTCCCGACACGAACATTAATCCATTTATTCTACTTATTAATTTACATGAACTAAACCGACCATGAGAAGGCGACAGATTATCTCCGACAGGGGGCGGGCCATGCCAGCGACCACAAGTTCCGACAGCCCCTATGTCGAGGGGGTGGTATGAAGGAGCCTAACTACCCCATGTCATTGCAGCCTTGGGCACATTTTTCGCAATGTAACTTAATATTTTAAAAGCCGAGTTAATGTTCTTTTGAGTCTGAACCGTGAAATTACAAAGCGCGCGAAATTTTTTGGTGGGCTTACAAAAATAACATAGCCTATGTAATCATTAAGAACCAAAAGGGGAAAAAATAGAAACTGTAGTGGTTGTAGACCGTATCGGGGATAACATACATTGTGTCGAAACCACCTGGAATACCCGATAAAATAGCCAAACTATGCTCCGTGAATGGCTCACCATCTGACCTATCGCATGACACACACAAGAGAACAGCAACTAGGCTTTGTGATATGGGATAAAATTTACGACCTCTGCATAACCTGTGTACTCTGCCTACCAGTTACTTGGTAAGGTTGAGAGGACTTACACTCTCTTGATATGTGGAATGGAAGTATTGAAAAAAAAACTGGAGTGAATCTACAGCGCGCGTAGCGCGCCGAAAATTTGGGGTTCTTATTAGGGAAATTGTCCCTTGAGAGCAAAAAACAGGTAAACCATCGGGGAGACTAGTCGCCGTCGGGGACTGCATACTTTATCGTAACGACTAAGAGCCCCCCTTCCCCCCCCCGAAAAACTGTAAAAATGCCCCCGATTCTCTCCCTCCTCTTGCCGTTTATATTTTTTTATTATTTTTTTTTATTTTTTTTGGCTCCCCTTCATTTTTTCAACATCGCCCATCGCGTCCCCAAAATTTCTGTGGGGGGGGGGGGGCACTCTGCCCCCCGCTGGCTACGCTAGTGGCAACAGATGAAACAATAGAAAAGCTATGGTGGGAGTGAGTTACACCCATACTAGCCAATTACTTCAAATAGGCCTATTGATCAGCTGTATAGTTATACAAAATCTCCTGACCAGCCCCAAATCTGTTCAAAGTCTTCTTAAACTATAGACTAGTATGCACTAGCCTCGGCCATTGTACTAGGTGAGGGGAGGGGGAGGGGGTAGAAAATACCATTTCAAATTTTCAAACTAGGCCTATAAGAACGGAAAAGATCCTCTGTCGGACTGTCGGAAGAAGTTTCCAGGGTCCATTTTGTTGTGATTAGTTATAGTAGCAACAACTTGCGTTTTCCATTCGCAGAGATGAACAAAATTGTCGAGTCACGTACGAAAACCCCTCGAACGAATCCAGGAACGCCCGTCACACTAACGGACATAAGGATTTGCTGATTGGAAGTTTTCCTAGATTTAAGGTCTGTTAGATCGAAGATTCCGTAATTCTCTAGTTCTTTAAAGTTAACCGTAGTCTGGTAGTGATTAACCTACCATAGTCCTGAACCTTGTATATCGAGGAGGTGGAAATTTAGAAAATCTCAAATAGGCCTCTGTTATTTTATTGGAGGCAGTAGCACCGATGCAATATAGCAACATTTTATAGTTAGTTATGGGAGGGGAAGGTAAGATTAGTTTTGAGAGGATTTAACGCCTTAGTTTACAACCTCCCGGTTTAACCTTATGGTCCAGTTTGTTTAGAATCAGATTGTTATTCTTACTCAAATTGCTTATGAGTAACACGCACAATGGAAGGTTTCATAAAAGTCTTTGGTAAGACCCCGGCCCCTGAGGAGAGTCGTATGCCCTACCAATTGGGTCACACATGTGGGGGAGGGGA
This sequence comes from Holothuria scabra, assembly GCA_037179385.1. Lineage (NCBI taxonomy): Eukaryota > Metazoa > Echinodermata > Holothuroidea > Aspidochirotida > Holothuriidae > Holothuria > Holothuria scabra. The sequence goes on along the minus strand of CM074187.1, from coordinate 5,056,642 downwards.
CCGTGAAAGAGTGAGAGCAAGTGTATGTTGAAAAAAGATAAAGTGATAAGGGTTTATTGGAACCAACCCCTTCCTGTCTGGTTGGTCTTTAAACCAAATACGGTACAATGAAATACCTGTACTATACCACCAAGTGTTGCTCATGAGCAGGATCCGGGATAATGTCCTTCACAATATATACAGTGCAATGAGTAGTTCCTGATTAGTTTGTTTTGGAATCTTCAAAACATTCGCCTTCCTTGTCTTTATAATTTTTTAGATGAATCAAAGTGTTTCAGAAGCATCGCACTAATTCATTCCTTGCCACCAATTAAACAGACGATGGACCGTGCGTTTGGGCAGGAAAATGCATGATGGAATGGTTAATAAGTAAATGAAAGTGATGTACAAGGGCAAGGAGCGAATGCAGTCAACGACATAATTAATCTTAGAGTGTGCCTTATAACATTAAATCCTGTTTTAATGCACAGGTCCAAGGTGTGTTTACCCTTGTTCATCCATACACATTGCAACAAGATGGAAGGAGCAAAAGATGATAAAAGAAAACTGATGCCGACAAATTGGCTTTTAAATATGCCTTACACATGGGCGTCCGCAGAAAAAAAGTCAGGGGGCAAAATTTCTAGGAGGGGGAAAACCTCCAAGTCACCATGAATTGACACAAAGCATGCGAAAATTTCAGCCCAAAATGCCTCCCAGATGGCCGGAAATGGCCTTTTTTTGCACAGAAACTTGGAAAACACGTTTTGTTCGTTTTTTTGCTTTGATTTTTATACGCTTTTCAAATTTTTGATTTTCCAGGGGGGGGGGGGGCAAGTGCCCCCCTTGCCCATACCTGCGGACGCCCATGGCTTAACAAAACCCCGTGTAAAATGGAATAGCCCAAGATGAATGCTTTTATCATTATCGTGAGTTTATAATGGGATAACAAACGGTTACCTGAAAGTAATGGAAAAGATGTAATGAGCGGAATTCTTTAAATGTTTGGTTTTCGCCCCTTGGCTTTTCGCCAGAGAGTCGAGGGGACTTTTAGAAAAAAGCCCGGAATTTTTTAACCTTTGCAAGCAGGTTGTATTGCGGAGTAAGCTTCATCCGTGGAACTGAAGGGTATTTCCCTATCGGTCGAATTCGGAGCACCCAAAAATACAAGAGTAGAAGCGAGTTGAATTCACTGGACGGGTGACATATTCCTTCATGGCACACTGAATGATTCAAATGAGATACACAGGCTCCGGCTATCGATTATAATAAACGCGTGGGAAGTGCCGTTCCCGGCCATCTGGAGGGTTCGCAAAGCTCAAAATTTTCTTGTTCGCTCCGCGCCAACTGATGATGGCGCTCCGCTTAGATAGTCTTGCAACGCCTGATCCTCAAAGATAACAGCGCCCCCCCCCCCCCCACTAATGTAAGTGGTACCTTTTTGGTAATTTTCTGATCGCTTAGAGTTGATTTTTCCTATTGAAGTTTGGCTTTTATATTGCAATGGAAGCTCAAAATAACAACTGTTTCATCTTTAGGTAAACAAGTCTGGGAGATGCCATTTCCCGGCTGTCTGAGGCTTCTCAAGTTTTCAAAAAATGTCCTTGTACTCTCCGCTTAAATAGCATTACATTTTTCGGACAAAATCTTCTGTCCTCCCTGTAATAAAATACCCTTAGACCTATGTGAATATACAAACTATAAAATTTCAAATATGTGGGAAAACAACCTTTTTCCGTGTGGAAATTTTCAAATATGGTCTTTTGTCAATCACCCCGACTATCCATCTATTTTGCTCTTGAAAGACATACCACTTCATAAAAAAAATACAAATTTTTTGACCAAATTTTTTTACCTTACCAAAAAACAAATTTTCTTTCATTAAATTCCAAACTTATCCAACATAATAAATAATTTCTTAACTTTCAGATGAGTTTCAAAAACTTGGAAAAAGCTTTCAGGCAATTTCCAGTTTCGCTTGAGAGCTTTAGAACGTAGGCATGGTACGATAAATTGCGTAAGCCCAAAAGAATATCAGCTGTAGCCCATATTAATGTTCTGATTTTGATCATTTGAACGACAGATTCTTCAAAAGACATCCCAACTTTTTAATGGTTCTTTCAAAAATAATAAATTTTCTTCAAAACAAACTCCAGTTTTTTTAAATATTTGTTAAAAATAAAGTAAAAAATTTCAGAACATGCATGCGTCTGAAATTCTTCCAAGTCATGTCCTACGGGGATTTACAAACGAAATGCCGGCCCCCTGTCGGACAAATACTGCCGCCACCCCTGCTATGCAAATAGATGATCAATCATTGACGCGACGTCACACTATTGAAATCACTAATCTAAGAATAACCGAACACAGCACTGCAGTGGCATATTCTGACCAAAAAATCGAATCCTACAACGCTTAGAATCCTACTACGGATCGAATCCGACCACAGAGCGACCTAGTTTCTACCCTACCTTTTTATACTCTTTGCATTCTACACGGCTTTCAAGCTTTCTTAGAGATAGTTAATTTAATAATTTATCTTACTCTACCTTTCAAGCTGATGGAGTTTGTTTTAGAGTTTAAATACTAAAATCCTTCACAAAAAGCTGAGGATTGATCCTTACCAATTTTATATGAACAAGGACTTTATCAAGAGTATATCAGATACGGGGTACTATCGACTGCTAGACAGTGGCGTAGCTAGGATTTTTTCCAGGGGGGGCAAAGGTATGAAATTTCCCCAAAACTTTTCCCGGTCAATGTGTATGTATTTAATATAAAATATACAAACTTACAAGTATAACAACAGTACTATGTCATTTTGTAATATTACCTGCATTTTATAACATAGAGCAATCGGAAATAACAAAGTATATTATTTTGGTAAACAATATCTGGTTTATTTGTATGTATTAACGCAGTGGTGTACGCAGGATTTCTCTGGATGGGGAAGGGCATGCAGTATGGTCATGGGGAAGGGTGTCCGGAAATTTTTTGATGTTTTCAAGGAGCCTACATGCAAAATGGTGCAAAATTTTCGACTTTGACAGGAACAGTGTTAACAGTTGAATTGTGGTGGTTCATGATGATGAAACTGAAACTTTTGTGCCTTGACATGCATTTCTTTTTATGCCATTTATGCTACCTTATGAAGAAAAACTTGCATTTAATTTGCACACTTTTAGGAGTCAAAATAAAAAGCATTGATCGCACGGGTATTGGTGGTTTTTCTTGGCCATAAAATAATATTTTGTTATAAAGATTATCTAAGCGGAGCCCCACCATTGGTTGGTGCGGAGCGTAAAGAAAATTTCTAAAAATCAGACCCCTCAGATGTTCAAAATAGCGTATTTATGCTTGTAAAGAAAATCTAAGCATGTAATCCTTTGATAGATGCCACTAGTAGGATACAGAGTCTACCTTTTCTAAGTAAAAATTGGAATTTGACAGAATTTGCCTAGGTCTATTTGTCGGAATCAAAAAACAAAAACAAAAAATGGCATCACTTAAAGACATTGCAGGGACAATCCATCCCCTTTGAAAATTTTTGAAAAATTGGGTGTCCCTATAAGAAATCTGGTGCCACAAATGCTATCTTTTGAAGTAAAACCTGTGTTGATAAAATTAGACTACGTATTTTTAAGAACAAAGAAAAATGGCATCTGTGAGGGGGACATGGCCCAATGGTCTCCCCTTGGCACGCCACTAATTAAGGAGGCCTAATAGTGGCTCGATCACACAGGATATCCTGTGAGGAAAGCAGTCTGTTAAGTGTAGAAGGCTACAAGGTACTCATTGTCCATTTATTGTTACACTCAAAGTGAGCAGAAAGCTTTTTTCCCGAACTAGCTTGTAAGCCTCCAAGGATTAGGCTAAGTAACAAAATCTAAGTGTGCCAACGGATCCCGTAAATTCTAATTTCTAGATTGACTTTAAGTTTATCGTTGGCCATGGATTGTTTCAGCCCCATCCATCGTTATGTACACAGAGTAAAATCGTACAGCTACTGCTGGCTCGTAGAAGAACATAACCTCGAGGCCTACGGTAGTTACTTGCCAGTTTTCACATCCTTCCACTGAATTCCCAAAGTATCACCTGAATAACAGCTTCCTGTGCACTGAAATGCACTGATCATAACCCCCGTGCGTATACAAGTACAAGAGAACATTCAATCTGCTACGCAGCGAGGACATTTCTGTGGAACGCGAATTGGGCCTGTTCGTGCGACACTGACGAAATCTGAGTTAATTTGTTGCATGCAAATACGAATTATGTATGAGAAATGTCTCACAATTTCTTATTCTAACAAAAATTTTGAGAAGTTTTTGTAATAATAGAAAGATTCATCAAATTTCCCCATTTTCATAAAATTTCCCCAAAAATTTTTCCGGGGGGGGGGCAACTTGCCCCCCCCTGCCCCCCAGTAGCTACACCACTGCTGCTAGATGTGACGTATTCATGGATGTGGTGGAAGCATATATCCCATGGTTTCTTTTTGGGTTGGGAAACGGTCAACGCTTCACTGTCGTCGTGCCTACACACTTGCAACAGGGAGTTGCAACTCCCTGCTTGCAACAGTCTCTAGCAGTGTTTGAGAGACTTCCTCCCTGTACAACCTTCAGCTATTTATCTGAAATTTCAGCTATTTATCGGAAATTATGAAACGACTCATCATAAGGGAAATTCCAATTGATCTAACAGTGTACAAAGACTTAAAGACTTTTGAGTTACTTTCATTAAATGTATTTGGCGATTTTGTGATTGGTTCTTCGAGTGAAACCAAAAATGATGAAATGCGCTGTGATTTAAACTTCCGTTTACAGAGAATCCCCGCAAAACCGCCGCTGAATTGTTAACCTTTCTTCTTTTATGTGTGAAATGTTACAGTCATAGCAAGCGAATTCAGTCATTCACGAGCTTGCAAGTTCTAAGTGCCTTTTTTCTACTTTTCACCATCAAATGAGCAATACTTGTTTTATTTTGAAACAAAAGCAAGATTCCACATATTTTTTCTTACTTTGCATACTGCACGATCAAGTGGTGAGAGCATCCGTCTTGCAATCGAGAGGTCTGTGGTTCGACTCCTGGTCGGGTCATACCGAAAACTCTAAAAATGGAACCTATTGCCATTGTGCTTGGTGCCCAGCATACGCAATGGTACAGGGAAAACCAGCCAGTGGTGAGTCACGACTGAAAAACACTGGCGGCGGAAGCGGGGGGGGGGGGGACGGGGGACACACGTCCCCCCTAAATTTCTTAGCGAGGGGACGTCCCCCTAAAATTCTTAGCGAGGGGACGTCCCCCCAAAAAATCAGAGAAGAAGTAAAAGAAACTTGGGAGCCTTGAACCAATTCAAAATTGAGACTATAGTTAATCCACCACCGAACAGAGCAGCCGAAATTGACTTAGCCTATATTCTGCCATTGTTTGGCTGATTCTTGTCACAGTCCCCTGCGACCATGCTCTATGCCTGTGACCTAGTGTTTGGCTACAAATCATTACAAGAATCTGGCAACCTCGCCCGGTCCGCAAACCAGGTGTATGTAGTATATCACTTGCATAGGCGTACGAGGCGGGGGAGGGGGCAGGGGGCAGGGGGACAGACTGCCCCCCCCCAATTTCCTCAAGACCTAAAATTCGGGTTGGGATCTGGAAAAATTCGGGCAGCCGTTTGAGTCTTTAAACCTTGTTTGTTTCTACCTACACAGAAAACTCCTAGGCGTGCCCGAATTCCTTCAAACACTTGGCCGAAAAAATAATAAAAAAACATTATAGTCACGGTACAATTTTCATGAAAACTCTAAAAGATACCAAAATTTGCGACACATTCGGGCAACTTATAAAAAAACAATTTTTCGTCAGCCTCACTTCATATTCTTGCGAAAACCTTTGTCCGAAATGACACAATATTCGGGCAAAAGTTGCAAAAAAGTTCTGGGATATTTTTAATTGCCAGATTACAGGGGAGAGAGGATGTATAAAGTCCCCAAAATTTTGCCCGAACAAATCAATCAAAAGCTATCTTGTGACGCACCATATTACTAAATGACAGGTATTTGGGCAGCATATGAATGAGATGGCGATTTTGCACTTTTCAAAATGATTCTCTTAAAATTGTGCGAAACTTTTTAACCTGCAGTGCTGTGGAACCGAAATTCGGGCAATGGTAAACAAATCAGCGTAGCTTGTTTGCTCTGCATGGCATCCCCACTCAGGTAATTCGGGCCTCTGAATTTAAGCTAAAAAGACTGCTAAAACACACGGGATCCTTGTAAAGTTCGACGAAACTTATATTTAATAGGCAGCCGGAATGCGATGCAATGCCATCCTCCCTCGAACTTGAGAAGCCTTGGGATTTTCGAGGGTTTCTGAAGTTTTTCAATTTTCAAAATTATATTGGTGATAATCTCATGCTGCACATTTCGCACATTTTTGTTCATTGAATTCACCGTAAAATTTTCCAAAGACGGCTTAGATTGCACGAGAGAGCTTGTAGAATCTCAGAGCTTCCAGGGCCCTAAGGCGGGCCCTGGACCCATGCCAATGGGACTTCGCGCTCGTGATGTGCGCTACGCGCACATAGGGTTCTTTTGACGAGTCCAACCATTCCATCTTGTTCACTGATTGCCCCCCCCCCCTAAATTTGTATGCTTCCGCCGCCACTGCTGAAAAACGGTCCGTGACATATCCCGACTTTAACCAAATGGTTAGGAACTGAATCATAAAACTCCATGTACCTGACTGACTGACTGACTGACTGACTGACTGACTGACTGACTGACTGACTGACTGACTGACTGACTGACTGACTGACTGACTGACTGACTGACTGACTGACTGACTGACTGACTGACTGACTGACTGACTGACTGACTGACTGACTGACTGACTTGCTGACTGACTGACTGGCTATGTCAATATCTTTTCCGTTATCGAAATACCTTTTCAAAGTTTGGATGTTTCTGGAGTAACTCCTGTTATGCAAAAATAATGTTGTGGAGAGTTGCAAAAGGTTGACATTTATTTTTTAACCCTAAATTTGTTATCTTTTAATTACTCATCAGATAGTGAATGATTTGGTAAGTGATACTAATAGATTTCAAGGACAACATTTTAACTTCCAAAATAAAACCCTTAGGACGTACAGACCTCTAAATGAACGTTATAACCAAGGATAGTATAGATACATAGATGCCCTACCCCTTTCAAGACATCACAGGATTTCACATACAGATATTTAGCTTATGTTGATCTATAATCCAATCAAAGTCAAAATATATCCTCCCAAAATGGTCAGTTTTAATGGATTTTGGGTGGGAATTGTTGCTCTTCTATTGTTTTTCAATGTTTCTCACATTTAAATCACTTTGTTTGAAAATACTACCCTATGTATAATTTATGTAGACGCTCATCCTGCACACTTGATTGACCGGTGGGCGTAACCAGTGGCGTAGCTACTGGGGGGCAGGGGGGGGTCTGATTTTTAGAAATTTTCTTTACGCTCCGCACCAACCAATGGTGGGGCTTCGCTCGATCTTTTGGGCAAAATAACATATTTGGGGTAAAAGTAGCTCTTTACTCTCTGATCACTTTGCAGCTTGCGAACATATTTTGAAGTGAGCATTTTATTGCAAACGACAAAAGAAGAAAGCGACTGGCTAGATTCTTCGTATAAGCCTGGAAAATGCTATTTCCGGCCATATAAGGGGTCTAATTTTTCCAAATTTTCTCTACGCTCCGCGCCAACCAATGGTGGCGCTCCGCTTAGATAATCTTTATAACAAAATATTATTTTATGGCCAAGAAAAACCACCAATACCCGTGCGATCAATGCTTTTTATTTTGACTCCTAAAAGTGTGCAAATTAAATGCAAGTTTTTCTTCATAAGGTAGCATAAATGGCATAAAAAGAAATGCATGTCAAGGCACAAAAGTTTCAGTTTTATCCTCATGAACCACCACGATTCAACTTTTAACACTGTTCCTGTCAAAGTCGAAAATCTTGCACCATTTTGCATGTAGGCTCCTTGAAAACGTCAAAAAATTTCCGGACACCCTTCCCCATGACCATACTGCATGCCCTTCCCCATCCAGAGAAATCCTGCGTACACCACTGCGTTAATACATACAAATAAACCAGATATTGTTTACCAAAATAATATACTTTGTTATTTCCGATTGCTCTATGTTATAAAATGCAGGTAATATTACAAAATGACATAGTACTGTTGTTATACTTGTAAGTTTGTATATTTTATATTAAATACATACACATTGACCGGGAAAAGTTTTGGGGAAATTTCATACCTTTGCCCCCCCCTGGAAAAAATCCTAGCTACGCCACTGGGCGTAACCAAGTGTTCTGTGATCCACCGCACCCTCGGTTGTCTGTGATGCGTAATGTTGAAGTTGTTTTAGACCAGGCGGAGAAGGGGCCTGCTTTACACCCTACAAACACAATACATACTCATTTTAGAGCAAGCGGCAGGGTTGGAGCTATCTGACGACCCCTTGCCACTCCGCCTGGGAACAATGGGCCCCTTTTGAAGAATTAAATTGTACAAGTGTAATGCCGACAACTAGGGTTGTGTTGGTCATTGGTCATGAATCTCAACAGCCAATCATAAAACACAACGTAATTTGAAACCCTAACTTCATTTTTCATTTCAAGGGGAACGTACTGCAGTCAACCTGAATATGCAATGTTGAAGTCCTAAGGGATAGATCTACAGAAGAAAATTGTGAAATTTAACTGTTGCCTCAAAATAAGTTTCGACTCTTGCCTTAAACCATTGAGCTAATTAGGTTTTCTTGAAGAACTTAAAACGGAGGAATATTGACCTTATCTCACTATCACTCTTTGTGACAGTCTCCCTAAGCCATATCAGCCGAAACAGCAAACAAGTCGATACCTGGTTAACCCATTTGTTTTGCATCTGTATATATAACTGGTAACGGTGACCTGGTCGCCCTTGGAGACGCCATTCAGTTGTAATGTCGTTAATCGTTACCGTCTGTTGACTTGTCCCTTGGGGACGTAGCTCCTTTTGGGAGCAGAACTCCTTCGGGAGTATTGTTTGGTTTTCGCCCCGGCTCTTTGCCAGAGAGTCGGAGGACTTATGAAAAAAGCTACCCGTCTGTCCATATGTTTTGTATGGGAGATCATGGGTCGTTCGTAATGGTTGTGTGACAAAGGTTTGTAATTCCTAGTAAAAGAACATCACGAAAGAGTAAAAAGGAATGATGGCCTGAGGCTATAGCCTTTTTTGAGATTACTCTCGGTCGGGGTAGGACTGTCTGCTACACGCATTTGTACCTATAGTCACATATTTTAGGATTTAGCCAGAGGGCTTTAGAAAAGGTCAAACCCGTTTTGACACTAAAGCAGTCAATGTAGAATGTAAAAGTTGAACCTGTGGTCGTTTCACATCCAGGTTTCCAGAAACGGTTCTCTGATCATTCAATTGCAGAGGCGTCGTGCCAATTGGGACCCAGGTTCCCCCGTCCACCCCCCCCCCCCCCCCTCCGTCCAAGTCTCTCCACGTTCCAAAAGAAAATTCGAGGATACCATAAACTTTTTCAATTTTTCAAGTTAAGGTGGTCAGATACCAATTCCGAAAGGGCCAGAAAATGTTTCCTTGAAAGTTCCAGGAGCATGAAACATTTCCTTGACCTAAAAACCCTTCGGAGAATCTCACTCTTGTACTTCCTTTAATTGGTGATTCTACTTATAAGCCTAGTACTAGCGGAATTTCTTTGCTGTCTGGGAGTCAGGATATTTCAAAATTACCTCGCTCGTCTGCTCCAACTGATTGTGGTTCTCCGCTTAAATAAATAAATAAAATAGTCTTTGGGGAAACCACCACTCCTCACGCCCCCCCCCCCCAAAAAAAAAGAAGAAAAAATCTGAAGCATGGGTTTGCGGTTTGCACGAAACCTCTGAGTGACTGGATATTTTGACACATGATCCCATCCACTAATGATCGTTAAATTACACAAATAGCCCCTTACCGACAACACGTCTTCCAAAACGTGAGTGAGAGTAAAATCATGCATAATATTTAACTTGGGGGCATTCATACCGTGTCTTTTTGTGCCCACATGGACCGCATATGAACTTTTTTGGCCAGTGGTGGAAAGACTTTTAACAACTTAATCCGTGAACTAGTGTCAATACCATATCTTTACGCAGCCTGTTAGTGGCGGAACACGTTAGGTTAGGTTAGGTTAGGTTAGGTTAGTTAAGGTTAGGTTAGGTTAGGTTAGGTTAGGTTAGGTTAGGTTAGGTTAGGTTAGGTTAGGTTAGGTTAGGTTAGGTTAGGTTAGGTTAGGTAAGGTTAGGTTAGGTTAGGTTAGGTAAGGTTAGGTTAGGTTAGGTTAGGTTAGGTTAGGTTAGGTTATAGGTTAGGGCAGATGGAGTTTAATCGCCCGAACACACTAGGGACGTATGCATGTGTTGCACGTAACTTAGGAAACGCATTACACTAGTAGGCCTACGTGCTGAGCTCGGTTTGCGTATAAAAAGTTCTCACGTGACATCAGTGACCTTTTCATTTGGAGTAGGCTATGTTAGCCATGCCCAGACGCGGATCCAGACATTTCAAAAAGGGCGGGGCTGAACTTAGAGAAGGCGGGTAATAGGGACGTACGGTGATTCTCTGAGTGTCTGAATATCTCAGTGGCGTAGGAAGCAATATGAGAGTGGGGGGGGGGGGGGTGCGGAACAATTTTGGACCATGCACCTCTCCGTACCCCATTGACCAAAAGGTACATTTTTATGCTAATTTTTCGCTTTTTTCTACGAGCAGGAACATTTTTTAAATTAAAAAGTATCTGAATTTTTCGTATGAAGAATCTGCGTTTCCTGCTAACATATATCTAAGATAGCATGTCGACTGAAGATCGTTGTTGTTACATAATGTTATTTAAGAAGCGCGGATGGAGGATTCTCGGCGACATCCAAAAAGCTCCCGAAACTTTGCTATCTGTTTTCAAAAAATATATATATATTAAGAAGATTAAAAGCCTTTATTGAAGAAAATTTTAGGGAAACTGCACTATAGCGGCTCGGAAAAGTTTACCACTGACTGCTTTATGAGCGAACACTTACTGTATAAAGAGTTACAGGTTAGGGTGGGCGAAGCGTGAGGAAAATTTGAATTTTAAAACTAATAATTACAAATATGAAGCTTTTATATGGAAGAATTCGGACTTTCATGAAAGAAAAGTTGGGAAAACCGCACTGTATTTGACTGGTGTCTCACATTTCCGAATTTTTCACTTTTTCGAGCCAGGGGCAATCACCCCTACTTCCTGTAGCGACGTCACTGCTCTGCAACATTGATCATTGGTAACATTTTGACGCTTCAAAAACCAAATATTCCGTCAGGGTGGATAGGAATCTGATGATAGGTGTGTATGAGAGCATAAATCGCGATTCCTCAGACAGCCGGCCTCGGGCTTGTAAGTAGTAGCGAAGCTTCCGAATTTTCTTTCAAGTATGAATACCTCTGAATCGTGCCGAACTTTTTGCCCTTTTACACAAATATATGTAGATATGGAACTTGTACTGCAGAGAGCTTTGGATTCTGGGTTTCCTGGCCCTCCCGCCTCCCGCTTGCCCGAAAGACCGAGCGGAGCGCTTCCATCTGTTGGCGCGGAGCGAACAAAATTTTTTGAAAAATCACGATCACTCAGAGAGCTCTCATCGACTTGTAAGTAGAATCAAAGCAATCATTACTTTGAGCTTTCGTTTGCAATAAAATTTATTCTTCAATAAAACAAAATGAGCAATTTATGAAATGAGCAGAAAATTACCAGATAAAATGAACCGCTACCATTCGATGAAACGTTAATGCTAAGAAATTGATCTTTGGGAAAATGAGCTAGCAAGGGCATTCTACAAACTATTTGACTAGCTTGCGACGTAAGATTATGATGGGTTAAAAATTCGAGCAACTTCATTGACCGGCGAGAATCCCTTCTGAACTTCGGGGGGGGGGGGGGGTGGAAATCACATACCGGCTATCTAGTCTTTACAAGTTTCATCGAAATTTACATGGATCCCATGTGTTTGAGCAGCCTGATAAGCTGAAACAGAATCAACGTATAGCCCAATTCTCTGTTGTCAGAATCAGCAACTATAACTTCACTGATTCTCTCGTGTCGCATTATGATTGACCCTTAAAAAAATACTTGAAAATTTAAGATGCGTTTTGTGGTTCTCCGATATGATTGTTTTGATCGCTGTCCCTCTAAACCAGGGGTGAGCATGTGGGTCTTGGCGCATTGTTCAATTTAGGGGGGGGGGGGTAAGGATGGGGGCAAGTGGTGACGGTAAGACGCCGCTGAATATACATCTATATCTATTCCACTGGGGCCACTCCCCAGATGGACTCAACAACATTATTTGGTCCCAAAGTTTGCACACCCGGCCCTGCTCTATGACATAATGAACCACAATTGGAATCTGGGACAGGACTAATGTGCCGACTGTTCACAGCCACTACGGTACATTGCACACATGGTCTGACGTGTGACTGTGTGATTATGGTTCAGTCGGTAACGCTCATAACGTGATGACATAGGTCTATTGGCCGACAGTTATTCACATTATTCAAATCTTGTTCTTGTGGCCATGGAGTTGCAGCTCCCTGTTACGGCGAAGGCTAGGCGTCAGGAAAGTAGGCAGACAGCCCATCCATCCGGGCTTAATAGGTTAGTGTGTTTGGATTTGTGATGTGAGGGAAAGGATGAGCCTGAAATAGCCCCCTTGAGTAGATAAGCATTATGCTTATTTTGGTGTATTTGTTATTGTTGATGTGACGAAAAAGGGGGGTTGAAGCCGTAACCCCCCCCCCCCTCGGATCCGCGCCTGATGACTGAGCTCAACCCCAGTATGAACATGGAGGTAGTACTTCCATGGTATGAACATGCAGGCTTGCCCTCAGACAAAACGTTGCTAACCTCTAGATGGGACGTCACTGAGAACTATCTATCGCATGTTTGCCACAATTTTATACAACAACGACGTATAAGTATAGTACCGGACCTCTTCCTTTCCCACGACAGCCTTTCGGAAACTTTGCTTTTGAAGTTTTGTTAATTTATTTCCGTTGTGCGGTCTTTGATATAAGTTATTGGTTCCTCTCTATCGAAAGATATATAGAAATTAATGTATCATATTATATCTGTTACACTACAGGAGAAAAGGAAATTATTCTGACTATTCCACGGATGTTGAGTGTCTGTTTTGACCAACGCTTCCTCACTTGCTGCAAGCATAAAGCTTTACTCGCGGCTCAGTGCATTCTAATTTCTTCGAAAAACCAGTAAACTATAACTTCCTTCTAAATTTTAAGATTTAACACTAACATAGCCTATAAAAACTTGATATTACCTTAGACCTTTCTTTTAATGAAAGATGATATCAAAACAAAAAACCAAAAAAAAAAAAGTCCAACTAACTTCCACCTGTCCGGTTTCTTGGCCCCCGATGTGCCAAACTTCATATGGACGAGCAAAACTCCCCCAATGAAACGGACAAAATAGGATTAAATTCTAAATATTTAGAATGTTTCCCATTTCGTTCGTTGAGACAAAAAGCGGTAAATGATTGTTTGGTGTAACAAACTGATGGTGGTGGTCGATGGGTGTGGTCGAAAAAACAGGGTGTGATCGAGAAAAATGTAAATGTATGCAACGCTCCCGTTGAAACTGGGAAATTACACGAAACAGAAGTTGCGGTATGTTTAATTTTCAACTGTTGTCGTTGATGACGTGATATTCATGGGGGAGTAAGGATACTGTACACACACACACACACACAAAAGAAAAACAGCATCAACTTTCATATAACGATTCCTCCTTTATTTCATGGAAATGCAACCGCTATAATGCCGCTTGTACAATGTTATTCTATTCTGACATCTCTCTTGTTTGTTTTTTCTTGATTTTCAACGACAAGACAAAAACGAAAGTGACAGGTATATGAAGTTTGCGGTCAACGTGGCTCTTTTCTCTCTTTAAATTCCAAAGATCCTAGTTTACTCGCACTATTATTAACCTGGGATAAACCCCGACGTTTTAATAAACCACAAAGGATATTTGGATTGTTAGTACAACGCGGCACTTGATTCCGCAATGACAGGAAAGTATGACGTAGGGACGTCCTAATAAGAATTGATGGTTGTTAGTATGCATAGCCATATGTGCCAGAAAGGCATGTAAGGAAGATTGGCAACCTCAAAATTCGGAAAGAATATGTAATAATTCCGTCAAACGTTTTAGAAATCACAAATTTGTCTTCATATATACGCAGACATTCCGGCGAAAACTCTCTGTGTCCCCAAATCAAATGGTCCATTACAATCTAAAAAAGTTGGTTACAAAACTTACCAACACTGACCACGTATGTCAAATACCTGAAATTGCTTAAAGTTTACCAATAGTTGTTGATTAATGGGTTGTCCGAGAGGTTTTATACCGTCTACTTAATTGGGTAACCAGCCTGTGGGGTGAACAAATAAACAACACATATTGAGGAAAACTTTTACCCAATTTCAGGTGTTTGACATACGTGACCAGTGTTGGTGAATTTTTTAACCAACTTTTTAGGAGTGTAGACCTGCATTTAAAACAGTTGGGTAAAATAATCACCAACAGCTGGGGACGTATGTGGAAATATTGCAATTGGGTAAAATTAGTCCAATAAATGGTCTACCAAGTGGTTGTTTAATCGAGGAAGTGGTATCCAGCAATTAACCCATAAAATCAACGACTATTTGCAAATCTTACCCAATTTCAGTATTGTCACATACGTGCCCAGCTGTTGGTGATTATTTTACCCAACTGTTTTTGGAGTGCAATGCATGTGACGTCACAAAACAACTTGCCCTCGTAGAGACCGCTGGGAGTTGCACGGTTAAATGCGGTGAGCGTCTATATGAGCGCGTTATAACTTACACCAGGGAGTTGTAGAGGCTGGACCCACGCGAAATATGTCCAAGATCTTAACACTCGTAGAAATCTAAATCTATGCCTCGTCAGCTCGTGGGAACATCGTGATTTTCATGGAGAATGACGTTGCGTGACGTGAACGTACAACGTTCTATTCGTTAATGTTTGCATAGATGCAGTTATCCAGTTAAACTTAATTTGTCGCTAACAAATGGCTTCCCTGGCTACTATTTTAGTTTGCACTATAGTGAGCGAAAAGAACTTTCCATCTCTCGCTTGGTAAAAGTTTCTATAATTTAGTTCCTTCCATCCTCGGTAAGATATTATGGTCTGGTGTACGTGACTATTTGCGCACATTTGCTCACACATGGAACTCGTACCCTTTTTGTCGGGTGCGGTTTTTTCACAAGGGTCTATAGTGGCTGATCATCCGGACCGTTTTTCACCGTGGGGGGGGGGGGAGGGGGAGGCTGAGTTCGATCCAAAAGGATCTACAGTTAAACCAAGGATTTAAAAAAGGAACCTGCGGTCGTTGTGAGGGATTTTCCGCATAAGTAGAAAAACAGACCGATACCCACAAGCCCCCCCCCCCCCCAAATGTACGCGGGAATCGCCACTGAGCTACTAATCTACGTGTTCCCAAACGGGTCAGTGCGAGGCAAAATTTGTCGTATCTCTTCTTGCAAAATAATGCAAAGGGTTTCAAATCTACAGCAATAATTATAATTCAAAAATGTGTAAAACAAAGGGGAGTTTTAGAGGCTATAGTTGGCGCTACATATGGCTGAAGGTCACTCAGTGGAGACAATGCTCTCCGCCTTCATCTTTTTATCAAACCTATGGCAATAACACATTTGAAAAATTAAGCATGTGATATTACGCTGTGAGGTTAATGTATGTTAAACATTCATGCAGGAGTCACTTCAACATGCTTCTTCGGCTTACGACTATGAGTATCACGTTGCCATGTGCAACATGCATAAACAAAAATACGAAGTTTACTACGTGACAGTTCCCATTGATATGCTTCAGGTATCCGTTTTCATATTTTTATTTTTTTTCATGGAAGCACTACCTCGGTGTACTTCCGAGGTTACTGTAACATTATACCTTGGCTTGCAAGAAAATACGAGAAGCTTAGAAGTATAGTTCGGCAGTAGGAATGTGAAGTACACATGGTACTTCAACGTTATGACATGTCTACGTAGCACACTACACGGTGCATATCATTCGTTCAGAAAGTGATGCAAGGCCATGGGAGTTCTTGAAAGGGGAGGGTCATGGGCGCAAATCCCGGGGGTGGGGCAAGGGGGCCTTCGCCTCCTCAAGGGAAAAAGTGGGGGGGCCAAATCGTAATTTGGCCCCCCAAAATTTGAGTAGACCTGAAAATATGGTCACCTTTTATCGTTTTATTTTCATTCGAAAACAGTTTTTCTGAAGCTTTGGAAACGCCAGAACACAAGAGCTTCCGGGGGCTTCGCCCCCTGGACCCCCACAGGGGCTTTGCCCCTGGATCCCACCAGGAGTCCTTTGGGGCTTCGCGCTTCTCGCTCACGGTGCCCGCCAAGCGTGCACAGTTTAGTACTCATGGGCACATCATTAGCATTTTGCCCCCCCCCTCCCCACTCTCAAACAGAGATTTGCGCCCCTGGGGAGGGTGGTGCTCAGCAGCTCAGTATCCGTTCCACAGGGTACGTCACAGGCAGGGAACATTTCCAGCTGTGCACATTATTAGGCTATGACAAATGTGTTTTTGAATCAAGGCTGACACTACAAAATTAGTGTGAGTTGCTTGTGGAAATGACAACTACAAGTGGAACTCCAGCTGGAAAGTGTTACCGCATACCGCAGTTGTTGATAGAGATAGCGGAGCAGAAGCGAGATACATGGTAATATCACAATGCAACATCAGCTAAGTACTGTACCCTCGAAGTTTATTTCAGGACTCGCCAGACAGATGCATAGCATTACCAGGTTATGCAGTGTCGCCAATTACTATAAATGTCGATTGCAAAGGATTCGTATTGACAGGTAGACTAAGTGTCTACCTGTCTACTAGTCAGTGATTCTGATCACATAGACCTACATGCGGAACTGAACAATCGGGGAAAATCGAGTTGCTCAACCGATGAAATTGGACGAATCCCATTATCTACTGCTTCATATACGTTCTACACAACATTCGTGGAGCCACCACTGTGAGCTAAAACTGGAAAAAAGGCCGTGGCCGGCTCGACTTGAACAAACAGGGTCGAAACTGAGCTGCAAAAACCTACCAGCCAGCCAGCCAGCCAACCAACCAACCAACTAACTTACTATTGCAGTTTGGGGTGAAAGGACCAAGGCATTTAAAAAGATGTTAAGGGGAAATGAAAACCAATAATATTTACTCAGTTGGGGTCATAAACCTAGCACATGTATTACAGTGTGTGCGCGCATGCACCTTATGTTAAGCGGTTTTCCAAATCTTTACATGTAATAAAATTCACCTCGATTTATGGTAAAGGTCTGGCTATTCCACTGGATCGGCCTCTTGCACCGGCATCTATTGATTGCCCCCGTCCAAATTTCTAATCAAAATCTACTTTCTGGAATTTCATCAAGCAAGTGCCACTGTTTTCGACAACTTCTCTTTTTACTATCCCCCCAGGACCCATCCTGCTCGTTAAGTCCTCCGGGACTAGGTGGGGCATAGGCCAAAAATAGAAACTGAGATCTAGTGAAAACATTTTTAATTCGGCACGCATCGGTGGAAAATCATCAAAAGGATTCCGGATGTCTCTGTTAAAAGGCGATTTATTTAATTCCAAAGGAGGAACCGGCTATATACTTACACGACTAAAAGTTTTCGGTGGAGCTGTGTATGGCAAGCCAAATGCCCAATAATTCGATAAACTTGGTTTATCGACCGATAAACCAGGTTTATCAACCGATAAACCTGGTTTATCGACCGATAAACCAGGTTTATCGACTGATAAGCCAAGTTTTTTTTGATAAACCTGGTTTATCGATCGATAAACCAGGTTTATCGATTTTCTCACAAAAAGGTCGATAAACTTGGTTTATCAAGTTGATAAACCTGGTTTATCAATTCGATAAACCCGGTTTTTCTATTTATTGAACATTTGGCGTCGATAAACCAGGTTTATCGGCTGATAAACCTGGTTTTTCGATTTGATAAACCAAGTTTATCTCTTTACTGATGATAAACTTGGTTTATCGAATTGATAAACCTGGTTTATCAAATTGATAAACCCGGTTTATCAATTTGAGAAACCAAGTTTATCAAAACTTGGCTTATCAGTTGATAAACCTGGTTTATAAAAGCCAGATGTCCAACAATTCGATAAACCAGGTTTATCAATTCGAAAAACCTGGTTTATCGGTCGAGAAACCAAGTTTATCGACCGATTAACCAGGTTTATCGAACTATTGGGCATTTAGCGTCGAAAAACCTGGTTTATCAACTGATAAGCCAAGTTTTTCATACCGATTTTATATCCCTACGCCGGTATATTGTTTTCATGGAGTTACTTAGACTAGCATTAATCACAGATAAACCGGTACATGTATACCGTTAGAGCACGTACGGTCGTTCGTAGGTCTTGGTCAGTACTTCTGTAGAGAATACTTTCAGTTTCACATTTATTGTCATCCTGTAGATAGACGTCCCGCCCGCGTGCGGGAATCATAATGGCAATGGAAGAAGGAGGAGAAGTTTAAATATATATGAATATATTTTATATCACTGCGACTTTTTGACTGGATACTGGCCTACATAGCCTACGCCAGATCGAATGGGGGAGGGGGGAGGTGGGGCTACATTTCCCCAATGCTTTTTGCATAGCCCAGGTCCTGTACGTAGTGGCCTATTGAAAGCCAATAAGAATTCAAATGTAGTGCTAAGGTAGGGTCTAAACTCCAACGACAGATTCCCACCGTAGGACTCTTATTAGTAAATATTACTGTCTTGGGAGGCTAGGCCGATCTGCATTCGACTCACCTTTGAAAGGATCGAAGTAAATTTGACACCCTTTACAGGAATGATGAAACAGTTGGCAGCGAAGAATGATCGTCACCATTTGGCCCTTTACAGCCGTTACAAAAAGCCCGATTAATGAAATTAAGACAGGTCTGAAGTTTTGTCTCAAATTGACCGCCATGATCCATCCGAGCCCTCTATCTGACATACTGTGTCGACGTCTACTGTAGTACGCAATTGCCGAGGGCGTCTACTGTATGTTATTTAGGTTCCTATCCGAATCTTTCTTCAAGTAATAAGTCTCTCAGTCTTTCATACGTACTGAAATGTATGACATGGCATTCATGTTTTACGCGTATACAAAGCCGTTTGTCCACAACTGAAGGGCAATAAACCGAGTTCATGGCTCGATAAACCGAGTTTTCTGTGTCTCTCGTTTCAAAATCGATAAACCAGGTTTATCGGTCGATAAACCAGGTTTATCGACGCCAAATACTCCACCAATTCGCTATACTTGGTTTATCGGTCGAGAAACTTGGTTTATCGGTTGATAAACCAAGTTTATCGAATTATTGGGCATTTGGCGTCGATAAACCTGGTTTTTCGACTGATAAACTTGGTTTATCAACCGATAAACCTGGTTTTTCGATTTGATAAACCAGGTTTATCACTTCTTTGGTGAAAAACTTGGCTTATCGAATTGATAAACCTGGTTTATCGAATTGATAAACCCGGTTTATCAAAAAACTTGGCTTATCGTTTGATAAACCAGGTTTATCGACGCTAAAAGCCCAATAATTCGATAAACTTGGTTTATCGGTTGATAAACCGAGTTTATCAGACGATAAACCAGGTTTATCGACTGATAAACCTGGTTTATCGGTCGAAAAACCTGGTTTTTCGGTCGAAAAACTTGGCTTATCGGTCGATAAACCAGGTTTATCGGTCGATAAACCTGGTTTATCGTCTGATAAACCTGGTTTATCGGTCGATAAACCAAGTTTATCGAATTATTGGGCATTTGGCTTGCCATAGCTGTGTCATATAGGTAGGCATATCAAGAGGTGAACTGGTTTCATTCAGATATTTATATTTGATGTAAACCGCTTGGTTTTAGGCATTGGATGACTTGTCTGAATTCCATCTTCATCCAGACACAATCTCAGTTTATTGCTTCAGAGTGAGTATAAAAAAGCTCAAAGTGTATAATCAAAATACTCTCCCTACAATTCATACTGTGTAATTTAAGCATTGGTTCTCTGCATTGTTTGAAATAGCTGCCAATCAAAAAGCTAAGCCAATTGAGAATTTTGATAAACCCCTACCAGAATTGCAGTTTGGGTGAGAGGATTGGTCCCTTAAACCTTTTCATTTCGAAGTAAGTTACCGACTTAACTCATCTCCATTGGAACAATTTATAAAATGTTAGTCAATATAAAATGAACAGTGTGTCAGGAATTTTCTCTGACTGTATAGGTTTCGTAACCGTTCTATACCGTTCTACCACCAGTGCTGTGCCCAAGTTCAATTATTTATCACAGCCGGGCGTGACTCGTGACGGGATCCTCATGGCAGCAAAGAGGAAATTAATCGCTTTGGAAAGTCAGATGAGTTGGGAAAGCCTTTAAGTTGAACAGATGTAACTTCATTGTAACTCCCTAAAAGTTGAATTATGCCCATGCCCGCTACAATTCATAACGCCAGCTACACGGCTATAGACTTCCGTGAAACTGTTATATTTGAATATGTGCTTACCGGCGAATTCACAGCAGCGCTGTTCCGGTGAAAGAATTTGGTCGCAAAATACTGGCTAGACCCTTTCTTCTTGCTAGTACAGTCAGCAATTGTCCATTTCAATTCTGCGCAAGTGCAGTTTCAGCGAAATTGATACCAGTCGTGCACTACTGTGTGTGTCTAATATAAACCCGTAGAAATAATTTTGTCAAGCGTAACAAAAGTGCATAATAAGTGTAACGACGGCGGTGAACTGAGTTGTCACCGTCACAGTAGCGTGAATCTCCTCCGTTCAACTGTTCAAGTGATATTTGCATTGCGACAAGCAGGAACGAGTCCTTATCCTACGCAGTGCAGCTATTAGCAGAAAAAGTGTGACCTTTGCCCTAATAGTGAATATTCAGTGTTTCCGAAAATTGCATTAGTCATCCGGTATAAGAAGAATACATTGTGTTTGATCTACAACCACAGAGATTAAGTAAACCAAATTGTGAATTGCTAAAAAGAACTGCAGACCTTTACTGAAGCACAGCAAAGGATTATTAAAGAAGATACCGTCAGCATTCAGCGACTTTTGGCAAAGATTTGTGCATTGCACGCGGTGTGTGGCATTGGTTGGTAATTAACTTTAGGGATGAAAAACAAACCTTAAGTTTTATGAACCTAGCCTTCGCTCGTCTGGTCTCTTTCATACGATAAGAAGAGAAATACCATTACTCGAAGGATCTTTCAGAAGATGCGTAGCTCGAAATTTCGTCATGTTTAATTCTAGAACACAGCAAAAGCAATAAAATCCGGAGACTAAATACTGAGGTTTGGAATTCAATCATTCCTGAGAACGGCATTTTTGTCACAAAAGGAAGAGGTTTGCATTGCGGGTTTTACGACTTTGGATGTAATGGGTTTATCTTGTTGGAACCTTTAATTGTTTGACATAGTATCCGCTGAAGTGAACAGTTCAATTTGTCGACTCCGGCCTTTTGAAGCAAAACCACAATTAAGTTAGTCCAAAGTCCAGTTTGCTACAAGTAGGTATACGTGGGTTCATTGTGAAACTGTTGGTGGATACTAAGTGTCAGTAATTTTTGAAGACTTAGGGCGATCTTTAGTCGTAACAAGTACACAGACATGAAGCGCTTTGAGTTTTTTGGAATATATTGGATTTTACTGTTTTTGTCCGGGTATCAAGGAGTGGAATCTTTGGCATGCGAATTATCGTCAAATTTTGACCATGTCTTCTGTGAGACAGCGTAAGTATATATTTAGCTCACTACGATAGACTACTATTTTAGTTGCGGAACTATATAGCAGTGGCGTAGCCACGGGGGGGGCTGGGGGACCTAGGCCCCACAGATTTTCTCCAGCCTCCCCCCCCCCCCGATTTTTGCGTCCTGATAAAGTAATTGAGAAAAAATAAAATGTTTCGAAGGGAAATAAACTTTGCAGTATATTTTCAAGAAACAGTAAATAAATAAAGTGTGTAACAATTAAAGGCCCAATTTTCTCATCCCAAACAGTACCAATTCTCCTAACCTTCTTAATTAAGCCCCTCCCACAATTGTCTGAAATTTACCCTTCTCCAGACACAATCTCATTTTATTGCTTCAGGGTGAACATAGAAAGCGCAATGTATATAATCAAAACACTATCAGAACGGTTTGTGCTGTGTAAAATAAGTTTTGGTACTCTCCATTGTTTGAATTAGTCAATCAAAAAGCTGAGCCATGATTGAGAGTTTCTGTTACCCTATACTAGAAGTGTAGTTTGGGGTGAGAGGATTGTCCCTTCAAGAAAACATGCATGAATGTATGTAAAACACATTTTGTGTGCACGTAAGATGAAATCAAGTAATAACTTCTAAATGCCTACGTTCTTTCGCTAAATTAGATAACGTATACAATCTGCACTGTCGTTGATTGCATTTCACTTCCAAGATGAAACGAACGTCTCGACGACAAACTCGAATGTGACTTTGTTAGGTTAAGACGCTTTCTGCCTTTCGGATGGCTGGTTGATTTACTGAAAACAAGGCAATCATACACTGGAGACCATTCTTAAACGACCATCGCTATATTTTTGTTTTTTATTCCTATATTTGGCTTTGCCCCTAAAGTTACTGTAAATCATGTTTCTCCATTAAAAAAAATGTCATAGTACTTCCCGATTCCGATCTCGCCCTTTACCCCGACCCACTCCTGAATTAAATTCATAGCAGTGGCATAGCCAGAGGGCACGGGGCCTAGGTCCTCCAGATTTTCTTCAAGACCGCCCCCCCCCCAGATTTTTTGCATCCTGATAAAGTAATTGAGAAAAAATGTTTGAACGGAAATAAACAAGGCAATCACACACTGGACACCATTTCTACACGACCATTCCTATACTTTATCGTACACAAAATATGCCGGATAAGGTACTGCCTTCTAATAATCCTTCCCTTCCATCCTTAACAAGCAGGCTTGTGTCGAGTCTCACTCCTGCCTATGACAGGTGCCGCTGTAGAACGATTTCTTCGGCAAGTCCTCGTTTTACTAGTTGGCACTGGCATCCGCTAATAGACATAGACATTATGTACTGAAATATTTCAGCATGATACAGATGGGTCTTGTTTGTTCACTTTGGTACCGTACGCCCAAAAAGGACTGAGTCTGATATGAATGAGTTTAAAATAGCCTTTGGACCCCGAGAAAGGCTAAAAGCAAGAAGGTTAGGAGACAGGGGTGGCGCCAGCGGGGGGGGGGGGGACACGGGGGCCATGGCCCCCCGCCGGGGAACACTGCCCCCCCCCCCCGTCGGGGAAAGTCGACGGTTTCGTCGGGGAGGCCTAAAAAATAATAATAAAACCCACGAGGACTGAAGTTACTGGATGGGTGATCTAGAATTTTTTTTTATATTTTGAAATGTTATTTTAATACATACGGAATCGATTTTAAATCACTTCTGAACTCTGTTCAACCTCATTCAATGTACCTTGTCCTATCTCTTCCCCCGTCTGGGAAGGACGGCAATATTTCTGGCAGGCCTAAACATGGAAAACGAAAAGGAGTGAAGTTAATGGATGGATGACCATGATTTTTTTCTTTTTGAACTATTTTTACTTTTGTAACGCTATTTTAATGCATATCTTAATTGGTTTTAATCACTTCTTGCTAGCTCTTCGATCCCTCATTCCATCTTCAATCCGTGCGCGCAAGGTCATGCATCCGTCGGGGACTTGCTACCCACCCCTGTTGTTGAGAAAATCCACTTTCGTCGGGGAGTCTTCATCTACAGACCCACGATAAAAGATGTGGGTCTGTAGTCACTCGGACGACCTTCTTGATTTTGCATTTTAGAAGACCATATCCTTCAAGGAAACTCACAATTCCGAACTTTTCTTGCAAGAACAGACGGGAGGTTGTTCATGTGCGTGCAGCACTCCAATGGTCTGCCATCTGGCCTGTCCGGACGGTCAGCCAAATTCTTACAAAGGCACTGAATATCGGCCATGTCGTTTTCAGCTACACATAATGATAAACAGTGGTGTAAGAAATCTCCCCACAAGTCTGACTGAGAATTTATTTCAAGTCACCTTGTAACGTGCCATATTTTCCAATAGGCCTACGTTGGGAGTTAAACTATTTATAGTCTGGAGTTCGGGCAGTCACGTTAAAAATTCATCTATTTAGTGGACCTTGCAATTGAATCCAATGAAAATTCTTAATGCAGTCAAAAACATAATAGTATGTTTTAATTCAGTTGCATATACTGCCCCACCCCCCACCCCCCTACCCCCGAAAAGGGGCAAGACTTTTACATCTAATTTTAGCAGTACCTTTATCTGGTACTTTTCTGATCATTAACAAGTTTGGTTTTTTCTCTATTGAAATGAACCTTTCGTTTAAAAGGAAGGCTCGAGTTAAAGACTGCTTCATTTCTAGCTACAAGTCTGGGAAATGTCATTCCGGCTATCCTAGGCAGTTAGGGGTAAGATTTTTGAGCAATTTTCTGAACGCTCGGCACAGAAAGCGTTTTAGTCGAACAGGTAACTGAACAGAACAATGCGTGTTTGTAAATTATGCTTCCTTTGGGGGCAGTATTATGAAGTGAAAATAATTTTATTGCGAGAGAAATCTGAAAGTAAGGGCTTCTTTAATTCTAGTTACGAGCCCAGGATATGCCAATTCCTGCTTTCCGGGGGTTCTCGATTTTTCAAAAACTTTTGTGTGCTCGACTTAGATAGTCTTTCGGGCAGTACTGCATTTTTTCGGACAAAAATTCTACTCCCTCCCAAACTGACACGCTCTCGTACACCTATGAAAATAAATAAAATATTAAAGGGCGAGAGCAGTCATCTCAAATTGAAGTAGTGTAGTAGACTGTCCAGTTTCATGATTGGCTGTTGGGAGTCATGTGACAATATTTTTCCTCTTCAAATGTGAAATTTACTTGACATAACTCTTGGTTTACCTTGGATATGCAAAAGTAAAGTCATAAATGTAATGAAAGATACTTTGAAGAGAAATAAGATAAAAAATTGTGTTATTTAGCTTTTTCTTCATAATAAGTTTGGGGGGACTGATCCTTACCCTTAAACTTCATATATATGCGAGGCCAAATTTTTTCCTCGGGAGAATTCTCCAATATGCTCCGAGGACCTAAATCTGCATGATGATATTCAGTAACCTCAAAACTATAGATCACTCTGATTTTCCTCATGAGAACGTCAGATTCTTCCATAAAACTCCAAAATTGTCATAAAATTACAATGTTTTCTCCAATATTAGCTTCAGTTTGTTAAAAGTGGCAAAATTTTCCAATTTCAATGCATACTAGTAAACTAAATAACCAACAGCAACTCCCTTTATTATCCGGCATGGCCTAATTTTGCTCCTGAAAGTCATATCACTTAATAAAAGAAACCACATTTTTCATTATAACCTTACCCCAAAAAAAAATTCGTTCAAAAAAGGGAAAACTTTCCGGGCAAATTCTAGTTTCGTCTCGAAGCCTTAGTTCGTAGGTCTTGTACGATTCAACGCGTAACCCCAAAAGAATTACAGCTGTCGCCCATATAACGTTTTTGATTTTCCCTTATGAAGGACAGATTCTTCAATAAACACCAACATTTTTTTCTAGTACCAACAATAGCCAAATTTCTTTCAAAAGTTTTAATTTTTACTTCAAATAAATTCCAGGTTTTTAAGTATTTGTTAAAAAAGATCCAAAATTTCGGCGCAAGATTTTGCCAAGTCACTTTCCACCGGGACATAACATCGCCTTTGACGGGGCCTTGATATTCTGGCCCCCTGTCGGGGAGCTTGGCCCCCTGTCGGGGAGCTTGGCCCCCTGTCGGGCAAATCCTGGCGCCACTCCTGTTAGGAGAATTGAAATGTCTATGGGGTTAGGAATTGATGCATTCATCCCAATTGGAATTAGAATCTTATATTTCGGAATGTCCTCAAGATATTTGTGGAAATAGCAGTAGGCCTACAATATACCGTACTTTGAAAAGGCACCAAATTTTGGTCATATTTCGGTTACATAGCCTATAACGTAGGCTATACGGCGATAACAGACCTGTCACTATTCAACAGAAACTCATAATTTTTTTAAAATTAAGGACTTTTGTAATTTATTTAGCCCAAAATCCAAGGCTGCTTACAGGTCGTTTCGCGCCCTTGCCAGTTCGCCCCCAACCAGTTCGCCCGGTCGTTTCGCCCCTTGCCAGTTCGCCCCGTAGTGGAAGTCGTTTCGCCCCCAAAGAGGAGGTCGTTTCGCCCCCAAATACTTATGAGTATGACATCGAATAAACTGACCTTTAAATGCAGTTTTTTGTAGTTGTCTTAACAGAAAAAAAGTTACGACAGTTGGCAAGAATGTGACAAAAACCAAGTCAAGTAAGGGTAGGCGGTGCGTTATCTGACGCACCAGCCAGTCATATGTTAA
Organism: Holothuria scabra; assembly: GCA_037179385.1. NCBI lineage: Eukaryota > Metazoa > Echinodermata > Holothuroidea > Aspidochirotida > Holothuriidae > Holothuria > Holothuria scabra. Next base: position 5,030,064 of record CM074187.1, on the reverse strand, counting down.
GTTGACCTGGTGTTCTCTTGCACGTCCAAAATTAAGTTTCACAAGCAAGTTTAGCATTTTTTTTTTAAACTATCTTCGATTTTTGCGCCATTTATTGGAAATTATAAATAGAACCAAACAAAACAACCACAAAATATGATGTGCGAACGTTTACACAAAGAAGCACACGAACGATGTAGCAACGATAACGCAGATAGAAAGCGTAAATCAGTAATGTCAATCATAATCAACACGATTAACACTCAACAATTGCACACGAGCATACGGTAACGTTATAAGTTAGTACAAATGAACAACTTGTTTCACCTTTAAAAATGAACTCAATCTTAACCTGAAAGAGAATTAAATTAGTGGACATCGTTTGTTCTAAAGCAGGGTTGTCCAACCTTTCGCAGCGGTGGGCCACATGTAGTGGTTTTGATGGACGAGGGGCCGCATTCTATACTCGTTTTTTCTTCAGTTTTTCCCGACGCCCAAGGCAACAAAATGCAATCATTGCGAGTAGGGAACTCTGATTCATTTTCGTTTTTGATTGAACAAATAAATAAATTTTAGCAAAAATTGATGGTGTTAGGCAGAATATTCGGACAAAGTTTTTTTTCATATTCCTGCTGAATCATTCTCAACCCGCCCCTGTGAGCAACACTCCAGTGTAGCTACATGTAGCAGACATTTGAATGAATTATTTCATTCAAAAGTAAGCATGCCATAGCGGACGGCGAAGCCTAAAATTGTCATCAATTAATATGCCTATTGAATAATTTTGCAATGTAGATTATTTCTGACGGGCCGGACGCAACCTTTTCACGGGCCGGACCGTGGCCCGCGGGCCGTAGGTTGGACAACCCTGTTCTAAAGCATACATTTATTGTAAAGGGACCTGCTTCAGAAAGATTAGGGGCGAACCGGTAGGTCTTTGGGGGCGAACTGGCAGGCCTTAGGGGGCGAAATGGTTTATGCTTGGGGCGAACTGATATTTAGGGGGTGAACTGGCAAGGGGGCGAAACGACCGGCTACCTTAAGGCTGTATACACTGAAAAATCCTGAAGCCTTCTAGAAATGTCCGAACAATGAACAAACCATGTAACAATGAACAAACCATCTGGTTCCTTTGGGTTTGCCGTTGTAATCTATAAAAGTACTTTCATTCAACCATACAAGAAACTTGGGAATAGGCCTGTTGTTAATTAAACATGTAGCCTCTCTTCATTATTTAGCGTCTTGTATAACAGTTCCACTAATCACAGGAACAGTACTACCTTGGCTATTTGTCTTTCGGTGATTTGACAAAAGTAATTTTTTGTTTCGATGAAAAAGAAACCTATGCATTCACGATGGCGTGTGTGTGTATGTATGTATGTAGGTGCGCGTGTGTGTGTGGATGTGTGTGTGTTTGTGACACTTTGCTCGTTAACACGATATCTCAAGATAGGAATGTCTGATAGTTTTCAAACTTGGTACATAGATGCGCCATATTAAGAGGAAGAACCCTATTGTTTTGGCAGAGGTCAAAGGTCATTTGGGGTCACCAGGGGTCAAAGTCTGAAAATCTTGTTGACACGATATCTCAAGATAGGAAGCTTGGGTAGTTTTTAAATTTAGAATGTTGATGCATTATGGTCAGGAGATGATGCCTAATGTTTTTGGTGGAGGTCAAAGGTCATCTGGGGTCACCAGGGGTCAAATTTTGAAAATCGTGTTAAAGCAATAGCTAAAGATGTCTGTTTATCTGTGTATGGCTTTTGTGGAGGTCAAAAGGGCATCTGGAATAACAAAATTATTTTTTGAATATGCTTGTTAAACATTTGAGTGAGAAGTTAATGGTGCATGTTGTCAAATTTGAAACAGTACATTTATGTATCATCGAAATCTCAATGCATTTTTGCATTTTGGTTTGGTCATATGCCTGGAGTCTAAACTACACTACAGGCTAATGGTCCGCTTCTTTTGGTATAGCTTGTACCCGGTTGACCGTAACGATAAATTTTCCCATTTAGTGACCCCCATTTTCTTTATCTTGAAAGCAAGAAGTGCTTGTATCGACTCAAACATTTTCTTTACTTTAGGAGCTAAAAGAAGAAGAGGGCGCACTAACGGTTAATATACGACATGAATACCTAGTGCTATTTCACTTATTTATATGTGATTGAAATCAGAAAATTGGAGTGCGTGCAATATTTGCTGTGTGTCATATTACCATATTCAATACCAAAGGGTGTTAGCTACATCCTTGTCATCGAAAATGAAATACAGAATACCGTCAACCCCAAGCTTTGAACTTATACAGTTTGCTTGTCTGTGCTGAATTTAACTTTAAAGACCGCAATTCTCTCACCCTAAACAGTACCAATTCTTAAAAAGCTTCTTACTTGAGTCCCTCCCACAACTGCCTGAAATTCATCCTCATCCAGACACAATCTCAGTGCATTGCTTCAGGGTGAGTACAAAAGAGCTCATTGTGTATAATCAAAACACTCCCAGTACAGTTCATGCTGTGTAATGTAAGCTTTTGTACTTTGTATTGTTTGAATTAGCTGTTAATCAAAGAACTGTGCCAATTTAGAATTTCGGTAACCCCCTACCAAAATTTTAGTTTGGGGTGAGAGGAGTGGTCATTTAATGGCAAGTATATACGGGGCAATGTGGTGACAAAATACCCGAGGGTAAGTTTTCGATGATTTACAACAGTGCGATTTTAATGGAAGGCGAGCAATATCATGTGAACAGACTTTATTCATACGACGGTCACAGAGCAAAAGGTACACCCTCCTTTGGGGCAAAACCAATCAACACCAACAAATGCAGACAGCTGATTTGTCAACCAGTCGAATACGCGCATAGTCTACAACCGGTACAGCCTGGGCGAATTCTTAGAGTATGCGTGAGGCCACGTGTTCTGTTGTTTTACCCCAAAGGCTGACGTCAGTATGTCGTCAATGGATGGATAAGGTCTATAATTGGATGGATGATGGCATTGCTGTTGTACAGGGCTTGAGAAATATTTCTGTCGTTTTGCGTGTAGTTTTTAGCCTACCAAAGCTCCTGTCATGGGTGGGAACGAAACGTAATCGAGGTTGGCAGTTCAGTTTTACAAAAGGAAATACAATTCATCATAATATAAGCTTTTCCTTATTAGAATAAGAAATCTATATTTTGTATCGGTATCCAAATAAGAAAAGAATTCCTTACGAGGTTAATAAATTTTGAAACAACGCTGTAAAAATGCCTCTTTGCAGAGTTACAGAACAAAATATATAAAAAAGCATAAAGGATATGGAATTAACCGCCCAGTGCTATCTTTTTGTTTTTGTTTTTCTTTTCTTAAAACAAACTGACAGCGCTTTTCCCTTTTCTTCGTGCACTTCTTCATTTTGTTTTCTGTAAATCTACAGAAAATTTTACAGTGAGTTCAGCGATTGAATAACTTGAGATGTATTATTATATACCCCCTGAGATCTCTAACCATTGGTTTCCACAATTCTTAAAGGTTGCCCTGATAATTTTATAGTAAAGTATAGCAAACGCATATTGATCATATTGGATTTCCTACGGAGGATTTTTCTTCCGTAGCTGACTCATATTAAATGAATAGGTAGAAATTTAAGGAAGTCTGCTCTGAAGAGCAAGGGACTCGATTTATTAATAAAGGTATCTCCCCATATTTTGCTCCTCCAGGCCAGGTATTAACAAGATTACCTACAATCCATTTATTTGCTGCAAAGACGTGGTGTACGTAACATTTGTAATGTATGTTTCACTCATCATACGGGACCTGTCTTCAAATCACTCCGTATTCTCTGTTTTCGACCTTTACAGTTGCTTCACAAATACCAGCTTGGTGTTTTCATGCATAATTTTGTAATTACAAGTTGCCTAAATGCTACAGTAATTTTTATGTTCAAAATAGGCATAACCATGATTATGACACTCCTCATGTTTAAGGTTGGATATAATTTATTTTTTTATATGTTAAATGTTTTTCGTTGCGCCTAAAATATCTTCTTATCTTTTTGGCTCACTTTTTTCTTATGTTTTTGCTACTTCTATGTTTTGTTCTGCTTCCTTGAGGGGCCAGACTTAGTAAAAGCATCTCTGCTTCCCTCTGGCTCCTTTCACCTGTAATGATAGTATTTATCTTTACATGTTAAAATCTGCATTAATGTTAATTTCTAGCATTTTGAGGTGAAAAATAAACTTGAAACAGGAGATTCGATATGAATGAGAAACAAACTTGATCGTGCTGAAGTTCCTGCCTCATTGGTGTTTTTAATTTCATTCAGTTTTAATAGCTCACACATGTACACAGTACATGTGGGAGGTTATCAAATGGGGCAGATGGCGTCAACTTTTAACAAGAGTGTTCTTCCTCCTCGTTAAGGAGATTTGGGGCTGAATTTTAGTGTATGATTGCGTTGGAAAAAAGCATTCATAGTTCATACCTTGGAGTAATAAAAGGGTTTTTTATTATTCCAAGATTCATGCCGACCTACTTGCATTCTAATATAGGAAATCTAAGTTGTGTTTTTTAGGGCTGAGATAATTTTGCCTGCTGAGTAGTTAGTTGTTTATTTATTGCACTAATAGCAGGGTGCTTGGTTGGGTTGGATGTTATCTTGCATATATATGCAGGCTATTAACCTGTTTCTTGATGACAGAGCTGGTTGAACAAACTAATTTACAGTACTGACACTGTATGCTATAGGTGGTCTCATAACCAGCTGTGGTCAGCTAGTTTAGAGAATTACGCTGTAACCAAGGAGTTAAACAGGCCCTGTTACAACTGATCTATTGTGGAAATATCTATCATTATGTTCTGTTCAATTTAGCATTTAATTGGCCAAGCCAAGTAACTTATGGTACCAACCAACATAACTGTTTGAGTTCAATTAGCACAGTACAGTTGGAACCTCTTTAGTTTCTGTGTTTTATTTTGATCAAAACAGAGCCATGCAGTGCTGACTCGTGGATTTGTAGGTGCAACTAAATATACTTTGCAATACTTGAGCAGTTTACAGGTACACCATACATAAATTATTGATTTTGTCTTACTGCCTAATGCCTTTTAAAAATAAACAGTCCAGGCTTTCATGATTTGAGAAAATATGCTGCAGTGATATTTAGATCTACCATAAAACTATATCAGATGTAGATTTGCATGCAAAATCACAAATGATTTGCCAGTCACTATTCTTTACTTCCTTGCATTTAATTTTGTAATGTAAGGTTTAGGAAACATAACAGATAAAATTTGGTTGAACTTTTGAGTTCCTGTTTTTAACAGTTTTTAACAAGTTACAGTATGCTGTTCTAGTCATTTACTTGAAGTTGTTACTCTTCTCATTTTCAGAAAAACCATTCCCGAATGGTGTCATTGTAATGACTCTGTGGTAGATCTGAGCGGGCCTGGTGTAACAAGGAATATTAGGGAGCTCAGTCCATTACCATACTACAAAAACTATGAAGACAAAGGTATGTTTATGATTAAACTCAATGCACTCATTTCAAATGTATCTTTCACCTTTATAGATGCATTCGGATAATAAATTCCGCTTTTGTTTTAAAAACTTTTAAAACGAGCTTTGAAGGAACATGTCAGCACCCAAAAAATGGAGACTCAATTAAAGGCAAACTATTAAATACTTATAACGTAGGCCTACAACTCACTGCAGGGGCCCTTTCGTAACTGGTTAAGCGTGTTAAGTGTCACCATGGCTACGTTGTTTCCATTGTGACCTTAGCAGTGATTAAATGGCTTGTAACATCTGCACAAGTGCTTTTATTTTGTCTTCTTTTAATTGTATCGGTATACGCATACATGACAGCGAAATTTTCTATCGGGACCAGTCTGACCATTTTAAAAAGTTATACAGAAATCATTGCATGAAAGTTCAACGCTAGGGTTTGGGGTGAAGGAAAGGATTAGTGTTATATTGTACCTCATGTATGAAATTTCAAAAAATTTATTAGGAAGCTAGAAAAATGAAACCAAATGGTCCAGGCAGTGGTGAAACAATAAAAGATATCCGCCCCCACCCCCAAACTGGCCAAGGGACGCAAATAAAGGTAGACGCAAAAATAGAGAAAAATATAGAAAGGCAAAGAAATGAAGAAAATGGAAAGAGAATGGAAAGGTAAATGATGAAAACTGTTGTAATTTCAGTGCTTCTGTTTCCCCTGCCTCCGCTAGATTGTTAATATTGTGAAGGCAGGAGCACTTAGATTTAACTGAGCGGTTTTCACGCCCTTACCAGCGGTTATCCTTCGATTGTTGAAAAACAACCACCAAATGAACCACCGTATAGTGGTGACGTGGTTATGGTCAGTGCCGGTAGTTGCACTCTTACGGTTCTCTGGTTCAGTGGTAAGGCCACACAGGTAGACTATTGTGTGAGGCGTTTACTACAGCCAGATGTACTGGGTAATTGAGGAGCAGATCACTTGAAAGCTAACAAGTTTGCCCATCATGGCAATACACAAATTTTCATACCATGACCGTTTAGATTTTAAGCGAAAAGGACTTAAAGTTTTTGAAGGGTATTCCCACCCCTAGCCTCCTCACCAAAACGCAAGGCCCCCGTCATTTGACATCAATTTTTTAAACAATCAAAATCATCATCAATCTTACCCAAATTTTCAACATCCACACTCTGACAAGTTATCTTTCATATTCATGGACTTTTATCACCCAGCTTGCAGGTTATCTTGACAAAATGTGATCCAAACCAGAGTTAAAAGAACTACTTCTTTGAGGGTGTGCACGTGACGCTCTAGAACACTACCCTAATGAAGTAGCGAGACCTTCAAGGTCACATAAACATATCAGATCTCAAAAAGAGTAATGTGAGTTGTACAAGAACATGGTCACAAATTTTGCGTACCGGGTTATTTCGATTTTAGTGAATAAATTTCAATATTTATTGAATATCCCAGCAATGGTAGTAGATGAGGCAACGGTATCTACGTGAATAATAAAACCTCTTTCATAGACATTCTTGTGATTATAAACGTAACGGAGCAAATGTGGTTGAACACTTCGTGCCGGCTATTAATCGCTCATGTGGGCAATATTACGTTATACCAGGGCGTTTCAACTCCTTGATCATACACGCAACCAAATTAATGAAGTTGCGCGTCAGTTAGATATTCGTGCCAATGAGTCATGTTAGAAGAAACAAATTAGTAGGCTAAAGCCTGCCGCACACTGCTCCGACCCGACCTCGACGAAACAACACTCACTTGCGACGCTAATCGCAAGCGAGTTTTAAATGAGTTTTAAGTAGCTGTGTCGCGTTTCAGTCGGGTCGCATGCTATCCGCACATTGGTCCGACAAGACTACAACAAAACTGATCTACAATCAGAAAAAATGGCGGACAAATCTCGCACTAAGAGAGCTCGTCGCGGTTTGTTGTTTCTCCGTGTTAGACGAGGAGTTCAACTTGGAAGATGGGTCAAAACCGAAAAGTGTACATAAACGTTTTGATGTTTCGACATGTACCACGTAACTAGAACACGACTACCCACGGTCATAACTCACCCTTCACCCTCAGTTTTCGTACCTGTGACTACCCACCCGTTTCTATGGCAACCATTGGCCCTCTGGTGTAGGGCTATTCTGTGGTATAGACCCCAAACTCTAAACTGACATTAATTCATTCCTAGGGGGAAAGGTCTTCAAAAAGTCCCCAACTCGGTCTCCCTCCCCCCCCCCCCACTTCAAAAACCCTGATGCCACCACTACCTACGCCATTATGCATTCTTTACATATTATACATTTCACTTAATAACAAAAATCCAAGAATCAGGGTCAGAGGACACATCTACACTTCTAATCAAATCCCTAGGCCTGCCTACCTCCGCAGTGGGAAATTGTTAGTTCCCACGGTGCACCTACTAAATTTGTACCCAGCGGGTGAATTACTGAGCGCACCCCCCCCCCCCCCAGCCGACGATTCAGCCAGAAGGCTATGCAGTGTAATAATAATGTAACCTCATCCCTGCCAGGGGCGCATCCAGGGGGGATTTTTGATTAAGCAATTTTTAATTGTTTCACCACGATAACTTTATCACACCCCTAGTCAAAATTTGCATCTTCCCCTTCTCCCAATACACTGCTCTACTCAGTGTTAGGCTAGGCTATGGCTAGGTAATTAGTAATGTTTTGTGGGTTAGTCTATGTAGGAGTAACAATTATCAATCCATCATTTCCATAAAAAATCAGCAATTCCACCTTCACAATTCAGCGTGGTTGCTATCTCGAGAAATGCCCGAGATTTTTTATTACTGTAATGTCTGTGACTGGCATCGTATAAAGAGGGCACCGTTTGCCACAACTCAGTAAGTTGGACCTCTTGGTCTTCACTCCACTTAGGGGCCGCCATTTTGACATCCAGTACACTCTTAAATCAAAAGAGTGAACTTAGTCACTCTTTGATCGAGTGAATAGTGTAAATTCACTCCATTAGAGTGATAATTCACTCCCAGAGGAGTGAAGTTCCCTCCAAAAAGAGTGAAGTTCCCTCCAAAAAGAGTGAAATTCACTAGGGGAAGAGGGAAAATTCACTCTTCCACGAGTGCCTGCAATGATCGCTCTTTTTTAAGAGCGATCACTGTGGGCACTCCATCAAGAGTGAAAGTTCACTCTTTTTGGAGTGAACTTCACTTTTTTGGAGGGAACTTCACTCCTCTTGGAGTGAATTATCACTCTAATGGAGTCAATTTACACTTTTCACTCGATCAAAGAGTGACTTAGTTCACTCTTTTGATTTTAGAGTGTATGGTCACCTGATTTCCAAAACGCAACCCCATTGGCTAAGGAACGCCAGTCTCGTCGTAGTCGGGACGGAGACAGGCGCACACTGGTCCCACGCGACTCAACTCAAACGCGACGGCTTTTAACCTTGCGACGAATATCAAACATGTTTGATATGCCCGATTTCCTTAAAACTCACTTAAAACTGTTGAAAGTGAGTCGGGTCGTCAGCAAATTTTGCCGCACACTGCTCCGACGCAGTCGCGTCGGAGCAGTGTGCGGCAGCCCTAAGCCTCTATATCAAATGGGTCACTAGTTTTCAACTACCTCTAATTCAGCAGATTCTTTTGTTTACGCATGCTTCGGTAATGCACAGTGTTTTATGGCGCTAATCTCTGCCATTTTGAGGTTTGGATTGAACTTTTATTTCGTTCACCGCAAACCTCTTTGTACATGAGGACCACACGGTACAGTATTTTATAAGCCGCCTTGCAATAAGTGTCAAGTTATTAGAATGGTATAGTTTATCGAAATAACACTGCAGTTTCTTGACGAATTGACCCCTAAAAGTTTTTCAACTGGTCGCAAGGTCAACTTAGTCAGGAAGATATCTTGTTTCTCCTTTATACCATTGTTTCCTGTGAAATGTAGTAAACATTCACCAAATGAAGGCTGAAATTTTTGAATAAAGCAGACGCTTGGGTACTGCTTGGCCTAAAATCGCGGGATACGGGTACTGAAAACTTAGAAATTTTTATACTCACAGTATCATATGCACCTCTGGTATTTATTTTTATTCAATATGCAAGTTAATGATGTGTCAAATATTTTTGGTTTTTGAGTGATAGATAAAATGTGCGGTGTTACCTCAGGGAGTTGTTACATGATGGCGTTCCGTGCTGTACCTCCTCCACCTTTCCCCCCAACCCCCGGAAAATCAAACTTGTGAAAAAAAAAATAATTGAAAATTGAAATAAAAAAAATAAAAGTAAGTCATCAAAATATCTTCACTCACAGCGTCAGTTTCTGCTCGTGAAATATGCGGACATTTGACCAGGAATAGCAAAAGAGAAGATGGTATGCTGAATAGTGAAATCGTAATTTCAGAATTTGGGGCCATCATTCGTGATATCTATTGGAAATTTGTAATTGTAAAAACCATGCCAAAATTGTTCTAGTTGTCAGGTATGTAGTGTGCAGATGGCATCCGACTATTGATGAATGCGTTGGTTTTTGTTTCGTCGCGTGCTGATCTCAAGTGACGACGCGCGGATGTAACTGGGATATACATGGTGAATATGGGAGGGGGGGGGGAGGGGTGTATGATTCATAATTGGGTAACGGATATAGACCTATATAGGCTGTTTGACAGTTGCAAGTTTTATCGTACATAGGCGTGCGAGGCCGTGACCGAGAGGCAGATTTCCCTTCAACAATTTTTTACATTGAAAATTCTTAAAATCTGAAAATTACAGACATGAAATTCCTGTTAAAGGGCTGGGTACATGCAACTTATAACACTCGCCAAGTGTCGTTTCCGGCCATCTGGAGGGTTTGAAAGGCCCAAAATTTTCTTGTACGCTTCGCGCCAACCTATGGTGCGCTCCGCTTAGATAGTGTACACAATTCAATCATCCTTGTATGACCTTCCCCCCCCCCCCCGTAAAATTTCTTCGGACACCTATGGATTCCTTGGGTTTTTCTTTATATCCTATTTGTCCTTGAAAAATTGATACTATTAGAATGTTTGAATATCTTTTCCTTTAGATCTAGCATTAGCCTTTACAATACATAGCTTTGTACAACAAAAACTGTTGCTCAGCATTGCTAGCAGTAGCAGCAGTAACATCAAATTATTGTGCCGCGATGACATTACAGATTTTCCATGATGCACCAAACCTCATGAAAAAATTGCATTACTTTGAAATTTGTACCTTCTGAATGCTATATGCTATCGAGATGCAGTTTTCCGCTCCTAAAAGAAAAAAACTGCATATTTTTGAAGTTAATGATTTTTTGTCCAGAATATGCCTTTCCAGAGCAGCGACGTTATTCTTTATATTTAAGTTGCCTTGAGGTCTTGGAGACCATACAGGCAGCTGAAATGGATCCGTAGGAGTTTGGATGTTAATAAAAGGGGTCATTTCTTTTGTTGAATTTAATAAAAGCATAGTTTTAACTTCGTCACGACTCAGGCACTTGCTTCACGATACCTTGGCTATTTTGTACCATTCAAAGCTGTCCTGTTTAAAGTTGGTAGCATACACTTGATTACTTTAGTTTGGACCGCCGGTGGACCCCATTCGCCATTAAACCGCTTCTGGAATCTAAACCACACAAAATGTAAATCAAAACCCAAGTATGAAAAGTTTCCCGAAAGAAGGGAGAAATATTTCTTTAGATGTGAGCAGTCCAAAACAACATTCAGTAATTGCAAAGTTTTTCTTTGGGTCTAACTTCAGGCTGTGAAAATAGCGAGTGAGACTCGGTATTAACCTATACTCCTACGATCCGGTTGAAGTGACGCAACGAAATGATTCAACGAAAGTCACGCTTGTGTTGTCACTGCGATAAAGAATAGAAAGGTCGACCGGATAAGTGACCTTTTAAGAGGTCCAGGTGTCTTCTACTATCATAGGGAGTAAAGAGTGTATCTTGAATAAAAAGTTCCTAACAATTTGTACCAAAGGTATTTTTAAAGAGTGCAAATGGGAGACAAATCTTTGAAACTGATTTAAAACAATATTTTGTGGAAGTATTGATGTATAAATCAAAATAAATGTTAGCCTCCATGCAAGAAACACGGTAATATTTTACTTTGCTCTCTGTTGATAAGGTCACAACCACTAACTGACGCGAATGCATGTATTCGCATGCTATTACGTAACTGCGGTCGAAAAGCCGGCCGGACGTGCGACCTTTCGGACGGTACAATGCCTTCCACTTAAATAATAGGGAGTAAAGCTGTATCTTGAACTAAAAAAACCTCATTATTCTTAGCGAGAGCATCGAAGTACCTTTTACAATGCATAACGAGTAGTAAAACTATAATTCTAAGCAAAAAAGTTGACAAAGTACTGATGTATAAATGCCAGTCACTTTGTGAAAACATGACAATATTTGACTATGCCCTGCTATCAAGTAATGTACAACCACTTAGTAAAACACATCTTTTTCAAGATGGCTACATTTTACAGAAGGTACACATATTTCTGAAGGCCTCATGTGGACAAATTTTCTAGACAAAATTTGATGTTTATGCAATTATGCAATCAGAAATTATAATGATACCCGATGAAAGTCACAGAATTTTTTCAAAAAGAAACAAACATGTAAACATTGCAATATATATTTGGTGAATTAAGTGTCCAGCAATACCATTCACACAGATGTCCCTCTTAAGAATGATCTACCCTAGCAACAGCAACCTCAATCATCCAAAATGAAGACAGTCTTTGGCTTGGTACTATCCTAATGAAAAAAAAAAAAAAAAAAGAAGAAACAGTTCTCAATCGTTGAGCTTACAAACCATAGCTTAAGTCAACACTAAAATACACGATCCTACACATGTTTTGCAAAAGTGTAGTCTGCATGAGTCCGAAGGATTTCTCTTTCGGGAAACCAAAAAGGTACTGTACACACATGAAACAGGATGTTAAAACGGGTACAGAAGAGTATGGTAAAGCTAGCAATTACCTTTTAGAAAAAACTTAGCCAACGAAAAAAAGTGGAAACATATATAGAGAGAAGAAAGAAGAAGAAACAGAATGAAAAGATGACACAACAAATATAAAAATGTGGTAGAAAACATAGTGATTGTCAAGAAGTAAATTCATCAGCTGTTTCTTGAAGGATTGTGATACAATTTAAGGTTACATTTTTGATTCCTTGCCGAAGGCAGGCAAGGAATCTATGCGATGGTGATGTCGTGTGTATGTGTGTGTGTGTGTGTGTGTGTGTGTGTGTGTAAGTGTGTGTGTGTGTATGTGACGCTTTGGCTTGTAAACACGATATCTCAAGAAGGGTGAGTGTGACTAACCTCGTATTAGGTGTGTAGGTTGGTCATATTGAGTAGATGATCCCTATTGTTTTTGGTGGAGATCAAAGGTCATTTGGGGTCACCAGAGGTCAAAAGGTCAAAACCTTGTAAACACGATATCTCGAGAACGGTACATGTGACTATGCTCATATTTGGTGTGTGGATTGGCCATATTGAGTAGATGATCCCTATCGATTTTCATGGAGGTCAAAGGTCATTTGGGATGACGAGAGGTCAATAGGTAAATTCCTTAGAAATTGCTTGTAAACATGGTATCTCAAGTAGGGTAAGTGTGACTAATCTCATATTTGGTGTGTGCATTGGCCATATTGAGTAGATGATCCCTATTATTTTTGGTGGAGATCAAAGGTCATTTTGGGTCACGAGAGGTCAAAAGGTCAAAACTTCGTAAACACGATTACTCGAGAACGGTACATGTGACTATGCTCATATGTGGTGTGTGGGTTGGTCATATTAAGTAGATGATCCCTATCGATTTTCGTGGAGATCAAAGGTCATTTGGGGTCACGAGAGGTCAAAAGGTCAAAACTTCGTAAACACGATATTTCAAGAACAGTACATGTGACTATGCTCATATTAGGTGTGTGGATTGGCCATATTGAGTAAATGATCCCTATCGATTTTCATGGAGGTCAAAGGTCATTTGGGGTCACGAGAGGTCAATAGTTAAATTCCTTAGAAATTGCTTGTAAACACGGTATCTCAAGAAGGGTAAGCGTGACTAATCTCATATTTGGTGTGTATATTGGCCATATTGAGTAGATGATCCCTATCGATTTTCGTAGAGATCAAAGGTCATTTGGGGTCACGAGAGGTCAAAAGGTCAAAACTTCGTAAACACGATATCTCGAGAACAGTACATGTGACTATGCTCGTATTTGATGTGTTGGTTGGTTATATTGAGTAGATGATACCTGTTATTTTTAGTGGAGGTCAAAGGTCATTTGGGGTCACGAGAGGTCAATAGTTAAATTCCTTAGAAATTGCTTGTAAACACGGTATCTCAAGAAGGGTAAGTGTGACTAATCTCATATTTGGTGTGTGCATTGGCCATATTGAGTAGATGATCCCTATCGATTTTCGTAGAGATCAAAGGTCATTTGGGGTCACGAGAGGTCAAAAGGTCAAAACTTCGTTAACACGATATCTCGAGAACAGTACATGTGACTATGCTCGTATTTGGTGTGTTGGTTGGTTATATTGAGTAGATGATACCTATTATTTTTAGTGGAGGTCAAAGGTCATTTGGGGTCACGAGATGTCAAAAGGTCAAAACTTCGTAAACACGATAACTCGAGAACGGTACATGTGACTATGCTCATGTTTGGTGTGTGGGTTGGTCATATTGAGTAGATGATCCCTATCGATTTTTGTGGCGGTCAAAGTTCATTTGGGGTCACGAGAGGTCAATAGGTAAATTCCTTAGAAATTGCTTGTAAACATGGTATCTCAAGAAGGGTAAGTGTGACGAAACTCATATTTGGTGTGTGCATTGGCCATATTGAGTAGATGATCCCTATCGATTTTCGTAGAGATCAAAGGTCATTTGGGGTCACGAGAGGTCAAAAGGTCAAAACTTCGTTAACACGATATCTCGAGAACAGTACATGTGACTATGCTCGTATTTGGTGTGTTGGTTGGTTATATTGAGTAGATGATACCTATTATTTTTAGTAGAGGTCAAAGGTCATTTGGGGTCACGAGATGTCAAAAGGTCAAAACTTCGTAAACACGATAACTCGAGAACGGTACATGTGACTATGCTCATATTTGGTGTGTGGGTTGGTCATATTGAGTAGATGATCCCTATCGATTTTTGTGGCGGTCAAAGTTCATTTGGGGTCACGAGAGGTCAATAGGTAAATTCCTTAGAAATTGCTTGTAAACATGGTATCTCAAGAAGGGTAAGTGTGACGAAACTCATATTTGGTGTGTGCATTGGCCATATTGAGTAGATGATCCCTATCGATTTTCGTAGAGATCAAAGGTCATTTGGGGTCACGAGAGGTCAAAAGGTCAAAACTTCGTAAACACGATATCTCGAGAACGGTACATGTGACTATGCTCATATTTGGTGTGTAGGTTGGTCATATTGAGTAGATGATCCCTATTGATTTTCGTGGAGGTCAAAGGTCATTTGAGGTTACGAGAGGTCAGTAGGTAAATTCCTTAGAAATTGCCTGTAACCACGGATTCTCAAGAAGAGTAAGTGTGACTAATCTCATATTTGGTGTGTGCATTGGCTGTATTGAGTAGATGATCTCTATTGTTTTTTATGGAGGGCCAAGGTCATTTGGGGTCACAATAGGTCAAATGGTCAAAACTTCATAAATACGATATCTCAAGAACGGTACATGTGACTGTGCTCATATTAGGCAAGTGTGTTGGCCATATTGAGTAGATGTTCCTTATTGTTTTTGGTGGAGGTCAAAGGTCATTTGGGATCGTGAGAGGTCAAAAGGTCAAATCTTCGTAAACACAATATCTCAAGAACGGTACATGTGACTGTGCTCTTATTTGGCGAGTGTGTTTTCTGCACAGTCTTTTAAGAAAGGTCACTTGTAGGGTCCTGTAACTTGTCATGTAGATGACACATAGAGAATAAATGTTCCCAGAAGTTTTTGGTGGAGGTCAAATGTCATTTTGGTTCCCGACGGGCAAGGGGGATCTCAATGTAGGAAGATTGGATGCCTTGCATGTGTACTTTGTGGGCACATTATGGAGCCCTGTTATTAAATTGAAAAACATTGCAAGCAATGTCAATGTGAAAAAGGGCCTTACATTTCAGCAGCAAGGAATCACTAAGCCTTTTGGCTTTCTGGTTAAGAGATTGGAAAGTGTTCCGTATAGTCTGGTACAATCGCTGGAAAATTAATAGTTGAAGGAAAATTTTGCATGTAAGTGTGTTCCCTTAGAGAAGATACCGTTATTTTCATGAAGGCATATGAGAAAGAAGTCAATTTACTACTAACGGGGACTTAGGGCTTAAGTTAGCTTTTTCAAGTTTTGAGAACGAAACTACCCCACAGACATTTTTACTTAATTTGTGGAATTTGTCAAGGTATCTCGGTAAAGTATAAACTTTTTCAAAAACTAATAATTAATATCAGATGTACTGACAAAAATCATTCAAGTAAGTCCTCAAATATTACAACCAAAAAGGAGGGACAGCCGGACAACTCCAAATAACCACCTCACCATGACGGGAGTATAAATATCAGCACATAAAACCATGCTTTCTTTTTTCAAATTACAACTCAGATAATAACATGAGATTAAAGTCACAGCAAGGAGAAGAGAATATTGTAGACTATCCTATTTCCTGAATTGCCCTCGAAAGTCATGTGTCAAGTCCTTTGTCTCACAGTTAAGCGTACGAAGAAAAAATGCTTGCTGTACATAGGGTATTCTTACACATGGATAACTCATGTAAATTACTTGAAAATATATAACGAAAGATACGGTACTAGGAAAGAGAAATTAGACGAGATTTGTAAATTTTAGCTATTTTTCAAAATAAGTATGGGGCGACTGCTCTTGATATGACCTTTAATTTTAATTGGGTAAACATAGAATGACGAAACGAAAGAGTAATGTTCAAGGCAATGAGAGAAACATACTTCTGTGTGACGATACAGGGCGTTAATCTGGTTTGAGGATGAGGGGGAGGACAAAAATTTTTCAAGAGCCTCAACCCTATGTCATGTCCGTGACCGAAACTCGACTATAAACAATCCACCGGCACTAACCCAAGCACACACCCGCTATACATATATAAACGCACATGCATACACACACACATTGAAACCTATATGCACAAAACAGATTAATAGCGCATTAAATGCAGTACGGTATCATTTCGTCCCAAGTGACGTTTTCTGGAAGCTCTAAAGTCATCTGTAGACCACAATATCACGTTTCGTTTTTTCAGCCAGTCGTCTTTTAATTTTTATATCCCACATTATTGATGGTCGAACTGATATGTTCATTGTTTGCCCGCCAATATTTTCATCGGTGAGGAGATTGTGTTCCTGCCCCCCCCCCCCCATCAGAATCGGCGCCCCTGTGACGATATTCAAATGCTGTTGCAGGTTTTATTTACCCATTATAAATTAAAATACAGCTCATGCTGCTTTGCTTTACCTTGAATATTTCTCGTTCTCTTGCAGTACGGTAAACTGTAGTGGATAAATGTTCAAATCTCTCAGGCGGTAACATAAGTTTTATTTTACGGTTTTGTCTACAGCTGAACCAACCCGCTGCCCTCCAGGTAGAAAGGAAGGAATATGCTTTTGCCCGGAATCCTTGAACTCTAGGGAAAAATCGGAATGCACTCTTTGCAATACTGACGGCGTAAGTGAAATCTTGTGCTTGAGTGTGGATGAGTATAATCACGTGATAGCTAATGACCAAAATAAAAATGAGCCTGGCTGTAACTTCACCGAACTCTGCAGGGAGGAATGTAACGAAGCGTGCGGACCAATAAGGTAATCTTGTATATGTAAGAAATTGGGCAAGATACTAAAAAACCTATTGGTGTTATTGTATACTTTCAGTCTGTAGTTACAGGTTAATAATCTCAAAAAATAGAAATAGATTGTTAATCTGTAATCACAAATTAAAAATATTCATATATAGATGACACTAAAAGGCTTTCGCAAGATGGTACTTATATCATACATGATATAAAGAATGTACATATTCGACTAATGTGACCAGGTAGTTGTTAAATAACAGCCCCCTGGTGTGACTTCGGTGATAAATGCGTGAGAACGGTTTCATTAATGTTGGCAAAGTTATAGTGAGATTGCTAGCGAGATTGAAACTTGGCTGGTTCAAGTGATACTTAGAAAGGGGGATGGGGGTCGAAAGCCCCTTCGGTAAAAAAATGTGCGGACGGAAGTATGCTTCCGCCCTACCGCTGCTCGGGCCAGAAAACCCCTTTTTCATTCCTCCAAAATTCAATGAATCAGTAAAAATGATGATCATAAACCTTGGTCTGACTATTTTTTCCTTTCCCGTTTTCCCCTATTCGCGCTTCTCACGTTCGTCACCCTGGAATTTTATTTTATAGGCGCTGCGACATATTTTTTATTCAAGAACATGACCACAAGGCGTTCCCAGCACATACACATGACGGCGTGACAGATCAACTTCCAAAGTGCATGTATCTCACACCGTGCAACTAACTCCTTCGAATTGTAGACTGCACATGATATGTTATAACTTTGTATTAATCCATTGGTAGTAGTACTGTACTTTTCACTTGACAACTTTCTGATCATTTTGCAATTTGCTCATTTTTATTTGAAGTGAAAATTTAATTGCAAACGAAAACTGAAATTAGCGACTGCCAAGCAGTGGCGTAGCTAGAAGGGGGCAGTGGGCGATCACCGAATGCTCTGAAAAGTAAAAATTCGGAAAATTGCCATTTGCGACACCAGTCATTTAAAAATGTGGTTTTTCCAACTCTTTTTTTCATGAAATTAAAATTCCATTGAAAATGAATCGCAAATTCCCTTACTATAAGCGAAATTTTCCGCCAACTTCGCGCACCGCATATTGTGATTCACAATGCAGTAGCTCTCGCTCATAAATCATTTTGGTAAACTTTTCCGAGCTCTGGAAGTGAGGAAACGACAAAATCAGAAATTTGCCTTATGAGATCTCCAAGTGACACAAACAAACCAAAATTCTATTTTTATAAATTTTCTTTTGTTAACTTCAAATTAAGTGTCATCGGAGGGTCTCAGTTCGTAGGCCTTATATAAGATGATGTAGCAGCAATGATCAGATGATCTTAAGCCGTCGTGCAATCATTCACAGATTTGCCATATAGGGAGTGCAGATTCTTCCGTAATACCCCAACTTTTCAAATTTCCTTACAGGAAAAACAGAATCCAACTTTTTGTACAATATAAGCTCCATACCTTCATACATTTGTTTAAAAATGGACAAACATTTCAGTGCGAAAACGACAAATCAAGCATCATTTAGTCAAGGGAGTATGGTGAGGTGCATCGTTCAAAAAAATTTCTACCCCACATTTTCACATTGCTTCCTACGCCACTGCCCCGTTTTGAGGAAGCTTAAGTGGTTGTCACTAAGCCCCTGCTATAGACTTAAAGAGAGATATTCTCCGCTCATTCTCCCAACTGTCCAACCTAAAAACCTTGCCCCTTTACCAGTTTACAACCTTACTGCCTTAGTTTATTTCTTAATTTAGGAACATTCCAAAGCTGATGCACACTGAGGGAAATATTGCGTTTATTTTACAAGGAAATTTCATCCTTTAAAAACTAATATTTATCGGCAAAGAGAGATAAATAACAACAAATAATGCAGTGTGGTAGCCTTCTTTTCAAGAAATGTTTCCTTCATGTAGAAATTCAGTTGTTTGTTAGCAAAGAATGATTTGTCTACCCAAACTTTCAACATTTCAAAAATGCAACTTCCATAACTCTTCTTGTGCATAATATTTTGAAGAGATGGATCTATTGCTGGGGTTTATTGTTGAGACAAGTTAAAAAATTTCTTTTTAAACAGCGCACATATGTCTGGATATCCTGTTAAGCACACAAGTCCTTTATTTTACTATACATGTAATGGGGACACTCTCAGAATTGCAGAGTTGCAGAGTGGTCTATTCGAACTGCTGTGTATCAATGTGCGTTACCTGTTCGTTGGTTCAAATCCCGCTCGATGTACGTGAGTTTTTCTCCGGATTCTCCGGCTTTCCTCCCGCTGGCCACACTTTTCTTGCCACTAAAATCGGTTGCACAGCCGACGAAGGAATTAAAAATCTTCGGGTGGACCAGCCGAGTTTGCCTTTGACTCTCAGTGCATGCTGAAGGTTGTAGCTCGAGGCCTGAAACCATAGAGGTACTACCTCCGAGGTAGTACTTCCATGGTGAAACGATAGACGTGCGAGCCGGGGTGTAGGGGACACTCGCCTTAAAAATTCGGGCAAAAACAGCTGGTCCATTTGGGCAAACATGAGCAAAACATGATAAATGGTGCCTTATTTGGGCAAAAATTGCCCATGCCCCCTCAAAAAAATTACCTCACGTACGCGCATGGGTGAAACCAAACTCACTTCTTTCTGTGTAATACCATGGAGCTAATACGTGCTCTTCCGCATTTTGGATTTTGATGTCAATTAAAGGGTTGAACTTATTAAGAATTTTGAAAATTTTGGTACATGCAGGGTCAAATTTTATATTTGGGTGACGAGTGAATGTCTTTAAACTACGGTACATTTTAGATTGTTGGTGAATGTTTTTCTTAACCGACTTCTTGGTTGATTTGATGATTTCCTGTTTTCTGTCGATGAGAACTGTTTATGGGCGTTCCCGCCAGGGGAGCAAAGTTCTCACTCCTTGATATTTGAAGTTGATGTGTGAAATGTTTCGAAGGTGATAGTTACCTCAATCTGTCATACTTGAATCTCATTACCGTTATCTTTGGTTCATATCGAAAAGTTTTGTACAAAAACGATCACTTGCTGATTCTGTATCAAATTTTTTTAAATGTTCTTATAAAGGTAAGCTAAATCGGTTACGCTTTGGAATGATATGTCAAGGTGCGAGGAACTCATGAAATGCCGATTTTCAGTCAAAATACATGGTTTTTGACGATTTCAAAATTTTGTGACGTCATAATTTGGGGAATTTCCCCAAAATAATGGGCCATTTTATGCCTTTACTACTGGCATTTTACGACAATAATATAGATCCAATTAAAACCAGTTCTTCTCCTCCTGTTACCCGTGACATGCAGCACCCAGAAATGCGATTAGCCGTGTCGATATATTGTGGCTAGAAGTGTTTATCCTCTAAATTATGTAAAATTGGGATGAAAAACGTTTTAGCCCATAGACATCAGATCCCATAAATTAATGATTTACGACAAAAGTAAGGGGTGTGTCCAGTCAAAAAAGCATTCACTAGACTGCTAGATGTGCAATAGTATGAACATCAAAAATCCAGTTTAGCCAGACCTTAAGACACAACCCCGAATACTACATAAAGCGAAAACCCTGAAAATGCAAAATACGCCCGCGCACACTGTTACGCATTTGGGAGGTTTGTGATCGAAAATTTTCGATATGCATTGCGTTAGCAAAAGTAACCCACAGTATACATGTCGCTGTGTTGGAACGCACGCTCGAGCCCAAGGTGTATTTTTATGTTTGTGTTTGTGCATTTTTGTATCTGTGATGCTAGATTGGATACGCTGTAATTCAAGAAGGAAAAATCCCATTTGAATGAAACTTGGTGTGTAAAACCGCAATTGTAAGAAAGTGTGCCATGTTGTTTTTGGTGAAGGGTCAAGGTTATTTGGGGTCATTAGAGGTCAAACATGAAAGACCTTGCGAACGCAATATCTTAAAGCCAGTCATTCGTCACCCTAAACTACAGTTTCAGTATACATGCATCAAAACTCTCAATTGGTACAGCTCTTTGACTGGCATCACATTCAAACAATGCATCATAGCTAAATTACACAGCATGGGCACTGAGAGTGTCTTGATTACACATTATGGACTTGTATGGCCATTGGGACAAGCCATGAAGCAATAAACTAGGATTGTGTCTGGATAAAGATGAGTTTTAGATAAATGTGGGAGGGGCTAGAAGTAAGTAGGTTGGGAGAATGGGAACTGTTTGGGATGATGAAAATATGCCTTTAAGGCAACAAGCATGGATAGATTTTACATTTGATTTGCGGAACTGTTACAAGAGAATGAAGAAATGTATGGTTTTTGGTGGATGTCAAACAAAATATGCAGTATCTCAAAGATTGAAAACTTGATGGATGTCGGCAACATTCATTGCCAACCTTGAAGGTCATGTAGGGGTCACCAGAGTAACATGTACTAATTCGAAAACTTTGCATAGTTAGCCAAATTTTGCCTGTATATGCGAGTGGAGTAATGGCTCAGTTCAGTATATTCATCAATGAAACACTGAGTCAATTGGGCTCTTGTTCTTCAAATTACTTATATAATCTCAAGTTGCATTGTAGTTTTATGCCCTTCTTCAGAACGTGAAAGACTTATGTACAACCATCACAGGCTAATATTTCTTTGCCTTTCCTTTTTAGAATGGTAACGGCACCTCCCCCTGTACGACCAAATATGCCATTGACTACAGTCAGATTAACCACAGAAAGAACCGACATGAATGGTAAGTCACTCGGTCATTTTGTATTGCTATAATCTTTAAGTTGACGACCCGGTAACAAAGTATTAACTGGAAGAAACCCCCTGTCTCCCAAAATAAACATACTTTGTTTTTGATTCCTTGCCGTAGGCAGGCAGGGAATCTATGCAATGGTGAAGTCGTGTGTGTGTGTTTGTGTGTGTGTGTGTATGTGACGCTTTGTCTTGTAAACACGATATCTCAAGAAGAGTACATGTGACTATGCTTATATTTACCGTGTGGGTTGATTCATGGAAGTACTTCCATGGTTGATTACAATGAGTGCATGATCTCTGTCGATTTTCGTGGAGGTCAAAGCATGGAAGTACTACCATGGTCAATGGTCATTTGGGGTCACGAGAGGTTAAATGGTAAATAACTAAATTCCTCAGAAATTGCTTGCAAACACGGTTTCACAAGGAAGGTAATCTACTGATCTCGTACTTGGTGTGTGGGTTGGCCATATTGAGTAGATGATCCCTATTGTTTTGGTGGAGGTCAAAGGTCATTTGGGGTTACGAGAGGTCAAAGGTCAAAACCTTGCAAACACGCTATCTCAAGAAGAATGCATGTGACTAAGCTGATTTTAGGTGTGTAGATTGGCCGTATGGAGATGATAATCCCAATCGATTTTCGTAAAGGCCAAAAATCATTTGGAGTTAGAAGTGTCAAAGTCTGACAAGCTGCTGACAAGCTTGTTTGCATAGTATTAATAGAAAGGTACGTCCCCATATTTGGCATGTTGATGATGAATAGTGAGTAAATGATCCCTATAGTTTTTGGTGGAGGTCAAATGCCACTTTGGTTCACAAGGGGTTAAAGTCTCAAAATCATATTTACATAAATTTCCTAGGTTGGAGTCTTACTGCAAAATTTCACACGGAGTATGTGGATGTGATACTGTGAGCAGAAACATAGTTTTAAATGGTAAAAGGTTGTTTTCCTAAAAAGACCGGGATCTCAATGTGAGAAGCTTGGGTGCCTTGCATATATACTTTGTAGGTTACTATACGGAGCACTGTCAATTTGAAAAATAAAGATAGGCTTAAATTTCAGCGGCAAGGAATCAACTAAGCCTTTTGGCTTTCTGCTTATATTTTGTTCTTAACTAGTGCATTTTGTTCGAAAATGTGCTAAGTTACGAGTGGCAACCATCTGCTACATTAATATTTTACATTTTGAAAAAGAAAACCTTAAACTTAAAGCATATACGTGGGTCTCTCAAATACCCATTTCACCCTGACCCCGTGCTCTACGTTTGTATACAACAGTGAAATTCCTGGTAATGGGATAATCTCTTACGGAATTATTTTTTCTTCTGTATACTTCATATTTTGGTTCCTTGTAAAACAAAGGAACCTATGTCACCTTGGCGTATGTATGTGTGTGTGTGTTGATGTGACGGATTGGAATGCGAGGTATGTGGTGCGATAACTCAATAACCAAGTGATCAATTTTTTCAAACTTGGCATGTATGTATATGTTGTTGAGTAGATGTGCCCTATCGTTTTTGGTGGAGGTCAAAGGTCAATGGCGATCACCAGAGGTCAAAAAGTGAATTACTATTCGTAGCTGTAACTCGGTATCAGTTGTTCAAACAGTTGCATAATTTTGGGACAAGTTAGATTGGTAGGAAGTGAAAATTTTGGTACATTAACCAAAATAATTGGAAAGGGTCAAAAGGTAAAAAAAGTAATGTTTTATTGATATCTCGCCACTGAAACTTTTTAGAGGGGTGATGTGATAGAGATAAGTGTTCGTCTAAGTGAAGTGTATGTGATGATCCCCCTTGACCTCACTTGACCTCATTTGACTTTTTGACCTTTTTGACTTTTGTGACGACTGGATTTGTCTGGATGAGACGAACCAAAAAGGCAATTACACTCCCCATCTGTAATGTTCCTAACTCTAGTTAATGACATTTAAGTGACAGGGTAGTTAGTGTTTAGTTCATTTGCATTGGAATGTTAGGTATGTGGTGAAATAACCCAACAAGCAAGTAGCATAGAGGGATGGCATGATGGAAAGTTGTGTTCATCTAGGTAAAGTGCTCTTGTGGACCTACTTTGACCCCACTTGACCTCATTTGACCCAATGACTTTTGTGACTTTTTTGTGACTCCTAGATTTGCCTTGCTGAGACAAACAAAAAAGGTAATTATACTACCCTCCTATGATGTTTCTAACCCGAGTTATTGTCATTTCAGTGAAAAGTTAGTGGTGTGTGTATGTGTGTGTGTGTTGTATGCTTTGGAATGCGAGGCATATAATGTGAGAATTCAAGAACCAAATGATGTAGGGAAGTCATTCGAGCAGGGATGATCCTTTAGCAAATTTATCTGGTTAGGGCAACCTGCACTGGATATTTGGTTGTCCTCCCCTGAACTTGGTTGTCACCCACGGCAAATGCAAAATACGTTTGCAAGCTGTAACAGTATTTCTTAGTGATACATTGAAATAGAAAGAAAAATAAAAAGCTCTGCTGTAAGCTATGGTGCTGTGTTTATGTAAAATGCAGTGTTGACCAAATTTCAATGTATTTGATCTGTGTGACTTTAACTGCCCCAAACTCAAGTAAGATGACTTTTCAAAAAAGGGTAATGAGTGATGTATTTGTCACATGGAAATGGAAGGTATGCAGTGTAATGAATTGAAAAACCAAGTGTTCAATTTCTCTCAAACTGCAAGTGTTGGAAGATTTTGAAATTTAATGTGCCCCTATGTTTTTGGTGAAGGCCAAAAGTCGTTGGGGTTGAAGGTGCAAATGCCTTAACTTGCGACTCCCTAAATACAAAATCGTCTTAAATGCAAGGGACCACAGTGCCCTTGGGGTCTTGTTTAAAATTTGTTGGTCGTTTTTTCAACAGACTGCATGTGAGGTCTTTTTGCGTTGACTGTTCAGGGCCGTCGGAAGCGGGGGGGGGGGGGCTGGGGGTCTGATAATTTTGCCATATATAGTTTTTTTTTTTTTTTGGAAATGAGCATTTTATTACAACGAAAGGTCAAAATAAGGACTGCTTAGATACTATTAACAAGCCCAGGAAATTCATTTCCAGCTGTCTGAGGGGTTGGGATTTTTCAAAATTTTCTGTACGCTCCGCGCCAACCGATGGTGGCGCTCCGCTTAGATAGTCAGCCCGAGTCAGCCCCCCCCCCCCCCCATCGAAAATACCTTCTGACGGCACTGCTGTTTCCCTAAAAAGGTCACATCATATGACGTCACATTATTGAGAGAAGCTCCCTCTCATGAAGGTATACGCGTATTATTGCCACTTTTACCAACAAAAGGTAGACAGCTTATTTGTGCCCTACCATTTGGACACGTGCGTATTCGTTTATGTGTGCAGTCTGCTTCCTTCTATTACCTCGTTTGACATCAATGCATAAGGCCTACGTAGATGTAGTTTCAAATACCAAAAATGAGTGGAAATTATGTAAAATTCTTATTCAGAAGCAGGTATCTTCATGTATTTTATCATGCCTGGTAAACACTGAATAAATTTGTTGTGTCTCCTCATAAGTAAGAAAGCAGAAATAACCCTTTTACCAAGTATCCTCTGATAAAGTACGATAGCATGTACGATGTAGCAACAAAACTTTTCAAGGAGAGTTTCTTCTCAGGTCTATTCCCTCTGGAAAAAAATTTCAATGTTTCTTTCTTAAACTTGATTAGATGTTTTCTATTGCCGCTTCTTTTCATGGGCGAGGAATTGGCGCAAAAGCTTAATTACTTTACAAATTTTTCACTTTTTTCTGTGACAGAAAATGAAGAGGTGGAGTCCGTCTTTCTGTTTGTTGGCATCGGAGCAGCTGTCTTGATCATCATTCTGTTTGGCGCCCTCATTTACTGTTGCCGAAAAGGCAAAGATGTTCAAAAGAAGGAAAGGTAGGGCATCACTTCAAACCAAAATTTCAATGCAAGACAAATTAACATTATTGACCGCAGATTAAGTGAAGCTGAGGGGGGAGAGAGTAAGGATATTACCCTCACTCTGAGAAATTATCTCAGATTGTGAATTAAGAATGCAAGCATACAACGTCATGTATCTCAATGAGTAACGTAATCTCCACGAGCAACTCCACAGAGTTCATAATCTGACTGTGAGTATTTGTCTGTAGTTATTCACGCTTTTGTACTCCTTGCAAGTGTGCATAGTTGTCGACATTCTTGTCTCATTTCGCTGATCTAGACCTTAGTGGTTTAGTGTCATTGCATTCAGGCGCGGATCCAAGGGGGGCTTTTACGGTCTCAGCCCCCCCCCCCTTTTCGTCACATCACCATACGAGAATATTAAGGGGGTATTTCAGGCTCATCCTTCCCCTCACAACACAAACCCAAACATACGAACCTCGTATGATATTGAGCCCGGGTGAACAGGCTATCTACTTACTTTCCTGCCGCCTTGCTTTCGCTGCAAAAGGGAGCTGCAACTCCCTGGCCACAACAACAGGATTTGAATAATGTGAATGGCTGTCGGAGAGAAGGCCTATGTCATCACGTTACGAGCGTTACCAACTGAACTATGTTCACACGGTTCACACGGCACGTCAGCCCATGTCTGCGATGTACTGTAGTGGCGGTGAACAGTCGGCACGTTAGTCTTGTCCCAGTCTCCAACTGTGGTTCATTATGGTACATTATGGTATAGAGCAGGGTGTGCAAACTTTTGGGCCAAATCATGTTACTGTGGCCATCTGGATGAGTGGCTCCAGTGGAGCAGATATAGGTGTTTATTAGGTTGCGTCTTACCGTAATCCTTTGCCCCTTTAGATTGACCAATATGCCAAGACCCACATGCACAACCCTGGTATAGAGGGAAAGCGATAAAAAACAATCATATCGGAGAAACACAAAACGCATAGGCCTATTACAATTTTTAAGTATGTTTTAAGTGTTAATTATGATGCGACACGTAAGAATCGAAGCCTTTGTATAGTTGTTGGTGCTGACAACGGAGAATTGGGCTATACGTTGATTCTGATTTCTGTTCCAGCTACTTCAGGCTGCTCAAACACATGGAATCCTTCCAAAGTTCGATTAAACTTGTTAAGGCTAGGTAGCCGGTATGTGATGTATTACCCCCACCCCCCCCCCCCCCCCACCCTTGAAGTTCAGAAGGGATTTTCGCCTGTCAATAAAGTTGCTCGAAATTATACTCATCATAATCTTATTTCGCAAGGTAATGTAGAATCCCCATACCAGCTAAATTTCCAATATCAATGTTGCAGAACAGTGACATAGCTACAGGAAAGAGAAGCGATTGCCCCCTGGCTCGAAAAAGTGAAAATTTCGGAAATTTGCCATTTAAAACACCAGTGAAATACTGTGTAGTTTTCCCAGCTTTTCTTTCATAAAACTCCAAATTCTTCCTAACGAAAGCTTCATATTTGTCTAACCTGCCACCCTTTATGTAAAAAGTGGTCGCTTATAAAGCGGTCAGTGGTTAACTTTTCCGAGCCTCTACAGTGCCGTTTCCCTAAAATTTTCTTCAAATGAAGGATTTTAATTTTTAAATATTTTGTCTAAAAAAGATAGCAAAAATTCGGAAGCTTTTTGAAAATCGCCGAGAGGCCTCAATCCGCCCTCCTGAGATAGCATTATGCAACAAGAACGATCTTCAGTCGACATTCTATCTCAGATATATGCTAACAGGAAAAGCTGATTTTAAACTATTTCTTGTACCACAAGCTCCATATTTATAAATGTGTAAAAGGACCCAAATTTTGACGTGCGCGGTACGTCAAAATACTTGAGAGAAATAAGATTTTTTTATTTAAAAAATGTTATTGCTCGTAGAAATAAGCGAAAATTTTAGCATAAAAATGTACCCTCTGGTCGATGGAGTAGGGAGAGGCGCATGGTTCAGAATTGTACCGTCCCCAAAATCATATTGCTTCCTACGCCACTGAGATATTCAGACAGAGAATCATCGAACGTCCCTATTACCCGCTTTCTCTAAGTTCACCCCCCTCCCCCCCCCACTTTTTTTGAGATATCTGGATCCGCGCCCGGCATTTCAGCAAGATTTAGAGAATAAAATTTTTTCAGTATTATGGCCTGGGCAATTAGTTGTACTGGACTCACATTGCCAGACCTCGCCCGCTCCCCCCAAAATAACAATTACAATAATATAAACTAGTTAGACGTTATGATTTCTTTAAAGTTTTTTTTTTTTTAATTCTCTCCTTCAGTCCCCACGAGGCGGTTTATTCTACTATTGACGATGGACCACTACAAAACGGAAATGGTAAGTACAACGTTCAACATAATAATGTGGACTTTTAAATCTAAGAAGGACACATGGTCTCATAAATTAATCAACTCGTCATAGAGCAATAATATTTCGCCACAATATTCTTGCCTTTCAGTTTCACAGATAACAGATAGACAGAGTATGGAGATACACCCCTCCATGATTCAAAGAGTAATAGTTTAGTTGAATGAAGTTTTTGAAGAGATAATCCCCTCACCTTAACTACAATTTTTAGTAGCCCACAGAAATTCTTAACTAGCCCAGCTAGGCTTTTATTCCTAGCTATTTCATGCAATGCATAATAGTATTGAAGCTCACATTAAACCGGTTGGGGTCTTCTACTCACCCTGAAGCAACAAACTGCAGTTAGGTCGTGATGTGGATGAATTTTAGACATTTGTGAGAGGGATTTAATTAAATAGGTTAGGAGAATTGGAACTGTTTGGGGTGAGAGAATTAGAACTTGAAGGCTCGGTCTTATAACCAAATGGTTTAAGTCGGCGTAGCCATTGGTTTTGTCTAATTTTTCTAGTTTAGTTCTGGCTGATTGGCTTGACGAGTAGTCGGATATCTCTGGTTGATTTGTTCAGGACGCTGATTTGTAGTTAGATGGTTAGATAGAGTTTCACGGCCCAGTTTCCAACCTTTTGGTTCAAGTCGAGCCAACCACGGCCCTTTCCAGTTGTGGCTCACTGGCTTGTTTTCCCAACTCCTTGCTTATGCGGAGCATCACGCACAATGGCAGTAGGTTCCTTTTGTAGAGTCTTTGTTGTGACTCGACCTGGGAAGCGAACCCGTGAGAGGCGAATGCTCTTACCGTTAGACCAAACACGCGGTCGTGTCGCTGATTTGTAACAACCAGAAATATTAAAAAGCAAACTTGTGATTTTTAAAGAGATTTAAAGTAAACTCATTGATTTATTGTAACTCTTTGCTTAAACCATATCGGTGCATGCATAGTGGTTAGAGCATCCTTTTTGCAACCAGGAGGTCTAGATATCGATTCCTCCCCGGGTAATACAGAGGACGAGATGGAACTTACTGCCTTTGTGCTGGGTGCACAGCACAAGGAATGGAGTAAAGCCCGGTACACACCGCCACGACTACCCAAAACTGTGACAATTTGCATAAAGCGTGGACACTTCTTTAAAAGTCGTGGCCGTGTGACTCGAAATTAAAACGCACCGATTGCATCCAACCACAATTGAACATGTTCAATCGGACCAACGGCTTACGACACGACGTAACTCTAGTGGTGAAACTTGCCATACCGCCAGGACTACAGCCGACGCAACGTCTTGTCGCTTTGTGTCGTTAGTTTTCGTGACAGCGCGTACCGGACTTAGGGCAAACTAGCCAGTGAGTCACGACTGGAAAAAGGCGCGACTCAAACCAATTGGTTAGAAACTGAGATGTAAAATTTCATGAGACTAACTTCCTGCTGGTATGTGGGATGAGTGCAAGAGTAAATGTTTCACATTGGTTTTCCAAAGGCAACTGAGCAGTACCATGCTTTCAAACAAATACAGATTACCCATTTAAAACTTGAACAAGCCGGCAGGCTCGTCGGGCCTACAACTTAAATGCTCATTGGGCAAACCTTTCTTAAAATATCGCAAAATTCCACGGTGCGGTAACTTTGGAACGTGTTCGCCACTTAAGATGTAGGGTGTATTAATTTCTCATCTTATTTAAATTACATACAAGTTTGAGTGAAAATTTTACAGCTGTTTCACTTTATAAGGAGGCAAGTGTTTTTCTTCTATTTTCATCTTACAGCTTTAAGGCTCCACATATTATATCCAAACCAAGTTTATGACACTAGAGTTGAAGGACCACCTGTGCCACCAATACGTCATGAGACTCCCCCTCATCACAAGTCTCTGCCAGCCCTAAATGCTGGTGTTTACATACCATCCGGATTTAGCGAATCCGCCTACCAACCAACATATCCTCAAAAGCAAATTGTGTGGACCAATCACCCCGCTCTATATCGATACCCTAGTACGGATGACGTCACCGGCTATAAGAGATATAACCAAGACGAACCCCAAACTGGGCAGTATATGTATCTGAAAAAGCCTTCCACACATCCGACCCAGACTCTCCCTTCTGGGATGATGATTATGGCTCCTGAAGACATGCAAGAGTTCCTCAATGTATCAGCTGGCGGTAGACCGGGATACAAAGAACAAGCTGTGTTGAGCGTTACAATGGATGACGATGCATACACAAGACTAAACCGCGATCCCCGCTCCCTCCCCACAGAAGGTAATAGAAAAGAGCACGAAAACCCCCGTCAACACGCTACGTATGGATTC
This sequence comes from Holothuria scabra, assembly GCA_037179385.1. Taxonomy (NCBI): domain Eukaryota; kingdom Metazoa; phylum Echinodermata; class Holothuroidea; order Aspidochirotida; family Holothuriidae; genus Holothuria; species Holothuria scabra. Next base: position 4,999,477 of record CM074187.1, on the reverse strand, counting down.
GAACGACGGGGTCATTCTTCACTAGAGAAGGGATTTAAACCAGTCCCTGCAAAGAGAGGCGCATATAGAAGCAAAGGGAACGTCTCCCAGACTTCTAGTGTGGTACATACAGAAGAACCCGACAACTGCAGCAGTAGTGATAGCGACTATGAAGAAAACCGCAGTGGCAGCAGTCCATATTATTTCAAAATGAAGGTTCTTTCGGAGGAGGATAGGAGCGAGACAGAACCTATGATGAATAATTCCGATTATCAAAAATTAGCCGATACAGAGAAATCGAAACCTGCCAAGAAAAAGAGTTCTAAAAGAAATCCGAAACCTCGATCATGTCGTGTGAGAAGGCGACCAACAACAGAAGTCAAGGGTGAATCTCCCTCTTATGATGAGGACGGTATATCGTCCCAAGGAGAATATACAGATGACGATATCGAAGAGGGTCTGAACACTATGAATGAAAACTTAAAAGCCGATTTGAGGACAGACAAAGCCAATATTGACTTCGAAGATAGTGACTACCATTCACCGGAGCTACTGAGCAGTTGAATATTTCTAGAGCACAATCTGCCTTCACTCGTTAGATATGCTCATTACTGAAAACTAATTACAAAAAAACCTTGAACGTTACTGTCGTGAAGAAGGCCTTCGGTACTCTTTCGATCGTTTTTTAATGTACGGTCCGGATGAGGTGAGATGGCTGTTGGCGTTTGGTTTCCCTTTCCTTCTTGTCGAAAGGGAGTACTTTGGCGGAAGTAGGTGAAACATACTTCCGGGTTTATCACCACAACAGGATAAAAGCTGTCTGTCGCGGTCGCCTACGTTAACACATCATGTTAGAGTATGGCTTTAGAGATAGGCCTATTGTACGGGAGTCCTATGCAATCTGTTGACCACAACAACACTTTCGTGATTAACTTGTGAGATGTTTACATGAAAGATTAGACTAAAACATAATGCCCGACGCAAGTAGCCTTTTTGTATCCTTATATTCTTTTGGAGAAATAAACTCCTCATTCATGTTCATTAAATGTCTCGATGATCTATTTTGGCCGCGATGTTAGGACAAAGTTTCATTTTTGAAGGTGTACCGGTAAACAGGGCACCGCAGAGGCGGTCTACACAAATTTTTAACACAAGCAGGGAAGCCTTCTATCCATCTGGCGGGATTTTCGATATCAACGAGTCCTTTTGATGGAAGGATTAGAAGCAATTAGATTGCATTTTGCCACTCTAACAAGAGTTAAGTCGAAAAAACTCCTATCTCTGTTCACACTTGGTCTACTTGACCAAGTTGGTTTCTTTGTGATGTGTGGACCTCATCGAGTCACCTAAATTAAATCTTATATTTCCTTGCAAATGTACATCTTTCGTGAAATTTGCATAAATCTTACTCTGAATAAAATCAATTTAATACTTCTTCGAGGTAACAGTAACGTGAAGACATGCATATAATAATGTCAAATCGTGGTAATGGCATAGTTAAATGTAAACTCCAATGGGCACAAACCTACAGCGCCGGTAGGATATCAAATTAACTTGTGTTTGCTCTGGGTGTAAACAAGCATACATTCGCTTTATAACAGTAACAATACTCAGGGACGCAATCTAGGCAAAATCACAAAGAAGGGGCGGCGGGGTGTCTAAACACTGCTTAGCAGTACGCCACCATCACTTAAAATGAAGCGTGTGTACGGTTTGGAAATTTAATGGGCAGTTACGCCCTGCACTGCTCCCCTCTCGCAGGCTACGGCCTTGACACTTAGACAGATTTAACGATTCAGAACTAAGAGAATCAATGGAAACGAAAGGTTAAACTGTTATGATTTTGAGTTATATGTCAATAAATGCTAGTACTAACTCGTACTCCTTACAAACTGTTTAGCAATGTATAAAGTGTAACCAAAGCTTGCCAGGTACGCATCTGTCTTATTTATTATTGTAACAGTGTTTTAATGGTTCTCTGTTACAAAAATATAAAAAAATATAAAAAAAAAACCTTCGAAGCTTTAGAATTTTTTAACACGTGCTTTGCAAAGATTTGAAAGTTTGAAATAAACATGTTATCTGTCACTGATGATTGAATCGTGATTTTTGGAAATTTCGTTTTAATGAACATAAGATAAAATAAAGATAAAAGCGGGTACAAGACATCATTGTCAAACAGGCTTCATAAATAGTTTTACAAAAATCCCAACCGCAGTTTAAACCACATACATATCAAAGTTTGTAAAACCGTGTGATACCATGAAACCAGTTTCCGAATCGTGGTTTTAGTACAGGATGTGTGGAATGACATTTATATATACCCCGCTTGGATCAGCACTTCCAGGTGGTTTTCATGGATACTGTTTTAGCCACACCAAACATTTTTGTCTGCCCCTTTGGCCTTCCGTAACCTTATACAAAGATGTGCGAAAAGGGAGGAAAATCGGGCTAAAAGTAAAGAAAATTGGCCAATATTGACTATAAGAGATGCGAAGCTTTAGTTCAAATAAATTTGCTCCTAATCCAAATGGTCACGTCCCTTACGTATGACCTTCCATCCTGCCCCCTCCCTATTGGCTACTTTCATAGATCAAAGAGCTGGAAGAGATGGCACACAGAAATTTGTGTGTAACTTGTCTATGATGGCATTTCATGACCGTCAGAATGAGAGATGTTTTCCCAAGTTGGCGTTACTCATACATCCTTCCACTTAAAGTGTACCTCAAAAAATAAAGTCAAAAAATATAAAAGAAAAAAAAAACATATTGAGGAGCATGAAAAATGCATTATAAATGTCTAACTCCCACCTTCATGGCACATAGTTTATTCACTTAAAACAAATTGGTCCATTTTGCAATAATTTGTGACTTTCTTGCTGTACAACTTACATAACCGGCTTTGTTTCCCCTTAAAATAAAAAATGTTGTTATGACCTTGAACACTTCCAGTAATTAGATTGCGTAGCATTTTGTACAGAGAGTTCTTAATTAACTACATCACCTCATAAGAGTAAGATTGATACCACACCTTGATACAACTGTTCAAGGTACAAAAACAATCAGAAAAAAAAAAGAAATACAAAGGTAATTTGAGTAGTACAACAATGACATCACATGTTATTGTGCAATACACCGTTTTGAATTGAGTGAACAAACTTCAACATTTTATATCTCAACTCAGGAATCTCCTATGAAGATGTGAATTGGACTGTAAGAATTCATTTTTCATGCTCTTTAATATATTTTTGAATATTTTGACTTGAGGTACACTTTAAAACGATCTTTAGATAGTCTGTTAAACTTTCACCCGGATATACTGAAGCTTTTGAATTCAGCGAATCTCTGATTTTGTCCTTCACAATTGCATGAAAATGTCTGGCTATGAAACAGTACGAGGAAGTTGCTTACTACGTAGATTTATAAAATATGGCAGTAGCGTACTTGGGTGTCAGTTCTATATGGGACTGGGACAGGGGCGTAGCCAGGATTTTCTTGTGGGGGGCAAAGTCGACTCATCGTCCCCAATCTTGACTGACAGGACTATCTAAGCGGAGCGCCACCATCGGTTGGCGCGGAGCGTGCAAGAAAATTTTTGGTTTTAGAAACCCCTCAGATGGCAGGAAACGGCACTTCCCGAGTGTTTTATGCTGCATGTTCCCAACCTGGAAATGGATCTCATTTCTGAAATTTCTCAATTAATGCAAAAAAAAAAAATCTATAACAAATGTCAATACATGTTTCTAAGCGGAGCTCTACCATCGATTGGTGCGCAGCGAACCAGGAAATTTTTGGTTTTACAAACCCCTCGGATGGCCGGAAAAGGAACTTCCCGAGAGTTCAGAGCAAGAATATGTTCAGCCCAACTTTGAAATCCTCCCCGCTTCTTAATTGGAGCACTTGACAAATATCGAGGGGCTGCACATACCTTTAGCCCCCACTTTTCATTTTTCATCACCGCCACTGGGGTGTGGCATTTTCTTGAGGGAGCGAAGCACCCAAGTGAGGAGCCCAGCATCCGAACGGGGAGAGGGTGTGGTTCTCCCACTCCTACCTCAAAGAGATGTTGCAATTTTACATCAACATCTGGTGAACACCTTAGCTGGAATTTTTGGACATTTTCAATCTTATATCAATGTTTTCCCTTTTCCCTCGAGAGTTGGTGTGTGCCTGTAAGAGGGTTACTGTACGAGTCAATGGGGCCCTAGGAAATTGTGTTGCACTGCAACAAAACGAGAACTCATAAGACTTACATTGGCTAAACCAGCGGAATTGACATTTTACCTTGAAAAACGCCAAAACTCCATTTAAATAAAAAAAATAGGTCTGGGCGGGAGTAACTGCGAACCCCCTGGCTACCGGCCTGTCTTCCTGGGTGCCCCCCTCCCCTTTTGGAATTTTTTGCTCTCTCGAAGAGCTTAGATGCAACATGGTGCTATATTTTGTTCTTTTTATACTAGATTCTAGTGTTCTCCACAGGGGGTTTTAGAGGGGCGACATGCCCTCCTGGTGAAATTGGCCGCCCCTCCAAAATAGTTGCCGCTCGACAAAAAATGCAGCTTCCATCTTTAGTTCATTGCTTCATCACACATATACAAGTTATAACTGGAAAATGTGTCTTCCCTCCAGGCTTGGGGCCAGGATTTGCCCGACGAAGGGCCACACTCCGAACGGGGAAGGGGTAGGGTGGGTAGCGACCCCACGCCCCGACAGCCAGGATGCCGTCGATGAGTTGGTGAGGGAGATTTGAAGAAAACCTGTGCACTATACCTGCCATTGCCAGTCATATACGATATAAAATTTGTGTATGCTAGAGGAAGATATTTCCGCACTGATTTAACCGTGGAAAAGCGGGCGTAATTTTTTTTGGGTAAGCCTACACTAAAAAGAATCTGTACTTATTTAAAGCTTATATAGATCAATTGTCACGGCCTTTTGGCCCTATCGGGCACAACTTATATTGTACTTCCCTTTTCGAGTCCGTACCGCACGACTGACATAAGAGATCACACCTCCCTGGTTTAGCGAAATGAGATGAAATTCCCGACATGTTCATTAATCCATTTATTCTACATATTAATTTACTTGAAAAGATGGGAAGGGTTTGTAATTCATTAGCTCTAGGTAACGGAACTGAGGAAGAGTGTAAAAAGCATTCTGAACATTTTGGGTTTTATCGCAGAAATAACTCTTTTGAAAACCAAAATAATTAAACCGACCGTGGGAAGGCGACAGATTATTCCCGACAGGGGGAGGGCCATGTCAGCGACCACAAGTTCCGACGGCCCCTGTGTCGAGGTGGTGGTGAGAAGGGGATATGAAGGAGCCTAACTATCCCATGTTATTGCATCCCTTGGCCCATTTTGCACAATATCACTTAATATTTTAAAAGCCGAGTCGCGCAGTGATAGTGTTCTGTTGAGTCTGAATCGTGAAATTGCAAAGCGCGCGAAGCGCGCGAAAATTTTTGGTAGACTTTCAAAAACAACATAGCCTATGTTATCATTAAAAACAAAAAGAAAAAAAATAGAAACCTGGGGGGGGGTTGTAGACCGTATCGGGGATAACATACATTGCGTCGAAAACACCTGGAATACCCGATACAATAACCAAACTATGCTCCGTCTGTCCGTGAGTCGCTCACCAACTGACCTATCGCATTACACACACAAGAGAACAGCAACTAGGCTTTGTGATGTGGGATGAAATTTGAGACCTCTAAATAACCTGTGTACTCTGTCTCCCTGTTTCTTGGTAAGGTTGACAGGACTTACACTCTCTAGATATGTGGAATGGAAGTATTAAAAAAAACTGGAGTGAACCTATAGCGCGCGTAGCGCGCCGAAAATTTGGGGTTCCTATTAGGGAAATTGTCCCTTAAGAGCAAAAAACAGGTAAACCATCGGGGACACTAGCCGCCGTCGGGGACTGCATACTTTATCGTAACGACTAAGAGCCCCCCCCCCCCTCGAAAAACTGTAAAAAAAATGCCCCCGATTCCCTCCCTCCTCTTGCCGTTTATCTTTTTTTTTTTATCTCCTTCATTTTTTCAACATCGCCCATCGCGTCCCCAAAATTTCTGTGGGGGGCACTCTGCCCCCCTGCCCCCCCCCCCCCGCTGGCTACGCTAGTGGACTGGGATGAAAATAAGGTGAATGTAGCTTCAGACAGTTAATAGTCAATGCACTGACTCTTACCTATAAGGGTATCACAAGTCCCCGATCAGCCCTGTGGTCGTGACCCTATCTAACTCCATCCATCCTAAAAGGTCCGTATCCGGACATAATGATATAGGTGCACTGGCTCCTTACAGGGGAACCGAAAAGTGGTTTATTTATCAATAGTGATACCATGTGATAACCACTTTGCTACCTTCCCAAACTTACCACACCCTGTATCGGCTGTATGTGCACCCATGCCGTGGGCAAAGCACGCCAAAAGTTGGCTATTCCCGTGGGAATTTACTCTCCTTTTACAATAAAAATAGGTGAAAGTCTCTAAAAGAGAACTGAACAAAATATAAAAAACGATAATTATCCTTCACTGAGCTACGCAAGCACCTACGTGGTAGGTTAGTACTTCGTCAACGACGAGGGTACAAGAGACTGTACCGTATAAGACGAGAACTTTTAGCAAAATATTGAATTTTCTTATGTTATAAAGGTACCAAATCTTAACAGTGTAGAGAAACTTCCCTTCAAATTAGACAAGTATTTCTCGAGATATCAGAGAATGAAGTTTAGATTTGGGTTCGAAACTGAGTTTGAGGGCAGCAGAGGTTATACCACTTCCTCGCACTGACAATGAATATTTTGTTTTCCCCTGTCTTTTTACACTGTTGTGATGACCTTGGAGTTGATATGGATAGCAGTACCTTGTGGGGAATGCAAAGTTTTTAAAATTCCCATGCCACTTATGCAAACACATTCTGATAATACGGGAGTGTTGAGGGGACAATTGGATGTAAATCCGTTTAAAGAAAACAAAAGTCTATTAATGTGAGGATATGACGTTATTTGTGCTTGCATCAAGTTCACTTTTTGTTGAAAATGTCACGACATCTTTACCTGCTCGTATCTTGAGTACCACACATTGGATTTCAATGTAAATTTTACCGATGTGCTTAGTTTAAAGAGCCGACCACTCTAAAATATTACACTGGGCCGTTAAACTCCATCTAACTAACTAAATCTGACATATTAAAACTTTATGTGACCTTGGGCCCTTCTTTAAAGGCAGACTTGTTGCAGTATAGTGTTATTAACACAACACACAAAGAAAAATACCCCGAACGTCTGCGGAACAGGTAGCATGGAGATTTTATAAGGGCTAATTAACAGCGTGAGCGTATCGAACTCTATCAAACAGTTCACAATCGAGATGGTGAGCATAGTATTTTAAATTTTTCATGGCGAGAAAAGCATATTAATTTAATAAAAAACGGGGTACGAGTAAATTTAATTTCAAATTCATGTAGGCATTTATGCCAAGCGTACCGTATTAGTCAGTCACTACACGAAACCCCTGGATGCATGGAAATTAACTTTTCGCGCTTCCCTGTAGCTTTGGCTAGTCTGGCAGGATAACTTCGATCGTGACTGTTGCTCAAAAAAAGTGCCGACATTTGCAGATTTTTTTCTGACATAGTAAAACCTGCCGAAGGGACTCGGGGTATTGAAAGGATAAACCCGACGATCATTTCAAACTACTGTTAACCCTTTTCCGTTGTTCGGGTCCATTTGGACCCAGACGGAGAACGCGGCTGTTGCCCATCTTTGCTGTTTCACGCGGAGCTTGAAACTGCGAGTGGCTACCCGAAAATTCGGCCACAACAACGAGAGAGACAATAGTTTAAGGTCACGGGGTCAATAGCCTACGGAGGCTGATGCGGGGCGTGCTACGTCCGCTTTTCCGCCCACTCCCGAGGCGCGCAAATATGCCCCGATTGAAGCACAATGGTAAAGGGTTAAGGTTCCAGCAACTCTGAAACCGGTCAGAAAGGGTGGTTCTCCTAAAGATTGACGAACGAAAGAAGCGCGCAAAGTTTTAGTTTTTCAGTGGTGAAGAAAAATTGAAAATACTTAGGCCTAGTTCTTATTATGAAGAGTAAGATAATTTTTTTATGGGAGAAAGTTCCATTTGCATCCAAGCAGTTACAATTTTTTCACTAAATTTTGCCTTAAAATTGTCTTTGGCCCTCCCTTGTGAAGACGCAAACCCTTAGTAACATAGAAGGTCCGGATTTACATCACTGGACATTGTTCTATCTTTTTTCGCGGTCCAGCCAGGGACCTGAGGCACAGCTGGTCCAGCATTGTACTATCAAGAAATAGGGTTGAGAGGAACGAAACAGCAGCCCCTCTTCCCACCATGAGCAACTCTACAAGTTAAAATTAAAACTGGCATATTGTACTAACTGCAAAGACATGTTTAACATGCAGTTCTAGTTGGCTCCGCGTAGAGCACTGTAGCTCAGTGGTCACTGTTGTTGTTGATGGTGGTGGTGGTGGCGCCATTGCTGATAAGGGTTCAAAATCGGTTCTGGATTGTTGAAAAGTGTCTGAAATATGTTTCAAATCCTGTATACTTTTCTGCATAGGAACTAACGTAAAGCCCTGTCAGCCTGTGAACATTGGACACATTTCAGGACATATGTGTCGGGAAAAAAGTTTCCAGAACTTCTTGCATATTCAATGTAAATCAAGCAGTTACTCTTAGTAAATTTCACATTTGAAGAGAAAAAAATGATGTCACATTACTCTGAACAGCCAATCATGATGCAGTACGGTCTACTACACTCGTTCAAGTTGCCCTTTAAAGGGAACCCTGAAACTCAGAGGAACGGAAATGTTTTGGGGGCTCAGACCTTTGAAAAAGGAGATGGATAAGCTTCTGACACTTAATATTTGACAGAATGGTTCGAGAGTTTCGAACTGGATGCTAAAATATATACTTGATAGGCTCAATACATATAACAGCTTAGAACGCTCTGGCAGGGAAAAGGTCGTTTCCTTGTGGCATCTGAAGGGTTTGTAACACGAAACAGCTTTTCGTACCGACTGAGGCGGTCCATTTAGACAATCTTGATTACATACAGCCACACCTGCATCCCCCTTTCCAATATTTTGTCCTTCAGAGATCGGCCTTCTGACACTGCATTCGTACGTATACCAGGAAAAGACACGAAAACAGTGAGAACTACCTCCTCTCTTGGTGAGGGCGCTCCATCGGTATGAAAAAAGCAAGGTCTTCTGGATGAGGCCGTGGGTTTTCTTTCGAGACGGTTTAAGGTTTATCTCGGCGGTATAGGCAGTTACAGGTCATGGTCTCAGAGAAAAATCTAGGAGGCAAGAAAAAGCATCATTTAGGCTCAACGTAAAGGTCGGGTAATATAAAAGACAAAATTGTGTATTTGATGTAAAAAGCATTAAGAACCAAAAAAATAGCCGAGCAATTCTTATCAAAAATTGACCATTTTACCGGGCAATTTCTGAACTGCACTTCATCATTGATAAACATGAGCTCAATATGCAAATTTTGTGACTTCATGAGAGGGACATGCCATATATGGCCAATGGTATCCTTTGGTATCTTCTTTTCAAGGACAGTTGTAATGTAAGTTTTTTCTAGAGGGTTTTATTTTGGAAGTTTAAACTGTGTTCATGAAAAATAATCAATGGCAATAACCAAGCTATAAACTATGTAATGAGTAATTGAGAGATAATAGAGGGCAGGCAAAAGAAACGCTAACACTGTGTAACAATCCACATCATTATTCTGCACAAGCAACAAGTTGTGAAACATTCAAACTTTAGAGAGGTATATATGGAGAACCGTATGCGATATTGACATATTTGAACAGTTTTAAAGTTTGGTTTCGCCGAATGGCCCTTTGCCAGAGGGTCGGGAGGACTTTGGAAAAGGTAATTCAACAGATGTTTACTTTGGAAACTTCACTCCCTGACTGCCAAGGGAGGTCAGTGTATTTTGTTGATATGTAGCAATACCTTTAATAGTTAATACACAAAACCATCGAATGGATACAAAACAATGCTTTTCCCAAAAAGGAAGTGGTAAGTGATCCTCACACCGTTACCTACGTCCAAATGAGGTATAAACAGTGCCCCTTGAATATTTCATAGATAACTTTTTACTTTCGAGTAGTCCGTGCAGGTTGCAACAGACTGTTGCAACTCCCTGGTCCGTGATTGTTTCTTTTTTTCAAGTCCCCTACTCCCCTAAATTCTGGTTGAGATCCAAAGAGAGAACATCAACGGCTACTCCGGACATAGTGCCGTCGCGGCCGCCCCCTTTCTCAAAGAAAGTACGTCCCCCAAGACACCCAAAATACTGTGCTATCAGCTGTGTGACTCTTTGCAGAGAATTCGTGACGTTGGTAAAGCTGAAAGCGATATCGATTAGCCCTGGAAACCTGTCAAGCTAATATATGGGGTGCTTCAATAACTAGGATATTCTGCTTTAGTGTGATAGACTTATACCATACTCACACAGCCGGTGAGAACAGATGGTATAGTTGTACCATATCCACAACACGACATGGTGTCAAATTTTACATGTTCTGTATAGGAGCAGGGAATTGCTGACATGAGTGCCACTGTAGCAAAGGTAAGCCCTTTCCTTATTTTCAAAAATCTTTCAGTTACAGGTTTATCATTTCTAATGTAAGTTCAATGATGTATCTACGAATATGGTTTACTATATGAACTACTTAAAATATGCATCATTTCGTGCCGTAATTTGATTACCGTAATGTCGTCAATGCCGTCTTTCTGATTCGCCATGATTTTGAATTAGGCCTCTATAGCCATCTTAAGATTTGTGATGCCATACAGACTACTAGGAATGGATAAACATTTTCAACTTTTGTACATCCATTCTAATGATCAAAATACCACTCGTGGGCTACCGGAGTTGTATTTGGGAACTTAAAAGGGATCACAAACGCCCCTATGCATACGCTGTGACACTTTCTGTTGACTCCAGCGGAATGACTCCCAGTGGTTTAGGACTTATGGGTAAGGGGGTTTCGTGCTTGGAGACCGACACGAACGGAACAAAGTTTGACGACCCTTAAAAATCGGTTAAAGGTGAAGGATGTGTTTTTCAAATGTACAGAAACAGGTAGGTACGGAAGCCGAGAGCGGCGGTGGTGTGGAGAAAGCACGATGATTCCAAAAGGCCGTTTTGTCCATCCCATTCAAGGAAACACGTGAAAGGACACACTGGGGTAAGTGATTTGTCCCAACCACTCTTACCAGAAACGTGAAGGGATAAATCGAAGGAAAAGGGAGGGGGTACTTTAAAAAAGCATGTTTGCACATTAAAAAATATGCCACCCATAGCAATTAAATGGTCGTGGCCGAACATTGCATGAAAAGGAGAATGTAATAGATGGCGCTGTTTCACTTTAGTTTACACCGACACGTAGGAATTCCAAATGGAACAGAGAACTCGTCATAGGATCGGATGGCAGCATACTAAGTTAGTGGTACTAGTAGTATTATTAGTATTACTATCATTCCGACTTTATTATGTACTGCACGTAGCCCGGCTTAAAACTAAAAGGATACCTTTTCAAGGGAAGTGACGATACGTAAGTATTATTCAGCCATGTGTTGAAACTTCAGTCTGGTTTCGTCAGATTGGAAAGAATAAAATAAATTAAAAGTACTTGAAGCTGTTTGAGAAAGAAACAGACAGTTAGGTTAACGTTAGGCCTTATTAATATTATGAAGGATACAGTAGCCTAACGGCCAGCTAGGCCTAGGCATAGCCTAGGGGCCTGGCATAGGTGTAACGCTAGTATTTAGTAACAGTATGAATAGCCTAGGCCCAGGCTAACCCAGGCCCTACAATATTACTGTTAGGCCCAGTGTGAGATTATATTAGTTCACATAGGCTGGGCTGATATGAGCGGGAGAACTCCACCAACTGTTAATCATCAGCCATAAGTTGGGCCTGGTATTCGAAATAAGTAATGATCTTGCTTAGTTCTTACATTGTCCCATCATTCATAGTTCATAGGCCTACTCATTTAGGTCTAGCCTAGTCCAGGCATCTAGTCAAGGCTCTAGGCTATATTCTTATCTTACTTATGTCTTGGCCTAACTCCTTCTTCTTAGGCAAGGAAATACATCAAGGGGCAAGGCCTAAGGGACCCTAGGCGTTGGAATTTCTAACAAGTAACAAGCATAACAAAATACCTGGGTTACTGCAAAGAAATATTGGCTCTAACATCAGGCCTAGGCTAGCTTAATAGGGTTTCCGTACCCAGTCGTAGGGTTATACTTATAGGGTTACATCCGCTTTAGAAATGAGGTGTAGGGCTAGGTACGTAAACTTGCACCGTAGTAGGGGACAGGAATAATGTTAGTGTTTAGGCAGGGCTGGAAAAAATGTAAATTTCCCTGCAAGCAAATCAAATTTCCCAGCCAGCAAATCAAAATTTCCCAAAGACTTCACATGTTTACATACAAAAGTTGTAAAATTTCCCTCCAAATACCAAAATTTCCCTGCAATGACATTCCCAAATTGCTGGTTTTTTCCAGCCATGGTGTTTAGGGAATATATAAATGGGTCATTCCATGAGGTTGAGGCATCAAACTAAGTGTGACATTCATGTCAAATTTTAAATATGGTAGATTTGATGCAAATCACTTTTTTTTTTTCTTAAAGAAACATTTTAAAAGGAAGAACCCTTGAAGAATTTCTTCATACAGCTAATACACATTACACTCATTTTTTCTCCTACGTTCCACTGTGGTAATGTTGCCTATGCAATGAAGACACCGGGTGTTACAGACCTCCAGTACAAACAGGTTGACCTACAGTAACCATAATCTAACTTGGCAACATGTCATCAATATTAACAGATTCTGTAGCTCATGTTTTATGTGTTCCATGAAAAAAAAAGATAAATGGTCTACCAAATCAATTTTTGTGGGAAGACAACTACATAATATGTATGCTACAAGTCTACCTATGCAACATGTTGACACCATGAAAATACTCGCAACTTTCACGATCTGTGTGCTTCCAATTACAGTATTACTAAATCTGCATGGATGACTGTTGCAATTGAGTGAATTGACTTTCACATTAGTATTTTTTGTTTGAAGCAGGAAGGAAGTGCACCCTAATCTAAGGTTTTAAATACTGTACCTACGCAACAGTTGACACCATACATAAATTTCATCTGTATAGGCATTTATATACTTTGATTCTACAGCCTAGATTCTTTATTTACCATGGTAATGTAACTTGTCAAGTCCTTTTGCTGTTGGAGTGGGTGTGGTAGTAAGAGAATTTCAGTGGCAAATCATGTGAAGCAAAAATACTTATGCAACAAAATGACACTGTGCGTTGCGTAGGTATGATCAATTTTATTCAAACACTGAGAAAAAAGTTGGTTCCATTGTAATTGTCTGGTAATAACAAGTTGTTGTATCACCTGTGTTTTGCAAATGCCTGGATTAGTCAAGGTAAAATTACATCTGTAAAGGGAATGGGAAGGGCCTAATTTCTGGAACATTTTATGTCACAATTTTTTCAACAATTTTTCATGTGACACCACCAAAAAATAGGGAAAAACGCAAAAATTCATGGGGGTATGTCAGTTGTATTAAATATAAAAAACAAATGTTTCGTGCATTTCATACCAGACCAAACTTAAATCAATCATGTACAGTGTATTCACATAAGATTTAGCAAGTATTTCTTGCAGGTTATACACGGATATTGGTTTTGACCCAACCCTTTGGAATTACCCAAATGCAAGTGCATACCTAGGCCTACGCATAGGTATGCACATGGAGATGGTATCATATTGTATTGGGAGAGTGATTTCTTTAACAATAATGTTTCTTTCTTCTCTTCTGGATAGGTCTTTTTTGCAAAAATTTGGAAACCAACCAAAGGATTATGATCATGTACCAGAATGTATCAGAATGACACCTGTAAAAGTATCAGAGGTACCAAGTGATACCGTACCAAGAATATGTCGACTGCTGGCCGCTAAATTAAATTGAATGAATTCAGTGAAATGACTGTCTGGAGTATGATTGTGGATTTATATTGCCCAGGCAGCCCAAGGAGCGAGTGTGTAATAATTCTTTCTACAGTGCCAGGATTTCCTTATTTCCAAAACATGTAGGACCTTTAGCTCACATGTACATTATTGTTATTGTTCGGTCTGTCACTATACAGTAGCAGCCATCACCTCTAGGCAATGGCCCAGGTTTAGAGACTCAGGATCCAATATAAGATTCCCTTGGCCCTACATGCAAGCAACAACAAACATCCTCAACTTTAGTGCACATCACCACTCAGTTGCCATGGTGACACCATTCTGATTGGTTCTATGCAGGTTCATCAGGACCACCAGGTTCATTTTCCTGCAACCTTACCCATTCATCAGGACATCTCTGTAACATCTGGAAGCAGTGGGCACATACAGTAGTTGACCAACTTTCATACCATCAAGGTATTCATACATAAATCAAGAAAGATGAAGACTGCTGTATGACAGTCAGAGAAATAGCATGAATGAACACAGGCACTGCTGGTAATTGGAATCATATATATTAACTCTTCTTTTGTGCTTTATTGTTGATACAAATGACTTGCACTTGTTCTATTTAGTGTTTAGTTAATTCATATTGAAAGGAAGAACACAACTGTATTCAACAGAGGTAAAACCGACAATCTTGTACAGGTCTGTGAATGACAGCAATGAAAGATACCTTTTTTTCACATTTGGTATGTTATTGTTGATGATATTGTTATTGGAAAATCAAAAAGTCATTATTTTTGAGGTCCAAAGAGGCTAAACTGAAAATCATGACATGTTTCTTTTGATTGTGAAGATCAGAGGTTATGTCAAGTCATAAAAGGTGAAAGGTTATGTCACTATTGGTCAAAATTATTGTCAACAAAATACCTTCAGGTTGCAATGGATACATTTTAAAGTAAATTTGATATGAAGATGCAATACAGTATGGTTAAGAAGAGGTCTCTCCAGAGGTATAGTTGCAAGAATGTCCAAAATTTTCCTCTCAGCAAGGAACCACTGAGCCTTTAGGCTTTCTGGTTTGTTTTTTACAGTCTTGATGCACATAATTATGTAGTGTGTTGTGAATTTTCCTTGTTATGTGATGTTGCAGGTTTTAACCACACAGATGATGGTGGAAACAGATTGCTTTCTCAACTTGATGATCATAAAAATTCTACCATTCTCTTATTTGGCAGTTTAATACAAATTAACTGGGTCACAAAGGACTCGAAATGCTTTACATTTAACTCATTGATACCATATGTCAAGGTAGGAATGCATGAAAATATTCAAACTTGGAACATAGATGTCCCATATCAAGACAAAGGACAATATCAGTTTTTGTCCAGTTTAGAGGTCATTTGGGGTCACAAATGTCAAAGTACCTGAAACCCCATGTACATTTTACTCATAAACAGAGTATCTGAAGGTAGAAATGTCAAAGCACTCGAAACACTTATAACTCATTAACACAGTATCGGAAGGTAGAAATGCCTGGAAGGTTTGAAACTTGGTACATAGATGCTCCATATCAAGAGGAAGAATCGCATGGGTTTTGGTCAAGTTCAAAAGTCATTTGAGGTCACGGGGGGGGGGGACCCCGAAAACTTGTTTACGAAATATCTCAGGGTAAGAAGCGTAGATCTATTTCAAACTTGATAGGTTGATGCAATATGATGGGAAGGGAAACATCAATTTTGGCAGAGGTCAAAGGTCATTTGGGTTCACGGGGATCGTACCCCGGAAACCTTGTCTACATGATATCGCAAGATAGAAAGCTTGGATTAATTTCAAACTTGATACAGTGATGCAGTATGGTGTGAGGAATAAACCTATTAATTTTGATAGAGTTCAAAAGTCATTAAGGGTCACAGGGGGTCAATCTCCAAAAACCTCATATACATGATATCCCAAGGTAGGAAGCTGGGATTGATTTAAAGTGTACCTCAAGGAAAAAAATTCAAACAATTAAAGAGCATGAAAAATGGTTTCTAACAGTCCAACTCCCATCTTCATAGGACATTTCTGAGCTGAGACAAAATGGTGAAGTTTATTCACTCAATTAAAATGGTGTATTGCACAATAATGTGTGATGTTTTTGCTGTCCTACTCAAATTACAATCTTTGTATTTCTTTGTTTTTCTGAAAGTTATTTCACCTTGTACCAGGCAGCGATAGTACTTTTACTCTCATGGGGTGGTGTACTTAATTAAGCCTGTCTCCCTGCTTAATGGAAAACAAAGCAGTTTATGTAAGTTTTGCAACAAGAAAGTCGCAAATTATTGTGCAATGGACCAATTTGTCTTGGTGAATAAACTTAAATTTTTTATATCTCAGCTCAGGAATGTCCTATGAAGATGGGAGTTGGACTGTTATAATTCATTCTTCATGCTCTTATGTAGATACATTTTTTTGAATTTTTTGACTTGAGGTACACTTTAAAACTTGATGTGTTGATGCATTATGATCTAAAGAAGAACTTGTTGATTTTGGTAAGGGTCAAGGGTCATTTGGAGTCACAAGGGGTCAAACCCCGAAAACCTTGTTTACAGGATATCTCAAGATAGGAAACTTGGATTAATTTTAAACTTGACATATTGTTGCTGTATGATGTATGGAAAAATCGTACCATTTTTGGTTGGGGTAAAAGTTCATTTGGGGTCACAGGGGGTGAAATCCTGAAAACCTTGTTTACATGATATCTCCAGGTAGGAAGTTTGGATTGATTTCAAACTTGATAGGTTAATTATGATGGGAAGAAGGACCCCATCAATTTTGGTAGAGGTCACAGTTCATCTTGGGTCACAGGGGGTCAAATTACCTTGTTTGCATGATATCTGATTTTAGGATACTTGGATTGTTGGCTTCGATAAAAAGAGAAACCTATGCATTTATGATGGTGTGCGTATGTGCATATGTGTGTGTTTTTGACACTTTGCTTGTTTACATGATATCTTGAAAAGGGAAGATCTGACAATTCTCAAACTTGGAACACAGATACCCCAAAGTGGGAGGAAGAACCTTCTTGATTTTGGTGGAGGTCAAAGGTCATCTGGGGTCAAACCCCGAAATCAGTGTTTACACAATATCTCATGGTGGGAAACTTGGATTCATTTCAAAATTGATATGTTGATTCCTTATGAGATGAGGAAGAACCCTATGTATTCTGGTGGAGGTCAAAGGTCATTTGGGGTCAAACCCCAAAATCCTTGTTTACACGATATCTCAAGATAGCAAACTTGGATTAATTTCAAACTTGATATGTTCATTGTTGATGCATTATGATGTAAGGAAAAATCCTGTTGATTTTAGTAGAGGTCAAAGGTCATTTGGGGTCACATGGGGGTCAAACTCAGGAAACCTTGTTAAATGATATCCCAAGATAGGAAGCTTGGATTGTTTTCAAACTTGATTGTTGATGAAATGTGATATGAGGGTGGATCCTTTTTATTTTGGTAGAGGTCAGAGTTCACATGGGATTATCCAAGGTCAAACTTTGAAAACCAAATTTTACTTCGTATTTCAAGGTAGAAAACTGGGAGAGAGTTGAGAGTTAGTATGTGGATGTGTTATGGTAGGAAGATGATATCTGCAGTCTTTGGTGAAGTGTGACGGTCATATGGGGTCAGCAATGGTCAAATTTTGAAAACCTTGTCAAAGGGATATTTCAAGGTTGGAAACTTGCATGGATTTCATAATTAGTATTTGGATGTGTTATGGTGAGTTGAAAGTACTGTACCTGTTGTTTTTGGTGGAAGTCAATGGTCATCTGGTATTGCCTGGCATTAAACTCTGAAAACCTTGTTTGCAGAATATCTTAAGGCACAGTATGAAATTTGGCTTTTTGAGTATAGAAGTGTTTTGGCTAAAAAGAAAAACCAGTGACTTGGAGTCAAAGGTCACTTTGGATCGTGTTACAAGAAATGTAGCATTTTATTGAAAAGAACATGCACGTATCACCAAAACCTCAATGCATTTTTTCATTCCGGTTTTTAAACTTGGTTTGTTGATGAATTATGATGAGGGGGGGGGGGTGGACCCTATTAATTTTGGTAGAGGTCAAACTTCACCTGGGGTTATCAGAGAACGTGCTGTATGTATTATCAAAACCTCAATGCATTTTTACATTCTGGTTGCTTTTTAGAGCCTGGGCTGAGATGCAAAATGGTGTCAATTTTGGAACCATTTCTGTCATATTTGTACAATTACTCACAATATGGGGTGAGGGGTGTGCACCTGTTGCTTAGGCCAGACTATCTGACTTTACGTGGATTACTTACATAGGCACGTGGGGTCAGTGGCCCCACCCATTATGCATTGCACGGTTTAGCAATTTAGTAATTTGAATATGTCTTAGGTGCTGTAGTGACAGCTCAGTCAGAAACAAGTAAAAATTCAAATGTTAAAGTTTGGATCCTTCAAACTTGGCAATGAGTACTGCCTAAATCTTTCAATAAAGAGCTAACCTCTGACAGCTTTTTGTAAAATAGAATGGATAACTTGAAAACAGTAATAAATGTTTCAATGGTGTTAACTGATATTTTATTTTATTACATTTAAGCAATTCATTTTTGTCTGAACTATTCTTTAAATGAAGCAAATTTAAGCACAGTAGTTATTTCACTGTCTGTACCAGTCCCTGGCGAGGACTAGGGGTGGGCGGTACTTTACAAATTTTGGTACCTGTATTGTAAAACACACAGAACCAGTGTTGAGGCAGTACTGCTCCTCAACTCTCTGGTAGTGAAGTGGTGGGAAGGAACCTAAGCCATGCATGTTATCCTACACATTAATGCATCTGGGTGTTTGATTGGGTTCATTACCGTGCAAGAACCTCTGCGCTAAATGTTTGTTTAATTATTTTAATCATCCACACATCCCAAGTTATTTTTGTCTGTGAGTATAATGAGTACCTGTAATTTGTTTTCAAGTACCGGTATTTTTTCAAGAACGGGTATTAGTAACACACCAAACATCTTTGGTATTTTCATTACCTGTACCTCTAGTACTGGTATTAACATTAGTACCGGTGTACCACCCAACCCTAGCAAGGACTGTATTCCATTCCCAAGCAATTAAAAAAGCTTATACTTCATATTTTGGAGGGAAAGGTCAACAAAGTTTAAACTTTGTTGTTTCATACATTTAGTGGGATCCAATCCAAATTATACAGTATCTTTCACATAGAATTTGCTTTATTTGCAAGCTAACATCCCAAGGATTCCCAGGGCTGGAAAGAGTTTTTACATAATGTTCTGTACAGAACAAGCAGAATTTCTGTCCAGATATAAGTTTTGCATTCCCTTGCAATGAACTGCCCAATATGCTGATTTTTCCAACCATGAGACCCACAGGCATGAGAATCACTGAGAATTTTGTCTTTTTAGAGATTAACCAGAGCTGGTAGGTTTAAAATCTGTGGGAAGCCCATAAATGAAGAGATGGTCTCTGATAAGACCTATTGTAGAGATCTAGTCACAGTGAAAACAACTTTTTGTGAGAGGAATGCACTCCCTTCCCTTCATTATGGTGAGTATATTATTTTTGTAAGTGGAGGTCAAAGTTAATCTGTGATAACAAAATCAGTTTTTGAACATATATACCATTATCACATTTGAGTGATACAATAATGGTAGCCTACATGATGACATTATTTGAAATGGAACATTTATGTATCATGTAAACTTTAATGTTCTTTTTTCATTTCCGGTTAGAAAGCCTGTCCAGAACTGGATAGTTTTTTACTATCGAGCTGGATGGTCCGGCTAGACTGGATATCTGGTACACCCCTAATATAATAGTAGAAGCATGGTTTAGTTCAATCATATCTGCTATACAAGCAGGTGAAGGCTTGGTTAAATTACAAACCTCCTCTGTGTATTGTTACAAAAATTCTAAAAGGTCTTTGCTCTCTAAGTGAAATGAGAAGTTGGCTGATTCACAGGAAGGGTAAGTCAAAACAACTGTTAAATGTTGTGAGAATCTGTAAGTAGAGATCCTGTGTTTCCAAAAGTTTTATAACAAAAAGGGTGAATCACTTCCAAATTAATTCTGTTGTTGACTTAGATCAAAGGGTAGGAAGTGGGGGTATTTGTAAACCAAGGTGATGGGACAGGATGAGAAGCAAAACTTGCCTTAATTGGGGAGAAGTTCTAAGGAACTGTTTAATAACATTGTGCTGATGCAGATGGGGCTTGCTCTAATTGGGGAGAAATCCTAAGAAACTGTTTGATAATATTCTGCATATGCAGTTGAAGTCGAGTTCAGTACCCTAGTTCACTAAATGAGTGCGGTCTATGTCCCAGCCAATCAGAAAAGTTTTATATCACTCTAACCAATGAATTGTTTGTTTCTCTGTGTCTAAGAGTATGGTGGAGGAAAGAAGTTGTAGAGCTGAGAAGTTAGAAATTTAGGAGGGTTCATTCAAGATCTAGAACTCAGAGAGAGAAGAAGCAAATAGACTAAGTATGTAATTCCTGTAACTTCTGGCAATTTGGGCTATTTTCAGGAGGGAAAGACAGGTGAATTTTAGGGAGAATTCTTCGGTGAGTATATTTTCATTTCAGTACTCCAAGAGAATATGACACAGAGACTAACATGTCTCACTCTGGCCTGGTAAGATTGAATTTTATAGCTCTTTGCTTGGGACAAATTTGTGAGCTCAGCATAGCAGAGCAATGCTCAGTTTACTTTTAAAGGGGGACTTTCAGCTTTGGAACTTAGGCTTAATTGGAAACCAAAACCAGTGACTTTAATACATCTGTGATGGGGAAGCTTTTAATGTATGGCAGTCAAAATGATTATGAGTTTATCTGAAGCTCTAAGGATATAATTGGGGTCATAAATTCAGGCAAAGGAGTGAAGGGAACTAGATTCACTGGGTGTTCTGCAACCAAGAAGAAGAAGAAGCTGGTGAAGATTTTGATTCTTGAACGGCAGCTTGAATAAAAGAAGTGACTGGTAACTTAAAATACTTGTTCTTAGTTTATTTGAGTCACAATGTGTCATGTTTAGTTTTACTTTGGCAGCTGCAAGGGGTTACCAGAATACCTCCACACCCCTACCATAACTCTGCTACCCCTATCCCAGGACTTAACCAGGAGCACCTGCAACCCCCCTACATTCGTCGAAAATTGAAGGAAGACTTGGAAGTCAGCGACTCAACAGTATACTTCCTTACATAAACAGCATTCAGAGATACAGTATAGCTCTTGTCCATAAATGCCTCCTCTGCGATGAAATATGTGTGTATTTGAATGTCTAATTGGGCTTTTCTCCTATGATGCAGTGTGGGCTTTTTTATTTTTTTTTGTTCCCTTTGTGAAAAAAGGATTAACAAGTAAATGAAAATGTACAGTCCACTTTTCGCACATCACAGGCATTGAGGAGTGGGCAGAGTGTAAAATCGACATTTCTAAATGGGGCGATTGCGCATGCGCCCCACCCCATTAAAAAATTTCTGCTTTTCAAAGAGGGCTGAGATGTAAAATGGTGCCTTCCAATGCCCAATTTGAAGGAAGCTATGTTTAAAAATAGAAATATTGCAGGGTGTGATTGTGTTGTGATCATGTGTAAACTGGGGTATATGTTCTATTGGGTTTAGAAAATTTTTGCTTTTTCGATCAATGATAAGAGAAACCAAGGCATTTATGAAAGTGTGTATATGTTGATTTTGGTATGTTTGTGATGCTTTCCCCCTTTTAAAAAGAATAGTCCAGAACCAAATTTATTTTGTGAAAGAGGAACATATTCTATGCATGCATTCTGGTGACAGTTATGTTAATGATATTACTTTAGAAACTGAAGTTGACACCCTTGCCATAAAGACTAATCTAAAAGCAATCAGCTGTGATGTCATGGATTCGCATTGTTGGCCAATGTTTTGTTTTTCTTTACTTTTTCATCCTATTACAGTAGTTTGACCTTGAATTGATTAGAAATGCTATCTTGCCTCTTTGACATGTAAAATTTTGGAATTCCTTTGCTCATGATGGATCTACGCCATTTCCAGTTGTCTGAGGGCATTTGTGAAAATTTTCTGTACGCTCTGGTCCAACTGAAGATCTTCTTTCAAGCAACTTCAAATTCCTACGTTCAGGAGATGGGCGATTGCCCCCCTGGCTCAAAGAAAGAAAAATTCGGAAATTTGCCATTTGAGACACGAGTCAAATATATGCAGTTTTCCAAAATTTTCATCATAAAGTCTGGAATTCTTCCTAATATAAGCTCCATATTTGTAATTGTAAAAGACAAATTTTCTGGGTGCTTCGTGCACCCTAAATGATTGCAACCATTTATGCAGTATTTGGTTGCTCAAAAGCAGTCAGTGGTAAACTTTTTTGAGCTACTACAGTGCTGTTCCCTGAAAACTTTCTTCAATATGGGCTTTTAATATTTAAATGTTTTGTCTTAAAATGGCAACAAAGTTTTGGGAGCTTTTTGAATGTCACTAAGAAGCCTCAATCAGCACTCCTAGATAACATTATCATGTAACAACAATGATCTTCAGTCAACATGCTATCTCAGATATATGCTAAAAGGAAACACAGATTCTTCGACATCCCCCCACCCCCCAAATATTCAAATTCCCTTATAGGAAACCCTGAATCTACACTATTTTGTGCAATACAAGCTCCATATTTACAACCGTATGGAAGGACCCAAATTTTTGGTGCACCCCACAAATTATATTCCTAACACAGTACTGTAAGTAGTGTCCCTCCTTAAAAAATGAACCAGATTTCTTTATTTTGTTTAAAAAAATTGTTTTTGCTCGTAAAATAGCAGAAAAATTAGCATTAAAAATGTGGTCAATGGGGTTGGGTGATCGAGGTACGTTGTATGGTCTAAAATTTTTTCTGCCCTACCCCCCCCCCCCCCCCCACTTTAATATATTCTATATCTTCCTACGCCACTGATCGAAGGAATGCGGATTGAGGCTTCCTGGCTGCATTCTTAAAGCTTTTGAATTTGGTCTCTTTTTTAAAAAACGAGCAGTGATGCTGCAGAATCTCAATGCTGTTTCCATATTGTTGCTGATGATATTTGATGTACTGTAAATGCAGTCCTCATATCCTTTTGACACTTTGCATTTTAAAAGATTATCCATCTATTGCTAATATCCTGATGCATTTCATGCTCAAAAATGATAACATTCATAGAGAACAGTTTTTACAATAAAATTGTAACACTACGTGAGGTACACAATATTGTGCTTCATATTGAAACTTAGTAAAGCAGAAATAATTAACCAGATATGCAGATCAGTGACATCTTCTAATAAATCCATTAGTCCAATGAAAGCTGTTTTCCTCCTGCATTCTGCACTATTTTCTCCCAATTCACTCACCCTAATGCTATTTTCACAGTCTCATTCAAATATTTTGGTATTTCACAACTTCTGAAGGAGTGAGAGCTATTTCTCTGCTGATAGCTTGAGTGTTTGCATTGTTACACTGTATGACAAGTGTGTAGAAAAACACCCATTCAATACAGTATATGTTACAAATCATCGACCTCAAATACACTTCAATCAAAAATTCCATAATGACAAGCTGATGTAGTGCTGTTAGTGTGAAAACACTAAAGAGATAAGATTGACACATTAAATAAGATGCAATAGATTGATAGGGGGCTATGTCAATATTCCCATGGTTCGCTGTTCCTGAGGTTCAATGTTCCCCAATCTTGGGAACATCATCACTAATTCTGGGAACATCAAACCCCAGGAGTAACAAACCTTGTAATCATCGCCAATTCATTGAGATATACGAAAACGGGGAACATTGAACCTTAGGAACATTGACCCTGGGAACATCAGGTAGACCCGATTGATAGTAACAACTCATATTATAATCTCTCATAAGTACTTATGACACAATACAAGGAAATATGTGTACTAATTGCAGTCACGGTTACAATGCAACCTAAACACTTTGTTCAACATGTTAATATAATTGAAATTGAGATGGATGTAATAAACTTTACATGCAGAGATAAAATATGTGTCGTATACTTTATTTGTGTATGCAAATCTGTACTAATGCCACAAAGGCAATATGCAATCATCATGGCACATCTTTGTAAAAGCAAATATCCCATGCAGCTATTTTTTATTATTATTTCTTATCTGCATTACTTTTAAAACAACAAATTACTGTAAGTGAATTCAACAGCTCCATAACAATCATTGCACACGAGGACAGCAAACACAGGCCGTCAGATTACATGGGAACAATTATTTACCATCGCGTGGTGGTCCCCTGATGATTAAATCACAGAACCCAAAAAATGTTTACCACCCATGCATTTTGTAACAGAACCCAAAAGTGGGTTTAACCTTGGTGAAAAATGACTGAAACCACAAATGGGTTCCTCTGATTTTTGAAATTCAACGGCTTGCAAACACTGTGTGCCTGTGATTAAGTGGTACAACCAATCTTGTATTGAGTGGGTGACTGTTTTCCCCTTTAAAACAAATATGATATTGCAGCAAAAGTATTTCCACATATTCAAAGATGGTGCAACAGTAGAAATAGAAAAAAGTGCATGCTGACTGTATACTTCACGAGAAAATTAGCTCCTAGAATCAAATGAATACTGTACAATTCACTATGCAATTCTGGCAGTGTCATGGGAGAAGATATCAATGAAATGATATTTTCAAGTCAGCAAATGTTGACTTATAAGTATACTGTACTGTAAGGAAGAGCTAACAGCTACATAAAACTGTAATACAATGCCCATGTGATGTCTATATTGGTATAGACATGCATGTTTCAGATGAAGAGATGATATGACACAATTTTATCTTAAGAACCTGCATATAAATGGATGATCAATGTTGTGAGGAAAAAGTAATTAGCAAGTTGGGATTCTTGCCAGTTGTGCTATTTGCCTTATTGAAACTTTGAGCAATTTTAGAGCCTGGTCCTGACATTGATGGTCAGGTAGTACCTTGGTACCAGGGTGCAAACATGACAAGGAGCCCGTTCCACAAAGAGTTACGCACGATCTTAAGTATGATTTACTGTTGGCTTAAGTATGGTGAATCAAACTTAAGATTGTGCGTAACTCTTTGTGGAACGGCCCCCTGGAATACTTGACTTTCAACAAAGGGTGTTAATGACGATGCTAATCACACCACCAGCTCAGATTTGGTATGGAGAAAACCCTCCTGGGTTATTATTATTATTGTTGGTTTTCTCCCTTCACAGTTCACTTTGAGAGAGGGTGGGAGAAAACAAGTCTCTGTATTTTTCCTACGTTTTTCCAATGATGGTTAGAGGAAAGCCATCTTGAATTATGATTATTAATTTTACTATCATTTTTCTCCCATCACACTTATCTTTGAGAGTGCTTTGGAGAAAACAGTCTTCATTTACACCAACCCACCTTTTTTTCAAAAATGGTAAGGAGAAAACCATCAAGGTTTACTATTATTACTATTACTGTTGGTTTTCTCCCTTCACACTTTTATTTGAGAGTGCAGGGTGAAAACATTTGTTTTCCCCAACACAAATTTTTCTAGCAAAAGGTAAGGAGAAAACCACCACCTATTATTATTATTGGTTTTCTCCCTTCACACTTCTCTTCAAGAGTGGGTGGGAGGAAACTGTCTCTGTATTTTTCCTGCAGTTTTCCAAATGATGGTTGGGAGAAAGCCATCTGGAATTAGTATTACTATAATAATAATATCATCATTTTTCTCCCTTCACACTTTTCTTTGAGAGTGTGTGGGAGAAAACAGTCTTTGTTTTCACCAGCCGTCTTTTTTCGAAAAATGGTAAGGAGAAAACCATTAAGGATTATTACCATTATTATCATTGATGGTTTTCTCCCTTCACACTTTTATTTAAGAGTGCTGGGTGAAAAAGTCAGTTTTGCCCAATACGAGTTTTTTCCAGCAAAAGGTAAGGAGAAAACCACACCAGATTATTATTATTATGATTATTGGTTTTCTCCCTTCACAGTTCACTTTGAGAGAGGGTGGGAGAAAACAAGTCTCTGTATTTTTCCTACGTTTTTCCAACGATGGTTAGAAGAAAGCCATCTGGAATTATGATTATTAATTTTACTATCATTTTCTCCCATCACACTTATCTTTGAGAGTGCTTTGGAGAAAACCGTCTTCATTTACAACAACCCACCTTTTTTCAAAAAATGGTAAGGAGAAAACCATCAAGGTTTATTATTATTTATTCCTATTATTGTTGGCTTTCTCCCTTCACATTTTTATTTGAGAGTGCAGGGTGAAAAGTTGAAAACAGTTATTGTTTTCCCCAACACCCATTTTTCCAGCAAATGGTAAGGAGAAAACCATCAAAGATTGTTATTATTATTACTACTATCATTTTCTCCCTGCACACTTTTCTTTGATAGTGGGTGGGAGAAAACAGTCTCCATTTATGGTTTTCACTTTTCTTTTAAATTGGGTGAGAGAAGGTGGTCTTCATTTGATTCCTGCATTTTTCCAAATAATGGTATGGAGAAAACCCTCCTGAATTATTATGATTATTTTTATCATTACTGTTTATCTCCCTTCACATTTCTCTTCGAGAGTGTGTGGGAGCAAAGGGTCCTTGTTTTCCTTTACATAAGGAGAAAGTCATCTAAGATCATTATTATTATGGTTACTATTACCTTTTTTGCTTTTTGCTCCCTTCACACAGATCGTGTGTGACAAAACAGTTTTTAGTAAGGAGAAAACCATCCCAAATTTTTATTATAATTTTTCTTGCTTTTCTCATTCAAACTTTTATGCCAGAGTGGGTGGGAAAAAGGGTCTCCTTTTTGTCTTCAAAAAAACTTCAGTGAGAAACCCATGTGGGATTATGACAGACCATTGTCACTGAACAAGAAAATCTGCACATGCTTAAAGCCTTCAAATCACTAACCAATCTTCATTTTGACAGGCCGTCATATCTTTAACATCAACTGTACACCCTATAACACTAACACTGAATATTATAATCACTATGCATGAGCTGCTGTACAGTATACCTGTTTACATTTACCGTATACACACTATTCAAATGGTTATCATATCTTTAAATAAACCAGAATGCAAAAATGCATTGAGGTTTTGATGATACATACTGTACATGTTCTTTTCAATAAAGTGCTACATTTCTTGTAACACCTGGTGACCCAAAGTGACCTTTGACTCCACCAGTGAGTAACTGGTTTTTCTTTTAACCAAAACACTTCTATATATATTTAAAAAGCCAAATTTCAAACTGTGACTTAAGATATTCTGCAAGCAAGGTTTTCAGAGTTTAATGCCAGGTGATACTAGATGACCATTGACCTCCACCAAAAACAACAGGTACAGGTACTTCCAACTCACCATAACACATCCAAATACTAATTATGAAATCCATCCAAGTTTCTGACCTTGAGATACCCCTTTGACAAGGTTTTCAAAGTTTGACCTTGGATGATCCCATGTGAACTCTGACCTCTACCAAAATAAAAAGGGTCCACCCTCCCATCATAATTCATCAACAAACCAAGTTTGAAAACAATCCAAGCTTCCTACCTTGAGATAACATCGTCTAACATCGTTCCTGAGTTTCACCCCCCATGTGGCCCCAAATGACCTTTGACCTCTACCAAAATCGATAGGGTTCTTCCTTACATCATAATGCACCAACATATCAAGTTTGAAATCAATCCAAACTTCCTACCTTGAGATATCGTGTAAACAAGGATATCGGGGTTTGACCCCCTGTGACCCCAGATGACCTTTGACCTCCACCAAAATCGATAGGGTTCTTCCTCTCAGTATGGAGTATCTGTGTACCAAGTTTGAAAATTGTCAGATCTTCCCTTCATGAATGCATAGGTTTCTCTTTTCATGGAAGCCAAAAATCAATGACTGAAAAATAATCTTTTCAAAGCACACTGAAACTACAAACACAAGCAATTATCCAGCTAGATAGACATCGGTCTAATAAGAAAAAAAAAAACTTTCTAACCAGTTCCAGCAAAACTAGCTTTCTTCTACTACTACTACTTCTTCCCTATCGTTTTCCTAACATCAACCTCATATCTCTTATTATCTCATTAAAACCTCTTGGTGAAGAGCACAACTTTTGAAGGTTGAGAGCATCCTGTTTAGAAAATCAACCAACTATAAATGAACTTCTCCATCACAAGACAATGGCTGGGCAAACTAGACAAGATCACCTTGACAGTTAGCTTATGCTTGATTCAGCACAGGATTGAAGCCAAAGACAAAATATCAGACTAAATACACACAATTGCACTATGGGAAAGAAATGAGTATTAGCAATGGGTTGAAAAGACTCTCAAAAGACTTTCTTTTGCACTAATTTCTAATCCCTTTTCTGAGAAAAAATAATTAAGTTATCAACCTATAAGAAAGTAAAAATTCTGACTGCATCAACAACTAAACAATGATACAGTCCATAATATATTATGATAAAAATGTATTACAAAACATAGGAAACATGGCCAAACTGAAAAGAATTTTAGCTAGCTAGAAACAGGCTAGTGTGACTGTGACAACATCTCAATACATGTTATGTTATGTATTGAGATGAAAATTGGGATTGGTGACAGAAGAATGTTGCAGCAAAAACTGCCCCCTTCCCCCGTTAAACCTCAGATGTAGAGCTCTTTCTTTTTCCTTAATAGTCCATCGTGAACAACTGAAACGGGTGAAAATTGTAGAACTGTAGTTCTGTACCACAAGAGATAACTTTTACAATGTATCCTGCAACTAATACTACCATAAGAGATAACTTCAACAATGTTGCATGCAATTGAAGCACAATGTTCAAATGTCTTCCATAATGTGATTCTTTCATTTTCTACTTTTTGTGCAAACAGATTTCAGTTTTCAAGTAAGCAAATTATTTTGGTCTGAAGTGTAAGACAGCTTGAGTGACAAAAGTCGTCTAACCCCCAGTGCATCCCATAGCATACCTTTTCTTCCCACCCACATGAAAGGCTCACTGCAGCATCAAAGGAAACTTTATTTTTTAATACTAAAAGACAAAACTGGTCATATGGGATTTTTGTACTATCTTTATTGCATGTTTCAGTCCGTTATGTAATAAGATGCCAATCAAAATTTCATTCATATACACATCCCCTTGGGCCCACAAGACCCCTTTGGGACGATACCCTTGGGCCAATCTAAGACCTTTGGGTACATGGTTGTCATCATGCTAGTTGGAGCCAGTGTTTCCGGCAGAAGGGGAAGGGGTGGGTGTTTCTCCTTCCCATAAGCTTAAAAAAAACGTGGGTAAAATCCTCCCTTTTCATTTCAATAAAAAAAATTTTAAAAAAAATGCAACATATTGGTTTCTTTTTTTAAAAAAAGGGACACTTTTTCAGCAATGTTTGAACTTGAACAAATAAATTGCCTCTAAACCCTTCAAATTGCACCTTACAGGGACCTTTAAGCAAGCTTTGTACTCATGAACACACTCGTAACTTTAACCCAGGATCAACTTGAACTTCGGTTTGCAGTAATTAATCCCTCCTTTTTTGTGTTTCTGGAAGAATCCCTAGGACCCATTTGGGCCTAATGAACACTGGCAATTACATAAGTCCAGCGCTGCTGCTTTTGCCACTGGCCAAGCCTAAGGCAAAAGCGGCGGAGCTGGACTTTTTTTTTTTTTTTTTAAATTGATCCTTACTGTTTGGCTGTCTATTTCCAACTCTTTTCAGGAAGGGAGATATCTTAAACTTCAAAAGTGCTACTGTAAGGTGGTTTCTAAACAGTGTTGTATGCAAATTATGGGATGGGGAATCATGATTAAACAAATTCATGCACATGTCTACCAAATGACCAATGAGAAAAGTTTGCAAGAAGTAGGATGCTGACTAGTGACCTCTATTTCTGTTTTTGGGCAAGATGCTGAGTAGACCACTGAATGGTATTCATCAAAACCATAAGTGTCATGAATCTGACAGGACCAGGGCTGGAAAAAATGAAAATTTCCCTGCAAGCAAATCAAAGTTTCCAAAGAATTTGCATGTTTACATGCACAAAGGTAGTCAAATTTCCCTCCAAATACCAAAATTTCCCTGCAATGAGCTTCCCAAATTGTTGGTTTTTTAAACCCATGGACAGGACATTGAATTTATTGATTCATTGATATATTTCATCCACTGAATGCTTTCTAGACAAATTCTTACAAATTTTCATCACATGCGTTTACCTTTCAAATGAGAAGTTAGATAAAAATGATGTATATTTACAATTTTTTAGAAATTAATCAATTAAGGCATTAATTAAGGCCTGCGAGGAAGTTTGTTAACCCTTTTTGTATGTTAAATCACATAACTACATGTTCATATACATGTAACTGTGGTTAAATTGTGAGCAGTAGTCAACTTCACATTATGCTCAAAGAGGCTATGATGAATTAAGACGGTAAATTAAAGTGTGCCTCAAGTAAAAAAAATCCAAAAAAAAAAATTAATGAGAATGAAAAATGGAAAATTCTAACAGTCCAACTCCCATCTTCATAGGACATCCTTGAGCCAAGATATAAAATAAACTTTATCCACTTAAAAAAATTGGTCCATTGCACAATAATTTGTGACTTTTTTGTTGTACACCTCACAATAACCAGCTTTGTTTCCCTTTAAAATTGGAAATGTTTTAAATGATAAAATGACCTTGAACACCTTTTGTTTGCTTGCATAGCATGTTGCACAAAGAGGGCTTAATGAATTATAATCACCCTTTATTAGTAAGAGTGCTAGCACACCTGAGTACAAAGTGCAGTAACATTAAGGGAAAAACAAAGAAACACAAAGACTGTAATTTGGGTAGTACAACAATGACATCAAAAAATATTTTGCAATGTGCCATTTTCATTTTAGTGAATAATCTTCGACATTTTACTGTATATCTTAGCTCAGGAATGTCCTGCGAAGATAGGAATTAGACTGAAAGAATTCATTTTGCATGATCTTTAAAGTGGCTCATTGAGTTGGTTCATGAATTTCAACAAATTTTTCCAAACCCATTAAGTTTTCTTCACATACCAATGACAAATGGTCTATGTTAGACAATCCCCAAATCCTACAAACAAATAACTGTTTTATGTGTGAGTACTGAACGGTTCAATTCGGTTTCCAAAAATTTGTGACCAGACACTTTTTCAAATTGTGCACAAAACCGTTACAAGTCAGGACATTACAAAATTAAAAATTCTAGCTTTTCCCTTAACTATTGGATATGAAACCTGACTTTTTTATGCTATCTAGAAGTATTGTCATGTTGAAGTGACCCTTTATCACTCTCATTTAGTTATCAATATCAACTAAATGAGCCCCTTTAATATATATTTTGGAACTGCTTGACTTGAGCAACACTTTAATACTGTACTGTATATTCTGCAATACATAAATGGTAAATATGTGCTGAACATCAGTTTGGAGAAAGGTTGTCTCCTTATCCAGTCTCACCACGAGGAGGTTGCTCAGCATGAGACCATCTTAGTAGACTTTAGACTTAGACTGCAGAGGATCCTATGCACCAACTCTCACGCCTGCACTTGTACCTTTCTACACCCACATTATTAGCCCTTCAGAGCCGATGTTGTGACACTTTGCTTTTCTTGCACCAGCTGATCCAACAAACCAAAATCTTGTTCATCTCCTGCATTTCTTATATGCACACTCTCCATATTCTTCAACTCATGCTCCCTCAATCCTATGAACTTGCCCCACCCCCCTAAATGATTTCTTAACATCCTCTCACTAAGCAAGGAAAAGGATACCCAGATACCCACAGCATTCGTGAAATATACTTACTGTACAAACAGTTTCAGCTTCATCCTTGGCCAACACACTCTTGTATACTTCATCCACAAATTCCTGCCTTGCATCATTATACAAAGTCTCTCCAACCATAAGAGGGGAAGCATTCACTCGACCATTCTTTCATTCTGTTAATAAGTCATACTTCTCATTCATATCAATATAACTGCATGCACTCTTTCTCAATACTTGCCATTCAATGCTCTCCACAATGTTCATGTGAATAATTGCTTTGTTCACACTTTTGCACTTTTGACCAAGGGTTTGCACTCCAGCTTTGTAAATCAACACATTCCAATCAGCATGCACAACTTTCATCAACCTATTCTCATCCAGCACATTCTCAAAAAAACCTTTTAACTGAGGAAATCAGTAGTTATGCTGTACTTCTTCAGCATTTACAAAAGGTACATTAACCCTTCCTTTGAAAGTCATTAGGCCAACCTTTTTCTCACACCCACTCTCACAAATAAAACTTGACAAAAAGTTGACAGGCTTACCTGACTTTTCACACGCTCTTTGCTGCACACACTAACATGCAAATCTCACAACTTTTGTAACATTTTCCCCACCACCTTGCACCAACTCACCTGGCAAAGCAGGACAACACACTCTCTAACCACTAACTGACCCTTCTAAAACATCTTCACCACCTCAGTTGCTTGATCAGCGAGCACAACCATGAAATGTTAGAAGAGATAATTTATTCCACAAACACTTCCCCTTTTTTTGTTACTCAAACCCTCCCAATTCTTAACAACCTCTAGAAGTGAAAACTTCTCTGAACTCCTTCAACAGTAAACCTTCCTTTTTTCAGTCGAGTGTCTACAATTTCTGATATTTTGTTTTTGATTCTGCTGACATAACAGTTAAACCCTCTAACATCCACCCCAGCAACATCTTACTGTAAGAACTCCATCTTCAATAATTGTCTTCAGTGCCTCTATCATTAGCCCTCCCCCTTTCCCACACCAACCATGTCTATCAAACATACAGAACAGTTAAACTATTGCCATCCCATAAAACTGCAACAACAGTCCTATATTTGTATCCCCACTTGGTGGTTCCATCTGGTACAAAGAGTGATGGACTCACCAACTGGGGACAAAACCTGCTTAATTATTTGCTGTTGAGCAAGGGCCCTGCGTTCAACAACAATGTACAGTACTTGGCAAAAGTCTGCTTTGGCAAGCACCTAACTTAATTTTTCCCCTTCAGAGAATGTAGCAAACACTTCCCTTACTGGTGCTTCAACATTCCTACTTCCCCAGTTCTCCCCTTGAAATATGGTAACTTTCTATCTTTTTCAATAAGTTACTTCCCTTTTCTTGGTGTTTTCCTTCCAATTCAGACTTCCCATTTTCACATTTTCTGTTTTACTCTTCTGTAATCTTTCACCCCCCCCACACACACACCACAGCACTTGAAGCTTTCATCTCTACTGAGAATACACATAGGAGAGAAGTTTTGCACTGTACTGTACCTCAGCTTTCTGGCAGGGAGTGAGGAACTTGTCTTTTTATGTTTGATTTTTTACTTTAGTTTGAATAATCAGTGCACTTTAAGACCTTGTCTCTGCATGTTTTTTTCAGTGTTCAATTATTGTTAGGAGGCATCCAGAAGTTGTTGCTGCAATTTCATGTTGCCTTGTGTAAGTGAGGTAATGTGTTGGTTCTTTGAATCTATGTGTAATTCAGCCTTTTCAATTTTATACTTGCATGATTTAGTGCATTCTTACTTTATTTGTTCCCTTTTCTGCCTGTGAACTGTTTCATGTTCTTGTTGTTTTAACTGGGTTAATTGAAGTTGTTACTTTTGTTTTGTCTATTTTTCCTATAGAGAGCTATAGAGAGATTTCTAAGGGACTTATAAATAGTGTGTCATTTTGCCTCACTCACTGTCAGCTGCTACTTTTTAAGGGTAAACCTCCCTCACCCAAAACGGTACCAATTCTCCTAACTTTCTTACTTTTGCCTCTCCCCAAATGGTCTGAAATTCACCCTCATCCAGACACAATCTCATTTTACATTGCGTCAGGGTGAGTATGTTTATAATCAAAACACTCTCAGTCATGCTGTGTTATGTAAGTTTTCATACTGTACTTTGCATCGTTTGAATTAGTGCTCCATGAAAAAGCTGAGCTAATTGTAATTGAGAGTTTCTGTGGAAACCTCCTACAAGACGTATCTAGTTTGGGGTGAGAGGATTGGCCCTTAGATTCTTTCCTCTCTAACTTTTTTCCCAAACTTTGCCCAACACCACTGCTTGAATCTCTCCCTGCAACTCTCCTCTTGAACCGCCCTCATATCCTCTCGCACACCCCCTGAGACCACATCAAACTTTACAAACTAGCCAAGGCTAGGATGAAAGTGCCCAGACAGGAGAAAATCACCAAAAATCTAACAATAGGCCTTACATGGTGATCAAGTGAAAACCTACAACATCAATCAGTACTAAGGCCTAGACTAACTTCGATTCTTTGAACTTGAGAGACGCCATTGTAAACTTTTCTCAGGTAATTAGTAATTGTGATGAACCAGATCTAGCTCAAGCAGCAAGTGCCCAAATTTGGTCTTACCTTTTTTGTGTTTTACATTAGTAGACAAGAACAGCAAGTTGTCTTCCATTTCCGTAAGCTGTTAAGAATAAGACCTCGGATATGTATATGCCTATGTTGGCCAGGAAAACATTGTCATTCGGCCATCGGTACATTCTGCCATAACATTCCACCACAGGTTTCGCACCTTTCCGCCATGGCGGAATGGTACGAAACCTATGGCGAGAGGCACTTTCTAAAAATCTATGAAATTAGAGCAATGGTTGTCATTGAAACTACTGAAACATTTTCTGAAGTTCAGGTCAGACAACCAGTAAAGGCACCATGATAGGCCTCGGACCTACAGAGACATAGTTCGTTGAATAGATTGAATGGAAGTGCAATGAAGGCTTAAGAAATTATGAACTTTGAATAGAATTAAGGTGTACTTACTAATGAATACTAATGCATTTGATTGTAGGCTATGGGGAATAAAGTTTCATTCTTTTAAATGTATAAACCGTGACTGAGTAATGCCTTTAACTTGAAAAGCAAAGATATCAACTGAATCACACATCGGCACCTGTATACGTGTATAGGGGATTACTATCTTTGAACTCAATAGAGACGTAAGTGTTCATTGACACTGACCACTGTTTTAATATGTAGCTAATCAATTAAAGTGATTTTGTATGTTTCATTCAACCCTGAAGCACCAATCAATAATGCTTTCAACAAATTTCTCAACTCCATATAGCCAGTGTTCCTGCAGTCTGGTACGTTCCAACCTATCCTACCTCCCATCGAATAATGTTCTCATTCTGCAATAGAAGAAGTTCCTTTCCGCCATGGTGGAATGGCACTTTTTCTATGGCAGATTTAGCACATTTTCTATGGCGAAAAGTACCGATGGCAGAATGGCACAGACTCCAAGCCTAGGCCTAGTCTATATACTAGTATTGAGCACCTGCACATGGTCAAAATGGGAGTCTTACCAACTGCTGATACAAGTTAGCCAATAGCCTACAATTTAACAATAGGCCTTTAGGACTAGGCTATCTTTAAAAAAAACCTGCCCAACTCGATAAAAAGTTCAAGTATACAGGCCTAGCCTAGCCCAAAGTTTAAGGTTTCCCTTTAATTTAGGCTACCCACCTCTTCATGACTTAGCCTACAAGTACAACAGGCAGGAAATTCCATAAGCATATGGCCTAGCCTAGGCCTAGGCTACTGTGACTTGGGCCTATGCCTAGGCGTAAATTACTCTTTAAACTTAGGGCCTAGTTCAAAGTTAGGGCCTATAGCCTAGGCCTAACGTTAGTACTAAGTAGGCCTAGGCCCAGAGGCCTACCCTATGCTCACAAGTTAGGCCTAACGTCACAGTGAGTATAACAATTAACATCCCCAGCCTAGCCTAGCCTAAGTACATGTAGGCTATAGGCCTAACGGTAGGGAATAAATCAAAGGATATTGACTACGACTATCGTACGACGTAACTTAGGCCTATGCCTGACGTTCAATTCAATTCGTTGATCTTCATTTCATTATCAGAAGATATAGGCTACATCTGAACGTCTCACTATTTTAAGTTATCTCTTCTCGGTGTTTGGCTTTCGTTATACTACCTATGAACGTGTGATTGTCTACGCCACCTTTCCGTATCTCAATTCACGATTTCTCCACACTCAAGTTTTCGTACCTTGGCGGTAGAAACTAAAGCAAAGCAGCGCCATCTATTACATTCGCTTTAACTTGTAATGTTCGGGCACGACCATTTATTTCGCTGGGGTGTATAATTTTCAATGTTCAAGCACGTTTTCTCGAAGTGCCCCCTCTTTTTTTTCTTCGATTTGTCCCTTCACCTTTCTGGTTAGCGTGGTTGGGACAAATCACTTACCCCAGTGTGTCCTTTCACGTGTTTCCTTGAATGGGATGGACAAAACGGCCCTTTGGAATCATCGTGCTTTCTCCACACCACCGCCGCTCTCGGCTTCCGTAGGTAGGCGTATGGGAAAACAAGAACCCAAACCGGACCTGACTAAAACGCAACTGGGAACCACTCAACGCAGCAAAGGAGACGAAAGAGTGTATGTCACCATAACCAGCGGATTGGACTCGGTTTGTTCAGTCTCCCTTGAAGGGCTTGGTGAGGATATGGCCGACCAAGAAATATGCCCGTTGGCCGTTGTTTTGAGTAAAAACAAAAGAACACCTACTCAAAGTACACGTGAATTAGTAAATAGTGTTATGAAAACATATTATGTTGATTTAATAGTAGCAAGGTTTTTCAGTTTTTAATGACCCACCGAAAACTTCAGAGCTATAGGTCTTTCTGAATACATGCAGAATCCGCTTGAGTAGAAACAGTCTTATGCAAATATTTGCATGACTTTCCGACTGTATGGAGGGAGATATAGCCTAAAAGTGAACAGTATACTGTTTTGTTCAAGGCATTTTAACAGATGTAACAACTCCATGATGCATAGAAACCAATCTTTCACGCAATCGTTCCACCAGTTGTATGTATATGTTCTGTCTGTGCTTACCGACTAGGTGTTATTAAGCGTATACTACTACTCTGTGCAAGTGCGATTGACTGTACACCCTTATTTTAAGTCTGCGGTCTTATGTGTCTCAAGCTTAGCCCAAAATATATAAATAATGTAAGATTACTGGCAAGTTTAAAATTATTAGCTCTAAAATTTTATATACTTACGTACTTACGTTCTTTCGTATGATACAGATGGAAAAATCGATTTTGCGGAGAAAGAACTTGAATAATAAAAAGAAAACCATTTAAATATGGTTTTCAGAGTTAGATGTAAGATAAGCATTACGTGGATAAGTGAAAGGCATAGGTCATTTAAAACTAGATCTTTCATAGCTTAATTCACTAGAATTACAAAAAATGGGTGAAAAGTAGTTAATTTCGAATTTGGGGTGTGATCTGTGTACAATAGGATAATTAGGTCTTAAGAATGAAATTTCTCTCCCTTTTCTACGAAAAAGAACAAAAAAGTTGGATTTTGTGTATAAAGAGCGATTATGGCAGTTAGGCTGCTATGTAGGCAGGGCGTAAATCCCGACTGGGAGGGCCAAGAGAGGCCCGAAATATCACCCCAGGCCAGATTTTGCTTTTCGGGGTTTCAGTTGTTACTGATCACAAACTAACGGGTGAAGCCCTAAATACGTAACGTAGGGTCCAGGCCAATAGGCTATATAATAGGCCTAAATGCAAAACTCAGCTATACTGTATTTGGTAGCCCTTGAATAACCCACCTGCATGTGATATTTACAGGTCGTGGGTTTTATGCCCCTCCCTCCCTCCCTCCTCATCCAAGCAAATTCGATTCATTTGGGGGGAAAGAGAAACAGTCAAACGATAAATAAACATGATAAGGACTTTGTTCAAACTCAAGTTGATCTTTCCACTCCAACCACGAAATGTCGTCTAATGCAAATATCGAGGGCGCAAGCAGTTTCGTCACCTGAAAAAGTAATAATAACTGAAGGTAGTACTAATGCATTTGACAAACGTGCAACATTTATTAAGTGTAGATCCTCTTTCTTGAGTCTTGCTGGCATTATTACAAGTCGCCAGTGAAACTATTTGAAATAGTCCATAATCTTGGGTAGCTAAATTTCTTCAGTTTTAGCCACAGAAAAGTTAAAAATTTGCCGCGTGTAAACCCAAATTTTCAATCTCAAAACCGTGGTATTAATGTACTTTCAAATCTTAGTCTTTATGCAGCGCTGACAATTTCCAGCGCATAAACTGACGGTAAAACTCAGGGTTGCTCCAAAATTACATTAGTTTAGTTCCATTAGTTTAGTTCTAAAGAAGTCAATCAATTTATGGTCGTCTATTAAGTCTGTTACATCCAGTGAAGCACACGAAAATTAACTTTGTTTTTAGATTAAACAGCTAACTGGCCCGTCTTTCATGTGTTAATGAACTTAAACCCAGGAAATTAGGAACACTTCACTGGGAAAATGTCCCTTCAAAACAATCTTCCTGAAGAGCCTGAGTGCGAGATGTTTCTGGGAGGCTTCGCCCCCTCCCTTCTACGGGATCCAGGACCTTATACCTGGATACCTGGACTTTAACAGGAAAAAAGCGAGCCATGGACCACCCATCTGGGCCTTTCGGCTTCTCGTTGGCAGTAGACCCTAAGCATACAGTTTTAAATTCACACGTTCCTCATTTTAGTCTCACTACTCCATTAGAGTAGTGTTCTAGAGCGTCAAGTGCACAGCCTCAAAGAAGTAGTTCTTTTAACTCTGGTTTGGGCCAAATTTTGTCAGGATAACCTGCCAGTAGGGTAATGAAAGTCCAAGAATATAAAAGAGAACTTGCTAGAATGTGGATGTTGAAAATTTGGGTAAGATTGATGGTGATTTAGACTGTTTTAAAAAATGCTGTCAAATGGCGGAGGTTTTCCGTTTTTGTGAAGAGGCTAGGGGTGGGTGTACCCCACAAAACTTTTAAGTATTTCTAGCTCAAAATCTAAACGGGCAAACTAGATGGGCAAACTTGTCAGCTATCAAGTGATGGATGTCTTGAAATAGATGTGAACTTTGAAAAGGCTGCAGTGGGGAGCTAATTAAGTGTGTAAGTCAAGGGGAAATTATTAGGGGTGTAAGACCTTTCGCAGCCACTTTTATACACCTCCCTGTTCAAACAGAGATTAATGCTTGTCTCCTGATAGCAAGGATTGCATTGTCGTTTTTCCCTCCTCGAGTTCTGACCTGTCCAGCGATAATCAACCAATGTATTAAAATTTCTACTTATTTTCGGATGAACACCTGTACGCTAAATTGCGAAAGAAGTCACCGGTACGGTTGTCATGGTATGAGAATTTTATAGATTCTTCAGGCGCGAGCGGAAAAACCGATTCATCGTTTTTTCATCAATGTATTCTCATGACCATAGGACGCCTCTGTGGCTGCGGTGCGGACACGTATTAACAAATAGGTCTGGTAGCGATTTTTCGCTCCCCGCTTGCTATCCCAGAGGTACGGCATTTCGTCATCATTTTCCCAGAGATGTAGTATGAGGTGCCGTATCGGCAAATATTTTATAACATGAATATATTTAGGTTATGTTATAAACTCAAAATATATTGATTATAGTTCTAATATATTTAGGTTATGATATAGAAAGTTCAATATATTTAGGTTATGATATAGAAATTGATATAAATGTGTTATATTATGAATCCAATATATATAGATTATATTACTACTCTATATAAATAGCTTATAAGTAAACTGTCTTAGTTAACGAGTAATCCATTATAGTTTATAAAATTGCAATATATATAGGTTATGACTGGAAATGCAGCTCGAACAAACGAATGGCGTTACGTTAAGAAGATAGGCGTGATCACAAACGGATGGGCGTGACAGTATGTACGAAGGCGGGATCGGATCACGGTTGTCTTCTCGAAGCATTCGACATATGCTAGCACTGCGTGTAACTTGTAAGTTTTACAAACGGTAACTTGCTACAACTAGGCTGAATAATAACGTTGGTATAATAAAATTACCGAAAATGAAATTTTAATGAAGAAGAAATCGTGGAAAGACCAGCACGTACGTGGCCAGGAGAGTTTGGGTCGTAGATATGGTCGTAGGCCTTCGTATGCAGGGCGAATTTTCTGTCTAGCCAGTCTAAGAAGGCTTAGGCATATGCCTACTAGATTCTTGCGACCACCATTCAGGGAAGAGGTACATATTTGCAAAATGAAAGCCAAGATGCCCTTGAGTAACCCAGACACTTCCAAAGGCACAAATATTTAAATTTACATTAGAACTTACCTTAATGTTTAAAACATGTTGCAAGTATAAGTAAATTATCAACCGCAAAACGTCATCAGCGAGCTATAAGTGTGGTGGTTTGAAATACGTTTGAGATTCCTTAGGATTCGAGATCGATTCCCGCCTTGTGGGGTCCGGGTAGCATTCTTTTTGTGGTCAACTGCAATAGTGTTGTAATTAGTTTATCCAATACGTAAATAATTGTAAATATCTTATTACCTTGTATATATTCTGCTTTGAGTTTTAATAAAGTTTTTCCTTCAAGGAAAAAAATTCTTCTACCCCCCCCCCCCCCAAAAAAAAAAAAATTCTCCTACCATTGTACAAACATCTGAAATTCCTTCCTACTTTAGAAAAGAGGAAGACAGATTAAAAAAGAAATATCGAAGACGGAAAGGAAGTTTTTCTTCAAAATAAATTCAAAAGAAAAAAGTAAAATAAATGTACACAAGATGTAAATGAGATATGCCTAAAACCTTCCTTCAAGGGAAAAATATTTTTTTGGAAAAAATATAAAAACAGTGACATAGCTACGGGTGTGTGTGTGTGGGAGGGGGGGGGCTTGGGGCCCCATCCCTGCAAAAGCGTCCCTGAAAAAGCGTGCTCCTAGCATGGCCCCTATAGCATCTGGCCTGTTTCTTCCTCCTGTAGGGATTTTTTTCAATTCCTGGGAATGCACAAATTTGTTTCAAAATCATACTTGGTGGGTGTGTGTGTGAGGGGGGGGGGGGGGGGGTAGAATATTTAAGTCAAATTTGGTTGGAAGGAATCCGCACTTTTCACAGCCAGTGTTGCCAGTCATTGGCCAATGCAACAACCAAGCCCATGTTGGGTCAATGCAGTCTCAAGGGTCGCAACCTTACCACTACAGGACCTCACCTAGCTAAGGTAGCATTCCCATGTGGGCCCCATATACGTCAAACCAAATGGGTCCCATATCATTTTGCACCCAAGACCCACATGGGGCCATATGGGCCAGCCCGGTATGCCCTTATGCCCATATGGGATAGTACTGGGGCCCATATGGGGCAATTGCCCAAATTGGTCGCAGCACTATCCCATATGCATTATATGGGTTTCCTGGGCTGGCCCATATGGGTCCCATATGGATCTTGGGTGCAAAAGGTTTATGGGACCCATGTGTTTGTCGATATGGGGCCCATATGGGAATGCTACCAGGATGTTGGGTGGAGTGGAATACCCAGTGGCGTACGAGACGGGGCGGGGGAAGGCTGTCCCCAAATTTCCCCAAAAT
Source organism: Holothuria scabra (assembly GCA_037179385.1). Lineage (NCBI taxonomy): Eukaryota > Metazoa > Echinodermata > Holothuroidea > Aspidochirotida > Holothuriidae > Holothuria > Holothuria scabra. The sequence continues at coordinate 4,958,009 of CM074187.1, read as the reverse complement.
CTAAATTCGTGCAGGAATTTGGCAAAAAAATCGGACAGTCCTTTAGTTCTGAAGAAAAAATAGCATGGTTTTTCAGAAAATTCCTAAACGTCAGGCCCGTAGCCAGGGGGTCGGAGCGTTCGAACAACCATCCCCAACTTGAGGGAGGTCCATTTTTCCAGCCCTGTGTTCTAGAGTTTGAAGGGTGGGCTATGAAATATTTTTTATCTTGACATATTGAGGACGAATTTCCGTTCACTTTTTGCAGGAAGATAAAACCTTTCAGAATACATGTATGATTTTTTCTTGAAAAGTGGTGTACTGTGTGGAATTCCTGGGGAAAAAGGACTTCTGCTGTGTTCAAAAGTACTTTAAAATGCCCCAGATTGCAGGAGATCTGCAGAATTCAAACTTTTCCGGGGAAGCATGCCCCGGACCCCTAACAACTGCATGCTTACGGCACGCGCCAGCCGCCTTCGTATTTGGGGAAAAAGGTCCACATCTTGGAAAAAAGACCCACCCCTCCACATGGGCTGGCTACGGGCCTGAATGTGGCCGAAATCTTAAAAAAGATATGCCCGAAAAAGGGGAAAGAAATGTCATATAGTCGCAGTAAAATTTTCAAGAAAATTGGACAAGATTCCAAAATTTCGCTTCACCTTCGCGCAGCGCAAAATGCTGTACAGTTATTCGTGAGTTTTACGCCACAGGTTATCACAACACAATATGCCCGAAAAGGTTTAATATCCAAATTCTTTCAAGCATTTGACCGAAAATAGAAAAGTATCATAATAAGAGTAACATAGTCACGAAAAATTAAACAGCTAAAACACATTTGGGAAGCCTGTGGCTTAAAAGACCAATCATCATAGGTTTTGGAAGCCCCGAAAACGGTCGATGAGTTGCTGGTGGGATGTGATAGGCAGAATTTGGGGCGCGCATATCTTCTCAATTTTTTGGCTTTCTTGTAACAAATATTTGAAAATCCCGAGCGACTTGTTCAAAAGTTGGTTTGAAGTATTGGGAAGAAATTAATTTGGCTTTTAGTATGGCTCATTAAAAATCGGGGTGTTTATGGAAGAATCTACCAGTCATCTGAGCAAAATCAAGAAAGTTATATGGACGACTGAAATTCGTTTGGCGTTACACATTTTATTGTAGTCCTTCTTTACGTATACTAAGGCGCTCTGACAAAAGCAAATTTCGCCCAAAAACGTTTACTCTTTGTGAAAATAAAAGCGTATATTAAAAAAATATTTGCTTTTTAACGAAAAATGCTAACTGGTGTGTACCATATGTTTATGTCCAGGGGTGGCGCCAGGATTTGCCCGACGGGAGGGGGGGGCAAGCTCCCCGACAGGGGGGCCAGCATTTCAAGGCCCCGACAAAGGTATGAGTGGGTCCCAGTGGGACGTGAATTGGCAAAATTTGAGGCGCGCAAAGGGCGCAGAAATTTCTGACTTTCTTTTTAACAAATACTTCAAAATCTGGAGCATATTTTGAAGAAAAAAATTAAAATTTTTGAAAGAAATTTGGCTTTTGTAAAGACCATTAAAACGTCGGGTGTTTATCAAAGAATCTGTCCTTCTTATGGGTAAAATCAAAAACGTTTTATACACGACAGCTGAAATTCTGTTGCGTTCATGCATTTATTCGTTCTAGACCTACGTACTTAGGTCACCAGACGAGACTAGAAGTTTTTCCCTTTTTTGAACGAAGATTTGAACATTTTGAGCTTATTATATTGCAGAAAATTTGTTTTTTGTAAGGTTATAATGATAAAATTAGGTTCTTTATTAAGTGATATGCCTTTCAAGAGCAAAATTAGGTAAAATCTCGGGATGATTAACAGTGCAGGTGGCTTTGGTTATTTGTTGTACTGAGTATCCATCGAAACTGGAAAATTTTGCCACTTTTAACAATCTGAAGCAAATATTGGGGATATGTTGTAATTTTATGACTGATTTGAAATGGAATTACAAAACAAAAAATATGTTCAAAATCACCAACCCAGTAACTTCAGTCCTTTTAGGTTTATTTTTATTTTTTTATTTTTTAAGTCCTCCCCGACGAAATCGCCGACCTTCCCCGACGGGGGGGGGGGTTTCCCCCCTCCCTCCCCCCTATCCTGCTAGCGCCACCCCTATTTATGTCTCAGGTGATCAAAGCTATTCACTGAAGACTTACGTCGCTAGTTTTAAGTTTGTGTATGTCGCCATGAGAGGGTATGGGCCGCTATAAGAGTTAGGGACCATTTAAGTTTGGTGGGACAGAAAATTCTTTGCCTGAACAATTCAATGCTGTCCGAAAGACTATAGTAAGCCGAGCGCTATCGGCAGTTGGCACGGAGTGTTCATTAAATTGTTATTTCTCAGACAGCCGGAAATGCCATTTCCAGGCTTGTATAGCAGAACCTAAACATTCTTTATCCTGCAGGGATGGAGTCGTGTCCAACTGCCCCGAGTCCTGAGCCGGATCCGAGTCCAGAAGTTCCAAGTCCAAGTCAAGCCCAGTACAGATGGTCTCGAGTCCAAGCTGTGTTCGAATCAGCCGGGATCCGAGTCCGACAGAGTCCGGTAGTGCGGAACTCACCCATCTAGCTGACTAACTGATACCTGCATGCGCATGCAACACAAATGCAGTCTAAGAATAAATATTGTCTTGCGCGAGAGAGCAGTGGCAGCGCTACAATATCAATTTTGGGGGAAGGGGGGGGGGCAGCAAACAAAGGGCAAAGGAAAATGTTGGGAATGAACATTTTCGCTTGCAGTGCGAAACTGAGCACAAAGCGAGAGCTTCTGGCTCCAGGTCGGGGATCCAGGGTCCCACCTCAAAGATCATGGTTTCCTAGAAGTAGTTGTTCTTACAAAGTCACGGCTCTGTACATAATTGTATAGACCCAAATCTTAATTGTCCCTCTCCCATTAGTCCTCGACTCATCGGCTCATAAGTCTCCTGACCTCATTCATTAGTCTCTCATCTCATTAGTCCCCCATCCCTTTCATTACTCAGTCTCATTAAGTGGCGTACGCATGGAAGGCATTGGGCCAGGCCCTTCCCGGCGGATGCTATTTTTTATCCTGAAAATAAATAATTTTGTTAGTACTTAAATTTTACTTCAAATGGCATATGTGACACCAGAATGAATGAAGGGACACCCAATTTCTCAAAAAAATTCAAAGGGTGGGGGTGGGGACGTTGTCTCCCCAAAGCACCCTCGCTGATGCCAATTCTTTCGTTCCAAAGAATACGCACATATTGTGATAGGCCAACTCTAGATTTAACTGCAAAAGTTAGCACAGGTCAACATAGCCCCAGATTACATGTAAGGACACCCAAATTTTCCAAAAGTAAGGGGAGCGGATATCCCCTTACACCCTGACCAGACCAGCGATCCCTCAGCATACTGCATGCCCCCTCCTTCAGAGCGAAATCCTGAGTACCCGCCACTGGTCACATTTTCCCCCGACTCACTGAGATTTGGGACTCGGGTTAGGGTTATGGGTTAGATTATAAGGTTATGGGTTATTTACGTCCTCACTGCCTGAGCACATGCTTGTACACACAAAACAAAAGACAAAGGGTTTCTTTATTAATCCCTCATGCACCTCGTCGCGGCACGAAGAAGATATATTGTTTGGCATTGTTACAAAGGATAAGAAAGACAAAAGGAAAAAAGGAGAAAGCCCTAACACAAAAAAGGGAAAAAAAGAAAAAGGAAAATAACTGACACTCTGTGGGACCCAAACTCGCGTTACCGAAGCAAAAGCCTATCGTGCATCCGCACTAACCACACCGCCAACTGTAAGTTCATGATCAAAGGTAGTCGTAAAATACTCAGACACAATACAGCTTTCACACGCGGACAATCATTTAGGCCTAGGCCCTTCATGATCCATTGAGTAATGTAACAGGCCCGAATGTAAGTATGGAAAGATGTTTCATTTTCTCTATTGATTTGTCTTCCAAATAGTAAAAGTAGCGAGTCCTCCTTTTTCAGTGGTAAAGGCTGGCGGCTTGTTCTCAGTAGTTTAGGACAATACCACATTTTCACTCAATTATTGCCTACGGAGGCTACGGTATGGAATTAAAATCCAATGGGCATTTTCTTGAAATATTGGGGTGATGTCCGAAGGTCCCCCTGGATCGCCGTGGAATTATTTAGTTATTAAACCGTATACGGCACATACTTCGAGGGTCGCCCAACTGTCTTGTACAAACTTAGCCCTTGAACCAACAGGACCCAGCATTACGTTCCTATGCTATACACTTCATTTCTGGTACTGGTAGTAAGGAGTGACCGTACAAGGAACGGATTATACGGTCACGTTCAGTGCAGACTAGTACAAACTGTCCATATCTTTCTCGATTTTGTCTAGTTACTCTCTTGGCAGCCACGGGCTCTGTTATATAGCGTCTCCACAAGGGCACAGAAATCTTAAGTTCGGTAATCTAGTTGTAGCAAGTTTCTTTTATTGATAAATTCACTGAATTCTTCGAGATGCTGGAACAAAAATATGATCCCGCCTTCGTACATACTGTCACGCCCATCCGTTTGTGATCACGCCTATCTTCGTGACGTAACGCCATTCCTTTGTTCGAGCTGCATTTCCAGTCATAACCTATATATATATTGCAATTTTATAAACTATAATGGATTACTTGTAAACTAAGACAGTTTACTCATAACCTATTTTATATAGAGTAGTAATATAATCTTTATATATTGGATTCATAATATAACACATTTATATCAATTTCTATATCATAACCTAAATATATTGGACTTTCTATATCATAACCTAAATATATTGGAACTATAATCAATATATTTTGAGTTTATAACATAAGCTAACTATATTTATGTTATAAAATATTGGCCGATACGACACCTCATAATGTAGCTTTTAATTAAACTCTGCTTAACGAGGTGAGCTTGTTGTACAGAAATACCGTTAAACTATACAATCCCGGAAGAGTTCTCTAAGAAAAGTGTGGTAAACGTTTCGTATCCTACCTTCATCGTTTGATATATCGGAAGCATCCACCATCTGTGCCTTGTATTCTCTTAACTCTTACGTCATCAATTGTACAAGGTATAAGGGTTAGGTTCTCCTTGTCAAGAAAGACAGAAATTTGTCGAACCAACATCGGCCGGGCAGCTATACCTAAGATATGGCGTGATGAGAAATGCCTAAGAAGCAATGGTGGTCTCAAGACCTAAACCCGTGCAAAGACTCCCGTACTTTAGTTACCGTACTTAGCCAGATGTTGTTTTACGGTCCAATTTCCAACCTATTGGTTCAAGTCGAGCCGACCACGGCCTTTTTTCCAGTTGTGGGTCTGTGGTTTGTTTTCCCTTCTCCATTGCTTTTGCTGAGCACCAAGTACAATGGCAATAGGTTTCGTTTATAAAGTCTTCGGTATGACCCGGCCAGGACTCGAACTCCCAACCTCCCGATTGTAAGTCTGATGTTCTAACCACTTGACCATGCAGTCAGTCGAACTCCCGTACGTATCAGTTTACTGGAAACACCAAACCCGCCTCTTGGAAAGACATCATTCAGATATTCTTGGTCCTCGTCAGCGACGGGTCTGAGTCCGTTACGCATTGTGCGTTATTGTGTGAACAGTACGAAACAGTTATTTATTAAAATTAATAGAGATTTCATTAGAAGAGAATAGAATTTTTACAGGTCTTTTTCTATTATAATGGCATTAAATGGGGTTGAATTTTTACTGTTATATAATTCTTAGAAGAGACATTTTTCTTTTGTTGTTTGTTTCCAAATTCCTAAGTAAGTCTAATTATTTATAAGTATAATAAATCGTGTCTATTAATTTACAATACTTTGTTACAGAAAGAAAATGGAATCCATCTTCCTCTTTGTTGGCTTTGGCGTCGCTGTCTTGGTTGTTATGCTGTTTGGCGCCCTCCTTTACTTTTGCAGACGGCGTCAATATGCAGGAAACGAAAGGTAGGTTCCAGACATGACAAGTAGGCTATATGCTCTCGCCAGTCTTCACAAAGCAAACATGGTTACGAGGGAACTGAATCAATATTACTGGACACGTTGTACCTACAAATTTGGTCAAGTTTAAATTCATATGGGTCATTATTTGACTCAATTATTAAAGTTGATTCCGTCCTACGTTCTGACCCGCGTTTAGGTCCTACTGACCAAAGCGTTTTTACGGTGTATATCGAGTCCATTCTAGTCTGTAAGGAGGGTTTTCCTCTTATACACGTCTCCACAGTGCACTTTCCTCCAAAAATTTCTTACGCTGCCAAATAAGTGAAACGTTCTTGTTTTTTTTTTCAGTTCTTACGAGGCCGTGTTCACTATAACCGAAGAGGAATTATTACAAAATGGGAATGGTAAGTGACATTATGTATAACTGTAAACATTCCGTTAAAGGTTTTCTGGTTGTTTTTTTTACATTTTTTTTCTACGGTATTGCACTTTTTAGAAAACACAATAACATTAACTAGCATTGACTGGTCCTGTGTTTATACAGCCTCCCTGACCAGGGGTAGAGCCGCCGTGCATTGCCAATGACGACTCAGCCCTAGCTGAGAGGCACACTGGGGGTACCTGTGTCCTGCATGCAGTAGAGTAGATGAGTATGGTCATGATCAAGCTAATAAGATGAAATTACAAATCACAAGTAATAATGGTAAAAATACACTCATTGCAAGAGAAAGGGAAGTAATATTTCCAAACATTAAAAAGTGAAATTTCCAAACGGAGTTTCAAAAACAGAAATGTATGATTTAGTTAATAATAAGGACTAAATCAGTCATTAAGGTCATCATTAAAAAACGGACGACGGCATTCATTTTTTGCTTTTTGAGTAAGTTGTGTTCCACCTGTAAATAATATTTGAGTTTGTAATAAAACGCTGTTACGTCTGTTTCTTACTGTTTAGTTGACAACAAAAGATTTGGTAGTTTGCATGAAGGATAAAGATGTTGAACTGGTAGTCAGGTTCACTATGTCAATAAATTATGTTTCGTTGGCAATCATGGTAGATTATGAAACCTATATATTTTTGGAAAGCTTATAGCATCAGGAAACTAAAAATTAATGTTTACATTTGAACAGATGTTTGTATGGCGGCCATTTTGGGTTTTTCAAAATGGCGACTGTAAAATACATATCTTCTTCTGTTTCTGACCTTAATTACTTTAAACACTTTACTAAACCTATTGTATTTGGTTCTTAATCATAGTAGCTTTGCACATTTCTACATTTTAGAAAGGTTATAGCATAAGAAAACTGAAAGTCAATGTTTAAATTTGGAGAAAAGCTTTTATGGCGGCCATTTTGGATTTTCAAAATGGCCACTGTAAAAGACATATTTTGTACTACTTTTGCCGCCGCTTATTACCCTAACCACTTTATTTAACTTACATTACTTTCAAAACCATGATAGCTTTACGCACTTATACATTTTTGGAAAGATAATGGTATTGGAAAACTAAAAATCAATGTTTAAATCTGGAGAGATCCCTTTATGGCAGCCATTTTGGGATTTTCAAATTGGATGAGGTAATATACTTACATCATAGAGAATATTACAGAATTTATAACCATTTATAACCTCTTTTAGGATTCTATCCAAGGGTTTAGAACAAGTGGCCTTTTGTTAATGTTTTTCTCAGGGCAAATGATGCATAGTTTCTGCTCTACAGACTCCTTAGGCATGCCCAAAGACCAATTGCTTTCTTCGCGATCTTCACTCATGATGGGTTATGCACTGAAAAGGCACAAGAACAACCCCCATAAACACCTCCATCACAATAGTTAATATGTAAAAACAATATATTAACCTTTTTGCTCTCGCAACTACATAAACAATAGGCCGGAATTGATATAATCCGGTTCTATTTCTGGTTTAGATTGATATTTGTAACGAACAGTTTTATTTCCAACGGAGAATGAAACTTACTCTTTCCAATGTATTTAATGATTATGGGTTAAGTTTGTTTGAACATTAGTTAATTAGCTCAATTATTTTATTTAATTAGCACATCACAAGAGGTTATAAAAAGTTATAAAAAATGTAACAGCATACAGCTATAATACTATGATTTGAATAGACTCACATTTACATAAAGTCACCAATTTGGGATTTCAAACAGAACAGAAACAGTTCAATTGTTTGGGGAGGGACGAGCATACAACTTCTTTTCTAACTGGAATTAATGAATACCCCTACCCAACCTCACAATTTGTGTAGGCCTAAGTAATTGTAGACCTCTAGCCCATTTTCCTCATCCCAAATAAGACCAACCCCTTGAAATGACATCTTGACTTTGAATAACCCATAAATTTTCGTAACAAAGTTCCGACTCCTACACTGTACAACCAACTGAAGCAGCTGTACAAGTGAAGAATTCTAAAGCTAATCTCGTGCATTTAGTTCACAGTATGACTGAGATCCACCCAAAATGTTCCAAGTCATTTGCCCCCTTTAACAACATACAGCTACCAAACAGAGGTGATCAGCAACTTGAACTTAATTGCTTAAACCTTATGATATTAAGAAAGTTTTGACGCTTCTTAAACCCTTAGAATGGTGTCCAAAACGTGAGCCTGCGATCCTTTTAAAAGTTTGAATTCAAGACACTGTACTACCGGTAATATGGCGAAAACATTTGAAACATCTGAATGAAATCAGTTTCTGTGTCCGGTACCAGTAGAACGTTGCTAAACAGGCCTGTGGTGATGCTATTCTAACAAAACACCTTTTTCGAAAACAACTTAAAATTGTATAAGAAAAAAGCAAGCGGACGGGGATATGCTTTCAGTTTTGGATTGGAAATTTTAATTTTTTGGCCGTCATTTTGCTACTTTTTGGTTCCTTGTGTAACAAAGGAACCTATGCAGTCACCTTGGCGTATGTATGTGTGTGTGTGTGTGCGCGTGTGTGTGTGTGTGTATGTGACGGATTGGAATGCGAGGTATGTGGTGCGATAACTCAATAACCGAGTGATCAATTTTTTTCAAACTTGGTATGTATGTAGATGTTGTGGAGTAGATGTGCCCTATTGTTTTTGGTGGAGGTCAAAGGTCACTGGTGATCACCTGAGGCCAAGAACTGAATTTCTGTTAGTAGCTGTAACTCAGTATCCGTTGTTCAAGCAGTGGCATCATTTTAGGATAAGTTAGACTGGTAGAAGGTGAAAATGTTGGTACATTAACCAAAATAATTGGAAAGGGTCAAAAGGTCAAAAAGTAATGTTTTATTGATATCTTGCCACTGAAACATTTTAGAGGGGTGGTGTAATGGAGATTTGTGTTCGTCTAAGTGAAATGCACGTGATGACCCCCCTTGACCTCACTTGACCTCATTTGACCTTTTGACCTTTGTGACTTTTTTGTGACTTTTTTGTGACGTCAAGATTTGCCTTGATCAGACGAACCAAAAAGGCTATTACACTACCCTCCTACAATGTTCGTTACTTGAGTTACTGACATTTAAATGACAGGCTAGTGTGTACATGTAGGTCATATGTAGGCCTATTGCAATGCCAGGTATGCGGTGCAATTGCTCAATAACCAAGTAACATAGTGGAAATAATGGAAAGTTGTGTTCGTCTAAGTAAAGTGCACGTGAAGACTCTTTGGGTCTTTGTTCAATTGGTTTAAAAGTCCAGCTGAAGTTTAATGCTTTTAGACAAATGCAATGTATAAAAGAAAAGAAGAATTATAACCCCCTCTCAGTCTAAAAGCAGCTTAGTTAACAATCAGGACAGTAATGCAATTATTATTAAAAACAACCTTTTCCTCACATAAAGTATTGAGTAAAGTTATTCACAGTGCAAGCTAAGATTCCAATTTCAATAGTAAAATATGAAAGCAGTTTCTCTTCTTTACCTCTGCTTTTACCCTAGGGACTACAATGCTGTTTCTAACACCCTCTTTAGGTTAAAAGGTCAAGTTGAAAGTCATTTATTAGATTCTACAGAGCTATGTTTGTTTCTTGGTCTTCTAGCAAAATTGTGAAGAAGAAATTGGTGGTAATAAATCACTATCGGGCTGCCTTTAGTAGCAGAATTGTGGGCTTTTCCTTATTTTTGCTTTTCAGACAAACACATTGGGTAGTCTAAAGGACAACCATGACATAATTTCTAGTCATCCATCATAAATTTTGGTGGTCAGGAATGACCAGATGACTGTTAAATTTCTTTGGTGCAGAAGAGACTTTGTTTATTTAAAATCAGTTTTGATCTACTTTGACTGTATTTGACCTTTGTGACTTCATTTTAAGGTCTGGATTTGAATTGTTGAGATTGACCAAAAAGGCAATTAACTAACCTCCTATACTACCCCAAACTCAAGTAAATGACATTTTAGTGAAAGGTGATGAATGTGTTTGTCACATGGAAGTGGGCAGTGTGCAGTGTGATAATTTGAAAAGTTTAGTGTTCCATTTCTCTCAAACAGCAAGTGCTTGTATGATTTTGAAATTTAATGTGCCCCTATGTTTTTGGGTGATGGCCAAAAGTCATTGGGGTTAAAGGTGCAAATTATGCCTTACCTTGGGACTACGTTAATACAATATCATCTTTAATGCAAGGAACCATAGTGCCCTTGGGCTCTTGTTTAAAATTTATTGTTGCATTTTACCCCCACCCTGAGCCAGTAGCCATAGGCGTACGGGAGCATTTCAGTTTGGAGGGCAGGAGGATTCCCAGCCCGAAAAATGTAATTCTGCTCGAAAGACTATATAAGCGGAGGGCCACCATCTTTTGGCGCGGAGCGTACATAAAATTTTGAAAAATCAAAACCCCTCAGACAGCCGGAAATGGCCTTTCCCATGCTTATAAGCAGAATCAAAGCCATCAATATTTTGAACTTTCGTTTGCAATAAAATTTTCACCAAAAATGAGCAAATCTACAAAAGGGTCAGAAAACTCCCAGATTAAATGTACCACTACCATTGGATGACTACATTAAGCTATAATCATTGGAAGATGAGTTTGTTTGCGCGTTCTACAAACTATTTTACGTCATGTAGCATGAGATTATCACCAATATAATTTTGAAAATTGAAAAACTTCAGAAACCCTCGAAAAGCCCAAGGCTTCTCAACTTCGAGGGAGGATGGCATTGCATCGCATTCCGGCTGCCTATTAAATATAAGTTTCGTCGAACTTCACAAGGATCCCGTGTGTTTTAGCAGCCTGTTTAGCTCAGATTCAGAGGCCCGAATTACCGGAGTGGGGATGCCATGAAACGAATTGGCCCTTAAAAACTGATTAACTCAATTTTCGCGTGATTATCAAGGTAGCAGCCTGTTTATATGCATTTAAACAAACAAGGGCGCAAATCATTTCCTAGTGAGCAAACCACTTAAGTCCATATCAACGGTTTTGGCACACTTGATCCCCGCAAACCCGGCGTACCCATTAAATAAAAGCAAACGTGGCCAAATTATCGGCATAGTTGCATAGACTCCTTTTGCCTGAGGCAAGGGAATACAAAATTAAAAACGAAATGAAATCTTCACGATACCGTTTACGTTTTATTCATAATGGGATAGCTTAGTTGCATGACATAGCTTTTGATTGATTTGTTCGGGCAAAATTTTGGGAACTTTATACATCCTCTCTCCCCTTGTAATCTGGCAATTAAAAATATCCCAGACCTTTTTGCAACTTTTGCCTGAAAATTGTGTCATTTCAGGCAAAGGTTTGCGCAAGAATATCTAGTGAGGCTGACGAAAAATTGTTTTTTTCATAAGCTGCAAAGTAAGTTTCGCAAATTTTGGTATCTTTTAGAGTTTTCATGAAAATTGTACCGTGACTATGATGCTTTTTTATTATTTTTTTCGGCCAAGTGTTTGAAGGAATTCGGGTGCGCCTAGGAGTTTTCTGTGTAAGTAGAAACAAACCAGGTTTTAAGACTCAAACGGCTGCCCGAATTTTTCCAGATCCCTGCCCGAGTTTTAGGTCTTGAGAAAATTTGGGGAGCAGTCTGCCCCCCTGCCCTCCGCCTCGTACGCCTATGCTCGTAGTCCGTTGTGATGGGGGCAAGTGTTGGGCTTGGGGGCATAGGCCATAGAACTTTCTCCTAATGCCCGGTGTAGTAGTTTCAATTTTCATTTGGTGGAGCAGAATTTTTTTTTGGTTGGTTTGCCCGAATTCCCCTCCCCCCGGGGGGGGGGACTATACGGGCCCATCACCCTCCTCAAAAAGAAAGAATTGTAACAGTCAGAAATTTGATTATGCAGAGTATGGATTCCTTGTACCTGAAAACATAGACTTGATATATTTTACAAGGTTTTGAGGAAATGTAGAGGTAGAAATAGAGCGAAATATGTCTTTTTACGGCGGCCATTTTGAAAATCCAAAATGGCGACCATACCGGTATCAGCGCAAATGTAAACATTGATTTTCAGATTCTCCATGTAATAAAGATTCCAAAAATGTTTAGGTTACCTAATCTACCATGATTGCCAACGAAAATACATAGTGAACCTGACTATGGTGTGTAGCTTCATGAAGAAGGCCAAATTCAACATGATCATAAGTTAATTCGAATCTTACCTTGAGGCAAAGGTTACAACATTGTTCCCAGAATGCTTCAACAAAACGGCATTCCCAGAATGAATTTTTCAGTGTTTCATTCTCATTTTTTGCAGAAGCTACATAAAGAACAGTCCTTTATATTGATCTTTGAAAGAAACATGTTTGTGCCAAGTATTCTGTTTAGAAAATGGTATTGAAAAAATGACTTTTAGTATCCCAGTAAGGTGAAAGATACTGTTCGAATCATGTTCATTGCCATTTTCTTGCCATTTCTGAACTGGTCATGTTCTTTAAGAACTAGACGGTTACATACTATTTAGCAGAACATATGAAGTAAATATGTTTCAATGTTTCTCTTGCAGCGTTAAATATCCACAAAACTGAGAAGCCAGTTCAAGACTCCAGAACTGAGAAACCACCCGTGCGGCAAACACGTCACAAGATCCCCCCTCATCACAGGTCTCTGCCATCCCTCAGTGGCGATGCAAGAACAGTATCTGAAACCACGCCAAGATTTTCCTCCCGGCCATTGCATTCTAGTAATTCTCGCATATCGTAATGTCATGTCCTCTTTGGACATCCTTAGATAAGTAAATCTCAAGCTCAGACTCGCAGTCAAGGCAAGACTGGGGCGACTTCACACCCAAAATGACCTACCCAATATTACTGTTGACTTGGTAAACATGTAACAATTAAAATATCTCACTTCCGAATCATACGTCCGGCAGGAATAACCCCCCCCCCCCCCCCTCCCTTGACATCTTCGTTGGCTACGGACCTGCTATGGTTTCAGTCAAATTTGATAAATGTTGAAGGAAATATAAGCTAACAGATAACTTCGAAATTTCATTTGCTGAAGATGGCACAAGTAGGGGCACAATCAGCCTATGTAGATCCATGTGTCTTCGGATTTGCATGATGGGTGGTTTCACTACATATTTCGTTAAGGGTTCCGAAAGTTTTAATCTGGAGAAACTGATTATTTCGTGGCCGAGTTTGCTCTAAGCATACTGCCTGAAGATTAGGAGACATTTTAACAGAGGTCGCTACGTATACCTGCCATTTATGTAGAGGCTTGATAATTTGCAAAGGTTAGCGGGGATCATTGTAATTAAGACTAATCTCACATCAGCCCTTCACGAATAGTGAAGTGGCAGTTGGTTTTTTATCTCATCGCTCCGTGAGGAGGATGAGATATTGTAGTCACTTTGCCTATGGGGCTACCTATGGCAATGCCAGCTTAAATCGCAATGGTTGCCATGGTAACGGTAAATTTTCCCAGGTTACTAGTCTCGATGTCTAACCCATGGTGAGGTACCCCGGGGTGACTGAAGGTCCAGGGCTGAGAGAGGGGTCAAAACCTGTCCGTGTGTGTGTGTGTGTGTTGTGGCTGTGTGTAGGTGTATGTGTGTGTATGTGTGTGTGTGTCCAATTTTGTTTTCCTAATATCTTGTAAACGGCAGGGCCGATTTCCTCACACTTGGTGGGATGGTACCTTAGGTGGAACAATTGCATTTTAATACACAACCGGAAGTGAAAGTCAAAGGTTACAGGTCAAAGGTCAAATTTAGTGAAATCACCTTTTCTGCTATATTTCCAACACAAAACGTCCTGCTGACACGAAACTTCACCCATATGATGATTGCATCTAGACCTACCAAAATATGTGATTGCCATGGCAGCAGAGGAAAAAAAGTTAAGTGGTAGAGTGGAACAAAAAATTTTCAAGTGATAATTTGTTCGTATAACAACCTTTTTGTCTTTTAAACTCCTCCTAGTGGGCTGGACCGATTCTTTTCAAAATTGGTAGGTGGGTACCTCAGGGTGGGAACTTGTGTCTCCCAAACCCTCGGAAGAATAGGTCAAAGTTCAGAGGTCAAAGGTCAAAGGTCACATTTTGCAAAAAACATTTTTTTTTCCTATTTTGTACTAAAACTTCAACAGAAAACCTTCATTTTACATGAAACCTCACAGGTATACTAGGGTAGACTAGTTCTACCAACATATGTAGTTTCCATGGCAACCAAGGTCAAAGGTCACGTGACAGGGGGTCAAATACTTTTTTTGTATTCACTTTAACTCTTAACAGAAGCATCCCACAAATCTGAAAGTTTAAGTATAATAGCCTAGGCATGATAAGTTGTACCGATATGTGTGGTTGTCATGGCAACCAAGGACATATTTCACGTTACCGATTGTCAAAGGTTAAAGTGGGCATGACACGGCCACAAAAACGTTTGTGTAGGCTATTGCAAGATCAGATACAGAATTTTACAAATGTTATCTCACACCCCATTAAAAACCCGTACAATTCGGCATAAATGATATTCGACTGAAGGAAAACTGCGCTGGAAATTCAATTTCGAAAAATGCCGCAACAGCTCGCCTGACTTTTATGACGCAATTGGCGACACAAACCCCGCCCTACGGCGCGCATCTAGATGTGGAACTAATGTAACGCTCGGTAAAGTTATCTTATCTTAGCAACCTCATGAAATCGATTGCATCACAATACAGAGTCCAACATACAGAGTGTAAGGCGCGGACCATGGTGGGGATTCGGAGCAAATCATTGGCCAATATGTTCGCGTGCATATGCCCGCGGGTAAAAATAGTTCTGCTTTTGTGCAAGAAAGACGCGGTTCGGGCGCTATAAAGAACAGCTATGAACATGTATGAACAGACCACAACAAGCGCATCCCCACTACGAGCGCGTCTTTACTGTATGAGCTTCTCGGTGAAGATGCTATTGCGAATGCTAAGCAGTAACCGTGCAATGCACAATTCACAATGTAGTCAGTGGCCACGCTCACTGCTATCCTAGCACCGGTGTTTGCAATTATGTATGCGCAAACACGCGTTACCATGCACATGATTCGATGATTGTGAGCTCTCTGGTACAGTGTTGCTAACCGTGCCTCCAATGACGTCACCATTTTGAGACGCGTTCACATACGTTTTTCGCTTGTGAATTTCAAATGGGCTGAGCCTGGCCTGTAATTGGGAATTCAAAACGTTGTTTTTCGGTATTTATGGACATAATTTAGTTGGGAAATCTTTCACTTTTTGTCAAGGTGTACCCAAACTTACCGAGAAACTTACTTTGGCCGTGTCATTACCACTTTAATGTTTTGTAAATAGCCTATTTTTCATCAATTAATATAGGCCTAAATAAGCTATACTGAGCCTCAGGCCCAGGTTAGTACTTCGTAGTAGCAGTCTCGTCTTCACAACTCAAATTCTTTATTCACTAACTTGTATGCTGCAGTGAGATTTTTTAAGTTCTGCTCTCACTTCACTTTGATAGCCCTTATATCCAGAGTGTTCTCATAAGGTCTATGCAGGCAGTTGTTTTCAATCCAAAGTTGCTGTAACTGCTAGTCCTAGTAGTATGAAAGTTAAAGTCTAACCTAGCGCTAGACTTGAAATCTGAAGCTGGTTAACGGTATGTAGGCTAGGTCTGGGGCTTAGGCATGGCTCTGAGACCTACGCCATTCATAACCAAGATATTAAAATGTGGGTGACTAACATTAGGTTAGGCATAGAGCCTACCTATCTTACATATTAGGGCCCTTAAAACTTGGCGGTTCTGAAGCATCGCAAAAAAAAAAAAAAAAAAAAAAAACGTATGTGACAATTTCCTTGCCACGGGCTAGGATTCGCCACAGGCCAGTACGCAGAAAAGCTTTGTGCGTCGGCGGGAAATATTTTAACGTCACGCGTTCAACATGGCGCACACGCCCAGTTTTTTAATTGAGACGCACTTGATGTGCATATCAGCTCGACACACATGAAGTTTGCCGTCGCGTCAAAATGGAGAATAAGCCCAGATAGCGCCTGAATAATAACAATTACGCACTTGTCTAAAGCGTCCCCGAAAGCGTCTTACTTTTATAATCGTTGCGTCCATATCCGTATCAGTTTAGTGTAACAGCCAAACTCGTTGTTTTTTCATAGTGTTGCAAGGGGATAACAGCATCTTAAAAAATAAATTTGTTCGAAAATCTTAGATAGGCCTACTGGATTAAAAGGGCAAGCGTTACAAAGACTGGGTAGCCTATTTCTCCAGTTCTTTTATAATCTGGTGTCAGAATTTAAATATCCAATTTATGTTTTTTGGAATAAGGGGTGCGCCTATAGTTCCAAGAACTTGATTGGCCGGTGCCATATTCTTTCCCCTCGCTATCTTACGAAAAAAATCTTCTGTCCCTTGGAACGAAAAAAATCGCTTCCCTTGGACTTCAAATAGGAATTTTAAAGGATTGTAGCGTGGAGTTTTAGTATGGTAATTTTTGTCAATGACATTCTACTGTAGCATAAAAACAGCACAGATAAAACTTCTAGCACATAAATAATTCAAGTTCTGTAATCAACTTGCGCACATGTTAGCGATGAGATATGCAACTCCGTGGATTGCCCTCTTGTTTTTTTTTTATCCGGGTTGAGTGTGAAATTCATAGGTTGTCTTCCAATAAGTACACGGTATAATTTCTCAAGTTTTCCAGTTCAAATAAGGCTTCCGAAACTTTTGAGAACACATGGTCCAACAAATATCCCATAATCTAGCTTACTACGCAATGGGGCGACTTGTGATAGTAATTCAATTTCATTCAGTGATGTAGAGGAGAGCTAATTCACAAGGGGGCAGAAAATTTGTGACTGCATGTGAGAAGGGATCTAAGAGGTTGTCCCACTCCTATCTGAGACATTTTGCACAATTGAATGCAGTCCGGTGCAATGTTTATTAGTTTCATCATTTTCTTATATCATATTATCAGCAGACATTTTTCTGTTTGAATTGAGAACATGTTGAAATATTAAAACAAGAGTTTTCCAAACATTTAAGGGGGGAATTTGCTCCCTCTGTTATTAACCTCACAACGTCACTGATTTCATTCAAAGTAACTGAGACAGAGGGAGAAAAAGAGTAGTAAATTTTGTACATAAAATATTGAGTTCGATTCAGATGTTGAATAAGTTGAATTGAAAAGTAGTTTCGCTGACTTTTAAATAATCCAGCAATGTCATGAATATTTATACATCTCTAATTTTATCAAAATCTAATCAAATATCTATGAGAAATATGTAGCATTCTATAAAACAAATTCAGGGTATGACGGTGTTTTTGTTCATGTTTGTTTATTTGCATCGAATGCGGATTTAGGAATTTATGTACGATATTCAAAAATATGATGCCGGCTTTTATTATCAAGTAACATCGTTATTTTACAGACGATTATCGCGCAGCGTTTAACAAGACCCCCCCCCCCCCGCGAAATAGAAAATGGATTCTATTGTGTATATTGCGGGGGGCACACCAGCATTAATTTCTCCATTGACTTACACACTATTTTGCCTTCATTACATGCCCCCCCCCCCCCACACACACACAGCCTTGCCAAAATTCACACTCCACTTAAGCTACCCCTCACATGAAAGCCAAGGAGTTGGCTAATCATGACATCACAAATTCAATAAAGCATGGCCGTTTAGATTTTGAGCTACATGGGGAAGAAGTTTATGAGCTCTGCACCCACCCCTATTAATCCGCAAAGTGACGAAAATTACCCCTTTTTCAAACCCCAGTACTGAAATGGTCTAAATTACCTTCAATCCATACCAATTTAGCATCACTTACACATTAACATCTCCTCTTTCATATCCAAGAAAAATAAGCAGCAACTGATTGTTCTAATGTGAGTATTGTACACTCAAAGAGGATCTAAAACTGAGGTTTACTTTGGAACTTATTTTCCCGGCAGGGCCATTCTGCTAATGGTGATGTGCTTCCTGCAGACTAACACGGTCTCCGACTGAATATTTTCAGCCAGAAACTTTTTTCAATACCAATTTAGATCATGTGTAGTTTCTGTTTTCTTCGTCCAGCCTAGAGTGGAGCCATGCATGACAGGCCAATGATCAAATAATATATAAGTTTGAAGGCTTTGAGATAACTGTTACATAAAGGGGTGCCGCAATGGTCTAATAAATAGGGATCTCATATTGCCATACGTCTATGATAAGACATATGTACGACATATGTACTAATTTATGTGGAGTACCACTGTCAGGTGGTGCGGAGCGCAAAGGAATTTTTTCTCCAAAATACCTCTCGATAACTTGAAATGACATTTTCTGGAGACAGTTTGAACTGATTTTATATACACCTCTCACAACACTTGAAAATAAATTTCGCTTAAATACCTTAAAGTAACTTTATGTCTGGGGTCAATTTATAGTTCAGGGAAGTTATATAGGGATCCAATTATGTGTCGTGAGTAACCCCTAAATAACAACCTTAAACTTATCTGCAAATAACATTTGCAAATTTAGTCTACGACTTAGGCCTTTCACATCACTTAAACAATACAACATAATGTACAAACTAGAAGGCAAAATAACGAAAGTAAAAAAATAAGCCATGGAATGTTTTAGGGGCGTCGGGCGTGCTCCGCCCCTATAAATGTTGCCTCTCGTTGTATCTTCTAAATCGTATTTTTATTCTTGCCTCATCTTTTCCCGACTTCATGTAGTTCTGTTTACAAATGGCTTGGCTCACTTTGAGAGAACAAACTTGCTACCGAAAGTTTCGGCCCTGCTCTTGATGAATGTTTTTAAACTGGAGAAAAGTTTGAGCTCTGTCAATACCAGATATTTTCATTGGTATCTGACAGTCTAAATAAGTTCATGAAAATACTGATTTTATGAAACCGCGGATATTATCCGGCCGTGTTATGTGACCTGTACTGAAAATCTAGAATGGGTTGGAATACTTAAAAGACAAAAATAACGCCAAGTCTCGGTGATAATGGCGTTAGTGTGTGGATAGCAATGAACAACAGGCCCGCGGATACAGATGCATAATAGTTCACGACCATAACGAGCCCCACCCCCTCGGTATCACTTTCTGTGTGGTTTCAAAGTTAACTTATTTTGATTTTGATTGCTTGATAGCAGGACATATCATTTAACAGTGATGAATTCATCACTCTCAAAGATATCATCCTCCGGTCCCCACTGGGGCTTCTTACGTATTAAGGTAGTAGGATAGAATTGCCGGAACCGACTTGAGCAACTTGCTTCTCTAGATATCCTGGGTAAGTTACATCAAACAAACAAAGAGCCGCAAAAGGACAGTTTACCCGTAAACAACTGAAGTGAGCATCCTCGATAGAGGAAAGAAAGAAAGTTTTTGTTGAGGGAACTTCAGGGAAGTACCGTTATTAAATAAAGTGACGTAGAGCGCAACTAAATTGGGGATTTCCAAGAGAAAATAGACCAATACAAATCTTTGGGGGAAAGGGTGTTCACATAGCGATGGCGCTAAAAATAAATCTATTCGGATTTCGTTTACCTGAAATCGGCAATTGGTGGGGTCCATCAGCCTCAAATCGCCTTAATTTTAAAGTCTACAGATCAGTTCAGTTCAGGGTATTTCGTTTATAAACACATTTACAAAGATGCATATAAAAACAAGATGCCTGATGAAATGTCAAGTTATAAACAGGACGCTAGGAAAACAGTAATATGTTTCTTATAGCTAGCGACCTTTAAAATAAGAAATAGAAAGATAAAAAGAATAAGAAAACAAAACATTGAACAGGTATTACTCAGACACACTATCTCACGGTCAGAGACACTATCTCACGGTCATTTTGCATGCCAAAATAATGGATGACGGCAAGTTTTGTTGCGGCACCGCAACTGGTCTAGACGTACGTCTTGTTAGAATCAAGAGCCCAAATACTCCAATACTATAGCACAAAATTAGTTCGGCATTTTCTCCAACTGTAGGTTGCATACCACTAATTTAAATGTTCTTACTCGCAAAATTATTGACTGACAAAAGAACGTGCCTTAATTTGTGTGTGTGTGTGTGTGTGTGCGCGCGCTGTTTCTGAATGCTTTACTTATAAAACGTGATCATCTGTTCGGAAAGATTTTGTAGATAATGAGTTAAAATACAGGCTACTGGCAAAATTCAACGTAATGTTACGTGAAACACGTACCTATCATTCAAGGATCAAAATTTCAACGGTCATACTGTAAAGAATTCAAGGTGCCACAAGATCCCGCATTGTAAGCTAAAATTAGATGGGCGCATGTCTAAACTGGAAACTTTTACAAGGAGCTGGGGACGGAGATATTGCCTAGTTTGTTTTATTAGTCAATGGAAAATATTATAGGTGGTTCCGATACAATTCGGAATTATTAGTAAAATTATTTAAGGCGACAACACTTTTTGGAAGGGTAGGGGTGAGGGTGGGGGGGGGGGGGGATTCGTTGCTCGACCTTATCATACAGGCTATATGCAAAAGCGTCATATTTGGCATGATTTGGAAGTTTAGGGTAAGTCATGATTTAGAAAAAAAGAAAACGAGAAGATAGATTATTTGGAAAACAATGCATGAAAATCTTCTAAAAAGAGAGAAAAAAAGAAAAAGCAATTAACAACCAAAGGCCGATCGAGATGAGAGACAATCGACACAAAATGCCAGACATTGTAAGATACGATGGAGAAAAAACTTAGAAAAAGATCTTTTTGAAATTTATAACGCCCGTAAAAAAGTCGTTTGCTCTATAGTTCGTGTGATGTAATTATTTAAGCCTTCTCTGTGCAACATGGTACACAAACATGGGAAGTGTTCAGGGTCATGAAAACATTTTTAATTTTAAAGGGAAACAAAGGAGACAATGTGAATTGTACAACACGGATGTCACAAATTATTGCGCATTCTACTAATTTATTTTAAGTGAATAAATTTCAAACTTTCATATCTCGGCTCAAGAATGTCTTGTAGGAAGGGAGGTGAACTGTTAAATTCTTTTTTCAGCTGTTTAATATATATTTTTGCATTGCTATGACTTGAGGTACACTTGAAAAAATTATAGTTTTATATTACATCCTCCTAGACCCAGCTCTCCATATAGGTAGGGATGAATAGTTCTAATGCCTCCCTCATAATCTCATTGCTCACGTAAGTGAATGCATGGTGAGTGGTTATATAAAGCATCAGAATTGCAATCAGGAAATCGGGAGTTCGAATCCTTGCCGGGTCGCACTTGTGTCCGCGACTGAAGTCCAGGGTACACAGCGTACTCGTTGCCTGTTCCCATTCCCAATTATGTAGAGGAAGGGTGAAAGGTGTTTAAGACCACGGACTTTTACTATAGTCATATTTTCTCGCAAGAGGTTGTCAAACTGTCACATCAAATTTTATTTTTTTTTTCATAGCTTACCTCAATTTAATGTTGTCCCATATTAGCAATACACTTTTAAGACAACTCCTGGAGAACTTTTTTACAAATGGCCACGAAGAAAGTCAGTCATCTATAGTGATTTGCAGATGTGTATTGGTGGGAAATTAAAACTGTCTCGATAAAAATTCAAAAAGCAACGTAAGTTTTGTCTTGGAAACGACATATGACCAGGTGCAGACAATTCGAAGGAGGGGGAGAAGCGTCCTTTTGTCTGAAAAGTGGAATCCTGCCTGGAAGACGAGCTCGTTGGAGCGCCACAAGCATTTGACGCGGAGCGTACAGAAAAATAGACACCCGTCATACATCTTGAAATGGCAGTTCCAATGCTTGAAAGAAGAATGTAAGCCTTAATATAACTTAAGCTACATTAAAACATCAATAACACATCTTTCAAGGTCAACGACGTACACCTTTATAGAGGACGAAAGATCAAAATATTTAGCGACTGCTCAAATTCTTTGAGAAGACCCAGAGAATGCCATTTCAGGCTGCCCCTAGACAAAAAGGGTTTGCGTTTTTTTCAAACTTTTCTGTGCACCCCTCACTAACTAATGGTTGGACTTCAATAAAATAGTATACCGGTAGTAAACTGGCGGAAATCCAAGCAACAAATTGCATAGTTAGACTTTTCGGGAGGGCCGGGGTGGGTACGGGCTAGTGTAAAACATTACTGAATCAGCCTCAGGAACGCAAACTCTGGCACTCCGAAATTATATAAAATTTATGAAAGAACATTATAGTTGACGGGTTTCACTTGTTAATCTGGTGTCACATAGGGTAAGTTTCTGATTTTGATTTTAGTTACATAGGCTAGCCAGAAAGAAAGTTTTCCAAAATGGAGGTCTTAAAGTGTGAGTGTTTCTTTACAAACGGTTACAACTAATTCACAGAGCGCGAATAACGCCGAAAATTTGCTTACTTAAAACAAATATTTAAAAATATATTGAACTTGTATTGGCGAGGGTTCGGATAGAATGAAAGAAAAGTAGGAAAAATTGCACTGTATTTTCTGATGTTTGACCGGTGTAAATTGATGATTTGGTGTCACATATGACAAGTGTCCCATTTTCAGAGCAGGGAAAATCAAACTGATCATATACATGTTTTGGTTTGTGAATGGTTTGGAGATAGTAGAGGGTGGGTCAAGCACTAGAGATCGCGTCTGATCTGGCCACTCAATATCAAACAACTTCTTATGCACCGCCGGGTGGTTCAGTGTACCCTGCGCACTAGAGATCTCCGGATCAAACTCATGTCGAACGGTCTGGACATTCAGCATGCATAATGCCACTTGCTCACCATAGCTGTTCACAGTAATGCCAGAGAGGGTTGAAATGGGTGGACTGCAATATTGGAATCTGGTTGTTCGGTTCAGAAAGATTTCCAATTCACACTAGAGGGAGTACCGGGGTTGGGGCTTGAGCTGCGATTTTTTTCTATTAACTGAGATGGTTGATGTCCAAGTGAAATAGAAATGACATGCCCATGTGCTCCAAACTGCCAAATAGCTAATTTAAATTTAACGAATGAAAGGGGAAGGTAGCAGCATATTTATGCAGGATAATGCACCCCACTTTCGAACAGTCAAGAGTTAATACTACATATGCACTCCATGACTGTGTACAGATAAATGAACAAAATCGGAAGTCTAAGCCTCTATCTCAATACAATGTCTTCTCCGACGCACCTGATTTGTGCTGCATCAAGCAGAGCGGGCCGAAAATTTGGGTCCTTTTCCACATTTGTCAATATGTATATGTTGTATTGCAGAAAATAGTTTAGATTAAGCGTTTCCTATAAGGAAATTTAAATATTGGGGGGGGGGGGGGGGGTCCTACACGGAAACTTAAATATTGGAGGGGGGGGGGGACTATGGAAGAATTTGCGTTCCCTATTAGCATATCCCCACGTCGACTGAAGATCGTTGTTGTTACATAATGTTATCTAAGGAGTGCGGATTGAGGCTTCTTGGCGACATTCAAAAAGCTCTCGAAACTTCTGTTGCCCTTTTTAGACAAAGTATCTAAAAACTGAAAGCCTATATTTAAACGAAAATTTTAAGGAAACGGCACTGTAGCGGCTCGGAAAAGTTTTCGACTGCTTGCTTTATGAGCGACCACTTACTGCATTAAGAAGTGCAATTTAAGGCGAGCGGAAAATTTTGCCTGTTTGAAACTAACAATTACAAATCACTGTATTTGCCTGGTGTCTAAAAACGGCAAATTTCCGAATTTTTCACTTTTTCGAGTCACTTTTTCCAACCCCTCAAACAAATGACATGTCTCGCCGGCTTTTAAGTAGTAGCTAAGTTTTCCGATTTTTCTGTCAAGTGTGAACACCACTGTGTTAGGAACGTATTGCGGCGCGCCGAAATTTTTGCCCCTTCTAAATAAATATACGTAGATATGGAGCCTATATTACAAAAAGCTTTGCATTCTGGGTTTCCTGAAAGGAAATTTAAAGACTTGGGGGGTTGCTGAAGAATCTACACTGCTTTCATATGTTGGTGGCAAATCTGAGAATGATTGCTTTCTCTGACAAAGAGCCGTTCGGCGAAAACAAACTTAAAACTGCTTCCCGAAGAAGCTAGATTGCACGACGACTGAATCGTTGTTGCTTCATAATGTTATCTAAGGCTTACGAACTGACACCCTCCGATGACATTTCAAAAGTTTGCCAGACTTTATATGTTGTACCTTTTGGACCAAACATTTCAAAATCAAGAGTTTTAATTGAAGAAAATTTGGAATTCTATGAAAGACAATTTGCAAAAATAGCAATATAGCCGCCGGTGTCTCTTGATGATGTGGTGTCACATTTGGTAAATATCCGGTTTTGTCATTTCCAGAGGTAGGAAAAGTTAACCCAGCTGATTTATGAGGGAGAACTTATGCATTTCACATTGCATTTTGGGTCGCCTCAAGCGCGCCAGAAATTTTGCTTTTTGGGGGAATTTGAAAAGTGAAAAAGGGGGAAGTGGGGAGGGGGGAGCGGAGCATGCTTCCGCCCACCTCATTTTTCACTTTCGCCTATGAATAAAGGTAAAATCAAGCAATGGTCGTTATAATTTTGGAAGGTTCAAATTTTGAGAGTTTTTTTAGTATTAGTGCAGATATTTTTGGAAGGTAATTTTCAGCAAAGCTCGAAAATTTCCCCAAAAGTTTTCAGTTTCAGTATATTTTCAAGGTCAAGGTGCATGTACAATCTACAAAATATGTTAATTAATGATATTAACAAGATTATCATGACGTCATGTAATCTTACCTAAGTAAATACATGGCCTACAAGATCCTGAACATGACAACTATATACATAGGATTAAGACAATGTCATCATGAGCCCGTTGTCACCCCATCCCCAGTGATTAATAAGATAAATTTTCCGAACAGATTAAATAGATTTATTTTCCGAACCAGTCATTTAAAAATAACATAACATAACACAACACAACACAACATAAAATAACATAATAGGTTGAAGGGCAAAGGAGGGCCAAGGCCCCATAAGATGCCCTGAAGTCCAAGCCCTAATCGAAAGTCAAACCACCAAAGCTTGACAACAGTCCCAAATCAGATTCTACCACAGCCATAGAAAAACTTGTCAATGTTAACCTTAAAGCAGTGAACTGACGGGGAGTTAACTACCCAATCTGGTAGACCACTCCACTCCACTCGTTGACAACTCTATTGGAGAAACTATACTTCCTAATGTCAAGCCTTGCAAAAGGCTTTTCTAACTTTTTACAATGCACCCTAGAATTACTTTGAACCCTTAAATAACTACAAGTCAGAAGGGGATTACTTTCACAGAGAAACTTGTAAACATGGAGCATGTCTCCCCTAATCCTTCTCAGCTCCAGAGTGGTAAGCCCAAGGTGTTTAAGCTTAGCATGATAAGGTAAATTTCTCACCTCAGGTATAAGGCGAGTGGCTCTCCTCTGAACTTACTCTAAAAGAAACTTGTCATTTTCATAGAAGGGACTCCAAGCCTAAGCTGCATAGTCAAGATGGGGCGTTACCAACTGCTTATACAAATTAAGTACAATATCCTTACTAAAATTGATGAAATTCCTCTTGATCAATCCAAGCACTCTATTAGCCTTTGCAGCAGTGGCTGCACACTGCCTTGATGACTTCAAATGCCCATTAATTACAACACCCAGATCTTTCTCAAAGGTGACATTACTTAAAACACTACCATTCATAATCATAGCTAAAACTTTTGGGACCCAAATGTAGGACCTTACACTTTTCTGCATTAAAAGACATTTGCCAGGTCTGAGACCAAGAAAATAACCCATCCAGATCTTTCTATCCAGATCTTTCTGCAGCGGTAAGGCATAATCCAAAATGCTAATCTTCCTATAAAGCTTAGTATCATATGCAAACTTACTTATACGAGATGTAAGGGAACTATCAATATCATTGATGAAAATTAAGAAAAGCAGTGGGCCAAGGACAGAACCCTGTGGTACTCCACTTGTGACTTCTTTCCAAGAGGAGAAGTTACCATTGACAGCAACTCTCTGAGATCTATC
Organism: Holothuria scabra; assembly: GCA_037179385.1. Taxonomy (NCBI): domain Eukaryota; kingdom Metazoa; phylum Echinodermata; class Holothuroidea; order Aspidochirotida; family Holothuriidae; genus Holothuria; species Holothuria scabra. The sequence goes on along the minus strand of CM074187.1, from coordinate 4,931,691 downwards.
ATGAAGCCACGACTTTATCCAATCAGCACAATTGCCCTGAACCCATAACCTATGCAGTTTAACCATCAGCCTACCTAATGGAACTTTGTCAAAAGCCTTTGAAAAGCCAAGGTAAATGACATCAACGCCATACCCAGAATCAAGAGATGAAGATACATCTTCAAGAAAGCTCAGTAAGTTAGTAACACAAGATCTGATTGGTAGGAAAATGGCTGGGTGGACCCCATCTGGCCCAGGGGCCTTACTAGCTTTGAAACTCTTTAATTTTTTACAAACTTGTTCTTCCGAGAAAATGACATAACTGATTGAAGAAGAGACATCAGAACCCCTACAAGTCCCCAACAAAGATGATTCCTCAGTAAAAACAGATACAAAATAGTCATTTAACAAGTTAGCCATATCCTGATGGTAACTAACCAAAGTTTTATCATCACCTTTGAGAGGCCCCACACCCTCTTTAAGTTTCTGCTTAGATCTCACATAGGCATGACAAGTTTTGGGGTTTATTTTAACGTCCTTGGCCAACTGCTTTTCAAGCCCAGTTTTAGTTCCATTTACCAAATTTTTAACTAAGAGTTCCTGCTTCTTGTAGGCATCTAAGTTACCTGGGCTTTTACTGGCCCTATAGCGACCCTCCAACACTTACGCTTCTTCCTAGTTGCTCTAAGAACTTCTCTAGAAATCCAAATAAGCCTATTTTTAACCAAAGCTTTCTTTAGTGGGATACACAACTTTGTTGTGTTAGAAACAACATCCCGAAAAACACTCCACGCCTCAACAGGGCCCAAGTGCACTGTTAAAAATTTCTGTAAATTTACAGACTTTTTTTAACTTAAACTTTTTGTATTTTACTTTAAATAGAGATTTTCTGTATCTTTACAGACACTTTGTATTGCTACAATAAAAAAGGTTGTTTAACATGTATTTTCTGTTTATTTGAAAAACCATTTCTGTCTGTTTTTTTTAACCAAATTTTACTGCTTTGTAAAACTTTTTCTGTAAATTTACAGGAATTTTAACAGTATTTTGTATTTTTCTGATTTCACATAAATATACTGTCATTGAACGAACATTCATTTTGTTTTTAAGCTGAAAAAGAAACAAAAATAAGCCCAAACAAACAAATAAGAAATAGCCAGAAAATTTTCAATATATAACATGCATCGTTCTGCGAAGTTTCAGTTAAAAAAAAACATTTTTGGCAAATTTATGGCCCTATTTGAAAATTAACTTTCATTTATTATAAAAGCATACTTAGTTATTACGTTCTTAGTTATAAATATCATACAACTGGTGTTTTGTCACACATTTTTAAGTAAAAAGAAATTGTAAGGCCCTAATTTCAGAGCACTGACAATTGGTATACTGATGTCAACTCATCGCCACAGGCGCTCATGCACTTGATCGGAGCAAATTAAAAACTTTTCACAAATTTACTTGAAAGAGTCTGTAAATTTACCACTTTATGACGTAAATCTCATTTTGCATAAATGGGTGGAGCTTATTTTGTAGGCATTTTCCTAACAAAAGGATTGCTGTTGCTTTGAATAATATCTCCTTTGGCGTTTTTTAATCAGGAAGTGATAAACTTATTGTTTACCTTGTCTGGAAATGTTTGCAACCAATGTATTTGCATTCTTTGTCATATTTATTTTAAAAACAATTATTATATTGTACAAAAAATGTGACTTTCCAATTACAAAGTTCCTAGAGATAGCAGTCTACTTGACAACAATATGACAACAAAGCATCCTCAATATGTTTTGATTGAAAACAATTTCGTAACGACACATTACGTTGATAAGCAAATACCTGATCTACGTAATGGTGAAGTGTATGTTACGTAATAACATATGAAAGGTAAAAAAGCGACATTATAATAAATATTAAAACGTCGGGAATGAAAACAGTAGGCTGTAAATTCACATAAAATTAAGGTAAACAAAACAGAACAATTCTGTAATTCGATTTACAGTAGACTTTTGTAAACTAATTTACATGCAAAAACTGTAAAGAAAAAACAAACCCTTAATGTTTTTTCATGATTACAGCCTGGCTGTAAAAAAAAATCATTTGGTTGGAAAAAAATTTGCCATAAAAATTATGTAAATGTACAGAGAAATTTTTTAACAGTGTGAGACAAACGGGCTGCCCAATCTATGATTAAAAGCTCCTTAGCACGAGTAAAGTTCGCCTTGCTGAAATCTAGAATTGTTTTGTCACTACTATTATGATTGCTGAAACAATGTAACTCAAAACAAATAAGGTCATGGTCACTGGACCCTATCTTACCCCATTAGCTACATTTCTAACCATGTTCTCATCAGTACTTAACACCAAATCAAGGCAATTATCCTCACGAGTGGGAAACAGAACATGCTGGGTAAAGAAACCATTAATCACAACCTCTAGAAAATCCCTCCCATGTGGCCCACTAGTACAGGAATGCCAATCAATATCAGGAAAGTAAATATCCCCAAACACAACAGCCCTTTTGGAAGAAATTTTCCTAACAATTTGGAACAAACTCTGATTATTCTCCGCGAAAGAATTCGGTGAACGGTAAACAATACCGACAAGCAAGAGTGTGCCGTACTCATTGCTAAAGCTAAGTTCACACCACAAGCATTTAGAGAACCCACAGGAAAACTTGGTGGTGACTTCAACACAATTTATACTATCCTTGACAAACAGTAAACCCCTCCACCCCTACCACCGAAAGTATCAACCCCATCTTGCCTGAAAATTTTGTACCCAGGAACCTGAATTTCAGATTTGCTTACCTCACTATGGAGCAATGATCCGGTAACTCCAACTATGTCTGGACTGTCAATTGAAATCTGTGCAAGAAACTCATCGAACTTGTTAAGAATGCTCCGTACATTAGCAAACACAACTTTGATCCCAGAAACTGCCGTGTCAGTTGGGATATAGTTAAAACCCCTGTGAACTTGAATAGGACCCTCAACACAACCGACATCAGAGATACTCCTAGCACCATAATCCCTCGCCCCTGAAACTAGTTTGACAACTGGTATTCCACAGCCCTTGTAGCCCGGCTTCAGATTGAGGCAAGTGCCACCTGGATGGTCATTAATGCCACCATGTTTTTTTCGATTCCCTGACGTGTCTATAAAAAGAAAAATTCAGGTATATGGGTATCTTCGGGTGGGTTGGGGAAATATAGCGGGGTATCTGCCAAGAGTCAGGGTGCTGAAAAATCAAAAATTTAAGGGGTAGGGGAAAGTAAAATGGCTATTATTTTTCATCTAGAAACTCGAGAGTTGCAAACTACCCCTCAAAATACTTCCAAAGAAATTGTCTTTTAGTTGATATACAGACGTTGAGAATCACGTGACTTTTGAGGTCATAGAAGTAAAAAAGTACGAAATTTGACCTCTACCTGAATCTTGATTATGCTATTTTAAAATGTAATTGGGTACAGTAAATCGATTCATTTGTCCTAGTTTGACCTGAAATGATTACATTACATGTCTTCAGACAATTTTAGGCTACTAATGTTCCAGGGTTTGTACTTAAGAAGAACCAGTGTCGAACGAAATGTTACTTAGTAAAAAATCTGTAAGAAAAACATAGTTTTCCAACTCGGAAATGACAATATATTCATGGTTAATGAACTTTACAAGCTGTATACCATCTCGAAATCATTTTTATATCTATTTAAGCATTCCTTGTTATAGTAAATTTATTACTTGCATATCTACATGTCCATATCGATACCCCTGTCCCTTCGTAATACCTAAAAAGGTGCAAAACAATATACAATGAAATATCAGTACTAATATAGCTTCAAATAGGGCAGGAGATTGAGGTAAGTGCCATCTGGAGTGGTCATTATAGGCTATGGCCCACAGGCATCTCACAGGCAACCCTACAACTCTCAGTCGCAATATTTTTTGGAAACGTTACGGTCCGCTGAACACGAAATCAAGTGTTATTAGTAAATATTTTGGGTCTCGCCCGGTCAAAATGGCTGCTAAAACCAAAATGGTGGCAAACATTTTGAATATTTTGTATTAAATAATACTAAAGGAAATATTCTTAAAAAATATTTTTGAGGGATCTTCTTTTAATATATAGTCATATTTTATGACAAGTATTCCAGAATTAATTTTTGGGGACTGTTTTGGTGAGATTCAGGTTAACCAAGATGGCGTAAAAACAACAAAATGGCTGCCAAAATAAATGAAATATTTCCAAAAAATTGTGAAAAAAATGCTAATTTGGGGAAATTCCACAAATTTCCCCAAATTCCCCAAATTTCCCCAAAATATTTTCCCATTCTCAAGTTGAATTTCCCCTATAGAACAGGTCCGGAGGTCGACCCCAATCTTGTGTTCCCATTTGATCCAGGGAGGTGGATCTTGATCTACCGAGGTGGATCAAACACTAATGGGAACGCAGATCAACAACACTCACTCAAGATCAAGATCCACCGATTTTGATCGACCGTTCGGGGTAGATCAGATCCACCGCGCTGGATCAAAGTTTGTAATGGGAACACATCGGTAGATCAAGTGACCCTGGATCTCCGGTTACACTCATGTATGTTTTTGTGATACATCGATACGAAATGCATGGCAGGCCGACTTGTAAACATTGGTGACCTTTTCGCGCTTGCGCAATGTGTTCATAAAACATGTTTGATCTACCGCGCTCACTCAAATGGGAACGCGGATCTCGATCAAGGTAACTGATGTTGATCTACCTCGGTAGATCAAGATCCACCTCCCTGGATCAAATGGGAACACGGCTCATGTTCTTGGAACGTGGGAGCTATTCGTGCACAATCGATGGAGAAGAAATATGCTTCAGCGGTTCTGCCGGGAGTTTTCACACGTTTCTCTTGGAGATGAGATTTTTAAGTAGACGTTTTCAATATCAAAATTGACAAGATGCAGATCCGGGAAATACCATGTCCTGTGGTCTATAGGTATACCTTTGCCAAAAGGATTAGACCGGTTAAAGTTTTATGAAAAATTAAAGTTAAAAATTGGGGCGAGGGAACAGAGGCTGGAGAAGAAGAATTGTTTTGGTGATTGAAAACATCACAGGAATTTATGCAACTTTTCCAGAAGTAGAGTGAATATTACTGTCTAGGTGTTGCTCAAGTTTATGTGAAACAATGCTTTTTCAGCCTTCTTCACTCGCCCCGATTATTAACTTTGGTTTTTCATAAAACTTTAAGCAGTCTAATCATTTCGGCAAAGGTATATCTAGCCTACGCTTAGACAGAGAATGTACAGGGATGTAAAGTGCTCAGATTTTGCCTCGAAAATGGTAGACTTTCACTTAATCTGGAAATTTTCTCATTTTTGCAGTCTCATTATTTTCCTTGAAGTGAACACTTTATTGGAAATGGAAAGCTCAAAACAGCGATACACTGAAACAATACTACTATATCAGCTTGTTATACCAAAATGTGGACTTGTACATGTTGTCAGCTTGACACTTGTCCTGGGGAGAAAGTCCACATACCTCAACAGCGGTTGATATTTAACTTGTCAGTGCAGGGTCACACTCTCTCCTCATCATGTATATGAGTGTACCGTTATACATCTAATTCACAGACGATATATCGTTAACGTTATTGTCATTTGACTATTGAACACTTTAACAAAAGGTACATAGTTTAAAGCTTTCGAATAACAAGCCTCACACCAACGAGATTACCCACCACGTGAATTATAGCTGAGGTTCATGAAAAGCTACAAGAATGTTCAAGACTGAATATAACGGAAGGAAATTGATCTACTTAGCGATTTAATCGTGTTGTGTTCAAAAGCGGTTTATTAGCCGAAGGGTCAGTTTCAAGCTTTATGGACTGCCCACGTACGGAACACTCTTGAACCGTGCATGATCCTTTCGTGTGTACGAAGTAACTATACGCATATACTCGCATACGGTACATACTGTTCCTGCCGTTGATGTGGTCATTGTGCTTAGTGCTAAATGTACTGCATGCTGTTCACGTTGTGTTATGTTATATCTCGACCAAACACGAATTCAATGCAATGGTCGTGACCACAGTCCGTTGCGAGACATTTTTTGACGGGAAATTACACCATGTTACACCCTACTGATGGCGCGGGATTTTATAAAATGCTGTTTTTCGGTCCTTGTTTTTCATTTAACGGTGTTCTTCGGTAAGTACTTCCGTGCGGATTTGATCGAAATTTACGTGCCTTGCCTGATGTATCGTTGTCCGTTTCGCAGTCCCTTCCACAGCCTTGGTATTTTTCATGGGGATTTCATGAAGCAAGGTTGACTTATGTATGGCTATGAGCAGTCTAAGTAAGGCTAGTCCAAGCAAAAATCCAACTCAACATTTCCCCGACTATCTTGAACATGCATGTTCATTATTTTGCCAACCAGTGCTAATAAAAAATAGAAGGCATTGTCAGTATTGTTGACAACATAACTATACACAGGGTGTTCTATTGAGCCTTACATTTCATGTTATGATTACGAGGGTTCATTAACCTGCGTGCAAAGTAAAACGTCAGTGCAATGTGCATTGGTTGCATGCCTGCAGTAACGTTAATGATTAGGCCTAGGAAAGGCCTAGGCTAGCCAGCCTAAAGGACTGAGTAGCACAAGCTGTAGTTTAGCTAATTCATGACTGCTTCTTGTTAGGGAACTAGCCTATTTCAGTTAAATTTTACAGGTTCACAATAAACATAACTGCAGACTTGTTGACAGAAGCCAACCTTGGCTAATGCAAGGCCTGTTTTGAAATGGAAAAAAGGTTGCTTTGGAAGTCGAGGAAAAAATATTACTTGAGCCTGAGGGTTGAGAAGTGTTCTAGCCTAGGCCTAAGTAAGGGGAATAGAATTTGGCAAGGATTCATTCTTGCAACTTAATGTTAAGAACCACGTAGGCCTATTTGAACCATGAAAACATGCTAACTAAAGGCACGCTAAAACATTCAAAAATTCACCTGATGAAATCGTTGATGGATTCAGTGAGCCTTGTCTTTTAAAACCAGAGTAGGGGCCTAGGCCTAGGTAAATTTCCACAGTTGATAATTTGCATCCCTGTTGAGCTGAAAGAAAAATTGAAACGCTTTTTCTTGTTAAAAATGATAAGTTAAAAGCTGATGTGAAGTTTTAAAATCCGTTTTGAGGTTTTTCTAATAGGCCACGTTCTGTAGTGTAAGGAACAACGGAGTCAAAGTGAACGAATAAAGGACGTGGCCCTAGCAGGGAATAATTTATCCGGTATCGCATCGCAAAATGCGATGCAAAGTAACAGATTTGCGACACAAATAAAAATATGAGTAGCAAAATTTGCGATACAATTTCCGAGCAAAAGCTCCGGTACTCTGTGACTGGAAATGACAACGGGAATACAGCATGAAGGCCTACAACTGTTCAATATGTAATTAGTACTCGCACACTTGCCAAGCAACGAAACACTGCAAAAAAGCAGCAAGATTAAAAGAACCCAGACACTTGAGTGTGCTCAAAACAGCAAGGTAATCCACGCAACTTTTACGTGCACCTATTGGCTGCTAGTTACATTGTCGATGGTGCAACTTTAACGTTTGCAGCTGTGTATGAAGTATGAGGCACTCTGTAAGTGCTAGTGTTACGATAGCTCGGGGACTCTCCATAGGGATCAAACTTCTTCCACATAAAACACGAGACAGCCTAGGCTCTACACATCTCCATATGCAAACACGTTAGGATAGTGCAAGGTCTGGCACAAACAACTCAGAAGAAAAAAGCATCGTAGGGCAAAATTACAGGGGTTAAACTTTTGAAAATAGTATGAAGGGCTTAGTAAGAGTATTTTACACGTGCCTCATAATTATTTTATGAAATTTGTGAAAATTTGATTATATTGGACATCTTTCAAATTGACATCGTTCTGACTACCCTGAATGAGGCTGTAGCAGTAGGCCTTGTATGTAATACGTATGAGAAGTTTGAGAACACTTTTAGAAACGGATAGCAAGATCGAAATTTAGGAAAATTCCTAGGATTTAAGAAGCATGCAAACTGCTTATTATCATGGTGGAGGAAAAACAATAAGGTTACTGACTGTCTTCTAGCCCTGTTCCAGTTTGTTAGCACACAGTGCATCAAGCTTGTTGAGTGAATGCTTTTGACTCGCTTTCTGGAGGACCTTACACTGAAGGCGTACGGCAAAGCAAGGAGCTGATTCAGTCTGATATGGAATTGAACTCAGCATTTTGTGCCTTGTTTCTGCAGATCCATAAAGAATTATTGCAGACAGGACTTTTCGTGGAAGAGTGCTGTCACATTAAGTCAATGTTTAGGTTTAGTTTCAGCATATAACTGAACATGGTATCATAGCGGGGAATAGCATCTGGGCATGAATCAGAGTACTGCATAACAGAAGAAAAGTATGACAGTGAAAATTGCTATGCAAATTTTGAAAACTGCTACACAAAATGGAACTTGTATCGCAAAAATGCTATGCAAAATTTCTGTACTAAATTATTCCCTGCCTAGGCCTAATTACTTGCATAAACAAGGACTGGAATTCGTGGAACCAATTCAATTCGACCACCTTTCCTGTAAGATTGACCTAACCTTGTTTCTTTCAAAAAAAATTTACATAAATTATTCTCACAGTCATTATAACAAAATTTGGGCAACACTTAAGTGTTTTCACTGTTGAAGGGCTTCAGACATTGGGGTGAAAGATTCCTGTCCCTCCATACTGTAGCAGCAATACGAGGCCCTAGGCCTATGTAATCATGAGCTGATCACAATAAGGAGGCAATCACTGCCTTCTAAAGCCAGTAGGCTACAGCATACATGCAATGTGATTGCATTGGTTAGAATAACCTGGGATGCCTTCCCTTCAGACAACATCCAGACCAAATATTTGACTTCATGTAGGCCTAGTCCATATGTTTAAAGCAAAAATGGTAGCCATGGTCATATTTTAAAAAAAATTCCAGTTTTGGCATAGGGACTGTATTATTTGTTAACCAGAAATTTGTAAACATTACAACAAAAATGTTGACAAAAATGTGTTTTATGAAGCTCTGATTAAGAATTTCAAAAGGAAAGGTATGATTTGATACTATGAAAAAATAGCCTTAGATGTGGTACTTTGCAGGATTTTATTTCCTTGTTTTACCAAGTGGTCGAAGTTCATAAGCACAATACATGTACTGCCATCTACATTTTAACATTCATTTTTCACGGATTTACTCAATCCATTCAACGCAAAAATATAGTAGTGACCGTCTTGAGCTGGTTTTCTTGAGTTGGTCATTGCCTTTAAATAGTACTCTGGTTTTGTAACCATTATATGAACAAATTCTATTTCATAAACTCTGTGAGGAAATGTGACAAAATATAAACAAGGCCACCTTTGTTTACTGGACTTTAGTGGTCATTCATTTGTTAACTTTACAGAAGCTATTTTGATTCTCAGGTAGTTCTGCTTATTGTTAAATGTGTTTGCATTACATTGCTATTAAAGACACAAGAAAAAGAGCATACATACAAAAGCTGAGAATTTGCTGAATTGTAAGAGAAAGCTGATGGCAGAACATATGTTTATTACAAGCAGCCCTGACAGTCATCATATGCGAAGGAGAAAATGAGTAATGCATACAAGTATGCATATGTATAGTATACCAAGGGGCCACCATTTAATATGTAAACTGTAGATACAGTACATCTGTGGTTTTAAAAATTTGCAAAATGGGAGGGGGACTTAAATAGACCAGTGATCCACCGAAGCATAGATACTTGAAAGCAGCAACTTTCAAAATTTTCTAAACCCAGGAAAGTATGCATGATATGTAGTGGAATCATGGGATTATGTTGTAACTTAAGTACAGTATAGTACCAAGCATGCAAGGACTGGTAAAAATCTACCCTCTTAAATAGCTTTGCTGTACTGTTGAACTTTCTGGAAAGGGCAGTGATTGCTGCACTGTGTCCTCTTGTGCTTTGGTTAGACCAGTAACTTTGGTTAGTTGAAAATATCATATACTAGCAGTTAGACCATTTTATCATGAGAGCAGAAATTTGCAGTGCTTTACTTAGTCCAAAGGGCAGTAAACTGAGCAGCTCTGCAATTTTCTTCTGTAACCTAGTATTAACTCTTTACCATTGTTGGGGTCCTTTTGAACCCAGACGGAGAGCAAGGCTGTCACCCATCTTTACTGTTTCACGTAGAGCTCGAAAATTCGAGTAGCTACCCGAAAATTCAGCCACAACGATGAGAGAGACAATAGTTGAAGGTCATGGGGTCAATAGCCTACAGAAGCTGATACGGGGCGTGCTCCGTCTGCTTTTTTGCCCACTCCCACGGTGCGCAAATATGCTCCGATTGGAGCACAAGGGTAAAGGGTTAATGCAGATTAGCCTGCATAATGTCACTCAAGTAACCTACAGTATTTCTTACTACAATATGTCCTAAACAGTTTGATAGAAGAATGACAAATCTCATGTCAAGCCACTCTAGATGATCAGTTCAAGACAGTGTTTGACTCCTTGCTACTATATGCTGGCAAGGAAATTCAGGAAAGGGAATGTATTGCTACTGGCAGGATTGAAAAGGACTAAGATGCAAGTGTAGGATGCAAATCTACTGATTCAACTAACTCTCACAAGACGTTTAAAGGTGAATACCTTGGGAAATTCTTCAAGAATCTTGCAAGATACAGGAGTTTGGGAGTTCTGGCCTGGTCGTACCGAAGACTTTAAAAATGGAACTTACTGCCATTGTGCTTGGTGCTCAGCATAAGCAGTGGAGCTTAGAAAACAAACCAGTGAATGAGCCAAAACTGGAATAAATGCTGTGGCCGTCCGGACTTTAACCAATGATTGGAAAGTGAGCCGTAAAACTCTAGCTAACAAACTACTGTAACTCAAGGAGTGCTATAAGGGAACTTCTTTTCCAGTGCATTGCCCATACAAAGTAGACAGATCCTATTGCTTTTTTTTTATGGAGGTCAAAGGCCTTTTGGGATCATAAGAGGTCAAACACAGTATTTCAAGCTGGATAAATGTGAGGGATCTCCTACTTTGCATGTATGTTGGTCATATTTAGTAGATCGACGCTATTGTTTTTGTTCAAAATCAAATGTCATTTTGGATCGTTAGAGGTCAAATGGTAAATTTACCCTGCTTATGAACAAGATATCTCAAGTTGAACAACTGAGAGTTTTCATGCCTAGGATGTGCAAAATTGTTCATACAAAGTAGATTCATTGCTAATATTGGTTTTGGCTGAGGTCAGTAAAGGTCAGAAGGTTAAAACCTAAACATTATATGTCAAGATGTGTAGCAGTGAGGGATATTACACTTAGCATGCACTTTGCCCATATTAAGTAGATGAAGAAAAGCTTTCAGTTTTGGTGGAGTTCAAAGGTCATTGGACTCATCGTAGGTCTAGAGGTGTAAAACTTTACCAACATGATATCTTAAGAATGGTAGCAGTGAGTTATCTATTTTAGCACATGTTCATTTCCTTTATTCCATAGATGAATCATATTCATTTTGGTTAAGTCATGAGAGGCCAAAACTCAAACCTTGCAAACATACTTTAGAATTAACTGTGGTCCCATACATGTTGCAGCATTTGCATTAGTGTTTGCACCAGGTACCCGACCGATTATTACCCAGGTAGAAAATTACTACCGGGGTAGTGATTTCATTGATTTCTTTTTGATCTTCGCAAAATAACATGGTTATCGGAAGTAACAAATGTATTAACCCACATCTTGTTCACAATTATTTGAAATGAAGTTGCTTAACTTGTTTGTTTCCGTAAAGTGCTTTTGTTAAATTGCACTTTTCCAGAAACAATTCCTGCCATGTGTGTTTCCAACATCCGCTCCATACCATTTCAAGAAACAGCATGGCCTACTACACTATACAGTGCATAGCCTAGCCTAGCCCTCAGGGTGGACGAAAGATATTGAAAGGTTTACGATCGGGTACCCGACGAGTAATACAGTTCGGGTACCCTGGTACAAATTTCCTACCCAGTGCAAACACTGATTTGCAATATCCATACTGAGAATGCCATCACTAAATATTGTTTTTTGTCATCTTTAAGAAATACTGTCAATTTGAAAAACAGACTTACATTTCAGCAGCAAGGAATCACTCAGCCTCTGGGCTTTCTGGTTTTAGTGCACATGGGTCATTTAAAACCAGTGTTGGCCATTACTGTCTCACAGTAACCCTTATACCTACTTTATGTACATCTCTGGCTACTTGTCCAAACGTGTAAATTTTACAGAAAGCTAGCAGTGGCTCCTTCATTGTATGAAACCATAGGCCTACAGTTTTGGCAGAAATTGCTAGTGTTAGGAATCTAGAAATGTTGATTTTATGCTTTTTTATATTGCCAAGAATTATCATCAATTTATCTTTCTCATTTGTATTTACTTTATAGTGCAAACATATTCTAAGTTTTGAGGGCTTAACCATAGTTACATGAGTAGAGTTTTACAACCCAGTTTCCAACCAATTGGTTCAAGTCAAGCCTGCCACAGCCTTTTTCTCTAGTTTTGTGGGTTTGTTTTCCCTGCTCCATTGTTCATTCTGAGCACCAAGCACAAGGGCAGAAGGTTCCATGTTTAAAGTCTTCGGTACAGTATGACCCGGCCAGGATTCGAACTTCCGACCTCCCAACTGCAAGTCTGATGCTCTAACCACTTGACCATGCACTCATAGTCACATGAGTATCTCACTAAACACGATGTGCATTGTATGTACAGTACAAAACCCCTTAGCTTGCGAAACAAGTTAGTTCCATGAAATGCATCCAGTCATGGCAGGACTGGCAATTTAAATTCTGCATTGCCCAAGCATAGCCAGTCATATTAGTATCCATTTTGTCCCCCATCTGAATAAATTGCTTCTTGATTGGACACTCTATACTGTACTATATATTCAGTGAAAGAAAATATACAGCAGGCCTACTGCAATTTTACAGCTGTCCATGTATACAGTACAGTAGTTCATTGCTAAGTCATACCTGCCTTTTTGCAAAGTCATATTCGGTAAAGTACTTTTCCTACAATTTTTTTTTGCGAATCTTTATTTTTCTAGTAATCATTGGTTAAATAGTTATCACCACAATTATGTTAAATCTCTGTCACTTCTGCAGTATATATCCTTAGTGCGGGGATGTGATTTACGCACAACCTCAATTTGTTTCCTCAGGGTGAGCATGTAAGACCCCAGTTTGTTATCAAAATACACTCAATTCAGTGCATGCTGTGTAATATGAGCTTTGGTACTCTGCATTTTTTGAACTTGCTGTCAATCAGAGAGCAGGGCTAATTGAAAATTTCTGTAGGTTATTACAAAAATTGCTTTTTGGGGCAGGAGTGGGACTGTGAGAGGGTTAGCCCTTTAAATGTTCTTGTATTGAAGCTTGCAAATTGAGTAGTTCTCATCAGAATCGCACTGGATAAACGGTTTTATGAAATCAAGACCAAAAGATGTGTGTAATCAACATTCTTTATGAGCCATTGTACAAATATAGTGTGTTTTAAAACCTGAATCCAAAACCTGTGAGTATGAGTGAAGGAACTAACAAAAGAGAGAGCTTGCTTACCAAAACATCAAGACAGCTAGAAGTTGATAAGCACAAAAGCTACGTTTGCTAACCAACAAATTTTCCCATATTCCCTGCATCAGATATGTGAAAGTATGTAAACTTTTTTGATTATTTGATGTCATCTCCTTTCAAAAAGTAACTTTTCCATGAATGATACTGAATAATAATCTCAAGATTTGTCTGATTGTGCACCACATTTGTAATATTCTACATTTAAATTTTTTAAAGCAACTAATCCTTTTATGTGATTTGGTCCAGATGGGTTAATTTAGAGCATTTACAGGTAAGTTTAATAATAGTCATCTCAAATCAAATAGTGCTAAACACATGTTGTGGCTTGTCCACCCTTTATTTCCGTATTGCATTCCGCAAGAAATGCAGCTTAAGACTTTGTAATGACTTCTGGCACTGAAATTGTTCTTATTTAACTGTTTGACTTCAAGGGTACTGGCAGAAACTCAAAAAGAAAAAAGTTTGTGGGGGGGGGGGGGGATTTATTACTATCAAAACATTGGTTGCATTCTGAAAGATTTGAAACGCTGTGTATTTGAGTTCAAACATTGTTGCAAAGGTGTCATCTTCTTAAATAAGAGACCAAAATACTGAAATTTCCTTTTATTTTTATTGAAATGAAAGAGGAGGGATTTTACCCTCATTCTTCTGGAAAGAAGATCCCTGGGACAAATTTTCCCCCTTACCCATTCTTGATGGAAACAGTGGTTAATTTAACAATCTTTCCACTTCAAATCAAGTGACAATTATGAAAAATATACTGGACCTGGAAAAGGTCATCTTCTACAAATGCATAAACCCAAAGCATTATCAGTTACGAGAAAAATTTGCTAGTACTGTTAAATATTTTTTACATTGTGTCAGTGCTTTACAACTGGAAAAAGACTTCATGGCCGGTTCGATTTGATCCGAAAGGTTGGTAAGTGGGCTGTAAAACTCCATCTGCTGTAACTAACTACATGCATTGTTTCATTCTTTTTTCAGGAACAAACTATTCTCTGCGATATGAGAAAATTGTGAAGGAAGGGGATAGTCTGGTATGGGATTGTAATTCAGATGATGGAAGTTGGTGGGTATGGAAACGAAACAACCAGTGGGTGTCAGATAACTGGATTCTCCCAAATGGATCATTATTTATTGAGAGTGCTGAAAAGGATTTACATGAAGGGGAGTATCGTTGTTGTGTCAGGAAAACTAAGCCACAGGAGTGTGAGAACCCACAAGACCTCCTTGTTGGAAGCAGTATAGCTGTGATCATCCGTCCCAAAGAAGTTTATTTGAATGAAGGACAGACATGGTGGTGGACATGTGTAGTAAATAATGCAAACAATTCAGAAATGCACTGGCAGAGACATAACCAGTGGTTAGAGGATGATAGCACAATTCAAACATTTCCAAATGGGTCGTTGTATTTTTCAAGTGTTAGCAGGGACTCCGATGAGGGGTTTTACAGGTGCTGTGCTTCAACCTCTGTGGGAACATTTTGCAGCAAAAAAGCAAAAATTCATATATCAAGTAAGTACCAATTATATTTTGCTTCCAGATGATAAAAGCAGATCATGAAGTGCTAGGGTGTTAAAACTCTGCATTAAGAACGTTTTCCCAATTGAGTATGAGCAGGGGATCAGATCGTTTGATCTGACCCTGTGCAGGGGATCAATTTGCAAGTGGGAATGCTCTTGTTCCCCAGATCAGATTCTGAGAGTTTGACTACCCCTTTGAGATTGCCTGTGTAGCAGACTGTAGGGCATATTCCTTGTTCAGTCATATCCCCACCAAGTCTGCCAAAGTGAACACCAAACAGATTCTTTGGATATTCATAGGAATGTGTGGCCTGGAGACTGGATGAATGTTAGTGAATATTCACAATAAGAAGGTATCATCTTGTCCTGTTTAAATCCTGCAGTAGTCCATGGTGCCCACAGAGTTGATATGACATCGTAAAGCACACTTCCCGGTAGTACCCACTGGACAGTTGGTAAATGCAACGCAGTAGTGAAGTGACATCATCACTTCCCCTTGGTCCCCATGGGGATCACTGTGCACAAACTTTTGACGTTATTAGCCTAACATACTTCACACAATGCCTTCAAGAATTGTGATTTTCAAGTGCATATGAAACCACATGTCATAAAGTAGAGCTGAATATTTGTGAAAATGACACTCTTACAACCTGTGGAACAATACTATTTTACCAATTTCTTTAAAAATCCCAGCAACTGAAGAAAGTAGTTCAGTAATGCATAGGTACAGTACCCATGCAAATTGATAGGGACATTTGGAGGCCTAACCACTGCACTTTTACGTGCAAACATGTTGTAGGATACGCATCATTTAAAGCGGAACTACGAGATTGTTATAAAGAAATACTTAAGTTCCAAAATTCATAATAGCATGAGAGCCAGTTAGATGATGGTAGCTGGAAACTGTGAATGACATGCTGACATACTTATAAGGACAGTCTAAGCTTCTTTTGGGAGTAATCTTTATCTGAAGTGCAGTTGTTAATTCGGTTTGCCAAATGCATTTTGAATTCTTTTGGCTGTAATGAGCCCATCAGTCAGAAGAATGAACCAATGAAAGTATGTTTGTTTATGATTATTCATGAATAAACAACTAAAGGTGCCCATGCGTACATGCCCAACTTTACTGAAAGTAAAACGAGTACACATACATAAACAATGCATAGCCTTTATTTGTATCTTCAATGAATGGCCTACATACACAAATAACCTAGGACTATACCTCAGTTTAGTGAAAAGTTAGGCATAGACCAGAAATTGAAGTAAGAAACTTTAAGCCATCAAAACTGTTGCCCAATAACATGAAAAAGGAGGGAAGTCTCACCTTAAATCCTTACTGGAACGGGGGAAAACGTTGACTGATACAGCAAGACAGCATAGGCTTTGACTACAGGTATGAACATGTACAGTAAGATGCTATACTAGTAGCTATACATTTTTTGTACAGTGAGCGCATCCTATTAATACTGCAGTTCTTTTCCACCAGAACTCCTTTTAATATTTTTGTGTGAAGAACATGAAGCAAAGCTTGTTCTTTACTGTTGGGAGTTGTCAGAGATCTGGTAGTTCCACTTTAAAACAGTGCATGAAATGTAGCTCTGTCTTTGACTACGAAAATGCAACATGGACCAAGTAATAGTTACCAGTATGTTCCTGGATGTATGGCACCCCACATCATTGATTTCACTTTTGAAATGAGTCAGCAAAAGAATGTAATAATGGATCCTGAGGGTAAGACACTCGATTCTGTGTAAATCTCTCTATTATACCAGATCTATGAAACCATCCTTAACGTTACAGTTTCACTGAAGGGAATTTAATCCAACCAGAAAAAAAAGAGTGTAAAAATACTTTCCATATACATATAATTATCTTTTGGACTCCCATTAAAGAATCCATTTCAATGTAATAAGTTGAAGATGTTGGAGAGAATATACACCAGACCTGAGTTTAAAGAAAATTTTTCAGGTTGACCATTGGACAAGAAGCTGGAATCAAATTGAGATTGTCGGATAATAAATTTTTGGTCCACCAAAGGAAAGTGAAAACCAATTGGCTAAATTAATTCATGTCTCTTCCCTAAAAAACAAACATTTTATTATTTTTTTTATTTCTTTCCAGGGTTGGGTTTCTGCCGGAAAAAACCTGTTTTTTCCGGGACAGTGGTAAAAACTGGTAATGAGTGGTTATTATCGGTAAAAACTGGTAGAAACTGGAAAAAACTTCTCCGACAATTAAAAGTGTGGGGTTGCTCTAACCCATCACACATGATGAATAATACAAATGAGACAGAGTTGTTTACATGACTTAAAGATTCTATTTTAACTTAAAAATTAAGCAATAAAACTTGCTAAAGCTAGAATGAAAACAAAAATGCCAATATTACAATGTTAGGTATAAAGCCTTAAAAATTAAAAGTGGTAAAACTTCAACTGCATACTAACAATATTTAATAATTAACAATAAAAGACTGGAAGTTAATGTTTTCTACAAA
The DNA here is from genome assembly GCA_037179385.1 of Holothuria scabra. Lineage (NCBI taxonomy): Eukaryota > Metazoa > Echinodermata > Holothuroidea > Aspidochirotida > Holothuriidae > Holothuria > Holothuria scabra. The sequence goes on along the minus strand of CM074187.1, from coordinate 4,914,069 downwards.
ATTACTGGAATATCAAACAAGGTTTCACAAAATGAGGATAAATGAAATTGTTCATGTTTATTTAAGTGGTAAGCCTTCTTTAAAATTGTAAAAGGAATGGAAGGCTGTCATTTTGGGGGAAAACAAAGGATATATATGTATAGCCAAAGTGGGCAAATGCACAATGCAACATATTGCATATAGACTTCTTTACAGTGATACAGTTTGTCTTAGCTCTCTCCTTGCATACTGTATATACAGTATCAGTGCAGAACAGTATACAAAGCAGTTTTGAAAAGAAATTTCTTTGCCTTAATGTTTAGCTCAATACAATGTGAAAATTGATCATTTATATCACAGGTGAGAAAATAATGACGTACAGTAAGATGTCAATCTTCATAACTAGATTTATACTTTATGGTACTGTATGGTGTCAGTGTAAATCTGGCAAAATGTGACACAAGTCACTAAAAATAATCCATCCAGACTCTTACATGGTAAATTTAATAGCCTAAAATGGTCAGTCTTGATGTAAAATAATGATTTTCATCCTTTAATCTTGAAAAAAGTAAGAAAAAGTTGTTACTTAAAACATTTTATTCAATGTAGCAGAATAGGTTTTTTCCATTTTTTCCATTTTTCAGCAAAAACCTGTTTTTACCGGGAGGGTTTTTACTGGTAAAAACCACTGGTAAAAACCGCCTGTGGCAAAAACTGCCAACCCTGTTTCTTTCTGTTTCAGTGATGAATAGTTAATATTATTGTCTCAGTACTCCTGTAGAGCAGTTATTACAACAGTCTTCCTTGCAGATATAGAGAGCTAGGCAATTACAAATAAAATCCTCTTGTCCATCGGACAGCTTGAAAGAGAGAAAGGGGTTGTCCGATGCAATTTTAACCTGTCACAGATGACAAGAGGATTGCTAAATTTCAGCCCTGTGCAATTTAGCTGTCTTGACTGTAGTGAGTAGAAATGATCACAACATAAGCTGTAGTGTCAACCTGTATTCTTGTAATAATTTTTGTCCTGATTAGGATCTTCCTCAGTCATACTGTCAGTCAGGGCTGGAATTAAAGCACACTTGATACAGTAGTGGAAACCCTCTTGCCAAGCCTTTGCCTTTATAGCTAATACAATGTTGTACATGTGATAGTGCATTTCATCTCTGTCAATTGTTCAAATTGAATCTGTTCACTGGATACAATTATGGTGGGTTGATAGGGTAATAATTTTGAGCTGTGAATGTAAACTGTAGTGTGTGATCAGAAATTGATGAAAATGTTTGTTTTCTAGCAGTTTTTGCATGCTGCCCCTAACCACATTGCACACCACAGGTGGTGTATGCTGCTATTTGAGGAAGCCTGCAGCAGGAACAGGTTGGATTGCTGAAACAAAAGTAAATATTACAAAATGTGATTGGGTGTGCCCAAAGCTGTAATGCAGTATTGTCATAGCTGTCAATATTTGTTGACCTTTAGATGTATTGTAATCACTGTTGAAAAATTTGTAGATTACTGTTGTACTTTGGTATGTTGGAGAATGTGCAGTTAGTCCTCAACTTCACTTACCTGTGCCAAAAATTTTATCATAAATGCGCTTTCCATTTAATTTGAAGCAAAAAAAATGGCAGTCAGGGAAGATTTCTTTTGTTTTATGTACAAGTCAAAGGTCTTCTAGGGTCACCAGAGGTCAAAGTCTTAAATCTTATTAATGTGAGATCTCAAGGTAGGAAACTTGAATTGATTTCATATTTGGGTATGTGGATGCATACTGGTCAGAAGATGGTCCCTATTGTGTTCTGTGGAAGTCAAAGGTAATCTGGGCACACCAAGGGTCAAAGTCTGAAAATATTGTTTCCACGATACCTCAAGATATCTAAGAAACCAGGATAGATGTCATTCGTAGACTGTCTGGGATGTGAAATCTCTGCCTTTTAGTGGAATTCCGCTTTTTCTGTTTCCTCTTCTGATGTCAATTCCCACTTTTTTGAAAATTAGCACTTTGATTATGTTAAACTTTGTCAACTTATGAAACACTGGGAGTCGAAACTAGAAGATTTTTACAACCTTTCACTGCTCACGGAATGTGTTCAAAGCATGGAGAAGCCTTAGTACATGTACATCAAAAACAGTAGCAGCGACAAGGCATGGAGCTAGTGATTAAGCGCTGAATGCATTCAGTTCATGGTAGCATTTACTGATAGTTTCAGAGGTAGCTAACATATGCTTGTAATATCCTGCTAGGTCCGGTGGATCATATCAAACATGTTCATAGAATGGATTCATGGATTTATGCCCAGCAGTTTCCAAGGATACTCATTTAAAGTATTTAAAACGAGAAACAATTGCCTACTCTGTGGTAAGTAATGTATTAATGTTAGTGTAGTGTTGTCTTATCGCTGCTTAGACTAAGCTTGTATTTTCTAATAGAGAGTATGTAGGCTAATTGGAATAGGCAACTTTTGCAGGTTTTCTGGGACTGTTTCTAATGTCCATACACAGAAAAATACACTTCATAAAAAGAAAATAATGTCAGATTTCAATGAATTGGTGATAGAAAATTGCTTTGTGATAGCGACTGAAGATGAATGGGTAATTTTGGGTACATTTTGAAGTTAATTTTGTAGGAGGGGAATGGAGGCCAAGCGTAATTCAGAATTTATGTGGTGTCCGTCAGATGGAAGAATTTTCTTTGGTTGGGAAGTTTTTTACGCAAGCATAAGCCCCACAAGTTAAACTAAGGGTGCCATTTTGTATCTTACACCCCTATGAAAACCAAAATTTTTCCAAAAGGGAATTTTACAAAGGAAGGGGCCCCTTCCATTTGACCTCAACCCCAGGCCAGCATCTACCAAGGTCAGCTTTCTTCCTCTCTTTTTGGTTTTGATTATAAGAGAAACCAATGATGGTGTCTGTATGTATGCGTGTCTGCATGTGTGTGTTTGTTACGCTCTGCTCTTTAACATGATATCTCAAGAGAGGAATGTCTGACAGTTCCCAGACTTGGTACACAGATGTGCCATATTGAGAAGAAGAAAGGGCTATTGCTTTTAGTGGATGTCAAAGGTAGGTCATCTGGGGTCATCTGGGGTCACCAGGAGTCTGGAAACCTGGTGAATGATATTTCAAGGTAGAAAACCTAGATAGATTTCATGTTTGGTATGTGGATGTGTTATGTTCAGATAGAAGGCCCTATTGTTTTTGGCAGGGATCAAAGGTTAACTACCAGGGTCATGGGGTCAAAGTCTGGAGATTTGGCAATTGCGATATCTCAAGGTACAGTAGGAAACTTGGATGGAGTTCATATTTGGTAAGTGGATGAGTTAAGGTCAGAAGATGGTCCCTGCTGTTTTTGGCAGAGGTTAAAAGTCATCTTTGGTCACTTGGGTTCAAAGTCTGAAAATCTCGTTAACTTGATGTCTCAAGATGTAAAGCTTGCATATATTTCATATTTACTATGTGGATATGTGAAAAGGGGTTTAGAAAGCTGATACTCCAAAAATCTACCACCAAACAGTCTTAGGTGCAATACTGTACCACCAAACAGTCTTAGGTGGAAAACAGGGTATGGCCACTTCAGTGCTTGATATTTTGTTACAATTATTATGTATTATTATGTATTTGTGTGTTGCTCAAGTAAGAAGGTGAGGAGAATTGGTACTGTTTGGGGTGAGAGAACTGGGCCTTCAATGCCCAAAGATGAAGTTTCACTTAGTTTAGTGGTAGGCAATTCAAAGGACTATTGCAGTTATTATAATAAATGTATTAAATGAGTGATCCCAGACAAGTGATCCCAAATGGCTAATCCCAGCGACCATGTATGCTGTTGACTAGTTCACTGTTGATTATGAAATTATTTTTCAGAACTTGATTTATTTTATAAACAAAGTTAATAACAAATTTAGGGAGTGTTTAATTCACATTTTTTAAAATTTTTTTCTAAGTGTTTTCTGTTTTCATACAGTATATAGGCCTATAACTTGTGTTAGAAAGGTGACATTAAATGAGAGGCTCCATTCCATGAAATTCAAATATTTTGAGGGAAATTTTGGCAAGGAAGGAAACATACTTTTTTGTTCATGAAAATATACAAAAAGAATTGTAAAAATTTGTCTCCTTTTCTGGGGAATGGACATTCATCTTTGTGAGTTTTCTTTTGGCTAGTAGATGCCTCTTTTAAGTAGACATTTTGCATGTGCTCAAATTGTATTGAACAGATGTTGAACTGTGATGTACAGTACTTGTAGTCTGTCTGCATGCATGCATGTACTAAATTTTGCAGTCTGACCCAGACTGGTCAGTGTTTGCATTCATTTCTTTGTTATTTTACTTTGTTCCATATTCCTTTGATTGATTACTCCTGAATAATGTAAACACATTCTTGGCAAATAGATATTGCTACTCATCAGCCATTGGTTGGAGAACTTTGCCCTGAAGTAAACACATCTCTCTTTGCTGGTGCTGTTAAGCAAACAGTTCTGTCCAAAGGCAAACAACAGACTCCCTTCAGTTTGAACTTCAACCTGTACAATTTACTTGTGTCCTACCAGTTTGTCCTGTACAGCAGTAGAAAAAAATTGGCAATAGCCCAAGTTTTGCATAGAACCCTGTTATGAAAGAGGGTATACCAATAGCCTAGCTGACCCCTTGACCCCTACATATCTGCTTCCTTTGAAATGAAGAAAAGGTCCCTCATGTAGTGGCCTTTTGGCCATTGGAGCTTACAGCAATGGAAGAGTTACCCAATGTTAACCAACACACACAAATACCTCTTGAGATTGTGGTAGCAATATATTGTACCTGGACTGTCTGTCATAGACCTGCAGGTTCTGCTGAGAATAAAAAAGCATTGCAGTCTTCTCTCTCATTGCAGATGTCCACGCACAAATACCATGAGAAGTTATGCACAGTACATACAGTACTTTCATGATTGCATAGTATATGCCTGTCATATTTCTGCAATATGTGTGTGAATTTAAGTCCCTAAATGAGGGAGAGGGTATTTGAAAAAGATGTCCCTGCATAGATGGCTTGAGATACTGTACAGGGGCCACTGCATAATTGCTTTTGCTTTTGTGTTGTTTCTTACATATGCAGTGAGTTGTGAAGATTTGTGTGATGGAGTGCACAACTTGTGTGTTGCTTTGATCTTTTAGCTGGCATTGACATTGCTGTAGCAATGGTGTGAGAAACTGTAATTGGAAAATGCCATTCACAAGGACAGTAGTAATATATCAGAAGAGGTTATTATGAGGGTGTTGATGCAAATACTAAGTCAAAATATTGTCAACACTGATAATAATTTTGTGGGTATGCTGAATAGAATAGAAAACATTTCTTTAATTGAAATTTATCCTCTAATTCTGTACATTGGGGCATAAACTACTGTGATAGTATTTTATTCATTGAAATGGCTTTTATTTGTAAAAGAGTTAATCACTAGAAATGAATTGAAGCTGGTCATTTAGTATGCTTTGGATGTATGTGAGTTGTGTTTGGGTCATTCCATGGGGTTGGGGTATCAAAGTGTGACATTCATGTCAAATTTTTAATTTGGTAGATTTGGTGCAAATCATTGTTTTTTTCTTAAAGAATCATTCTAAGATGAAGAAACCATGAAGAATTTCTTCATACAACTAATATACATTACATAATATCGATTTCATTTTTTCTCATATGTTTCACTGTGGTAATATTACCTATGCAACAGAGACACCGTGTCTTACAGACCTCCAGTACAAACAGGTTGACCTACAATAACCATAATCTAACTTGGCAACTTGTCATCAACATAAGCAGATTCTATAGCTCATGTTTTATGTATTCCATGAAAAAAAAGAGAAATGGTATACCAAATCAATTTTTGTGGGAAGACAACTACATAGTACCTACGCAACAAGTCTACCTATGTAACATGTTGACACCATGAACATACTTGCAACTTTCATGATCTGTGTGCTTCTAATTATTACCAAATCTGCATGGATATGACTGTTGCAATTGAGTGAATTGACTTTCACATATTAATATTTTTTGTTTGAAGCAAGAAGGAAATGCATCCTAATCTTGGGTTTTATTATACCTACGCAACAGTTGACACCATAAGTAAATTTCATCTGTATAGGCTTTTTAAAAGTATAAACCTTGATTCTACAACTTAGATTCTTTGTTTACCAAGGTAACTTGTTGACCTTTTGCTGTTGGAGTGAGTGTGGTGGTAAGGGAATTTCAGTGGCAAATCATGTGAAGCAAATATACCTATGCAACAAAATGACACCGTGCGTTGCATAGGTATGACTAATTTCATTCAAACACTGAGAAAAAAGTTGGTTCCATTGCAATTGTCTGGTAATAACAAATTGTTTTATCACCTGTGTTTTGCAAATGCCTGGATTAGGCAAGGTAAAATTACATCTGTAATGGGAATAGGAAGGGCCTAATTTCTGCAACATTTTATGTCACAAATTTTTCAACAATTTTTCATGTGACACCACCAAAAAGATTGGGAAAATCTCAAAAAATCATGGGGATATGTCAGTTGTATTAAATATAAAAAACAAACATTTAATGCATTTCATCCCATACCAAACTTAAATTGATCATGTATTCACATAGATTTAACAAGTATTTCTTACAGGCTATACGCATATGTATTGGTTATGACCCAACCCCGTGGAATGACCCGTTTGCGAGTGAAGTACAAACAGAGCTAAATTGTTGAACTAAAAACGTCGTGTGCAGTATTCAACCTATCAGCAGTAAGCTGGAAGTGCCAAAGAATATATTGGAAAGGAAGTCTGAAATGTGTTAAAGTGATTCTTTGTGTGTCACAAAAAGGAAATGTGTAGGGTATTTTGTTAATCATGGTTGAAATCTTTCATAATTTGATGCACCATAACAATAAAAGTGCTCTGATTTAGAGAAAAGGCCGCAAGGTACTGAAAAATTTACAAGCTCATTTAAAAAATGCTTTCTAATTATAAGTTGCTTAAGCCATACCTGAGTTTAAATGAATATTCAATATTTCAGATGAGCTATTTTTCGAAGAGCAATAAGTGTCCCTTTACGGTTTTTGTGGTAAGGAACATGATGGAATTTGAAATATGTCCTAGCTCATATATAGCCTAAATATAGATCGCGAATTTCTGGTAAGCAGGTCTCCCTGCTTTCGGATGAAAAATGCGAGACAGTTGGCTGAATACCAACTGAGTAGGCCTACACATGACACTTGGTTACTAAGTAAAATGGAAAGTTTACTCACGTGTCAGTTCCTTGTGAATAAAGTGGTGCTAGGGGTATTTACACGTGCTCTTCCCCCTCAGAATTGTCACTATGTCCTTTCTAACAGATATGTCACAAGATTACAAGAAATATTCAACCTGCACAGTAAGGATCCTTTGAACATTAAAACAGCAGTACAAGTCTCACATTTCATGAACCAAACTGTTCCTGTGTGAAGAATTTGAATCACCCACACTGACACTTCGCTTTTGTGTAACGTTAGTACGGTACTATAACCTTGAGATTATGCGGGCTCAGATAGTATTTGGACATTTACTTATAACAATGGACATATGACAGTCCTGTGGATTGTTGGAATAGTTTCGAAAAACCCCTTTTTTCTCTTTGAGTTTCCTTATTTATGTTTTCGCATTAGAGCCAATATAGGTCTTGTAGTAGAATCCAGCATAGATATTGGCGTAACAAGCCGAGTATTATGGTGGCATTAACATATTACTGCTTCTGGTATACCGTATTTACTCTATTAAACGCCCCGGGGGCGTGAAATTTTCGCTAAGGGGGGCGTTTATTAGAGTCAAATTTATGTGACTTCTGATAAACTGCTACATATGGCATATTTGCCCATTTGGTTGTCAGCTTCACAATCAGCTGTGAGCTTCTCCCCAATGATCGGTAACCAAACATGCATGCATGCTGTGCACACAGTATACAGCCAGGCCTCACGGTACTATACTGACCGGCCGGCTATACGCACATACATACGGTAATTGCATAATAGTTACCGTGAGTAGCACCATTAGCAGTACATACGCGTTCATAGCATTTCAATGTTTAAAAGTTTTCCTGTGTTGAATTTGGATTTTTATGTTAGGCTGTTCCGATAGGCTAGCAAATATTTGTATACCTACGGTATGTACAGTACTTTCGAACCGCAAAGGAAGTAGTATAGGTTCGCGGTATGTGATAGCGTGACGGATATCAACAGAAATTAGTTGCAGAAACATGCCTTTTACTTCAGGATACAGTAGGCCTATGGGACTTTAGGAGATTTCGTGGCTTCAAGGCAGGACTATTTCATTTTCCTTTTCCCATATTGTCTTTGGAATTAACAATTTCACTTTATGCAATGTGACGAAAAAGTTGGGGGGGGGGGCGTTTATTAGAGAGGGGGCGTTTAATAGAGTAAATACGGTAGGCTTGTTCTGTGTTTGTGATTGTTTTGTTGTATTGAATATTAATACATAAGTGCACTCTTATCGGTTGGGATACTGACTGGTGCAGATGAAGTGGGATGAAGTTTGCTGCCTCTCATTGTGGATTTTTTGATTCCTTGCTGAAGGCAGGCAAGGAATCTATGCGATGGTGATGTCGTGTGTATGTGTGTGTGTGTGTGTGTGTGTGTATGTATGTGTGTGTGTGTATGTGACGCTTTGGCTTGTAAACACAATATCTCAAGAAGGGTAAGTGTGACTAACCTTGTATTTGGTGTGTAGGTTGGTCATATTGAGTAGATGGTCCCTATTGTTTTTGGTGGAGATCAAAGGTCATTTGAGGTCAGGAGAGGTCAAAAGGTCAAAAACTTGTAAACACGATATCTCGAGAACGGTACATGTGAGTATGCTCATATTTGGTGTGTGGGTTGGTCATATTAAGTAGATGGTCCCTATCGATTTTCGTGGAGGTCAAAGGTCATTTGGGGTCACCAGAGGTCAAAAGGTCAAAACTTTGTAAACACGATAACTTCAGAACGGTACATGTGCCTATGCTCATGTTTGGGTGTGTTGGTTGGTCATATTGAGTAGATGATCCCTATTGTTTTTCGTGGAGATCAATGGTCATTTGGGGTCACCAGAGGTCAAAAGGTCAAAACTTCGTAAACACGATATCTCGAGAACGGTACATGTGACTATGCTCATATTTGGTGGGTGGGTTGGTCATATTGAGTAGATGATCCCTATCGATTTTCGTGGAGGTCAAAGGTCTTTTGGGGTCATGAGAGGTCAATAGGTAAATTCCTTAGAAATTGCTTGTAAACACGGATTCTCAAGAAGAGTAAGTGTGAGTAATCTCATGTTTGGTGTGTGCATTGGCCATATTGAGTAGATGATCCCTACTGTTTTTGGTGGAGGTCAAAGGTCATTTGGGGTCACAAGAGGTCAAAAGGTCAAAACTTCGTAAACACAATATCTCAAGAACGGTACATGTGACTGTGCTCATATTTGGCGAGTGTGTTGGCCATATTGTGTAGATGTTCCCTATTGTTTTTGGTGGAGGTCAAAGGTCATTTGGGGTCATGAGAGGTCAAAAGGTCAAAACTTCGTAAACATGGTACTCTCAAGAACAGTACATGTGACTGTGCTCATATTTAATGTGTGGATTGGTCATATTTAGTAGATGATCCCTATTGATTTTCCCAAAGGTCAAAGTTCATTTGGAGTCAGCATGTTCAAAGCCTGACAAGCTTTCCTACACAGTTACTTGTCATGTAGATTGCACATAGTGAATACATGGTCCCAGAAGTTTTTGGTGGAGGTCAAAATGTCATTTGGGTTCACAACGGGCAAGGGGGATATCAATGTAGGAAGATTGGATGCCTTGCACGTGTACTTTGTGGGCACATTATGGAGCCCTGTTAATTGAAAAACATTGCAAAGCAATGTCAATGTGAAAAAAGGCCTTACATTTCATCGGCAAGGAATCACTAAGCCTTTTGGCTTTCTGGTATTTATTCTTTTGTTGTTACCAGTGGCAGCTTGTGGCAGTGTGCATCTTGGGCACTGCCCCTCCAAGAAACTCCCAATAATAAAGATCAAATTTAAAACAAAATTGAGTAAAAAGGTTGCTTACAATTCCACTATTTTTACTATCTTTTTTGCCAATCCCTTTCCCTTTCCACTCCAAAAAAAGTATACTATTTGCCATAGAACAGTCTTTGCCGATTAAACCAGGGAACTGTCACTGAGTAGCAGATTACTGTTCTACCATGCATTGCATAAGATGGGCAGATTGCAATCAGCTGCCCTGCTCAACATGTTGTGAGCATGGGCACTGGAATTTTATCTGCTGAGATGACGGAAGGTGTGTGGCCAATTTCTTCGAACTATGGGCAGCCTTTCACTTGCCCTCCCTGGTCTCGCTTCGTCGTACTGTGTGCATACACTGGTAACTAAGAACATGTTTATCAGCCTCGTGTATAGTAGAACCTATGTTGAAAACCACTTAGGTCTCACACAATGTGAGTCAAAATGCTAATTACAGCTTGGGTATACATGTGCACTCAATCGTGTTCTGGCTGTCTACGTGCAAAACCCTCTCAGTGTGAGACATGAATGCAACATGAATAATGTCAAAAGTTTACAAACTTTTCCATTTTCAAAAAGGAGTCTTGAAGGAAAATTGGAAATCAAACAATTAGGACCACATAGGCCACACATACTGTCTGTATGGTCTTCACGTAGGTTTTTACCCAGCTGGTACACAGCCTCGTGGCTGTTGTTAGACTATTTAATGTATTTCCCTTTTAAGGAACACAAAGAATAACTTAAACCAAGTTAATGTTTTGCTGCACAAAACTACTAAGATACAGTAGTTGCAGTACATATTTTTTCATGGGACTGATTGGAGAGGCAACAACTATCAATGACAAATGTTTAACTTGCTCAAAATTTTGTCATAATAGTTTCTAGTACTTATTTATTAACTTCCTGCCCAAAGTGTACTCATTAATGATCACAAATTCCACCCCTACAGTACCACAGACATGACCATGGGTTATTTTTCCCCCTAGTTTCCCATTTAGCACAACATCAGGGGCATGGGTAAGAGTGTCTTAGTACACCATAGTATTACCTGTGCACAGTAGTTTACCCTTTCATGTAAAGATGTGCTTTATCACAGGACTAAGTATCTCTGTACAAGGAGTTGGTGAAACTCCCTGCTGTACAAACTATTCCACAGAAAAACAAAGTTACAGATTAAGGAACAGGCCAAGGCTGTATATTCAAGTCCCCAAGATTCCCACATAAAGTTTGTGCAGTACATGTTTTTATCTCACTAGAAACTTGGGGAGTTCTCAGCACTTTTTATCCTCCATAAATTTAGGCATTTCAACATTCCTTTTGTTACTCAGCTATTAAAAGTTTGACATGTAAGATGACCTCACATGAAATCATTTTGAAGGACAACCATGCATGTTTTCATCTCCAAACGAGGGATCTTGTCTTGGTTGGTAATATCATGTATGTATCATATGCCCATGGAGTTTGTGTTATGTCGACACTCAACATGTTAATTGCATCATCTTGCTAAATACACTTGGGAGGGGCAACACAAATTCCTGGGTATGGGCATTTTTCATGGATGAGTTTTTGTACATTTCCAGATGCAGCACTTGTTTTTGATTCCTTGCCAAAGGCAGGCAAAGAATCTATTCGATGGTGATGTCGTGTGTGTGTGTGTGCGTGTGTGCGTGTGTGTGTGTGCATGAGCCTGTAAACGATACCTTGCCAGGTATAAGCAGCTCACAAGAGCTGAAGCCTCGCACGTCTTTCCTCGCTCACGCGGAGCTCCTAACTGGCGTAGCTATCCGAAAATTCAGACACTGCAATCAGCTCTGTCAGGTGATATGCAAGAGCCCGCCCTCACTCGCGACATTCACATGCCGCTAGACATAAATGGCTAAAGGGGAATTCTGAGCATTTCCTTACGGGGAACAGTTGTGTGTACCCCGTAAGGCATAGAATATGGGTATGCCCTGTGTGTGTGTGTGTGTGTGTATGTGACGCTTTGGCTTGTAAACACGATATCTCGAGAGTGGTAAATGTGACTATGCTCATATTTTGTGTGTTGGTTGGTTATATTGAGTAGATGATCCCTATCGATTTTCGTAGAGGTCAAAGGTCATTTGGGGTCATGAGAGGTCAATAGGTAAATTCCTTAGAAATTGCTTGTAAACACAGTATCTCAAGGAGAGTAAGTGTGACTTATCTCATATTTGGTGTGTGCATTGGCCATAGTGAGTAGATGATCCCTATTGTTTTTGGTGGAGATCAAAAGTTATTTGGGGTCAGGAGAGGTCAAAAGGTCAAAAATTTGTAAACATGATATCTCAAGAATGGTACTTGTGACTGTGCTCATATTTAATGAGTGTGTTGGCCATATTGAGTGAATGATCCCTATTGCTTTTGGTGGAGGTCAAAGGTCATTAGGGGTCACGAGAGGTCAAAAGGTCAAAACTTAGTAAACACGATATCTCAAGAACGGTACATGTGACTCTGCTCATATTTGGGTGTGTGGGTTGGTCATATTGATTAGATAATCATTTTTGATTTTCGTGGAGGTCAATGTCATTTGGGGTCACGAGAGGTCAATAGGTAATTCCTTAGAAATTGCTTGTAAACATGGTACCTCAAGAAGAGTAAGTGTGACTAATCTCATGTTCAGTGTGCATTGGCCATATTGAGTAGGTGATCCCTATTGTTTTTGGTGGAGGTCAAAGGTCATTTGGGGTCATGAGAGGTCAAAAGGTCAAAACTTCGTAAACACGATATCTCAAGAATGGTACAAACAGAGCTGCCAACTAGTACCTTTTTAACGTATTAATACGTTTTTTAGGGGTAAAATACGTTTGTACATTTTGCTCTGCAGAAATCTGTTTTTGATTCCTTGCCGAAGGCAGGCAAGGAATCTATGCGATGGTGATGTCGTGTGTTTGTATGTGTGTATGTGTGTGTATGTGTGTGTGTGAGACCCCTGCTTGTAAACACGATATCTCAAGAAGGGTAACCCCCAGGGATCTCAAACTTGGCATGTAGATTGTCCACATTGAGTAGATGGTCCCTATTTTTTTTGGTAGAGGTCAAAGGTCATTTGGGGTCACCAGAGGTCAAAATGTAAATACCTTGGAAATTGCTTGTAAACACGGTATCTCCAGAAGGAAAAATGTGAGCAATCTCATACTTACCATGCTGATTGTCCATATTGAATAGATGGTCCCTATTGTTTTTGATGGAGGTCAAAGGTCATTTGGGGTCACCAGAGGAAAAAAGGTCAAAACCTTGTAAACACTGTATCTCAAGAAGGGTAAATGTGAGGGATCTCATACATAGCAGGTGGATTGCCCATATTAGGTAGATGATCACTATTATTTTTGGTGGAGGTCAAAGGTCATTTGGGGTCATCAGAGATGAAAAGCTCAAGAACTTGTTAACACCATATGTCAAGAAAGGTAACTGCCAGGAATCTTATATTTACTAAGTAGATTGTCCATATTGAGTAGATGACCCCTATTGTTTTTATTGGATGTCAAAGGTCATTTGGGGTCATCAGAGTTCAAAACATCTAAACCATGCAAACACTACATCTCAAAAGAGTATATAACTGTTGAAGTTAATATCCATGAGTGGTTAGGGTGAAAGGGTAAGAATAATTTGGCATGGCTAATGTAATAGGCATAGGGTATATAATTTGTTTGGAATAGTGTATTAACTTCACTATGTAAATTCTTTAGTGAGGTAATTTTGAAAATGTATTTGTAAAGTACTGAAGCAAACTCATAGGAAGAAGGTCTTAGGTGCACAAAAGGCACATCACATGGTAGTTACTGTACAGTATGTTGATTCTGGCATGAAATTGTGCCCTGTTATTACATTAAGTTCCAAGTGTTAGTACATGAAAAAGTGGGCAGAGCAAAATATAAAATCTTAAAAGGCAAAATCTGTTCATCAGGCTGGCATACATGCTTCAATGCTCATGGGTATGCTGATTTTGCAGCTACAAGTAAATAGATTTTCATGAAACTGATGTGGAACATGTGAGTTTAAACAGTCTGTATAAAGGTCATTTAGGGACATAGTCTGAAAATATTAGAAGATGCTTCTATGCACCCTAAGTAGATGACTGATGTGGAACTTCATTAGTGTTAACTTTGAACAGAGAGTACTCTGTGTCAGTGTTAGCGCTGGGACTTGAAATTTGGTGGGGAAATTCCCCCCTTCTGAAAAATTTAGGGGGGGATTTTCATTTTTAGGGGGGGATGAGCCTTTAAATTCTGAGAAGTTAAGTCGAGTCTGCAATCTGCATTTGCCAATAAAGAGATTAATGAAGTACATTTTTTAACATTGCCAATAACTGATAGGCCTATGACTAAACAAGATTTCAACAAAGTTAGATGTCGCCTATAAGCTGGCCTGGCTTCTTTGCATGTGGCGCAGAATATTTCTCCTTTCTCGTACCATAACCACAGCCAAATTTTCAGCCAATTTAACTGAAACTTGTCAGCTTTTTTCTTCTTAGTTTTACTACTTTTGTTAGCAGACCTAGGCTTAACATTAGGCCCAGTACTAGTACTGTATTACTACTGTAGTAGTAGTATTAGGCCTAACTTACTAGTAGTATTACTATTTACATTATTATTGCTACTCTGTAGCGGTTTGAAAAATAATCCAACTTTTACTTGAAGGCCATTTCACACTTCACAACAGTCTAAAACATGACCGATGTTTGCACACAGAGTGATTAGTTTCAGCACACACACCGCACAGAGCTAGCTGCCACTGCTGCGCGATCGTACGCAAGGCCTACAGCCCTACACTATAGGTAGCGCTAGTACATGCATACCCAGTCCATGCAGTATGGGTGTAAGGGTGTACTGTGTAGAGCTCCGTTTTACACAAACGTTTATACAAACGGTGACTCATCGATTTTCAGAGTTTTTATTCGTATAACGGACAAGTAAATACGCTGTGCTTTGATTATAACCCTATCGCTTATGCAAGAAAAACGATGCGGGAATTTCCCGCAGACAAATATTTTTCTTGCGGGATTATTGATTCTGTTGCGGGAATCCCGCAATCGCGCAGCTTAGCGCGAACACTGCTCTGTGTGATGCACAAGAATCTCTTTTATAACATACCTACATTGCCTTTTCAATAACCTGAAAGAAAACCTGAAGAAAACATTAAATTTAGAGGCAAAAAATGCTAATATTTGGCAAACCTTGTGCCTACTGTCCTCATGAGGACATGTGCATGCAAGCATGCATGAACTGGAAATGGGAATTGATTAATTAGATATACCACAGTTAATTAGTTTAACAAAAAAGAACCTAATTTATACTGATCATTCGGTATCAAATACCCTTCAGCGCACATGAATTGTCATTGCCTAATTGAGTGAATCAAATTGTGACTGACCCATTCTTTGCCATTTGGTCACAGTTATCTGGCCTAATTTTTCACAGTTGACTGCCAGTTATCCCCACAGTGTCCTGAAGTATTACCTCATACAAACATACAGCTCAATTGACTTAAGCTTTTTACTGTATAAGTGGTGTTAATTGACTCTTATAAACGCTCTGAAGAAAGCTTATTTTTATCTCAGTACATAACCATGACAGCCCATTGTTTGTATATACTCCTATTTCCTGCCATTCCCTGCAGGCATTCAGTACTCTGTTTGTGGTCAAAATGTCAGACCTCCATGAAAGCCACACCTCTGCAAAATCAAGCATAAAGTAACTGTCCACATTATCTTGTCTCATCTGACCACAAATAAAAGTTGTTTGCCTAGCCATTGTCTGGAGATGGAGAAGTTCATGTACACTTGATCAAGTTTCTAAACTGAAAGTCATCTTAGAAATACTGTAGCTTGACACCCTTCAGAAATAGTGTCCTTTACATAGAAGCTGGTGGAATTGAACAAATAGTGCGTTTGCATTAGGACTTTTGTTGAACACAACTTTAAACTTTGGTGTCTATCTAGATTGGTGCTTCTGCTTTACAGTTTCAATATGCTCTAAAATGATTATTTATCACTTAGTTTCATTCTAGAATTTGTTTTAAATTTTTGATAGCATAAAATGTATCAGCGTACTACTTGCCTCATCTCTGCATATAACCGCACCAAAAAAGTAACAGCTGTGTGAAGGATTATATAGTTATGTCAAATATCATCATGGAGTAGGAATTCTTGTCTCACATTTCATTTTTATCCATGTCACTATCCCCCCCCCCCAAAAGAAAGTGTATCATTAAGCTTAATGCATAGAACCATTGCTTCAAGATTACCCTTAATGACACTTTTCAAAAGTATTAAGATTTTATTTTGCATTGCTGCTGTTGTTTAAAAGTAGTTCAGGTAATAAGAGCAAGCATAATGTTGTATACTGTGTATCAAACAAGGAAAACTTGTCCTGTGTGTTATGCTCTACCTACAGTATAAGTAGACAAAAGGCAAATTAAAAGTCTTGTTAAATTATGGATTAATAGGGATATCAGCTTTTGTTAGTTTGCAAAGGATACCATAGACAATGGGTGGGGCATTTCCCCCATAAAGCAAAAATTGCCGTCACTAATAGCCAAGGTTACACATCTCTGTTCAGATGTCTCTTTAGGCTTGGTCTCACATACCCTGCAACACCCAGTGTTAACTCGTGTTTACAATCAGACAAAACCACAGGCTAACCCTGTGTTTTCCAGTCTGTGTTCTCACGTACCCAGTGTTTCGTTGATTGGATAGTGTTACCATGGTAACGAGGTCAAATATTTCACACACAGATTACAGTAAAATGTAAGAAAATACCTGTCATCAGTGCCATAAGTACCTGTGACCTTGCTTGATTAAAACAAACACGATGTTTAAAACTGCTTAACCCTGCGATTTGAGGTGGATCAAAATTTAAACACCGACACCTTGTTAACCCGCGGTCCCCTGTTACTCGAGCGTGAGGTAACACAGTGTTACTTCGAGCGCTGGGTATGTGAGGACACAGTATTTGATCCAATGCTTGTAGGAGAGTGTTTCGATGAGGGCTTGTTTAAACAATAACCTCAATGCAGACTTTTCAAAACATATAGGCATCGGAACATAGAGACTTCAGAATGGAGAGCTGTCCTCCTTGACCAAACTTGATAAAAATGGTTTCAAAATACCGCTCTATCAAGTAATGAGACAAAACAGTTTTCTGGCATATTAAAGCTGTGTGAGAAATTCCTTATGTTTGTGGAGATCAAAGGTTTGAGGTGACAAAAGATCAAACCTTGTAGACATAATATTTTTAGGGGAATAACTGTGAGGGATCTCATACCATGGAGGTAGTACTTCCATACTCATACTGTACTAAGCTTAATTTTGAATTCCTCATGTTGATGGACATGTTGGTGAGGTGACCACTATTGTTTTTAAGGGGTTGAAAGGTCATTTTGGGTCATATGAGGTCAAAAAGTTTTGGCCTTACTAGTATGATATCTCAGTTAAGTAGGATAATTGTATGGGATCTCATGCATGTCATGTTTTTTTCCATGTTTGCTATGATATATCATATGGCAAGGAATCACTAAGCCTGTTGGCTTTCTAGTTTGAAAGTTCTGGGAATGAGTGTGCGAATCTGGCCGTCTGTGATAACGATCATGTGCATTAATGTGCTATCCCCTTCTGCAAGTGATATCTACAGCTTGCTGCACGGGCTCACGCACACCATTGCATGATGCAAACCGTAAGCTTGACTACAGTACTTTGCTACTGTACTTCTCACACTCTGCATGCACGTAATCATGCTTGCTAACTTCAATTCGATCTATGGCTCAATGCAATATATCAATATACGATGAAAGAGTAACGTTAACTGTTAATGGCGTCGAAAACTTTGCGCAATGAGCAAACGGGAGGAAACAATCATTAAGACCAGAATAAGCAACAACGTGAGATGTATCAGTGTCTTGAAACAAGGATGATGAGTTGCTTACCATCCATCTTCAGCAATTTTCATGTATGTTGCGTTTTCCGTCTGAGTTGTTTGCATTCGCTACTGTGCTTTACTAACAATGCTAGCCTATGTATGGAGATTGCTGACGGAGCCTTGCCTAAACTCGCGGCTGAGAGGCATTTGCTGATTTGGTTTGAGCATAGCTTGGCACGATGTTGCTTTTCATGCAGTAGAATCATGCAGCGTGGGATCGTGATTTATTCAAGGCAAACATGAGCATGAAAAAATTAGACTAAGGAATGAGCAAACCTCACATAGGGCCTAGGCTAGACTATGCCTGAGTAAGGCCCAATGTTATTGTACTTAATGTATAGGCTGCTGTAACTAGCAGCTGGGTATACACTATGGTAGTGCATAGGCTGAGACCTAAAAATTCTATCCTAGGCCCAGCTACTGCTTACAAATCAAGTCTAAGCACAGGATTAAACTCTGTCGGACTTCCTGACCTAAAAAGGTACAAAATCAAGTAAGAAAGTTGTCATGTTACAAAGTTGCTAGACAAGATTCTGGAAGAGTGCCAAAAAGCAGCAAGTTCTTAGGCCTAAGCGGAATAAGCTGAGTAATTTAGTTTTTCCATTTACATAAATGTATGCAGTTGTTTATATCCATTCCTAGGTGAACAACCCATTTCATACTGAAACAATATTGTCATAAACAATTATGGAACTGCGAAAGCAGGTCATTGGGGAAAAATGCGGCTTTGTCTCGTCGTGCTGAAAATCCTTTTTTTTTTTCAAAAATATGCTTTTTCTAACTGAAAAATACCTTTTCTGGGGTGACTGGTTGGCAGCTCTGTACATATGTGACTGCTCATTTTTAGTGTGTGGATTGGTCATATTGAGAAGATGATCCCTATTGATTTTCCCAAAGGTCAAAGTTCATTGGGAGTCAGCATGCTCAAAGCCTGACAAGCTTTCCTGCACAGTCTTTCAAGAAAGGTCACTTGTAGGGTCCTGTAACTTGTCATGTAGATGGCACGTAGTGAATACATGGGCCCAGAAGTTTTTGGTGGAGGTCAAATGTCATTTGGGTTCACAACGGGCAAGGGGGATATCAATGTAGGAAGATTGGATGCCTTGCATGTGTACTTTGTGGGCACATTATGGAGCCCTGTTCATTGAAAAACATTGCAAAGCAATGTCAATGTGAAAAAAGGCCTTACATTTCATCGGCAAGGAATCACTAAGCCTTTTGACTTTCTGGTTTTTAATTGAGCTGTAAGTTTCAGGGTAAGAAGTGCCAAAGAATATTCTTATATGGGAAAGGAAGCATGAGGTGTGTTAATCAAGTGTTTGGCTGCCCAGAACTGGTAAGATTAGGGCTCAACTAAAAATCGGATCGGACATCAAAATGGGCTGATATGTAGGAGCATCGGTAAAATATCAGATCGGCATGATTAGCCACTTGGTGAATTTTCGATGTTTACCGATGTTCCATAACCTGATAATTTAGTTGAAAGTCCATGGGAAACTTATTACTCCCTGATCTTTTTATTTAGTCTTTCCCGCCTCTAGCTGCAAGTCTTTTGGTACAACTCAGCTGTAACTAGTTTCTAAAAGCAACCCTGGAGGTTTAGGATTTATTGTGGCCATTGCTCTTTCTGAACCTGACTTTAATGCAAACTAAACAGTGAGAAATAACAAGCCAGAAAAGTTGTTATTCCCTATGTAATATTTTACTTATTTTAGCTGCATTTTTCCCTAATTTACTTTTGTCCCATAGTTGGTCGAAGACAGTTGCATACATTTCCTAGGATTAAAAAAAGAATTGATCTGCTCATATATATATTCGGTTATGTACTAATTTTTCTACATTTAAGCGTAACCTCAAGACTCATTTATTTGCTTTCTCCTTTGATTGAAATGAATTTGTCATTCGATTTCATTTTTGTCAAGCGCCTAGAACAGCTACACTTTTGGTCTGATTTGGCGCTATATATGTTCAATGTATTAGTATTATTATTATACATGAACTGCATGTATAAATTTCTCTCAAGAGTTATTTGGGTGTTGTTACAAGCTTTGCTCTGCCTTTTTCATGATGGAATGGTCCAGTATTAACATTGGAAAGACCTAGTGTTTGCATGTAGTACCAAAAAAATGGAAATTGAATCCCAATTGCAACACCCCTCTTGTATGGTGATTAAGATATTTTCCCTAAAGTCCTGCTGACTCGCTGGTGAAAAGCAGTTTGGCAAAATTAAACTATACTCCCAAAGATGAATGCAAAATAGCAACAATTTGTTTATGCTCCATACGGTAAATGCATGAAAAATTTACAACAGTTTCAGGGAGGTTGAGGTCGTGTTCACAAGTTCAAATCAAAAAGGACAAATAAAAAGAAATATGACAGGAAAACAATTCAGGAAATAAATACTTTGTTACACTTATCTTTTCATATTTTAATTTGGGAGTGTTTTCTGATTCTAAAAGCAAGCCTGCTTAAATACTCCAGCTTGAAGCTGTTTGTGTTAATTAATACTGTTAATCCTGTGAAATTTGCTTGCTCTAGTGTACACCTGTTGTGGCATTTTCACTGACAAGCTATTTACATTCCTATGTAACCAGCCTCTTGTTGACATCCCAGCATTCTACCATAGCTTAATTTAGAAATGAAACTTTGTAGGTCAGACAAACTTAGACAAAAATCTTTGGGACACCCTGTTACCCCTTCCAACATAAACCACTATTATGAGTTAAGGGCAAAACACCACTCTTTTAGATGCAGGGAGGGGGTTTCATACATGTTAGACTACTAACTTAAGTTTACGATAATAAACTCATTTTATTAAGAAATGAAATGCATATTATAGCAAAGTGTCCTAAGAGTTTTGTCTGTGATTATGGCTACAGCTACTAACTAAAGTTTACAATAATAAACTCTTTTCATTAAGAAATGAAATGAAATGCATATTATAGCAAAGTGTTCTAAGAGTTTTGTCCTTGATTGTAGCTGCAGTTTCTACTTTCTAGCCCTACATTGTAATTGATGTAGCCTTGTGCTGTCGCACACACTACACTCCTTTTCCCCCATTCTTAAGGCCCTGTCACACTATTCAGGGCAGCGTTGCATGCAAATTGGGGGTTACAATTTTTGCTGCCCTCAGATAGCACAGACCCAACCAATTTCACCCGAATCTTGCCTGTACTTGCCTGCAGGTGAGCACAGAAGTGAAATTTGCCCACAGCCAAGTTTTAGACATGCGCAAAACATATTCGAGGTTAACTGTGGGAGGTCCATGCAGAACACCTGAAAGAGGCCCGTAGCGGCTGCAAGTCACCAGCAATTGACAGGCTTGAAGAATGTAGGTTGGTGGTGAACCGTGTACAGTAGCAACTTCTGTTTTAGTCAATTAGACATTTATTTTACCAATTTTACCCATTCAAAATTTCAGTCTGCATATAGACATAATCATAGTACTGAAACTGCTCTTTTATGCGTAAGAAATGATATCCTGGTTTGTGGTTTCTTTAGACAATCAGAAAGAATGTATTCTTATTCTTTTAGATCTTACCACTGCTTTTGATGCAATTGACCAGGATATTTTACTCCAGCATCTAGAACATTGGTTTGGTATTAATGGTATGGCTTTAAAATGGTTTGAATCGTATCTCTGTGGTCGTACCCAAAGTGTTCATATTTTTAGCTACAACTCTGATGAAGAACCATTGCGGTGTGGAGTTCCACAGGGTAGCGTTCTTGGCCCTTTACTTTTTTACCTTGTATACTTCTCCTCTTGAAGATATTATTGTAGCTAATGATTTAGATTTTATGCTTTTTGCTGATGATATGCAACCTTATTTTTCTTGTAAACATCTGTTTGATTGGTTATTCATACCTGAAAACTGCATTGATAGTATTCGTACCTGGATGGCTGAGAATAGATTAGTTCTAAATGATAGTAAGACTGTAGTAGCTCATTTCCACAGCAAATTCAGAAGGGATCAAACAAGTATTGTACCTAATTTTAGGGTCGGTGTTGTCAAACCTGTCTCTGTAGTTCGTAACTTAGGTGTGTACCTCGATGAGCGTTGTTCTACAGTATGTCAGGTCATGTTTCAAAAATTTGTAAGTCTGCCTCAGTGCCTCTTATTCTTTGTACTATGTTGGCAAAATTCATAAGTTTTAGACGGTACTAGCACTGAAAGATTGATTCAGGCGTTTATTACTTCACACCCTGATAATTGTAATAGTTTATTACATAGTATAGAGTGCTTCTGCACCTTCAACTGATTCAAAACTCTGCTGCCTGCATGATCACACACTCAAAGAAGCAAGTACATATCACCCCCATTTTGATTGATCTCCACTGGTTGCCTGGCTCTACACGTATTGATTTTAAATGTTTCATTATCATTTACAAAATTTTAAATGGTACCGCTCCTCATATTCTTTGTTCTCTGGTCAGTCATCCATCTCCTTTTATATTTTCCCATGTTGCCAACCGCACCCGGCAGAGAAGCAGGCAACTAGTGGAGGTTTCGATTGCAACCTGGCAGTTTCTTCCAACAAACTTTTGGTGCAAGGGCCTTCTCCTATTTTGCTCCCAATGTCAGGAATTCTTTGCCCATCTCCATCAAAATGCACCTACTTTTACCACTTGTTAATCACTTCTTAAGACTTACCTTTTTCGAAATTATCTTCACTTTGATGATCATTGTTTTTAAGTTGCTATGTTCTGCATTGTTTGAATTGTTTTTCTGTTTTTAATTCTGTTTATATTCTTTTTGGTGTATTACTTTTGTATTCTGCTCTGTTTTATTTTCTTTTATGTAAAGCACTTTGAGGTAATCTGTTGATGTAAGGTGCTATATAAGAATAAAATATTATTATTATTTTAACTTTGCACAAGCAAGTATCAGATGCGGACAAAAAACGCGTCAGGTGGGGGCAAGAAACATGTCTTTTGCTGTCAAGGAACAGTGTTGGTACTGCCAACTTCCATTCAGAACATCAATTCTGCAGGTTTGGGGCAAGGAAAGTGAGGGTTTATTGCAGGTAAGTTTACTATCTCCCTGATGGTAATCTGAGGGCTTTCTGCAGGCAAGTTGCTGGCGTTCTGTGACTCCCTCTTCCATATAAATATGGCGGCCATTGGCACACAGAAACCTTGGGCCTTGTTGGCAACTCTCACTCAGGTATTACGTAACTGGCACACAGGTAACCCACATAGCTTGTAAGTGTCCCTGAGGAGCTTACACGGAACTCTCCCGCGTGTTGCACGCATGTCACACAGAGAACACGCAATATCCACGTGTATCACGCATCAAACATGCAAGTTCCATGTGAAACTCACCTAAATCTTAACCTGCCTGCAGAAATTTTCTGGTGTGCAACAAAATCCTTGCAAGCAACAAGCCCCTGTAGTCTGCCTGGAATAGTGTGACAGGGGCAAATGACATGAGCCTCAGTGCTGTTACTTATCATTTGTATTGCAAGTTGTTTTTTGCCTGGCTGTTTGGGGTCTTTCCTAGTTTCAAAGAGATCCTATAACTATTTAAAGTATTTCCACTAGTTTCCCAGGTACCTTTACACTTCTAAATGTCTGTCATTTAGTTAAGGGGGGGGGGGTGGGATGGAAGGTTGAGACTCATTGCCTTTGTCTGGAATTGGTGTTGCCAGGATCAGTGGTTGCTCACTGTGGTATCTTGACTTCTTTGGGGTAACTCCACAAGTTCTGCACCAGGCTTTGATATTGAGCAGTGCACTTACCTGTGTTTCAATTTCTTGCTTGCCCTGGACTGTCAGATGGAGATTAGACTTTAAAAATTCTATGTACTAGACAGATTTGAATTGGACAAGTAGATATTTATGCAGGCAAGTAAACTGAGGAAACAGCTAGTCCGTCAGACAAGTACGAAAAAAAAAATTTGTTGAAGCCTGCTGCCTGTAGTACATGTTAAAGAATTGTTCAAAGAATATCCTGTTTGTGTGTGCTCTACTGTTTGTAGTCGTATTAAATTTTAGATTGTCCCTATTTAAAGTTGTAATGGCTCTGTAGTAATTTGCCCTTCTTGTAATTTTACATGCCTGCAATTTTCAGCCAGGGAGTTTTGGGAAATTTGCCTTATGGTCCATAAGGCAACTTACTGTGCATACTTTACTGTGCATACTTTATAACACACATCAAGCTGATAAATTTTTATGGTCTTGGAAAGCATGACAGCCTTAGATGGATAAATTCACATCACAGGTATACTTGCTGCATCTAAATTGCATTATTCTATATTTAAGATTTAGAAAAGTAATTTAGGATGAGTGAGGATCAACTGTACACTGATTGATGTAAGACACAGGAAATGTACTCGGCCCAAAACAAATTTGAAGTCTGTGTTTATAAATGCTCAGGCTAAATCGGTATAGTCAAACATCCCAATCTGGGCAGATATCCATATAGTATAAAATGCAAAGTATTCCAACAAAGTAAATTGATAAGTAACTTTCAACTCTCCTGTCACAAACTGCATGGCTTTGCTAAGGTAGAGATAAAAGCAAGTTCTCCTTGAACTAATAGAATGGGTATTTGCTCAGTGGTACTAAATATTCGTTATGAACGCTGAGATGAATGTTTGAACTTCGGGAAAAAGTGGAATAATTATTGGCTTCAATAGTTATTAATATAAGTCTCAAATAAGACAGATGGTGGCACTTGCCTAGTTGTGTAGGTGGAGTAAGAAGCAAGTGTGTAAAGAATACTTTGTTCCTTGATTCTCACACCTAAAGGGAAAATTCTTGGGTGATGAAGAATTAGGCATGGCCCTCATGGGGTTCAAAACAAAGGATTGTACAGAAACTTTTCTGAGAAACTTGCCAGAGAAGGATGGCGTTCTTCACTTATTGTGTGACTTCTGGGTGAAGTCGCTACCGTATAAATGTAGTCACTTATGAATACACCCACCATGAAGGTGGGAATATTTCCTTCCAATAGTTTGTCTTATAGCGCAGTACTATGTCCTCCCTCTGGTATTAACTCAATGGCAGATACTTAGCTAAGCATGTCATGGGGGGGGGGGGGGGAGGTTCAAGTAGGACATGGTGGAGATTTAAGGGGAAGAGGTCCTCTTTCTTTTGGAAAAAGATGTTTTCTTTATTAACAGGTTTCCAAATAAAAAATGTTGCAATATTTATAGCCTCAAATATAGATGCTATAAAGTGTATATGGTGTCCATATTTTTTTAAACTAGGGTCTTGCCCTCCCTGGCTGGTATTACCTAAAATGTGCACAATACTTCCTGATTCCCATGCGACCTGTCTTTAGTGCTTAAAATATCTTGTCAGTTCCTTTGATTATTTGGTTATTAATACATCTGGTACTATAAGATGTATGTCATACAAAGGTACTGGCCATTTTTCCTTTATATTCTGCCAAATTGAAGATCAGGCACCGATTAACCAAGGGGAAGGTTTTAACCATTAAATTGAGCACTTTGGTACAAGTTTATGTGATGTGATGCAAGCTCTAGCCTTCTAATTATGGGTAGCAAGTCAGTTTTGAAGGATCAAAAAATAGTATCATACTGTAGTCAAATCATAGCTTACTAATATCACTTCAGACATTCACCCTTCTTAGCTTTGTGTTAGCCATCTGTAATGGATTATCATCTGTTAATATGCTACTGTTTCCAAAATATGTCAGATAGTAGCCTGCCCTCAGTTTCATCCTGCTCATTAGGGAAAGGCTAGTATTCATTCAGATGGATACAAATTACTGTACTTTGTGCTTCTTTGTGGTGGTAATTTTACTCTAGTGAAGAATGTGAAATTTTCTGGGACTAACTTGTGGGTTACTTGGATATACAGTATACACAAATTTGGACAGCAAGTGATGGTCTGATTTTAGTTGGCCATAACTGGGGTTCATCACCTTTAAACAGTTGGGGAGATAACCGCTTTCAGGAGAAAATGAGTATTGCCCCGATTGGGGGGAAATTTGCCTGTCTCAACGGTATGAATATTTATGAGCACTTAGTGTCAACCTCTTCACAGTCGTCGTATTGTTTAATAAATGTGTCTATATTCAATTGTGAGGTAATAATTTAGACATAAAAAACGAAATTACCATGGACCTTCAACTTTGTATTTACAAACATACATGTTGGCAAGACCCACTTGCACCCCGTTAAGTGAAAAATAGGGTAAAAACTTGCAGCTGCATGGAGTCTGTAAATTAAGCTTAGGACAAAGAATGTGGCAAAATTGCTCGAATTCTCAAAATCAACGTGGTGAACAACCAAACAGGACAAAGCTTTTTTATTCCCCTATCAACAGAGTTTTTTAAAATGCCCGAATTTCTCTTTCCTAAAATCGATAAAAATTGCAAGGCTGTTTTGAATGTTATCTCCATTAAATACGGCGGTAGGATTGCAATGCATCATGGGAGATATTTGAAAATGGCGCCACCCATGGCAAAATAATCCCCGGATCAGGTGAAAATTGATTTCCCCCGAAAGAGGTTATCTCTCGAACTGTTAAATCTTTCGATTTTCTTGCTTACCTCTATCATGGATGGTTGTGCACTAATTTGTATCTTGAATTCTCCAATTTCACTAAATGTGAGGGTTTGAAATTCGTGTATAACAATAAATAAAGACGGTTTTAGGCTGATGGCGGCCTACAGTCACTAAAAACATGCACTAATCGGATTCATCTATTGGATTATTAAAATATTATGAAAAATAATTTGAAGAGGACTAAGAAAGTTATGAGATTTAACATTGCTTCAAAATGAGTTTGAGGCCACTGCTCTTGCCTTCAAAACATACGAAGGTGTGAAATTTCAATAACCATTTTTAAAAAGCAGAAGATAGAGGTTCTAGATTGACCTTTTCAGAAAAGTGCCATAACTGTGCACAAAATCTTTTAAAATTAAAATCAAACCCCCAAAAATACATTGTTGAATTGATACTAAATGATAATATTTATGTTCATACTTGGCTTTCTGATATAAAGTACATCATACTGTACTTGGCTCCATCAAAAGAAGGGATTAAAGGTAGTTTGACACCAAAGTAACAAAGTTGTGTCCTTGATGTAAAAAGCATTTAAAACCAAGAAAAGTGATGCTTTTTCCATCAAAATCGGTAAAAGAAATAGCCATTTTACAGGTTTATTTCTGACCTGCACTTAATCATGCATAAGTATGAGCTCAACATGTAAATTTTGTGATGACATGGGAGGGACATGCCATGTATGGCTAACGTTATCCTTTGTTTTTGCAATCTCTATTTCAAGGGCAGCTGCAACCTTAGTATTTCCTAAAGGGTTTATTTTGAAAGTTTAAATTGTGTCCTTGAAAATCATCAGTATCAATCACCAAACCATGAACAATCTGATGAGTACTTCAGGGATAATTAATATAGTGTTAACAAAAGAAATGTCAACCCTGTGCAACACTCAGTATCACTGTTTTTGCATAACCAACAAGTTGCTTCAGAAACATTAAAACTTTGAAGAGGTATAACTTGAGAACATTAAAAGACATTGACATAATTTCAACGGATTCTTCCTTAGGGGACCTTGCCCCTTAACTACCAAGTAAATTCAGGGCTTTTTGCTGACATGTCACTCTACCTTTAAGTACTATTTTAGGGACTTTTCATTCTTGGCAAGAATATCTTTGGGGGTATTTTGAAGAAATATCAGGTAGAGGAACTTGGAAGAAAATGTTCATTGGGAGGCCAATATCAGATGTCCCAGGGCTTTTCCTGGAGATATCCTCCAAGCATTCAGTTGTGACAGCTGTGGTTGTCCTCAACATTCTTCATGATCCTTCAGCTGACGAGTTTGCATGTAAACCATGTCTATGTTTGAGAGATTCCTGTAGAGGTTTCACACCAGGTGGAGGCCTGGGTTAGCAGGAGGATAAAATGATATCAATCAATTCAAACTTGTTAGTAGAGGACATGTTAACTTGGTAGGCCTTTTGTATAAAGTTTACCTTAAAGCCACCTTGAAAAGGAGTGCCCTTAAAGAGGAATATTGTGTTTAAAATGCTCCAACAAAAAGTACAAAGAAAAAGGCTCAGACACCATCTAACAATTAAGTCTTTATCATAAACCCCAGCAATAGCTAAATCTCTTCAAATACTGTGCGTTAGAAGAGCCATGGACGTTGCATCATTTGAAATGTTGAAAGTTTTGGTGAACAAATTATTCTTAAGCAACAAACAACTGAATTTCTATCAGTGGGAAACTAATTTCTTGAAAAGAAGGCTACCATACTTCCCTATTTTTGATAATCTGTCACCCTTTGTCAGTATAGTTTTAAAGGGATGAATTTTTCTTCCAAAACAAACGCAATATTTCTCTTTCAGGGGACACCAGTTCCATCAAGCAACCAGAGAAGAAATGTTCCCTGGAAAAGGAAATCCATGGCCCTATAGAGTATATTCTAGGACCCTCTACAGATTAAGTTTTTGCATGGTAATCAAGAAACCAAACATGTTGAGCCATCTATAGGAAGCTCTGCAACAACAGTACATTATTATTCTATGGATTATTCTATGGGACTGCAGTCATCCACCATTCATTTTTAGGTTGAATATATGGCAGTTTTGCAGGTATTAGAAAAAGGTGTTCGTATAGAGTCCTGTGTCTGATATGTACCAGTATTATTCTTGGTGACAGCTGTTAAGTTAAATATCAGGGGTTTTCCCCTTTTCAATTGATATTCCTTGGATGGCTTAATTGGGGGAGGGGGAATGAACAAAGAGTTAAAAAACACACTTATGCTAGTACCAGTTTACAATGAAGAGCTCCCTGGACCAGTACCATTTGAAACAAAAGTATATACACTGCACTATGCAAGTATGTTGGTTTAACGAGCTGTCACAGCTGTTGGGGCAATTGGATAGATAGTCAGATAAGAGTTTATGCCTCAACATAAAATATTCTGGTTTAATCTAGCAAGGTAAGGGCTTTCCTTTCAGTTGTTAGGCACTGTTTTGTTTTCCATATTCCATTGTTTATGCAGTGCAGAGCATTATGCGCAGTGGAGGGAACAAGTCATGCCTCCCACCCATCCACAGAAGCAGACGCTGTACCACTCACCAAATGCCCGGGAGGTGGAGGGTAGTAAGTTTATATCTGAGTCTGTCGTGCCACACCGCATTGAATGCTTTTTCAACGTCGAGGAAAGTGGCAAGTGTGATTTGGTTGTTGTTAAAGGCCTCGTAGACTGTCTGCGTGTAGTAGGTAAGCAGCTGGTACGGAAACCAGATTGATTGGGGGAAAAGTAATTCCTAGTCTCCAGGAGGGGATAAATTCGGTTTTTGATAAGCCTTTCAAGGGTTTTGCCCAGGGTGCTAAGTAGGGAGATAGGGCGGTATTTTTTGGGATTGGAGTGATCTTTACCTGGTTTGGGGATCATGGTGAGTCTGGCAATTTTCCAGGCTCGTGGGAAGTAGCTGAGGGAGAGGCAGGCGGTATAGAGGTGGACTAGGTGGGAGGGGGGACAAGCCTAAGGACTCTGAAGGGGATACCGTCAGTACCAGGGGTGGTGTTTTAAGTAGTTTTGAGGGCCTGGAGGACATCATTACCATTGAAGGGAGAGGTTAGGGGGTCATCAGAGGGGTCGGGGTCAGGTAGGGGAGGGGTTTTAGGAGGTGATGGTGGGCAGGGGCAAAGATGATAATGTGCCTAAAGTGCTGTTTGTCAAAGTTTGGGTCATGATGGTTCCGTTGAATCTGGTCCATGGTGTGGTTGAAAATATTGGCTTTTCCCTGATCAGTATGGGCAGTAGCCTGGGGAGTGCTGAGGGTGGGGTAAGAGAGTTTGCTGGAACAGCTGGTAAGGCATTTGAAAATTTTCCAAGTTTTAGCAGGGGGGGATTTTGTTGTTAATTTGACCACAGGCTTTGTTCCACGGTTCAGCATGAAAATCTGCGAGTTGCCTTTTAATGCGGTTTGTGCAGTTGTTGATTAGGTGTTTAGTCCAGTGGTTTCTGGTTCTTTGATACATTTCCCTGAGTCTGTTTTTGTGCCGGATTAATTGAAGCAAGGGTGGGGGGATCAGGTAGTCTTTGGGTGCCTTCAGGGTTTTGCAAGTAGGGGAGTTGTTGGCGAGGAGACCCCATTACCAGGTTACGCTCCAACTTCTTGACTGACTGAAGCACCTTCATGGACATTAATGGCTACAGGTCCGACTCCTACTCGCCCCAAGCTGGTGTTCCCCAGGGCTCAGTACTCGGCCCCCTCCTCTTTATTATTTACACCAACGACATCCCCCTTCCCCACAGACACATTAAGCTCTCTCAATTTGCTGACGATGTGGCCATCTGGACTTCTGGCAAACGACACTACCTAGCTCTGTACAGACTACAGCAATACCTTAACACCCTACATGACTACTGCAGTCGATGGTGCATCAAACTTAACCCCCAAAAGACCACTTTTCTCCTCCACCACCCCCATGCCACTATGTGACTTCCAAACACCCCATCTACATACTTGACCACCCTGTCCTCCCACCCCTACTGCCAAATTTCTAGGACTGACCCTTAATGACATTCATCGTTGTGCTAGTTTTCGCATTTCCCTCCTTAGCAGAGTGGCGGCCCATGGGGAAGGCTCCCACCCAGGCACCAATGTCAGTATTAACAAGCAATTTATCAGACCTCTCTTCGACTACGGCTGTCCAGCCACTCTCACCCTCTCAAAAACGTCTCTAACCAAACTCCAGTCTCTTCAAAACTCCGCCCTCACCGCAGCCCTCCACCTCCCCCGTACTACTGCTGCAGCTTATGTGCATGACTTAACTAAGACCTCCACGATCAGTTATCGCTTTCACGCCCTCGCCCCTAGGTACTTTAACCCCAAACATGTTGGGAACAAATCCAAACTCAAAAAACGCCTCTGACATTTCAATAGGCTACCCCACCCCCCTGCCTAAACCTTCTTACCCTTCACCTATTTTTCTCTCACTTTACCAAAACTGATCGATTTGGCCTCCGGCACCCCTCCTTTTTTTCGGCACTAATTTAACTCTCCTTCAGCCTGAAGACTCGGACCCGCCCTGACCATTTTTTTCCCCCCTTTTTTCACCACCCTCACTTACACATTCGCAGCACCTCCTACACATTACAGCTAGCATATTCAGCCAGGGCCGCAAAAAGCCCCAGGGCCTAGGTCCTGGCTGTTCACACACAAGCATAAGCACCTCCAACTGGCAGTCTGGACTGCGAAAAGCTCCTGAGCCTAGGCCCGGGCTGCCCACACCCCTGATGCACACCTGCATTCTCTCACACCTTTTCATGGCGGCCCTCAAAAGCTCTGTTGGTTTCGAATTTAGGATTATGAACTTTCTAGTCTTATCACACCCACTTAACTCTACTCCAGCTTGCACTTTAACCTTCCACCTTGCTTAGTGCAAAAGCCATATACAAGCAACACACTTTCATAGAAGGCCCACTCAGCCCTTTAACACTCTTAACACTCTCAGCACTTCTACTGCTGTCGCCTGCCTCAAAACCAGGTCATTTTGGGTTTATTTACCTGTTGTTATTGTCTCCCCTCCCCCCTCATTTTCTGGAACTGGTACGCTAAATTGCCCGTCCAGATTTCTAATCAAATCTATTTTCCTGAATTTTATCAAGCAAGTGCCACTGTTTTCGACAACTTCTCATCTTACTATCCTCCCCCAGGACCCACCTTGCTCATAAAGTCCTCTGGGACTAGGTGGGGCATAGGCCAAAAATAGACCAAACGCCTGGTTTGTTTGGGCTAGATAAGTGGAAGTTTATTAAGTGTTTAGACGTGGAGTCACATCACAGGTACAGTAGTTTTCCTACAAAGTTAGTTTGATGAGATTTAACGCCTGATCCCAACACAAATGTGTTACGTAGTGTCAGTCAACTGAATAAAAAAGTTCAAGGTGTAAATTCAATTTCAAATATGGCTCAAGTTTGGTTTCCCTTTTAATCACTTGTCATGACATGCACGAAGGTTTTCCGACAACGACAAAAAGATATTCCAGACCATTTCATCCATCCCCTGTCCCTATATCCTTTTCCTAACTCAAGATATGTATCTTAATTACTTAAAGATTGGGTTATTTTTGTGACTAAATTCCTGCACTTTTTGACTATTTGATAGAAATGGGTATAATTTGAACACATTTTGGTAGATTCCTTTTGTTTTTCTTTACAGTTACTGTAAAGTGTCCTGGACCTTTGCCCTTGAAATTGATACCATGTGAATGTTTGAATATATTTTCTTGTACAGTAGATTTGGAATATATACACCATATTCTTGGGTATAACAAACACATGTTGCTTTTGTATTCCCAGCAGCAGCATACAATTACAAATAAATTTAGGGCAATTTCAAATTAATGTGCTGAGAATGACATCACAAATTTCCCATAATGCACTAGATATCAAGAAAAAGCTGTTTGAAAATTAATACTGTACAAATGATACACTATTGAGATGCAGTTTTTACCTCCTGACAAGAGGAAATTTTTCTGCTTATCTTGAATCCCATAAATTTTGTCTCTTTAAAAATGTGTTTAATTCCTTCTTTGAATCAAAAAGAGGGTAACTTTTTCCTTGCATTTATTTTAGAGAAGTTTGAGAATAGCTTTAGGAATCCTGCAATTCTGCAAATTGATGCAAACAATGCTGTGAAATTTTTGTAACAAAAGATGATATACCAAGAGACAAGCCTAGAAAAAGTTTGTATGTGTGACCTGTTTTGGAACTTTTGGTGGTTAGCTTTGTTGAGCAATTACTGTATAGTGCAGAAACAGTATCCCTGTTGCCCACCTAGCAAACCGTTGGATGCATACTTTATACCTGCAATTATTTTTGCTCAATTATTTTTGCTGTCAATCCAGTCACTGTAAAATTTTGCCACAACTTTTCATTGATCTGCATGACAACAAGCTTGAAGCATACGTAGATTGACTCTAAAACTAATTATTATGTTAACCATTTATTTCTTGTGAATAAAGTCAGTAATGTGTGATTTCACTTGCTGTAAAAAAAAAAAAAAAAAAAAAAAAACTTGCACTGAAAATTCCTGTTGACTTTACTGCATAAATGTGAGAATATAAGTGGAATAACAACAGCCTCAGTGTTTGAAATGTAATATGAATATTTATTGTAAACTAATCCACAGATGGGACATAATTTCAAATAAAACTCCTGAATACATTGAAGTTGAATGATCTCTGTTATTGTTCACACTTCACAGGTGTTAGAGTATATGTACATGTAAAAGTGAGTCCATATATTTTACACCTGCTACAAAGGTTAGGCTCTGATGACACACAGTTTAACAGCTACCCTTCACAGAGGTCACTTAAAATGCAATAGGAAAATAGTCTGAAAAAGTGTACAGACAACAAGCAAGTGCAGTGGTAAATTTAGGAGAACTTTTGTGTTTTATGCAGAAGTGATTTAAAGAGGCAACCAGAGTTTGACTTATGTTTCATCACGGTGTTTCCATTTTTAAACTGATTGTTTACCAGAACATAGAAACATTGAATAGGCCTTTCAGGTTAGAAGAAATGTTTTTATTTTGTGTTACTGTTGAATGGAGAGTTTTGGATATATTTGTTGAGTACCTAGTAAAATTCCACACTGATGCAAGACAGACAGCCTCCAGTACACTGTAAGCAATTACAGCATTAGAATGTCATCTAGGATCATTTTTTGTTAGTTTTAAGTCAATGCACAAATGTGGTGCAGAATTTAAGTGGTTAAAAAGTTGAAAAAACAAACTTCGATTGCCCCTTTAAAAGTTTTCAAATTCAAATGTTGTTGTAACTTAAAGCTCTGCTAAAGAAATTTGAGATGAAATATGCCTTGTGAATGGACTGTAGGTGTGTGACATAAATTTGGGGGCTAAACATTGAAGTTCACTGCACATAAGCATGGCATAGACTTTCCACACATGCATTGAAGACTGCATGTATTAAGCTGATTCACAGATTTACTGCTCTACACAGCTGCTTAAATTTTACCAAACAATTATTCATAGTTTTTGATTTAACAGTATTTAATATTAAATTAACATTTCTTTTAATGTGAAACATGTCTTCAATGTTTCTGTATTCTGGTATTCACTTTGCAAACATACTTACCCCTTGCTACATCTTATTTGCATTATTCGTGCTTTGTGCGCTGCCCGGGATAGTTCTAGCACTGTATCCCCTATGTCTGCCATCTTGGAATAACGATCATCATCATACTGCATGCCTTCCGTTCAATTATTTCTAGCTCGGGAGGCGTTGGATTCTACGAAGTGCTGTCGGTTTTTACCAAATTTGTCTGGTTCATGTAAAGTGCCAAGCGCTAATTAAGACAGATAAGACGTAGCAAGGGGTAAGTATAGTCACTTGTGAATACCCACACCAGTCGTGGGGGGGGGGGGGGGATTTAACAGTTCAGGAAGTGAGATGTTAGAACAAAAGGTTAATATTTTCTGTTACACTCTGATCACATGGCCCTTAGATTGCAACAGTATGTGCACTGTCTCGATTAGAGGGTAACTTTCTGTACTGGGTTTGTGATTGTTTGTAATGTGTTACAACGTGTGATCCTTACAAAGGATGTGCATGCAGGATTGTGTCTGGATAAAGATGAGCTTTAGATAAATGTGGGA
Source organism: Holothuria scabra (assembly GCA_037179385.1). Taxonomy (NCBI): domain Eukaryota; kingdom Metazoa; phylum Echinodermata; class Holothuroidea; order Aspidochirotida; family Holothuriidae; genus Holothuria; species Holothuria scabra. Next base: position 4,879,483 of record CM074187.1, on the reverse strand, counting down.
GGGGCTAGAAGTAAGTAGGTTGGGAGAATTGGAACTGTTTGGGATGATGAAAATATGCCTTTAAGTCTGATCCCCGAAAAATCCATGTACGCAGAGATTTGTGATGCTGTTTCTAGGTGAATTTAGCACGGGGCTCAACCGGCTTCGCTAGCCGTTATAACAAGCTCGATTGTCGTAACACAAACTCAAACGGGTAAGCTTGTCTCGAGATCGAGTATTTTCACACACTAAATCACATAGGCGAAGGCACGAGTTGTGATTGGCTGCCAAGAATAATGCGATTGAACCAATCACAAAGCAGGTGCCAATTTAAATTTGCAATGGATCTTATGCATATGGTGTCACCAAGCAAAATATGATGCCTTGTTTGGCGTTAAAAACAGACATGCACATACTGTAAGTCTAGTGCATGCGTGGGCCAATAAGTTTGCTCCAAGAGACCATGTGCATTACTGAAGGAATGCTGGGAGTGACTTAACTTTTGCAAGATAATAACCACCGAACTTCACAAAAATCTAGGTGCATAGTACGTGTACAAAACATGCACAGATATATATGCAAAGCTTGGGGATTTGAAAAATGGCAAAACACTGCAGCTAGATAGTCTGTACTATATGTTTTGTGCAGAACAGTTTGTACAGCAACTTTAATACGCGGTGCTTTCTGCTAGACATCAAGGAATACACCTTGAATGCACTTCTAAATGGAATTCCAGGTAATACTATCAGGTTATAGCGTGAAGTATCAAAGTATCATTCCCATGACGGGTAAAAAAAATATGTTTGTGATTATCAGTGCATCCCGTTTTGGTGGGAAGTTAAAGGATTGAGTATTTACTGGAATTTTAACGAAATTAAGAGCAAGTTTCAAGTATAGTTAGCCCCTTTTTCCAGTTGACAAATAATCGGCGGTAATGATCGGTTGAATGGCAGAATTTTACCGATGCCGATTATTTACCGATAAAGGAATAATCGGCCTGATGCTGATTACTTAACGGATGATCAGTCCAACACTAGCTAGAACTAAAGCTACTTAGAAGTGACATATCAAGCAAGTGAAGTGGTAAATTTTGGAGAGAATTTGGAAATGAAAGTGGGAGTGCTATTGTATGAAGAATTGACTTGAATGAAGAAAAATGTCAATTTTGTTGTTACTAAACATCCACCCCCTCTCACACCCCCCCCCCCAAAAAAAAAGAAAGGGGGTGACATAGCCTGAGTCCTATCTTAAAATGAAAACAGAACTTTGGATCTTTGAGTCTCCTTTAATGTCATTTGACAACTTGGTCATTTGGATAGATGACAAGTTTTACAAGGTGATAAAAGAGGTGGAATTTGTGATGAGGTACAGCCATGTACTGTATTGTGTTAATGGATATTTTCTCTACTCTTCAAAGGAGTTAGATTGAGTTGAACGGCCCACTTTCCAACCTTTTGTTCAAGTCGAGCCTTATGACCTTTTTTCCAGTTGTGGCTCACTGGCTTGTTCTCCATTGGGGCTCCATTGCTTATGCAGAGCATCACGCACAATGGCAGTAGGTCCCTTGTTTTGGTATGACTCAACCTAGATAGTGAACCCGGACCTTCCGCATGAGAGGCGGATGCTTTACCATTAGACCAAACACGCAGTCTTCTCAAGGGAGGAGATAATTTTACGTATGAGGGTTCCCTTTTTTGCGCTTTACAAGATGGTATTGCAGTTGCAACTTGCAAGCTTTCTCATGGAAATTGCTTAGCACTGAAAGTGAGTATGAATAGAATCCCCAATCAATGATTAACATACTGAAAGTTTATCTGAAGGAGTGTGAAGAGTGAGTCTATTTCGGTCCTCACCTACAGTACTGTACCTCCCATCACCTTATGCATACCATTTATACCTCTGGCAAACTAATAACACCATGGGAACCCTACGAGCTGAGGACGCCATGGTCATGTTTACTATTTGCTCTCTGTTAAAGTCAATTTAGTTATAATAACTTTGTCTAATGGTATGTCTACCAGCATTTGGCTAAGGATCATCATCTGTTGAGGTGTTGTAATTACTGTATTCACAGTGTAATGTATTTTTATAATTTGCAACATTATGTTTAGTTACAGTGTACTTTTTTCTTTTTCATTTGTCCTCTTTAGAACTACCTCTTTTAACAATTCAACCTCAAGAATTACAAGCAAGAATTGGCACTGCGGCCAGAATAAGGTGCCACTCATCAGGGACACCCCCATACCAAGTCCTGTATAGCTGGCTACATAATGGAAATAATTTCCTCCCAAAAAATACAAGCAGGTAAGTTATGTGTTTGAAAAGGTCCAGATGTTCAGTGGCATAGCCACAGGGAGGATTATGGGGGTTAGAACCCCCATGACCCAACTTTGAAATGCAAAAAAAAACACCTAAAGTAGTGGTTTTTTCTCTCTATCAGTTGACATTTCCCCCATATCGTGCCCCAAAACCCCCCCATTACACCAAAACCCTCCCCATAACACAATTCTGGCTATGCACCTGCAGATGTGTGTGTGCATGTGGGTGTGTGTGTGTATAAAATGCTTTCTATTTGACACATATCTCTCAAAGTAGGAAGGTCTGAAAATTTTCATATTAAATTTGTAATGTTGAGGGGAAGAAGCCTATTGTTCTTGATACAAGTGGAAGGTCAGTTGACTTGTCACCAGAGGTCAAGACTTGAATACTTTGTATATGATAATTCAAGTTAGGTTCAAGTGACACTTTTCATATTTGTTATATGGGTCTTTTATGAGAGGAAAGACCCTATCCTTTTTGATGGAGGTCAAAGGTCATTTGAGGTCACCAGCAGTAAAGGTCGAAATAACCTTAAAAATGGCTTGTAAAACTAACATAATATCTCAAGATAGGAATAGACGGTGTCACACAACCCCACTTTTAAAGGAACTTCACTGGCTTCCTATTAGAGAGAGAATCAAATTTAAAATAATGCTGCTTACTTTTCGTGCTCAGCATTTAAGGCAGCCTGTTTATATCTCTCAGCTTCTGTCTCCTTATATTCCTGCTCGTGTTCTTCGTTCCTCTGAGAAGGCTTTCCTAGCTCTTCCTAATCCACAATTGAAATCATATGGTTACAGTTGTTTTGCATATGCTGCTCCCTACTTGTGGAACCAGTTACCTGACCATATTCGGTTATGTACTAATTTTTCTACATTTAAGCGTAATCTCAAGACTCATTTGTTTGCTTGCTTCTTTGATTGAAATGAATTTGTTGTTTGATTTTATTTTTGTCAAGCGCCTAGAGCAGCTACACTTTTGTTCTGATTTGGCGCTATATAAGTTCAATGTATTACTATTATTATTATATCCAACACTTTTCATATTTGGAATATAAAGTCATCATGTTGAGATAAAGAACCCTGCTTATTTTGGTGGAGGTCAAAGGTCATATGAGGTCACCAGGTGTCAAAAACAGAAAACTTTGTAAACATATCTCAAGTTAGGAATGACTGACATTTTCCATATTTGGTCAACTTCGGTATAGATTTTTCATGTTGAGATAAAGCCCATAATATTTTAAGTGGAGGTTGAAGGTTGTTTGAAGTCACCAGTGATAAAACTATCAAAACCTTGAAGATGGCATGTAAATATGATATCTGAAGATAGTACTGGTAGTAATTACAAACATATTTTACGTATAGATTGAATGGTCTCAGTGAGAATTAGAAGAACACTACTGTTTTTTGTGCAGTTCAAAGAACATTTGAGCTTACCTAAGTTAGAACTGCAAAACATTGTAGGTGACTTCAGTTTCAAATCTTTTCGTCATGTAGAGAGTTTGAAGCTTACTTTAACATATTTGCTTTTTTGTTTCTCTAAAAACACCTTCCTTCAGGAAGAAATGTTTTTTTCCCTCCAATGCCTTACCTGGATATAGACCTGAATGGCTTGTAAATGGTTATCTCAACATAGCAGTTATGGACATACTTCATATTTGATTTACAAATTTGCAGAGTTAAAGGGCAAGAGCAGTCATCCCAAATTGAAGAAGTGTAGTAGACTGTCTAGTTTTGTGATTGGCTGTTGGGAGTCATGTGACAACGTTTTTTCTCTTCAAATGTGAAATTTACCAGAACTAACTGCTTGGTTTACTTTGAATATGCTATAGTAAAGTCAAACAATTTAATTTAAGATACTTTGAACAGAAATAAGATGAAAATTGTGTTATTTCGCGTTTTCTTCAAACTAAGTTTCGGGGGACTGCTCTTTACCTTTAAGAGAAGGAAATTATGGCGAACATGGTTTATTATACAAAATATGTGGTATTAAACCAATCTCAGGGTACATTGCACTGCTATCCCCAATTAGCATATTAGCATGCAATTTATGCATTGGATGGATATGGCTAGTTTTGTAGCACATCATTGTGGTCATACATTGAAAAATTGAACCATATGAACTACTTTTTAGTACCTCTTTCAAATTGGAAATGTGTAGACATAAATTCTAACAGCTCATGGTTTCAGGTTAAAAAAAAAGGAGAACTTTGATTGTAAAAATCTCCCAGGAAGGTAAAAAACTGCAGCCAAATTAAAACATGCTAAATTTGTTGGAAAATTACCTGTATGGTGACAATTAGACTCCTTCATTTCATATTTGACACACAATAAGTTACACCCACAATACAAAATGTTAGCAAACTTGATTCTTGTGTAACAATAAAGTGTGTCCAATTGAAGTACCAATTGAATTACTTCAGTTTGAAATAGGCAATTAAGGAATCACAAAGCTGACTAGCCTTCTGGTTTAAAGATATTTAGACCATAGCATTTGATTTGTGACTGAAAGAAGCGGGTCGTATCATGGCATTGTTTGGAAGACAAATGTATCATCAAAGTTTCTACATTGTCTTAGTATTGTCCCCACCTATAAATACTGCTAGTGTTGACTGTTACCTAACTTACATCTTTCATCAAGATCAGATGATCATATTTCAAATAAATTCTCAATTAGTTTTCAATACCTTTTGATCGGTATGTATTATTTTGTTGGGACAAAATACTATCGTGAAATTAGGAATGGTTTTATTACCCATGGTCATACCCACATTTTCAACTTACCACAATAAAAATTCACGTACAGTACCTCCAATGCTGTAAGTGGGTAAGCATTAAATGAGAGTGTTGATATCATGGCATATTGAGATGACATCCCTGTTTTATTTGGAGCTAAAACTCTTTTTCAAGTGGTATTCAGATATCAAGAACTCCCAGTATTGTTAAATATATACAAATTGACAGTTGGTACACTTTTGATGTTGATTTGAACAAAAGATCTGTGCCCCAATTGAAAATAGGAAGATGTTCTTTTCCCTATTGGTTTTAAATGCAAAGTTCTTGTTACAGTTCATTGAACCATGTCACATTGTTTTAGATACCTTTGTGGGGGTGAAATTTGAAACTCAAACAAATTACATGTTCCTTTTGATAGCATTTAACCTTTCATCAAGTTATGGATCAAGTAATAGAATGCCATTGGTCTCTTTGGGCCAGTGGTTGTCATGGTCAGTATATTTCCTCGTTTGGAATTTCCCTCAAGGCTGTAGAGTTTCTCTTCCTTTTTTTTTGGTTTGGAACTTTCAATGGTTTTAGAGAAACTCAGTGATCCAGTCATGATATATTTATTTTTTTGTGTATGTGCTTGTGATACTTTGCCTGTAAACATAATATCTCAAGAAGGGGAAGCCAGTCATTTCTCAATCTTGGCACGTGTAGATGCCCTTAGAATTTTCCGTATTGTATTTGGTGGAGGTCAAAGGTCATATGGAGTCATCAGGGCCAAATAAAATTTTATATTTTTTAGGGAGCATTCAGGGCAAAGGTAAACCTTTGTAGTCCATTTACATGTTTGAATCTATATCAGAGTGTGTTGTGTTTATGGATTTTATCTCAAAATTCCAAGTTAAGTAAAAAATACTGATTTTCCTTTAGAGAGTGGATGTATTCATTTTAAAATCCCTCGAGTATTGTACTTTTATTCCAGACTTAAACATCCAACAAGGCCTTAATAATGGTACACAAATACAATACTCAATGTTTGAATGCTTGATCACGTAATTGAAACATTGATCAAGTGCAACTTAAATAATTATCCTTGAAATTTAGGCATAAAAAGTTGTAAAACATGTTAAAAAAATGTAAATGAAGCACATCATAATTTATGGGTGAGCCTCTTACTTGTTGACAGGATTGCTTCTGTGTGAAGTCTTGAAAACTTGAAAGTACTTGAATTTTGATGGGTCATATGCAAGTCACCTTCACTTGGCTTGAATTTTGTTGGTTACACCCGAATTGTTGGAAAATTGGAAAATCACCTGAATTTTGATTATTCCCTCTTGCATTTTCTCAAGATTGGTGATATGCAAGCCATGTTGCTCAAATAAAGGTAAACAGGTAGAAAAAATTGGTAAGAATATTGATGTAGAAATGTTGTATACCCTACATAAATAAGTTAGGTGTCCAATTGAAAACAGCCATACTTTGTCAAAATAACAAGAGCTAAAATTGGCTGAAACAGTCAACCGTACATGTATGTAGCAGTATGGCAAGTAGTGTTCAGAAACTCCATCCTCAAGTGAACCCAGTGCTTTGTTACCACTGGATTTTTCCTTATTTTTATGCTTCAAATATGTTTTATCCTGGATATTTTTTCAGTGATGTCAATAGCAAACATTGATTGATTCCAGCTGTATTTGTGTATAATGAACTGTACCACTTTCAGTTGAGTACAGGATTAACATCCTTATAAAACTAGCCAACAGTAGGTCATCAGTGTTTGGTAATTGGTACAGGGTATTTCTGCTTTCCTTCTCGAGATCTCTTAAACAAAAAAACAAAAAAAAAGATATGGAAGGAGAATGCAATTTATGTAAACCTTGGACTGTGTGAGTTAGTCATTGAGTAATGGCCACTGATTGATCACTCTGCTGTGGATGCATGGGTCCATCTTGAGTATTTGATCTTACTCCCTTAGTTTCTTAAAACTTTGCATTAGAGGTATTCAGGTGGTAGTGGCAAAAATTGTTTACTGATAATTATAGTTTCCTTTAAAGGCATATTCTGGAGACAAACTTCATTAACTTCAAAAATATGCAGATTTTTTTTTTTTTTTTTTTTTTCAGTAGGTGAAAACGGCATCTGAATAGCATTTAGCACTCAGAACATGCAAATTTTTAAAATACTGAAAATATTTCTTGAGATGTGGCGCACCTTGAGAAATCTGTCAATGTCATCATGGCACATCAATTTGACATTTCATTCAATTTATTTATAATTTTGATGCTGCTGCAGACAATACTACAGTAAGCAACATTGTGGGTTTTACCCTACACACAGTGTGGTGAATACTAGATCTACAGGAGAAGATTTTCAAACATTCCAACAGTATCAAATTTCAAGGACAAATAGGGCTTGCAATTATAAAGGAAAACAAAAGGAATTGGATGCAATGTGCCCACATTACATTACCTTGTTGTTTTGTTGAAAAGCACCAACTTTTTAAGTTAGATTAAGGTAGGAATGTATATTGAGATGGGATCTGAAGGATTTGGTGTGGAATATTTTTGTTTTTCTTACAAGAGGCACCTAAAAAGCTACCAGAATATGCCTTTAATTCTTCCGGTTGCTTACTACAGAACTGTACAGTAGGCCTATGTGTTTTTCATAAAATTTGAATTCACATCGCAAACATATACTTACCCCTTGCTACATCTAAATTGCATAAATCCCAGTGCACCGCGCGCTGCCCGGAAAAGTTCTTGCACAGCGCCCCCATATCACCCAGATCGACCCTTGACCCGTCCTCATTTCTCTTCTGCCGCAAAGCTGCCAGAAGGTTTTCTGAGTTTGAATTCTGCAAGTTGTTTTCGCCACTTCGCCTGTGTTTTCACGCTAAGTGCATATTTGCTCTATTATCATTTTGCCTGTTTTTCCCACCTACCTTTCTCCTTGCAAGTTCGGTGTGGGGGTTTTTCGGGCGTTTGTATTTTCGTACCTCTACTAGTTCTTATGCCGGAGCTTAGGCTTCTGAGCCTATCACAGTGTTATATTATTATTATTAGTGTATTTGGTAGCCTTGTGCCTTCGCACGCGCTACTGCTTTTCACCTAATTGACTGCTATTGTTCAATTGTTGTTAGCTTTCTTTTGTTTCGTGGGTCTAGGCTTTCCACCTCAACTCTCCCCCGTCGCCTAGCTACTGTATAGTATTTGTTAGGAAGTGTTCCTCTTATTCAGGTGCCTCTTGTATTTACGCTTCCTTTGTACGGAGTAATTTCTCGTTTTCATTGTATTGTACTTCATGTTGTTGTACCTTTACTTGTTGTGCACCTGGGTTTTTCCTTCTCCTCTGCGATGGAGGCTAGCGCTCGCTGTGCCCTTTGTTCGCAGTTTCGTCCCGGGAAGGGTTGGGACCTGCACGCCATCTGCCCTGCTTGCAGGACATGCACTAGGCGGGATCCCTGCGAACGGTGCATGGGGTTCTCGGCGGACCAGTGGCAGGAGATTGACTCCTGGCTGCAGGCCCGCCGAGACAAGCTCCAGTCCCGCTAGGATGCTATCCCCTCCCCCTTGGGCCCTGGCCCCTCTGGCCTTCCTCCTCCTTCGGGAGGGAAGGGCATAGGGGATAAGGGCAAGGCCCCGGCCAAGCGCCCTTCCCGGCCACCTTCCCAGGGTGAGAAGGAAAAACCCCAAAAGAATAAGAAGCCTATCAGGAAGAGTAAGAGTGGTGCTAAGAAGGGTGGACGGTCCGGTGCTGGAGTCAATGGCTCCGCTGCCGATACCGATCCGGGGGTCATGCCATCCGTGAGCCCGGAAAGCAGTGCCCCCACGGGTACCACTGACCGGAGCGCTTCGGTATTACCAGTGGTCCCACCAAGTTCTGACCCGAACTCCTCGGCTCCACAGAGCCAGGAGGCCGGATTGGATCTCACCCCTTCTGCTCCTGTGACTAGCTCACAGGGAGCCACGGGTCCGCTGGAAGCTCCTTCGGAAGCTTCACAGATCGGACGGTCGTCTGAGCCAGGTGCCTCGGCTCCGGGGCCAGATGTCGGCTCTGGAGCCTTGGCTCCAGGACCCGTGAATCAGGACGACCAGCAGACCCGGGGCCGCTCGCGGTCCTGGGAGGGGAGCACCCAGCGACACAGTCGTCGAGAGTCCTCCGGGAGCCGTGGTTCCAAGAGAGATTCCAGAGACCATCGGTCCCGGAGCCCCTCTGTCCCGGAGCCCCTCTTTACGTTCCAGACCCTGTAGGCAGAGTCCTTCCGAATCCTCGGAGGCGGACTCTGACTCCGATGCTGGTTACCGCCGGGACCGGTCTCGCCGGCCCCGTCGGTCTAGCTCTGGGGGACTGCCGGATCCATCCAACCCGGCGTGGGTATCACAGATGGCCAGCTCGCTGGGCCCGCTGGTTGCCAGTGAGGTCGCTAAACAAGCAGCTCACCTCCGGCCTCCCACGAGTCCCCTGACTTCAGCACCCGTACAAGATCCTCCTCGGGCCGGCCCTTCCGTTCCTCCCCCTCCCGACTCTCTGGAGCTCATGGCTTCGGATGAGTTTGAGGAAGGAGGAGGTAGAGGAGGAAGGTAAGTATCCGAGACCTCTGAGCCGGCGCTGACTCCTGCACCTACAGAGGACGAGTCCCCCCACGGGACGGACCTCCCCCAATCGTTGATTGCCTCGGTGACGGAGATCCTCACGTCCAAGCTCGGCTACCAGGCCTCTACTAAACCAACCCCGGCGGCTGCCAGGTCCAGGCTTACGGCCACCAACGAAACGGTGCAGTCCGGCCCACCTGAGTTCCCCGTTGATACACACTGCACGGCTCGACTTGAATCTCTGCCAGCCAAACAAGCCTGGTCGGCTTTTCCTGCTCAACAGGACAAACTGATCAGGGTGCCGGAGGAGGACTGGGGTTCCCTCTTTCACCCCCCTTCGGTTTCCGAGGAAACCCGCAACAAGGTACGGGTGGCGGAGGGTCTCACCTCAGGCATGTTCCGGGAGCTTTTCTGCAGGAAAATCGAGGACGACTGGTACCAGGCCGATTAAGCGGCGCGTACCGGTCTCAAGTTCTCTTTGGTCTTCTTGCTCATTGCAGAGGCTCTCCGGAACGCTCACTTGCAGTTGCCGAGTGACGAGGTCCAGTTCTCCCTGGCGGACGTCAGCCAACTCGTCTACGTGCTGGGTCCCCTCCCGAGGCTGATCTACGATCAATTCGCAAGGGTCGCTTTGAAGGCCGTCAGGGTTAGGCGCGGGAATATCCTTGATACCTTCCCCTGGCCTTCTGCAGAGGCGAGGGGACGGCTTGAACAACCCGGTAGGGTCAAGTCAGGTTATCCACCAGCTGCTTAGAGGGATGGCTAACTCCCGACCCATGGTGCGGTCCCTTGCACCCTCATGGTCCATGAACGGTGTGCTGCGGGGCGGAACCGTGGGAGCCTCTCCACTCTTCCCCTCTCGCGCTTGTGACTTGCAAGACTGTTCCTCGTAGCAGCAGCTTCGGCCAGACGACGGAGTTGCCTCCAGGCCCTCTCCGTCAGACCTGGTCACTTACGGTTCGAGAACCATGGGGTCCGCCTAATTCTGGACCCCAGGTTCCTCGCTAAGAACCAGACCTTCGACCTTCTGCCGGGCGACATCTTCACCCTGGAGATCGGCACGGCATCCTCTATCCGGGAGGACAGGAAGTGGTGCCCTGTCAGGGCCCTCAAATGGTACCTCCATCGGACAAAGGACTTACGGGCCTCTGACAGGCTCTTCGTCCTCCCGAGGAGTCCCCATACTGCAGCCTCCAGGGACACCATTTCCCGGTGGCTGGCTGAGGTCATTAGGCCGCATGCTCAGGGACGAGTCAGGGCCCATGAGGTCCAAGGCCAGGCAGCGTCGAGGGCTCTCTTCGCAGGCGTGCCTGTTGAGGACATCCTCAGGGCAGCAGCCTGGAAGACGCCCTTGTCCTTCTTCTCCTGTTATCTCTCGGATACTCTATCTGCCAAGGTGGCCTTCGGCCGGGCTGCTTTAGCCCCCCAGAGGCTTTGAACCCCCCCTCCAGCCTTTTTCTCGGGGTCAATCTATGCAATTTAGATGCAGCAAGGGGTAAGTATATGTCTGCGATGTGAATTCCCCCCACCTTCCTGGTGGGTGTATTCACGAGCGACTATACTTACCCATTGCTACACTCCCTCCTGCCCTCCCCCGTGAGGAGCCTGGGGGTTCTCTGTTTTTATTTGGTACAGCCCGTAGTGTACATACAAGAGCTCTTTTTCATAGGTTCTAAGTATTTTCACCGGCTTTATTACGGTAGCTGGCCCCTCCCCCTTTTCCTTTACCTCGCAAGGTAGGTGTTTGGGTTTTTGGGCGGGGCGCTTTTGAGCCGACCATCTTGGACGCTTGGTGTTTCCGCCTGGCGGAGTCGGAGCGGTCTGGGGCTTACGTTCTCCGGGTTTTGTCGGCCATCATCCCTCTCTCTGGTAAGTGCTCTCGGGAAAACCTCACCGCTTTGGGCTCCAGATCCATGAGGACGAGTCAAGGGTCGATCTGGGTGATATGGGGGCGCTGTGCAAGAACTTTTCTGGGCAGCGCGCGGTGCGCGGGGATTTATGCAATTTAGATATAGCAAGGGGTAAGTATAGTCGCTTGTGAATACACCCACCAGGAAGGTGGGGGGATCCAAGTATTTGAAATGGTAGGTTGTGTAGTATAAACTTTTTTTCAAATTTACCATTTTTCTTGTGGAACTTTTTAAATGGCAAATATTGTGAGGGTGCATTATTTTATTAGTGTGAATATTTTTGAAGTCCTTTGTTCCACTTTTTAGGCAAAAAATGCTGAATAATTTTATAAGAAAGCCACTTCCTTTTTTATTAATTCCTTGTCCAATGATGGATATATTTTAAATGCTAGAAACTTTTTTTTTAAGAGTTTTCACATACAATTATGAAGCATATTTACATTGGCAGGTGCATGCAAAGTGGGTCAACCATTGCTACAAATATTTATGTCAACCATTGCTACAAATTTTTATGTATATTTTTCAAATGGTGTTGATGTCAAACTAGATCATAAAAGGCCAAACTGTTAACTTAAAGTTGTCCAAACATGGGTTGTATGATAGTATCAAAAAGAATCTGGAAACTCTTTGTGTGCTGGAAAAGGAAGATAATTTGAAAAGGGACATTTTGGCAATTGAAGGGAAATTTTGCTTTTGCTTGATCAATACAAATATTCACATTGTTTAAGAGGCTCATTGAGTTGATATCGATAACTTAAAGAGAGTCTCAAAGGATCACTATCACATAACAATTCTTGTAGTTAGCCCAACAAGATGAGTTTCAAGTCCAAAAGATACAGAAAATGCTAAAATTTTGAATTTTCTTGTGTCCTGACTTTGTAATGGTTTTGTTCATAATTTAGAAAAGTGTCTGGTCACGAATTTTTGAAAACTGACTTGAACCGTTCAGCACTCATGCATAAAACAGTTATTTGTGTGTAGGGTATAGGGACTGTCTATTAGATAGATCATTTGTCATTGGTATGTGAAGAAAACTCAATAGGGTTGGAAAAATATGTTGAATTTCATGCACCAACTAAAATGAGCCGCTTTAAATGAATGAATGTTAATGAAAAGGTAGGTTTTACTGTATGTTTCTGCATCAGTTGTTTATTTCCAATATTATTTTAAGAGATAGTATATTTGGGTGTGAGGTGCTGTTGATTGAAAAATGAACTTCTTTCCTTTCTCCCTTCCTTTCTTTCAGAGTAAGCATTCTACCTCAAGGAATTATTCAGTTTACTCATATTTTGGAAGAAGATGAAGGACTTTATCAATGTCATGATAGAAGTTCTCGGGGTAATTTTGCAAACACATCTTTGGAAGTTATTGCATCAGATTTGGCTGATGGGACAGAACACATACCTTTAATCAACACAGCACCATTATCTCAGGAGAAATCTATCTCAGAGTCAGCTTTGTTAGAATGCCTCCCTCAGATGGAAGATTTCACAGTCACCTGGACTTGGAATGGTAAGAGTTTCTTCAGATGGAAAAGAGTTGTGTATTCATTCTGTCCTGTATCTCTTGACTCTCATCAGGGCTAAATTTTTGTGGTTGTGGGGTTTGTCCGGGACAACTTTATTCAAAGTGACAAGTTTATTGAAAGATCATACTGCATGCTATACTGTACACAATACATAAAAGCTGATTTTCCTGCTTAATTACAGGCAATCTGGTTTCAAAACCTAATTGACCTTATATACCTGTTTGGAAAAAAAAAGATATTTTCACTAAACACAAATTATTTCAGTATAACACCTGTCTCCCATGTTCATCATCAAAAGTTAGTCAAACATACTGCATAGTATTTTTAAAGGGGTAAGCAGAAGAGAATAATCTAGGGCATAGTTGCTCCCTGTTTTAGGGAGCAAGGGGTTAGTTGCGGGTAGTGGGGTATACATATGTGAATAGGAGGTAAGTATAGGGGCTTGTAGATTCCCAAACCAGGTAGTTTTAGGAAATTCAGTGACACATGAGGCTATGAGTTTCAAAATTCAAGGAAGACTTTTCTTTCTTGGTGCAAGTGGAATCTCATTGACATGTTGCAGCAAGCAAATACGAGTTTTCAATGAAAAAAGATATAACAAATGCATGAATAAGGTAAAACATGCATACATTAAAAAAAAAAAATCCAGGCCAAGTTGATTGCAGATGGTCTGTGGGTTAGGATCAGGTGACACGCCAACGCAAATTTGTTGTTGTAGTGTCGACTAGAGAGAAAGTAAAGCCTAGGTGAAATTTATAGTTTTAAATGTGGTACAAATCTTTCAGTTTCCAACACAGTTCAAACTTCAGTGAAAGTCCTAACCTTAGTCTCCTCACACAACTGGCAGAAATAGTATATTCTACAATCCCCAGCCCAATTGGGTGGGGGAGGGGGGTCGCATTAGGCCTGTGGAAAAAAACACTTTTTTCATGTGTGTATTAGATATGAATATGTTTTGTATTTTCTGTATTCAAAATCTAGACACATTTAAAAATTCTAAACTTACCAGACACATTGAAATAAACACTTCAGAGTTGCTATGTTTCATTGCCTTGAAGCAACTGGAAGTCTTCCCAGCACAAAAACAACCTATACATTTAGCCAGGAGCATCTTGAAGTGTGTACAAGCTTTGTGTGTTTGTGGGCTTTTGCATATAAAAATGAATATCCATCATTTGAAATGCTCTAAAAATAGTCCCTTAGGTATACCTCTGAAGAAAGGTTTGATGTTGAAAGTTGTTTACTAGTAGAAGTGAATGGAGATTGTTACATCACAACTCTGTGATGGACAACATCTACCTCCTATTTTTCCCCCAAAAATAAGTTTCTCTAAGATGAAAATGCAATTCTCAAAAATAATTTGTTCACTCAATCTTGCAAAAGTTGAAATGATGCAATTTTTTTAAGTTTTTGATTCCGTGCTGCAGGCAGGCAAGAAATCTTTGCGATGGTGATGCCGTGTGTATGTTTACTTAACACTTTGGCCTGTAAACACGATATCTCAAGAAGGGTTAGTGTGACTAACTTCATATTTGGTGTGTAGGTTGGCCATATTGGGTAAATGATCCCTATTGTTTTTTGTGGAGGTCAAAAGTCATTTGGGGTAATGGGAAGTCAAAAGGTCAAAACCTTGTAAACAGAGGTCAAATGGTACATTCCTTAGAAGTTGCTTGTAAACAAGGGTAAGTGTGACTAATCTCATATTTGGTGTGTAGTTTTGCCATATTGAGTAGATGATCCATTTTGTATTTGTTGGAGGTCAAAGGTCATTTAGGATCACAAGAGGTCAAAAGGTCAAAACCTTTTAAACAGATATCTCTAGAATGTTACATGTGACTATGTTCATATTTGTTTTGTGGGTTGGTAGTATTGAGTAGATGATCCCTATCGATTTGTGGAGGTCAAAGGTCATTATGGTCACGAGAGTTAAAAAGGTCAAAACCTTGCAAACATGGTATCTCAATAATGCATGTGACTAAGCTCATCTTTAGTGTGTGGGTTGGCTGTTTTCAAATGATGATCCCAACTGATTTTCGTAAAGGTCAAAGGTCATTTGGGGTCAGCAGTGTCGAAGTCTGACATGTTTGGTTGCATAATATTACAAGAAAGGTAACTTCTAGCATCCTCATACTTGGCATAGTATGATTCATAGGGAATAAATGATCCCCATAGTTTTTGGTGGAGGTCAAATTTTACTTTGGTTCATAAGGGGTCAAAGTCTCATTATCATATTTACACAATTTCCTGTGGTTGGAGTCTTGCATACTGCAAAATTTCTAGTGTTCAAAAATCATTGGCCCTACAAATAATCGGTGGTAATGATCGGTTGAATGGCAGAATTTTACCGATGCGGATTATTTACCAATAACGAAATAATCGGCCTGATGCCCATTACTTAATAGATGATCAGTCGAACACTTAAATTTTTAGACATAGTATGTGGATGTGATATTGTGAGCAGAACCTTAGTTCTAGATGGTCAAAGGCATCCAGGATCTCAATGTAGGAAGCTTGGATGCCTTTCATGTATACTTGTGGGTAAATTACGGAGCACTGTCAATTTGAAAAACATTAAGGAGCACTGTCAATTTGAAAAAAAAAAAGAAAGGCTCAAATTTCAGCGGTAAGTAATCATTTAGCCTTTTGGCTTTCTGGTTTAACTCAGAGAATTTTGATGAGATAGATTGGTTCATTGTTAACCCTTTACAGTTGTGCTTCAATCGGGGCATATTTGCGCGCCTCTGGAGTGGGCGGAAAAGCGGACGTAGCATGCCCCGCATCAGCTTCCGTAGGTTATTGACCCGGTGACCTTAAACTATTGTCCCTCTCATTGCTGTGGCCGAATTTTCGGGTAGCTACTGGCAGTTGCGAGCTCCGCGTGAAACAGTAAAGATGGGTGACAGCCATGCTCTCCGTATGAGTCCAAAAGGACCCAAACAACGGTAAAGGGTTAACCCTTTCAGCCCCGATCGGAGCACAACGGTAAAGGGTTAAGACTGATTTGCTTGATTGTGACTGAAGCCAGTTTCTTTGTATGTGGTGGTGGTGTGTTTTCTATGCAATGTGTCTAGCTAAATTTCATTGGAATTGCAATGCTCTTCAATAACCCTGAAAATATGCATGTTCAAAATGTGCGTGCGTGGGCAAAATGGGTAGCAAATTTTGTTGTATTTTGTATGGTTTTGTCTAGAGCTGCTGTTACATTAGAAATTGGGACTCAATCATAAATATCAGCAGATTTGGCTTTTAATATAGTCAAAAAAACTCTGAATGCAAATTGATTTTTTATCAGCATTCCAATTGCTTGGAACTTGATATATATGATGATATTAAAGTGATGGAAATGTTTATGGCTACCAGCAAGCAAGTTCATTCAACCAACCATGCTGCATGTCAGAATATTGTGGCCCTAATAATGTTGCCACTTTGTCTTGTGGAACTTTTAGAGAAAACACTTTGAAGGCAAGTTGGAGTGAGAGGAACCATAAAGAAAAAAAACAAAGGCTTAAATCATGTTTGCCAACTTCAGAAATTTGAATGGAAAATAATATCTTTTCAGAAACATCAATTTTTATTTTTTTATTTGTGTTAAAAATGTGAATAATGCAACCTTGGACTCCAGCCTGTGCCTCATTTTCACTGCAGTGCATCGTTGTAACATAATTGCATAGGGCTCGCAACCTTACACAAATCTGCATACTCTTTCTTTCGATTTGGATCCTGTACATATATGCACAATGTCAATCAAACAAATGAAAGCCTTGCTTCTTTACACATACCCTTACATGTCATACCCATGAGGGGCCTCATATTTTGTCATAAATTGCTGGAATTGACCATTCAACAGAGATCTCCTAATAAGAATGAGTGTCATGTTTATTACAATTT
The DNA here is from genome assembly GCA_037179385.1 of Holothuria scabra. Lineage (NCBI taxonomy): Eukaryota > Metazoa > Echinodermata > Holothuroidea > Aspidochirotida > Holothuriidae > Holothuria > Holothuria scabra. The sequence continues at coordinate 4,862,547 of CM074187.1, read as the reverse complement.
TGTACACCCTAAATGTTGCATCTCTGTAATCTCAGCCATACCAGAGAAAGTTGACCAAAGAGGAGACCAGGCATTTATCTTTGCACAAGATTTTGTTGGCAGTCATATTTTAATATTTAAGTTACCATCCCGTAAGGCTTGGCTCAAAAGTGGGAGTTTGTATATACAATACGATTTATAGTGTGTGGGTCTGCCAAGTGGACAGAACACAGCAAAAAGAAATGAAGAGATTTGTTTCTTGAAGCAGTCTCTTTGAGTGACTAGTAGCAATTACTGCAATATGTTTTGTTGAAGTGTATTAATGCAGAGAGGGATGGAGAGTTTTCAGGCAGGTCTTTTACTCTATAAGATTTTGTGTAGTATCAACAGAGTATAGTGGGTTTAGAAACTACAGTTGTGAGAGAGATTTGCAAGGAAAACATTGTTGAACATATTTCAGTTAGTGAAAAATATTAAAATAAAAAAAGGGGGCAATCTTAGCTGTTTTGTAGCTTCCAGGGTCAGACTGCAATCCCAGTTGTACACTCTAGCAAATTTAATAGACTGTTTTTTAGAAAAAAAAAGTTCTCGTAGACACGTTTTTGAACATTCACAAAATAGATAATAGTTAAAACAACAAACAACTTATAAAAATGATGATAGCAGTAGATACCAATTGTTTATTCTTGCCAGCATAAGTTTGTTTACAAAACAACTGTCATTTAGTTTATGATGTTGGAACAGACAATTTACAGTAGCGTAAATGTAGGTAGCAGTACTAACCTCTACTAGGACACCAAGAATATGAAAATGAGAGATTTCAACAAGGTTTTAATGGAAATATTACATTTAAAATGCCATACAAAGAAAATTGGAGCACAAGATGGTTGGGAGGGGGGGTGGGGACTGGGTACAATTCCATTGATATACTACCAAATAGGTTCTACTGGCTGTGAGCATGTACTGTATGTTACCATTTCTAACTCAAACCAGCTCAAGGAGATCGATGTTTGAGCTATGGTGATCTGCCACTGTTACTCTGTCTATCCATCTACTGTATTATGTCTGTTTGCAATTGCCTTTAATGCTCTCAGGGGCACATTTGTAGATAAAAAGTAACAAAACTTGGACACATTGGTCATTGAACATAGGGCTACATGTTGTGTTCAAAAAGTTGAGGTCAAAGGTCATCTAGGGGTCATTAATGGCTGTTTTTTTAATACTGGATCTCTGATGTGTATCATACTCCACCCACAAAAAGTGTTCAATGTCCTTAATATTATTCAGTATTGTTCAATAGCCTTAACATTCCCTATCTGTGGTTCTTGGGTCTTGTATACAGATTTGTTTATTATATCCAAGGTCATTTGGGGTCATATGAGGTAAAAAAGTGTGACTATTTTTGATGAAGTGCTACTGCTTTGCACCTGTGAGGCAAGTAGTTACCAAACATTTCACGTGTAGTCAACTTTTGAAGGGCTTCTAGCTGGTTGAAAAAACATAGGTCATAGACCATTCAAAGGCCATGTTTTAAGGCTGTACATGTAGTATATTTTGAAATGCTATTTTTGCCTACATGCATTGCAATTTTGCCCTCATAATTGCTGAGAAGGATGACTGGCATGTGCAAATCACAAATTTCTTGCCCAATTTGAGGATGAATAATGATTGTGATACATTTTTGACCAATTTTTGTGCCACCCCTCTGTTTTTACTAGTCTCACAAAGTCAGCTTACTACATGTTTTCATTGAACTGCACCCCCTCTAAAACTGTCTGTGTACAAGGGGTCGGTCCTGTGAGTTCGTTGAGGTTAGTTTAAAGGGGGATTGTGTGCTTGTGCAGTAGGTACTTTGTAGAAATAAATTACAGTATTAGCACCAAGTCATATGACACTGCTTGTAAACTTGAAGTGCAGTAATTCAACAGGTTTGAGATTCGGCACAGATGATGAGCTAGTAAGGTATGTCCAGGAGGCCCTTTATTCTGTGGTTATCCTCCTATTTCCCTCAAATGACCCATGTAAACCCCAGTCAGCTTCTGGAAGACCCTTCTAACCTTACTAAGTCCCAGTGGGGAAAGGGTTATACTGATAAAAAATGATAGTCACTCATGCACCACTCACACAATTATTGTTTAGAATGATTTTATGTTCTGCAATATAGTTCTCAGCTCTCTTTTACTTTAGCCTTCAAATATGGGTAACAGTAGGGAAGGGGGTGGGTGATGATTGGAGAACTACATATCTACTGTTGATGATAGTTTGTTATTCATGAATTCTTCGAAGTGAAACTTTTTTGTTAGCACATGGATGTGCAGTGCGACATCCTTTGTAAGAAATATTTAAATATGAAGAATGGTGTGTTATAAGTGGATCATATCAGATGACTGGTATTCAGACTGGTACATGTGTTCTCATCTCTTGTGTCTTCATTGTTATTGATTATTTTTCTGAAGAACTATGATTTGTAAGTGAATCACATGTGACAGCTTATCCAAAGTTTGTTGTGCTTCAGGTGTGCTGCAAAAATACATTTGTTTAATTTTCCCTCTCAGTTTGCATTTTGGCTCGGAAATTACCTGCAGATCTGTAGCAATGCCCCAGTTGTATTTGGTGAAGCTCTATGAAATGTGTGACTCCATTGTTAATGAGTCAAAACAGTAACACCTGGAGGTGTTTGTGAAAGGGTCCAAGGGTTCCCATAATCATTTTACTCCCTTTTTTCCACTAAAATGATCTATCTTAACTTGTCTTTTTTGTAAATGTGGTGATCGATGCTGCATGTATTATTTAGAGAGGCACAAGTCTTAAGTGTCTATTTTGTGATTGCTGAACTTGACAGTCTCTTTATTGGACATGATAGATGACACAAAATAATTAATGATGGATTGGGCCAAAAGTAGGGCAATTTCTTGTCAAGGTCAAGTTTTAAGTTTGAACCTAAAAGTAGACCTATTATTCAAAACCTTGCAACAGACAATTTTTATCCAGAAGCTGTAAAGGGTTGCTGAATTGATCTGGTCTGTTTGTTTTTGTTCCTCAACAAGAAATTGTATCAATAGAGTATGAAGTAAACTATTTTATTGGTTAAAGAATGAAGCATTGTATAAATTTTGATACAGCTAGTTAAATGGAGGTTTATACCTCAACTCATAACAGTCTAGTTTAATCTAGCAGCTCTCCCATGTGAGAAGTGTGACAAGACTGCATGGTCTCAATTGGTTAGAGCATGACTTGACTTTCCCTTGGGAGGTCTGGAGTTCAAGTCCTCATTGGGTCATATGGAAGACTAAGACTTAAAAAAAATGGAACCTACTGCCACTTTTGCTTGGTGTTTAGAATATCCAATGGAGTCTGGAAAACAAGCTTGTGAGCCTTAACTGAAAAACAACCATGGCCGGCCCGACAATTGGTTGGAAACTGGACCGTTAAGCTCCATCTTACCTAACCGATGTGAGAAGTGGTAACTTTACCGCTAGACTTAACACTCTGTCTCAAGTTTTGATCCTAAACATCCATTGTTCATGGACATTGATTTCTGCATCAAAGATCATTATTTGTAGCACAAGTATGTTTAATTTGATTTAATGAATCTCCCTTAGTATAGTAAACCTATTTGCCTTCTAATATTTTTGTTTACACTTTACTCAAATGTTACATGGTAGTGTTGTACACATTGTTTGCTGACAAGCAAATGAAAACAGTGGTATTGCCCCAGTTGCCTAAACTTGGAGTGCAGCACACGTGGTACATTTAATGAATGTTGTTTTGTTCGTACTTAACAGATTCGTTGGGAAATTCCCATCAGGCCGGGGTTCAATTTGATAGGGTTTATTATACCCTCAAAATGCATCCTCTACAAATTCAAATACTTCTGTTTGTACTGTACATGCAGTTGTCTCTTGTATCAATAGTGGGTACCAGCAGATTTGTTACACTCTTAGTTCTGATGTGTTCAGTTATACAGGCAAGCAGTGGCAGACTTTTGATCCAAGAATTAGTCCTGCTTTTCTTGTCTTGCTGTGTCGAAATTTTGCAATTTAAGCAATGAAAGCTTCCCCAAAATATTTAGTTTTTCAATTACAAAATTATACCCAGTTATTATTCTCTGTATATTTGAATGGTGGTCACACAGCCCTACAGGGCTAATTGAAATGCAAAAATGCATTGAGGTCTGACTAAGTATTAATGCTGTTATCTCATTTCTTTTTGTCATTGGTCAAATGCAACCATAATTTATTGGCAAAATACAATTATGTGTTCATATTTTATCATGGAAAATGGATCCACTTTTTAGGTATGACGTTATTTATCCAAGCTTCCTGCCTCAAGATACTGTGCTAACAAGGTTTACACAGGGGTCACAGAGCAAATTTTGAAGTGTGAGAGCTAACCACCAAACAGTTGGGAAGCTGACCTTGGGGTCACTGAAATATGTTAAGCCCTGATGACATTACACAATTTTGAATTTTAGCCACTTATGGAAACCTACACTTAGAAAAAAGAATGGCTTATTTATTCTGTATAATTTCAATTTCGATCAAGAAAACTATTGTACTTACCAGACTAACTTCACCAGTTATCATACAACCAATTTCAGGCAAAATTATCGTCCAAGAGGCACAAAAATCACCAGGAGATTTTAGGTCACCCATTCTCTGCTGGTCGTTGGGTGAATGATCACAAAGTTGTCCCAAAATCATCCACAAAGTTCATAACAAACACCAAATGCTAACAATTTTTAGGAAATGTACTTACTCACATAGGTTCATTGATAAATTATTCCAATTTTCCTGAAGACGGTCAATCCCGCTTTGTTTATGCTACAAGTCTGGTACAGTGCACAAGTTATAAGTCAGCCATCTTGAAATGCAATGCATGATGGTACCTAGTATATTGCAGCACTGGGATCCAACATAATGCCATGCATAGGGCATGAACATACCTAAGCTAACATACCTAAGTGATGCCAAAGTATGCACATATAATGTATAGATGAAGCAGAACAAAGACACAGAGTTGTTTATAGCATTTTTTCGTGAAGATGAAAGGATACAAGAATGGTACTGCTATATTTTGGAAATGTTATTTGTTCTCTCTCTTTCAAATGATATTTCAACATATTGTCACCTTGAAGACAGGAAATGTGAAGACAGGAAACTTTGCAAGTGAGCTCTTGCTCCTTTGGTTTTCTTGGAAAGCTAATGATGAAGACTCTAGCTAGTTCATTCCCTGGCAATTGCTATCTACGAAAATGCATTTCTTTTGAATATTTAACTCTTTTTTTTTCAATTGCCAAAATATACTCTTTTACACAAGACCTTGATTAAGAATTATTGACCTTTTGAACGGGTGTCCATTTCTGCTCTGTGTAGGCTAGCTGGAGTATGGTCTCCCAGAATGCAGAGTGCTGAGGGTGTAAAAATTGCGCAGTAATGATCACATATCTCAATATGTTCTACAATATAATGTAAGGCAGCCCAGAGTGCCTATGGCCCAAAACATGGGGGTTAAAGTCCCTCAGCCCCCTGTCTCTGTGGTCCCTGTTATGGGGTTTGATGCCTGGTGACCACAGATGACCTTTGACCCCCACCAAAAACAATAGGCTTCTTCTTAGGGCAATTATGATGGTAGGTATATGAGCCTCCTCTGCCTAGGGTGAGGTTGAGGCTGCCTGAAAATAATAGTTTTTACCTGATTTTCTATAACTATAATCCCTAATGGGCATGGCAACTGGTGTAAATATTTGTCTTGTTTTGTTATATGTACCCTGCAGTGTCAATGTGCAAGCATTACTCTTCAGTTAAACTCCGTGTACTGAACATCCTCACACCAATCCTGCATTCAACTTCAAACATTTTCTGTTGTAACTTTACAAGGCAGTAAAGAACCTTACAGTACCTGTGATTTCTTACCTTTAAACCTTTAATACAGTCAATCATTAAACTAAACTTAGAGATTTTGCTCAAGGAAGTCCCATTAAGTTGGCAGGCCATTGATTGAGGAGGCCAGATGTCATTTAAAACTATAGCAGCATAGGCAGCTATTTCATTCAGTCGTCATTCACTGCTCACATGAAAGATGTAGGTAATATTGTGAATGATGTTGGGTAGAACTCTTGTTTTCATTTCTAACGTGGTCATGTTTGAAAACAGACTGTGACAGTTACACTGTGTAGACTTACAATTTCAATTAATCACCTCTGTTGAGTGATTAAGTTTGGGATTGAGGAGTGGGGATTGGGATAATGGGGGGGGGGGGGGGGTTGATGAGCACAATGCTTAAGCACAATGTGAGATCTTTTTAATTTTGTAACAATTTGAAAAATTGCACATACATGTTGTTTTTGTCAACTAGGGTATCAATTCATGAAAACCTGGTGGGTTTTATTGCAAAAGCATGCTGTGAGATTGTCAGTTTGTAAATTAAAGTTTTTAACAGTATTGTCAAGGTCAAACGATGGCTGAAAGGCTGCTTTTAACCCCACGTGAACACTATATCTACATGTAATGTTCTTAATCATCTCTAGGTTTTTTTTTTAGGTTTTTTTTTTTATGAAATCCCATTAATGCACTTTAATACCAATCCATCTATGATTTTACAGTTGCAAGATCTGTTATTACTAGCCGTTCAGTCTTCTTCAACTCATCCCGGTATGTAGCAAGCCCAATTTGAGTGGCAGGTAATTGTCTAATCTGGAAAAAACACCTCACCCCACCCTATGGCATCTAATCTATTTCTGAGCCATTAATTTTTCATTTTTTACCTCATTTACTTTCGGAAGTAAATTTGGGACTAGTTTTAGGTATATTTGCATGGAGTGCTTGGTGGGAATATGAAGTGCTAGTTGTCACCACCCAGCACCACCCACTGTAGCTACACCTCTGGTTTCACCATTTGTAAGCTCATAATTTTTAAGGCAAAATGAAGAGCTGCTGGACATAAAATCAATTGGAATGATTGATTTTGATGTTTTCTTCATTACAAGTGAAGAGATTTAGAGGCTTTCATCACCTATGGTAAAAATTCACAATGACCCATGTAAAGTATTTTGTTAAGAGTTTTCGAGTGCTTTCACACTCAAACAGGGGATCAGATGTGGATCTGATCCACCCCTCAAGTTCAGTTTTGTAGTATGAAAGCTTTCACACTCAGGATCAGATACGGAGGATTTCATCTTCCCTCGTGGGCAGATCAGGTATCATGTGGGGGATCAAAAAACCATGTGTGAAAGCTCGAAGGATCAATGTGACCTGAGATCAGCATGACCAACTTCCCATTCTCCCAAATACAATACACACAAAGGCCAATCAGCTGCGGTATAGACTGCATCTGCACTCGCACTGCACACATTGTACCCAGTACACTTCCTGTTTGTTGATCGCTTGATCGTGACTTGATTCACCTTGGGGGATCAAGTGTGAAGGTGGTCTTCTTACTAACAAAGGAACATGATTTTCTTGAAATGACACATAGTTTAATCATGATTTATCCTTAATTGTTTTTGTTTTCCTCTCAATTGTTTACAGATGGACCAGTTAACAGTAATCCTTCAATTGTTGGGAAGTACAACCTCTTCTTCCAAACTTTACATGAAGGGGACAGTGGAATTTATGCATGTAATGTTACAGATGAAAAAACGGGAAGAAGTGCTATAGCATCTGCATCATTACTTGTACTAGGTAAGGATAAAAAAAATTTCAAAGTTACCCACTTTCAATAAGTTCATTCCTCCTTTTTTCTCTGTTCAACAGAGAAATGAATGCTAATAAAATATGTGTAGGAAGATGAGATAGAAAATAATCATTAAGATTGATGTACCAAATGTTACTTGACTTTTTGAAATGTTTCCTTTCAATGAAGTGCAGGTGGAGACAGCATTGAAAGATCCCATTTATGATGGTGTTGTTTCCACTGCTGCTTGGAAAAATTTTCTCTGACATGGTGATCACGATTAATCCCTAAATGATTGGAACTTTTTTTGATAAAGCATTAGGAGATTTCACAACATGGTCACAGCCCTAATTATACTTCTGGCCAAAAACCATTGGCATTAAAAACTACCAAAAGAGGAGTTCTTTGGCCAGTTCCAGTGGAGACACACCTTTGAGCATTTCTGTGCAGCTTGTCATTTATTGGTGGCAAATGTGAATTAACCAAAGATTAAATTATTCATCATTTTCCCTGGAGGAATTTTTCAGTAAAGTGACCATGTTGTTGAATTAAATATTTCGCATGGCTTTCTCTAATGTATGCCTTGCAAGGAATTTAGGTTAACCAATTTGTAAGATTCCTTTTGGCAGATGAAGTTACAATTCCACACGCTACAAAACTGCAAAATTTATTTCAAAAGTTTCTTTAGGGAATACTCTAGTCACATTGTATTGTAAAACTTTCAACATACTTTTGGCTCTTATGAATGAAAAGTATGAACGAGTTCACACACCTCACAAGAGTGTTTACATTTGAAAACCTTTCATAGCTTTGTTCAGAAAACTTGTTCAAAGGCTGTTCCGTGAAAGCTTTTGTGAAAAATGCCTGCAGGGGGCTTATTATCAGTCCACAGGCAATTCATAAAATACCTTGCAAATATAAATCTGTTAGGAAACACACAAGATCTGGTATCAAATATGGTGACAGTTTTTGGCTGGCCTGGAGGTGTATGGTTGAACTTCAAACAAGAGGGAGTAATGTATTTTTATCTCCTTGTTAGATTGTCATTCATCTTCAGAAGTATTTGAAGAAGTGTTGTAGCTTGTAGGTAATGGATATTTGTTTAGTTTGAAGCAGTGCAGGGGTTACATGATTGTAGCTGCAGTTGCCGTAGACATAACATTCAATGAAGTTGAAAACTAAAGATCGTGGTGATAGACAAGACTGCAAAGAGGGGGAGAGCTCCCAGAAAGGGGGGGGGCAGGAATTGGGGATGTAAGGACAGATATTTGAAACGTGGCTTTGAAACAAAATAGAAATGATTTCCAGGCAAAGGATGTTTACAGCAGCTGTATACCACTGATTTGCATGCATGTAAAATTATCCAGGGTTTTCTGATTTAAACTATGGGACACAATTTAAATTTTTAACAAATCATGGTTTGAATTGAAACATTTGATTTAAATTGACTTTGGCTTCAAATCAGAATTTGTGAAAAAATGAAAATATATCACCCCCTTTTAAATTACTCATGTTTCTTAGTCTGAATAGGCATGAACATGGCAAAGTTGTGGGAAAATACACATTTGACTTTTGAATTGAATTGTTGCCGAGGCCTTGAATTTTGAGGGATGTTAGTGCATGGCCCCAACTCACTACAGTAATATTAAATAAACATGAGGAGTTTGACATTTTGCACCTAGATGAAGAATGGGAGTTCATATAAATCTATTTAACTTACATTATAAACAGGGCACCTACCACACTCCTTGATTTCCTGAGGAGTGTTATTTGCAGCACATCTGGAAAAACTAAATTTCAAATGGTAATGAATACACATAGAAGTGTGAAATCATCTAAGCTTCATACCTTGGAATTAAGAACAAAAATGTTTTCAGATCTTGACCTCATGTGACTGCAGATGACCTTGGACCTCCAGCAAAACCCGTAGGTGTCATCTCCCAACCATTATCAGGCCTAAGAGAATTCCCAATGACACAATTTTTTCCAAGAATCTTTAACTTCAAATATGAACACACCACTATTTTTCCAACATGTTAAAATATTGTTAGACCATGTAGTTGCTGAAAGACATACATATGGAAATACATGGCATTATTTGGAATAGAAAATATATTGCATCACCAAAACTTCAATGCCATTTTTGGTTTTGATGATAAGGGAAACCAGTGCAATCATGATTGTGTTTTTATATGTGTATATATGTGTGTTTGTGACACTGCTTTTTGACACAATATTTCAAGATACTGTAGGATATCTGACAGTTTTTAACTTGGTTCATAGATGCCCCATATTAAGAGGAAGACTCCCATTGTTTTTGGTCGAATTCAAAGGTCATCTGGGGTCACAGGGGTCAAAAACTTGGAAAAGATTACATTAAACTGGTTAACATCATATCTCAGGGTATTAATTTCTGAAAGTTTTCAAACTTGGTACGTAGGTGCCCCATATGAAAAGGAAGAGCCCTATTGTTTTTGGTGGAGTCCAAAGTTCATCTAAGGTCACATGGGTCAAAGGACTCGAAACACTTTACATTTAAATCATTAGCATGATATGTCAAGGTAGGAATGTCAGAAATTTTTCAGACTTGGGACATAGATGCCCAATATCAAGAGGAAGAACCTTGGTGGTTTTTGTTGAGATAAAAGGTCACTTGGGGTCACAAGGGTCAAAGACTCTAAACACTTCACATATAACTCATTAATACGATATCTCAAGGTAGGAATGTCTGAAAGTTTTCAAACTTGGTACATATATGCCCCATATCAAGGGGATGAAAATTCTTGGCTGTTGTCAAGTTCAAAGGTCATTTGGGGTCACAAGGGGAAAAACTCTTAACACTTTACATCACAACTAACTGGTTAACACAATATCTCAAGGTGGGAGTGTCTGTCAGTTTTCAAACCTGGATTTAGATGCCCTGTATTAAAAGGAAGAATATTGTTTTTGGCTGAGCTCCAATGTCATACGGGGTGAGTAGGAGGAAAAGACTTAAAACACTTTACATTTAAGTCATTGAGATGATATCTCAAAATAGGAATGTCTGACAGTTTTCAAACTTTGTCCATAGATTGTCCCACATTGAGGGAAGAACCTTCTCATTATTGATGGAGTTCAAATGTCATTTGGAGTTAGGAGATTTGAAGTTCAAGTTCTGGCCGGGCCATACCAAAGACTGTAAAAACCTGCTACCATTTTGCTTGGTGCTCAGCATAAGGCAATGGAGTAGGGAAACTAAGCCAGTGAGCCACAACAAGAAAAAAGGTCGTTCCCGGCTTGACTTTAACCATTTGGTTGGAAACTGGGCCATAAAACTCCATCTAACTAATTCAAAGGTCATTTGGGGTTAAAGGGGTCAAAGACTTGAAACACTTTACACATAATTCATTAACATGTTCTCAAGATAGGAATGTCTGACAGTTTTCAAACTTGGTACATAGATGGGCCATATTGAGAGGAAGAACCCTATTGTTTTTGGTGGAGGTGAAAGGTCATCTTAGGTCACCAGGGGTCAAAGTCTGAAAATCTTGTTAACTTGATATCTCAAGGTAGGAAATTTGGATAGATTTCATATTTGGTATGTGGATGCATTATGGTCAGGAAGTGGTGCCTTTTGTTTGTGGCAGAGGTCAAAGGTCATATGAGGTCGCCAGGGGTCAAAGTCTGAAAATCTCTTTAACATGATATCTCAAGATATTAAGCTGGGATAGATTTCATATTTGGTATGTGGGTGCATTATAGTCAGGAAGTGATGCCTTTTGTTTGTGGCAGAGGTCAAAGGTCATATGTGGTCACCAGGGGTCAAAGTCTGAAAATCTCGTTAACAGGATATCTCAAGAAAAGAAGCTTGGATAGATTTCATATTTGGTATGTGGATGCCTTTTATGGTCAGAAAGTGGTGCCTTTTGTTTGTGGCAGAGGTCGAAGTTCATATGAGGTCACCAGGGGTCAAAGTCTGAAAATTTTGTTAATGCAATAATTCAAGGTAAGGAAGTTATATAGATTTTGTATTTGGGTATGTGGATGTGTTATGGTCAGGAAATGGTACTTATTGTTTTTGGTAGAGGTCAAAGGTCATCTAGGGACACTTAGGTTCAAAGTGAAAATCTCATCATCATGAAATCTCAAAATGGGAAGCTTGAATACATTTCATATTTAATATGTAGATGCATTATGGTCAGGAGATGTTCTGGTTATTTGTGGCAGAGGTCAAAGGTCATCTGGGGCCACCGGGAGTCAAAGTTTGAAATTTTTTATGCAATATCTCAAGATAGGAAACTTGAATAGAATTCATATTTGGTATGTGGATGGGTTATGGTCTGGAAATGGTCCATGTTGTTTTTGGTGGAGGTCAAAGGCAGAGATGCCAAGTATCCCAATTTAGGCAGAATAATTGCGAATTTCCACCCTTAATTTAGCCCCATCGTTTTTGGCAGAAATGAAAGGTCATCTGGGGTCTCCAAGGGTCTAAGTCGAGGAACCTTTATAAATACAATCTTTCAAGAAAGCTGTTTGCCCATCTGTTTGCCTTTTTAGCTATGTATGGCTTTTATTGAAGTCAAAAGGTCATTTGGAATGAAGAACTTATTTTATGAACATACTAGTAAAACATTTGAATGAGAAGATATTGGTGCTTGATGGCACTCTTTGAAACGGAGCATTTATGTATTATCGAAACCTCAATGCATTTTTGCATTCTGGTTAAATTTTGCACAAAGATGCCCCATGTTAAGAGGAATCTTGAGCGCTAGTGCTTTTGGTGGAGCTTAAATGTCATCTGGGTCCAATAGCAGGGTTAAAAGACACTTTGCACTTTGCTTGTTATGTGTGAGCTACATTGTTTATATTGCCATGTAAATCAGTTTCCTGGTTGGTTGAATGATAAGAGAGACTTTTGTAGTCATCCATTCCAACTCACCAACTCACCCCACCCCCATAAATACCAGTTAGCTTCATGCCAACTTGTGCCCCATTAATACTCCAAATTACTCCGTGCCAACCCTGACCCAGCTGCCCATGGTCAACAGGGTCATACCGGCGACTTTAAAAATGGAAACTACTACCTTTGTGCTTGGTGCTCAGCATAAGCAAAGGAGTAGGGAAAACAAGCCAGTGAGCTAACTGGAAAAAAGCTGTGGCAGACTGGACTTGAATCAATTGGTTGGAACCTGGACCTTAAAACTCAGTCTACCTAACTCCATACCAACCCACCCCTCATACATAACAAATAGACTTATGCCAGCCCCCTCCATACAAGTATATATACCAAATCCACTTGTCAACTCACCTCCAAACAGTATATACCAAATCACCTCATGCCAACTTGCCGCCATACATACCAAGTCCCCTATGTTAACTTACTCCCCATACCATGTCTGGGGTCCCTCCTAAAGGTCAAATAATGGAAACGTTGTTAATATGATACCATATATTTCAAAGGGAATTGGTGTTTGCAATGGAATATAATGAGATGGCCCCTATCCTTTTTGAGGGAGGTAAAATTTCATCTGGGGGGGTCACCTAAAGTCAAACCTTGCCCATGTTTAATAACACAATATATAAATAAGTATGCAACTTGGATAGAATTTCATGTTTGGTTTGTGTACGTGTACATGGTGTAAGGTTGGTACCTATTGTTGTTGTTTGACTGTAAAGATATGGGACATCATATTGCGTTATTTGGACTGCTTTTATGAACAGTGGACAGAAATGTAAGATAAAGCTGTTATTTCAAAATACATAAATTGGAGTACTGCTTTTGCCTTTTAAATATTTTGTTTTGATATTTAGCATATGCTTGGTTGACTATTGCTTTGTAATAGAGTGGGTTTGTGTTTCTTAATGGATTTCTTGGAACAGTTGAAATCTATGATACACTCAATTTCCTTGCCACTTGAGGGGAATTTCGCTTCCGAAGCAGTGCTATTTGCGGTTTGTACCTTTTGTACCTTTTGATAAGGAATTGGACAATTTACTCACTGTTTGCAGAATTGAACTTCACCATCAATAATGAATTTAAAGTGATGTAAATGAAATGCATCTTGCAGCATCAAGAGCAACGACAGTTTGACACTCAAGCCATTCCCTTTACTCCCTGAAGGCAGCTCCCTTTTTCCAAGTAAGAGAAAAGACATATTCACCTGGTCCAAATTTATGAAGAAAGGATTTGTTTCTCAAGCTTACTCACCATCTGAGCATGTCCAAATGAGATGCACAACTCTTAGGTCTTTTATTTAGCGTTGCACAGCAGCCAAATTGCGAAGCAGGTGAATTAATTAAGGGTTGGTTGAGGCCATTGGATACTCCTTAAGTGATGAGCAGGGGCCACCACAGATTTTAATTCTCAGTCTCTTGAAAGTACACACATTTTTGGTACTCATTGTATACATGAATTACAGGAGTGATGCACAACACCAAATAGTGCCTCACTCTTTGATTTGAAAGTTTATGTTCTTGGCATTATGAGTGTTTAGAGGTGATTGAAGGATACAAGAAACAACAAATCAAATCGGGTATATGTACTCAATTTGATCTACATAAATGAAAAGGGAATGAATAATATGTGTCCAAGGTCCAAGGTCAAATTTATTGAGACTTTAACTGTGATAATTCCTTATCTTTTGTTTTGGCACCTTTGATTTGTTACTTTTGACCTTTCAAGTGTAAAAGTTGCTGATACAAACTTTATGCTGTTAAGGAGGTGATAGATTTCTTTGTATATTGGAAAACATTTAACACTGCACCATAATATACGTTGTCTGCTAGAGATGATAAGATGTTTAATGACCCTTATAATGTGGAAATGATATTTAAGTGTACCTAATGTCTAAACTTATCAAAAATTATTTATTGTACAAGAATTTGTTAAATTCCTGATTTAAAGTATGGGGGTCAGACAGGAACACATCACTGCCATTAAAGTGTTGTTATTAAAGTGTTGGAGTAAAACTAATATTCCATGTATTCTTCATGTGTGATTGTTTTCCACATGGCAGGATATGTTTTCACTCCAACAGTGTAGTGGCCCCATATGGTTATACTACTTTATTGTTATTAGGGTATAAAAGACCCAGATAACTGATCAATCACATAAAGTTCCTGAACTCCTTGAAATACTGCAAAGTGTAAAAAGAAAACTGTAAATTCCAATATCAGAGAAATATGTGAATCTACATCACCCCTCTCCGTATACCTCGTGTTTACCTAGGTAATCCCCACTTACCTGCAGTTAACCCTGGTTAACTTATAGCACAGCAAATAGGGCGCCCTCCGACCTCCCTCGTACTGAGGTGCGCTAGCACCTGACCTAGTCCTCCTCTCACTCACTTACCATCAGATTCCCAGTCCAGTGAGTTTTGGGGAGTGTATCTCTGATGTAAAAATTTCTCTGTGTGATTTTTGTTAGTTTTGTGTAAAAAGAATCTAGAGGGCTGTAGAATTATCTAAATACTGTTATAATTTTGTGATCTGTAGACCTGTGTGGGTGATTCCTCCTTTTCTCTTGCACTGCTCTCTATTCTTAAGTTAACCTTTCAAATTACTCTATCACGCCACATCTAATACTGAGCCAAGATAAAGCCTACATGTATAGTGGATCTTACTTGACACTGCATTGACCACATAAGAAACTGTTGTTCAGCAAAAATGGACTTACTATGTATTCACGCACACTCGCTCTGTGAGGAATGAACACCTTGGACTGAGAACTGTCAGTGAGGATCTCCGCAAGTTAATTATGTACGCAACCCACAGGGAGTGTGTCTTGAATGAATACTTTCCACACAGAGGCATATTTGCTATGTGATGCTTACTGACCGATTGAAACTTGCCCTTTGGGTGTAGAGGAAGAGTGTAAATTGTGTCTATGTCATGTACAGTGTTGTATCCATGAAGCATGAATCCAACACTCAAAGCTTTTGTTTGTGGTCCTCTGTTTGTAATAAATCATATGAAAAAGGAAAAGTTTTGTACATGAATTAAAAAAATTGTATGTGCTATTCTGCATAGAAGTGTTTGAACCAAAAAATAAAATAATAATAATGAATTTGTTCTTCATGATTCTTGAAAGGAAAGGAAAAGGCCTACAGTGTGGCTAATTCTGGAAAAACAGTCTATTTCGGTCCTCACTTACTGAACCTCCTATAACCCTGTGTA
Source organism: Holothuria scabra (assembly GCA_037179385.1). Taxonomy (NCBI): domain Eukaryota; kingdom Metazoa; phylum Echinodermata; class Holothuroidea; order Aspidochirotida; family Holothuriidae; genus Holothuria; species Holothuria scabra. Next base: position 4,846,740 of record CM074187.1, on the reverse strand, counting down.
TATACTATTTATACTTACTGTCTGGCAAACTAATAACACTGTAATAACCGTACCAACAGAGATTAATATGTTAAATAAGGAGTGAAAGTTTGTAGTGTTTATCAGTAAAGATGCAAGGATTAAATTCAAATCAGTACAAAATTACACCACACTTCTATCCAATCAGGAGGAGGGTAACATCACATCTTAAGAAACAGTGCAACTTCAGTAAAATACAACCTTTAAGTGAGGCTATGATTGTTGCTTCCACAAACCCTTCTCATTTCCCAATGGATTTGCATAATGCAGTTAGTTTGCCAAGCTTAAAAGGAAAGGAAAATTATTGAATTTAAAGTCCAGTTATATTTGTATGAATGTGTTCTAAGAGTAGTGATGTTTCCCTCCCTCCATTTTCTATTTTCACCCTTTCCTTTGTTCTATTGTTTTGGTGAATTTGATTGTAAAGAATAATGGAACGACTTTCTTAATGGGAAGTTGCAACTGAAGCAGAGGCATATTCAAAATAATTCAATAGAGGGTCCCTACTGGAAAATAATGATCTGAAACAATTAGCTGAATATTGTCTGAAATCTTGTCATCTGCTTAATGCAGACTTGATTCAGATGAATTCCAGATCAAATAAGTCTGTAAACTACAGTTCCAGATCAAGTTAGGCCGGTTTTGGAACCTTTTCAGACTATAGTCTCAGACTACAGCAGATCAGAAATTAGTATGTAAATTTCAGATATCAAAACAGACTACCACCCTTTCAGAATTCAGACCATTCCTTGTTTTTTCCAGCTGGCTCAAACTTTGGTAACTGCAGTCATGGGGTTAACCAAAGAGCTATTTTTGACACATTTGAGGTATATTTAAACATGCTTAATCCTTTACCGTTGTGCTCCGATTGGGGCATATTTGCGCGCCTCAGGAGTGGGGGGAAAAGGGGATGTAGCCCGCCCCGCATCGGCTTCCGTAGGCCATTGACCCCGTGACCTTAAACTATTGTCTCTCTCGTTGTTATGGCCGAATTTTTGGGTAGCTACTCGCAGTTTCGAGCTCCGCGTGAAACAGTAAAGATGGGTGACAGCTGAGCTTTCCGCATGGGTCCAAAAGGACCCAAACAATGGTAAAGGGTTAAGTGCTGGAGAGGGGTTGGGGCACATGACCTGCTGTGCCTAACTGGTTCCACCACTCATCAAAAGATGGGTTGATAGAGGAAAATATCAATACTGTTTCAATGCATTCTATTTCAGAACCTCCAGTGATCACATCTCCTTTGACAGCAGTGAGAAAAGAAATACTAGCTTTAAGCATTACGTTGAAGTGTCCTGTAGGAGATACGCATCATCCTGATTACACCTGGTTATTTAACGGTGAAGAACTGTCTCCAGGAAGGAGAACTGTTGTGGGAATAGATAGTTTACGTATTCGAAATCCAACAGGAACAGATGCAGGAGTTTACCAATGTTTTGTTTCTAATGTGGCAGGGGAGGATGTCTCCCAAACAGAGGTCAGATTTAGGGGTAAGTCTCCTCTCATTATTACCAGATCTATGTGAATTAAGTCATCCCATTTATTTGTTTTGCTTAATTTAATTACTGATGGAGGAGATGGTAGGGGAAGGGGCTTTGTGTAGGGGTACTTTTTGGCTTATTTCTTACACCTAACCAGGGTTCTTGCCAGCTTTTTGTCAAACCAGGTGCAGATATAATTCTCCATTGCTGGAGGCATAAGCATGGTCATGAAGATTGATTCCTAATAGGTATGGGGTCAAGGGATCTGCCTGCCTTAGCAACCTTTGTGGAGTCCATGGGCCAAGCAACTGGTTGGGGGTCTAGGGAGCAAGGTCCCAGGAAGCTTCTTAACTTTAAAACTAGGATTAGCAATACCACTTGAAATTCCAGCTTATTTTTGTTGCCCTTTCTTTTGAAATTATTCTAACGTTTCACATTAATAAACTTTACTTGGCATACCTCTAGCACAACCACAGGCTTCAAGCTCTGTAGCATGCAGCTAGCTAGCTGCAGTGTGCATTTGCCTACATGTTTTAGATGCACTTGTAAGGGAGGTTTTTGCATTGTAACTTTAAAAACATATCAACAACTTTGAAAATGGGTGGGAAACTTTCAACTTAGGTTCTAAGAAGCAAAATTTATTCGAGCTTGGCAATGCACCTGGTAAAAATGGCCTGGTGAGAACACTATTACCTCAATTAAAACATTTACTGTTTGCTTTCTAAAAATGTTCATTGCTATAAATTTTCTCAGAACTTTATCATGACTTAAAGCACCAGCATAAATTTGTGATTTTAAATGAGAATTCCAGTCTTGATGAAATGGTTGTCCTGATGTTTGGCAGGCTTTTGTGGACAAGTTCAGAATGAAACCCAGTACAGGTATCATAAAAACCCTGGCTGGGAGTTAGTTGCAACTCCAGTATCCCTGGATTCATGAATCTTTGCGGTGCAAAGATGTTGTAGCCTAAATCAAAATTTTGGACTCGTAGTTGTGTGTGTTTGTATTTTTTGCAAATTTCATGAAGTCATTGCATCAAAAAAGGCATTTGTGTTTTTTGTCTATGTTCAGCTGAAAAGTTTCTCTACTGGGAAGCAATAACATCTTGTGAACAATGTTTGCACCTAATTCATTTCATGGTGTAACAGATGATCTCCTAGCTAATTATTAGCACATTGCCCCACATTTTCTAGCTTTGTTTGTAACTTTTTTGTAAGGACCCTGTCTTTGAAATGACTTCATAACAAGTACAAGTTGCGACTTCTGTTCAAAATGTTTACACATTCCACAAATGTTGAAGCTATCCAAGTCTGATGAGTGACCCATAAGCCAGCCACTAGTTTGATAAACCAAGAAATGTGTAGATTCTAATACTACCATTTCATGATAATCATTGGATTTTTTTGACAGTATGTAGATGAAACGAAAGCATTGTTATATTCAAGTTATTGAAATGTACCACTCTCAATGCATGGGTATCTCATCAAACTTTGAGACATTCAGAAACATTGGAATGGTGCATGGCATATTTAATTCTTTAGGTAAACTCACAAGGATTCAGGAAATTTATTCTACGGCAGCTTAGCCATTATTGCCCAAAAAGGAAATGTTTTGATTCACGTCACAAACATATACTTTTATGGATTGAGAGCACATTTCAAGATGGCAGAATAGGGGGCGCAGTGTCAGAATTTCTCTGAGTATAGGTGGCTGAGTTGGAGATAAATGCAATTTAGATGTAGCAACTAGTAAGGGGTAAGTAAAGTCACTTTATGAATACACCCACTAGAAAGGTGGGGAGATTACGCATGTTATTCTCAAAATGCATCGTTTCTATAAGGCTGTGCTTATACTTCTTTAAATTTTTTCTTATGTTGCAATGGCACATTTTACAATGCTTGAAAAATTAGGTCAACAAGTAAGTAATGAGTCATAAAGCAGTGAATTCGGCCTTCTCTACTGCCTGTATTCTTTTATTCTGTACAAAAATTTTGCTTTTGAAGATATTGAAATTAATACTCTGTCAAAAGTACATCCACTTAACAGATGAAGCTTTTTTTTTAATATTAGGAACATTTATGGAGTTACTTCTTATTGTACTTTTTTCATCTTCCAAATTAGATCACTAACCTTCTAGGTCATTACACTTTCCCATCAATGACAAGAAATTTCTCAGTATTGTCACATGGGCCTCACAACAGAAATTCAACTTGAGGCATCTGCATCTTAACAAATATGTTTTGTTCCTCCTACCTCCAATTAACTCTCCAAGAAATGCCTTGCATCAGATTGCTTTTTAAAACTCATCCTGCTGCCTAGTTTTTGGTTCCTTGTGTAACAAAGGAACCTATGCAGTCACCTTGGCGTATGTATGTGTGTGTGTGTATGTGTGTGTGTGTGTGTGTATGTGACGGATTGGAATGCGAGGTATGTGGTGCGATAACTCAATAACCGAGTGATCAATTTTTTTCAAACTTGGTATGTATGTAGATGTTGTGGAGTAGATGTGCCCTATCGTTTTTGGTGGAGGTCAAAGGTCACTGGTGATCACCAGAGGCCAAAAACTGAACTTCTGTTAGTAGCTGTAACTCAGTATCCGTTGTTCAAGCAGTGGCATCATTTTAGGATAAGTTAGATTGGTAGGAGGTGAAAATGTTGGTACATTAACCAAAATAATTGGAAAGGGTCAAAAGGTCAAAAAGTAATGTTTTATTGATATCTTGCCACTGAAACATTTTAGAGGGGTGGTGTAATGGAGATTTGTGTTCGTCTAAGTGAAATGCACGTGATGACCCCCCTTGACCTCATTTGACCTTTTGACCTTTGTGACTTTTGTGTGACTTTTTTGTGACGTCAAGATTTGTCTTGATCAGACGAACCAAAAAGGCTATTACACTACCCTCCTACAATGTTCGTTACTTGAGTTACTGACATTTAAATGACAGGCTAGTGTGTACATGTAGGTCATATGTAGGCCTATTGCAATGCCAGGTATGCGGTGCAATTACTCAATAACCAAGTAACATAGTGGAAATAATGGAAAGTTGTGTTCGTCTAAGTAAAGTGCACGTGAAGACTCTTTGGGTCTTTGTTCAATTGGTTTAAAAGTCCAGCTGAAGTTTAATGCCTTTAGACAAATGCAATGTATAAAAGAAAAGAAGAATTATAACCCCCTCTCAGTCTAAAAGCAGTTTACTTAACAATCAGGACAGTAATGCAATTATTATTAAAAACAACCTTTTCTTCACATACAGTATTGAATAAAGTTATTCACAGTGCAAGCTAAGATTCCAATTTCAATAGTAAAATATGAAAGCAGTTTCTCTTCTTTACCTCTGCTTTTACCCTAGGGACTACAATGCTGTTTCTAACACCCTCTTTAGGTTAAAAGGTCAAGTTGAAAGTCATTTATTAGATTCTACAGAGCTATGTTTGTTTCTTGGTCTTCTAGCCAAATTGTGAAGAAGAAATTGGTGGTAATAAATCACTATCGCGCTGCCTTTAGTAGCAGAATTGTGGGCTTTTCCTTATTTTTGCTTTTCAGGCAAACACATTGGGTAGTCTAAAGGACAACCATGACATAATTTCTAGTCATCCATCATAAATTTTGGTGGTCAGGAATGACCAGATGACTGTTAAATTTCTTTGGTGCAGAAGAGACTGTGTTTATTTAAAATCAGTTTTGATCTACTTTGACTGTATTTGACCTTTGTGACTTCTTTTTAAGGTCTGGATTTGAATTGTTGAGATTGACCAAAAAGGCAATTAACTAACCTCCTATACTACCCCAAACTCAAGTAAATGACATTTTAGTGAAAGGTGATGAATGTATTTGTCGCATGGAAGTGGGCAGTGTGCAGTGTGATAATTTGAAAAGTTAAGTGTTCCATTTCTCTCAAACGGCAAGTGCTTGTATGATTTTGAAATTTAATGTGCCCCTATGTTTTTGGGTGATGGCCAAAAGTCATTGGGGTTAAAGGTGCAAATTATGCCTTACCTTGGGACTACCTTAATACAATATCATCTTTAATGCAAGGAACCATAGTGCCCTTGGGCTCTTGTTTCAACTCTCTTAGTCTTGACCTTAAAGGCATATTTTCATCATCCCAAATAGTTCCAATTCTCCCAACCTACTTACTTCTAGCCCCTCCCACATTTATCTGTAACTCATCTTTATCCAGACACAATCCTAGTTTATTGCTTCATTGATTGTCCCAGTGGCCATACAAGTCCATAATGTGTAATCAAGACACTCTCAGTGCCCGTGCTGTGTAATTTAGCTATGATGCATTGTTTGAATGTGATGCCAATCAAAGTGCTGTACCAATGGAGAGTTTTGATATATGTATACTGAAACTGTAGTTTGGGGTGATGAATGACTGCCTTTAAGGCTTAACTTGAGCAGAATATGAGATTACCAGTTTTCAAGATTTGCTTGCAGGCTTAAAAACTGTGATTTCTTAGTTTGTCAGTTTGGAATGTAACAAGCAGAACTGAATAGGTCTGAAGGGGCTTCATCATACTTGCCACCCTTTCTGTTTTATGCATATACAGTACCTTTTAATATCAGGATGTTCCATTTTTCAACCCATTGGCTACCATGAGGGTCTTATCTTAACCCCTTGAAGGATAGCCCTCAAGGCTCATGAGACAAGTAGTTTTTCCTTGCTGTGTCTTTAGTATACAGTGTAGTACCCAGAGGAATGTTAGTAGTAGGGTCACTCTTGAATGCACAAATAAATTGACCCAGTCACCTATGGTCACGCTCTAGTTGGAGGCGTTCCATGATGTGAGGTAAAATACTAAAAATAACCAGTACCAACGTGTGCAATGCATTTTTTGTACTATGTCATGTACTGCTGTGCTCAAGCAGACTTCAAGTACTCTGAAAAGGTTATTGGGCAGTTATTTAAGAGAAAATGCAGTCATCCAAATTTGGTTTAGTGCAGCAGTCTATCCTGTTTCTTGATTGGTTCTTGAAAGTAATGTGACGGATCTTAACGTGTGTAACACTGGGAAGCGGTATTGTCATATTTGAAATGTTCCTCATAATTGCCATTAAAGGACAAGTTTTTCTATGTCAGTAAACACTCTCTAGAAGTATCTTCCTATGCATGTCGCAACATTGCCCTTTTTCAAAGTATTCACACAGCGAAAACTGAACAGGTGATCAAAACTTGTGTAGATGCACTAGGATCACAGGTGACACAAAATGAAGGACATTAATTCAACATGATTTATTTAGCCGAAGTCATGCACTTCTGCTAAAGCTCCCATACATGCATGGAGGGTGATCAGAATAAAGAACAAGTGAAAATGCACCATGGTTGGGCCATACAGTGCCAAAAGGACCAGCACACACTTAGTTGACTGTCAGCTGATGCTATTTGATCAATGAGTAGAACCTTTAGAATTTTCAATTGGATTCAAATTAGTTTAGCCCCTCCCACTAATGGAAATCGCCCTCCCACAGATGCAATTTAAATACAACAGTCCATTTAACAAGATTAACTCTCTGTGAAATGGAGACACTGCATTAATTAAAAACTCAAGAAATTTAAAGAATACCTAAGGAATTCATCTGGAGGACACAAAATGAATGGGTTAAGTTGAGGATTAGGGACCACCCTGGATTGTCATGGCTGTCTTGTGACCATAGTTCTATTGAAGGTCTCAATGAAAAACAAGTTAATCTAGGACTGTGGGTCAACTAAGTCACACACTCATGTCCCTGAATTGAAAATGCTAATCTTTTTGACAGTACCTTACATGTAAATGGACAAGAAAGCAATCAGACCTGGATCTTGTACAAATGCACCAAAAGATTGTCTGAACTTGCAAAGCATCAGGATTACTCATCACAGTGTAAACTCTCTTACAAAGAATTATGGGATTAGTTGATATAGGGTTGACAAAAGAAGTGCTTTCCGTGTACAAAAATCAGTTGCTATTGCTAGTGTTACTTCAGAAATCGTCAAACTATGAAGCAGTTCATCTCCAGAATAGAAAAGAATGTGTAAGCTATTTCCACAGCCTTTTTGAGACAGTGGGGGGGGGGGGGGGGGGGGATGGAACTGAACTCTTTGGTAACTTAGAAGTAAACTTGAGCGTTTTGGTGGCATGTCATACAAGCTGTCTACAATTTAATGGTCAGATGGGACAACAAGAAACAGAGATTTATGATCCTTTATTACAAAAGGAGGGAAACTTTAATTGATTGTTATATTCTTACAATTTTTTTTTTTTTTTGTTTTTCCAGAGACCAAGTAGGTCTTATTAGTGCTGTGCTCTAATCTTTTCAGCTTTTGGTATTTATATAACAAGGTATATAGACCTTTAAGACATCATGGTCTGTGTGGTGTTGAAAATGGCCAATGCCTTGGCTTGGCAAACCACAGCATGCTTTATAGTGGTGCTTCTATAAACAGGGACTCTTTATCCAGAGTCATAAAATACCAGTCTTTCAAACAAGCTGGATATAATGCTTGAAGTTGCTATAAATTCATGTCAAATCAAGCACTGATGTACCATCTACATTGGGGTTGCATGACTTGCATGAAATAGGCCTACAGGTAATACATGTCTAGACCTGTGACTTCTTACACAGTGGGTTCCACTTATCTGGGACAGAAGTTCATACCTTTATAAACAACAAAACAATACCAGTTTGTATTTTTAGCAAAGAGCTATGTGTAGAATATGATGCAAAAGTGTACTAAATGCATAAAATTTTATAAATTTGACTGTCAGTGTATAGGCTACATCCCTTAGTATCCCCCTTAAAGTAAACCCTGAAATAGTGAGAGTCTTTCCTATTAACTATTTATGCTGACCTTATATCAAAGGTGTTTTATATCACACCAAGTCAATCTTGCTCAACCAACTATTATTCAATAAATTGTTCCTTTTGTTTGACATGTATTTATTCTGTATGCCTTAAGGGTAGTAGCATTGTGCTACTATTTTTATATTGTCATACTTTTGTCAATTTGCTCAGGGAGTCTTATTACTCCCTGGTTTGCTGCTGTTGGTGTTGTTTTATGATAGTGTTTTGCTGATTATTCCCGAGTACTCTCTATATTTCTTTGAATATTTTTTATTAACAACCCTTGGGTGACTACTTCCATATTTGGAATCAAAATGATTCTAAATAGTGGTGAAACAGATTTTAGGAGTTTTCCTCTTCTAATACTTTTTTCAGTATTTCTGTAGTATGCTAAGATGTTTGTTTTTTTATTGTGTTGCTAGCTTTGTTAGACACCTGGAGTCTCTTCTAGAATGCTGTTCATGTTTTTACTACACATCCTTTGTGTTTGCATATGTATAGACAAAATAAATGAAATTGAAGCTTGGGAAGTTAAACTGTATGTTGCATACAAATAACAGTATCAGTGACTTTATGAAACTTCAACTTTTATTCAGAAATGCAGCACTTGGTGCTGACATGTTTATGTATGTAAGTATGTGCCTGTGTGACACTTGGCTTGTTAGGAAATCTGACAGCTGTCCAACTTGGGTGCAAAGATGCCCCATACTGAGCGGGAGAACCCTATTGTTTTTGGTGGAGGTCAAAGGTTATCTGAGGTCACAAGGGGTCAAACACTCGAAAACCTTTTTAACACAATATCTCAAGGTAGGAAACTGCATAGATTTCATGTTTGGGTATGTGGATGCAATATGGTCAGAGGGAGGTCCCTATTGGTTGTGGTGGAGGTCAAAGGTCATTGGGGTCACAGGGGGTCAAAGTTTAAAAATCTCGTTAACATGATATCTCAAGAAACTTGGATGGAGGTTGTATTTAGTATGTGGATGACTTCAGGGTTCTAGCCAGGAAAAATGTGAAACCGGGTGGAAGTTATTCGACATTGCATCGTTTTCACATAATGTTGGCCATATATCTCAAGATCTAAATGACATTATCTGTAGTCAGTTGCCTGATTTTTTTTATTATTTCCAATATCACTGCAATGATTCCTTTGAATGTTTATATGTCTGATACTAAGCAGTGTAGCCTATGTTTAGAGTATGAGTGTGATGAAATTCAAAGTTTCAAACTGGGCAGTGAGATTGAAACTGGGTAGTGAAATTTCAAACGGGGTGCTGGCTTAAAAAAGTAAATTCAAACTGGCAGCACCCAGTTTGAAAGGCCTGGCTAGTAGAACCCCTGGACCTATAGTCAGCAAATGGTCGCTATCTTTTTAGTAGAGGTCAAATGTTATCAGGGGTCACCAGGGGTCAAAGCGTGAAAGCGTTGGCAGGATATCTCCAGACAGGAAACTTAGACAGCATACATGTGTGGTATGTGGATGTGTTATGGTCTGAATGTGATCCCTGTTGGTTTTGGTGGAGTTTAAAGGTCATCTGGGGTCACCAGCAGGGGTCAAAGTCTGGTAACCTTGTTTATGCAATATTGCAAGATACTGTAGGAAACTTGGATAGAATTTATATTTGGTATGTGGATGCATTATGCATTTTAGTGGAGGTCAAAGGTCATATGGAGTTTTTATCCATCTTTCCATCCATTCCATCTCACCCCATTCATCGAGCTCAGCGGTACATCAACTGGGGTCACTGGAAGTCAAAATGTGAATGAAAAACCTTGATAGGTGTTAATTAACATATATTTCAAGGTGGGAAACTTAAATAGATTTGAACATGTGGTATATGGATGCACATTTTGTTGAGAAGATGGTCTCTGATTTGTGGTGGAGTTCAAGGGTCACCTGTGATAACAAAGTTACTTTTTGAACATACTGGTACATTTGAGTGAAAAGATATGGTACATGGTGGCCTTATTTGAAACGGAATATAAATTTTTTGTATTGTCGAATCCTCAATGCATTTTGCATTCTGGTTGATGCATAGAAACTACAGTACAGTTCTGATAAAACATTGCTATGGTATGTTGGCATTTAAAGCAGTACTGTGAGTTAGTTTTATTAAAATTCACCAAATTTTTCCAAACATGTAAAGTTTCTTTCACATACTAAACAAATGGTTAATTAAACTTTCACAATCGGAGCATCTAACACACCAATAATCTGCCATAAAAAGGTGTTAATGGTTGACCCAGTGTGTTTCTTTTAATTATGCAAGTAACTGTTTCAAGCTGAGGTGCAAACAAAATCAAACTCATTGTGGAACTAGGTATCTTGAAACTTGACTTATTTTGATGATTATAAGCATTGCCATGTGGTAGAACCTTGTAGAATATTGATATATCAACTTCATATGGCCCTTCAAGGAGAATTTGTGCAATACTTGTGGGGCAGGGCAATAGTTTGGTCTTGAAATACAAATATCAAGCCTGCTATAATAAAAGGATATGCTGGAGACAAAATATGCAGGGCAATGTTCACTTTTAAGAGGGGAAAATTGCATCTGAATCGTCTAGTATTTGAAAGTTTCTAATTTTCAGAGTATTGCAATTTTTCCTGAGCTACAGTGTATTATGTGAAATCTTTGGTGCTATAGTGGGACATTACTTTAATGTTGCATTCAATTCATTTTAAGTTTTGATGCTATCGGGAACATTAAACAACATAGTTTGTTATGCCCTATGTATGGTGTTAAAGCTGAAATCTACAGGCAAAGATATTTATAGCGGCTCATTGAGTTGGTTCATGAAATTCAACAAATTTTTCCAAACCTCTTAAGTTTTCTTCATATACCAATGACAAATGGTCAAACTTAGACAATCCTCATACCCTACATATTAATAGCTGTTTTATGAGTGAGCACTTAATGGTTCAAATTGGTGTTCAAAAATTTGTGACCAGACACTTTTTCAATTTAAATACAAATCCATTACAAAACAGGACACAAGAAAATTCAAAATTTTGACATTTCCTGTGACTTTTGGACTTGAAACTTGACTTGTTATGCATACTATTGGCATTGTTGTGTGGTAGTGACTCTTTGAGACTTTCATTAAGTTCTAGATATCAACTCAATGAGCCTCTTTAAATATTCCAACAGTATCAAATTTTAGGGACATGAACAAGACACTCAGTTACAAGGAAAAATAAAAGGAATTTCACACAACATGCCCACCATTACTGAACTCCTTGTGACTTAAGTTGAGAAGTTGAGGTAGTTTTAACTAACATAATAAATCTTTAAATTGAGATATCTTGAGTTAGGAAAACAGTACTGTTGTAACAGGGTTTGGAGTTCATTGCCTGGAAAAGTGCCTTTTTCACAAGTGAAAATTGTAATGATAATACATTACAATTACAAAATAAAACATTACAATGAAACGAGGGAGTGTAACATGCCTTTAGCAATAGTACATGTCACAGGTGGTACACAGTTGCTTCCATGCTTGAATCTGTGCTGCAATTGGATATGTATTGGTTTATTATTCTACCGTGAGAAATTGAAATAAGGAGACCATGTTTGTTTTCCTTTCATTCTCAGCTGGTGCACCAAGTCCACAGAATGTTGGTGTGAGGAGTGTCACCAGTAAGTCATTCTTTGTTCAATGGGACAAGATAAAAGGAGCCAAGGTATACACTGTGTTCTATTACAAGTGGCCTGATGGTAAGTTGAAGTTTCATTCCCAATAGCAAAGCAAGGGTAATATATTTTGAACATTGTTCTACCATGGATCACACAGTGGGTGTAGGGTTCACTAGATCAAAGACCACTAGTCAGAAGGTTCACTAAATGGCAGGTTCATTAGATCAAAGGTTCATTGAATCAAAAATTCATTGGATCTAAGCTTCTTTACACTGCAGTTCTGTAAATCAAATATTTACTCAAAGGTGAATTGGACTTTCAGCCAAGAAAACCTTCAATCCAGTAAACCTTTAAGCTAATGAACCTTTGAGGTAATGAATTTTCCATCTAATAAACCTTTGAGCTAATGAACCTTTGATCTAATGAATCTTTGATCTAATGAACCTTTGATCTAATGAACCTTTGATCTAATGAACCTTTGAGCTTATGAACCTTTAATCTAATAAACCTTGAATCTAATGAACCTTTGAGCTTATGAGCCTTAAATCCAATAAGCCTTTGATCTAATGAACCTTTGAGCTTATGAACCTTTAATCTAATAAACCTTTAATCTAATGAACCTTTGAGCTTATGAACCTTTTATCTAATGAACCTTTGATCTAATGAACCTTTGATTTAATGAACCTTTGAGCTAATGAGCCTTTGAGCTAATGAACTTTTGACCTGAGGAACCTTTGCTCCTATGAACATTTAAGGTAATGAACCTTCCGTCTAATGGACCATTTGTAAATGAACCTTTGAGCTAATGAAACTTTCATAAAGTGAATGTTCACTCTTTGTTTTCAAAATCTTTGATCAAGTGAACCTTCAGCCTAGTAAACCTTTGACTGATCAAGTGAAACTTCTATCTACGGAGCCTTTGATATTGTGGGAATAATCCCCCCCCCCCAAAACCCCCCCAAAAAGTAGTGTATCTCTTGTGATCATTAGTTGAAACTTGCAACAAGGATATAAAGGCCTTAGTCTTCTCATTGATTGACATAGGACACAGATATAAATTAGCGGCCACGATTTCAACAATTTTAAGTTTAGCAAGATGGCTGCCATGAAGCTGTCTTTCGTTTAATTTGTCAAAGAGACTGTAACATTTTTAGACTAGTAGAAATGTGATTGTCAGATTTCATCATGCACCCCTCTAATTATGTTTATTGAATTTGGCCTAAAATTGGATGAACATTGAGAAGATTTTACAAGTTTCTCACAAAATCTGGTCATGAAAACAACTTGAACAGTTTTATGTTTTTTCTAACAAGACCATAACCGGCAGCCATTTTGTAAAGCCTCTATGCATGCATACTTTGACACACTATGCTGTAGCTGTATCACTGTTGGACAGCAAGTTTCTCATTGCAGTCATGTAAAACACAAAAATTGATTTTCATTTCTGGCCACTCGATGAGAAAGAGCTATATATTAAGTGCTGCTGTTTTAAACTGATCCATCAAGCCTTCCTACATTAACTGGCCTTGACATCATTTGTTCGAAAACCTGTCTGAATTGTTTTTCAGCCTTTTGGCTTCTTAAGATTATATGTAGCAGTATCTGTTCTTTCTATCCATTCCGGAATGGAGTTAGATAGCTTTTTCAGCTCAGTTTCTAACCAAGTCAAGCTAGCTATAGCCATGCATAACAGACCAAAAAATCTGATATAAATGGTTTGAATGCTATAAGGTTGGTCAGTGTTATCTTTCAGGAAGGTAGAGGGGCAGAGGGAAGGGGATTGAAGGCTTTTTAACATCCATTGCTTTGCCAGGTCTTTCTGTTCAACCAAAGTATTATTGACCAGTAGAACTCACTTACCTCTGTTTCTAACCTACCCTCAACCAAACCCTGGCATCTTTCAGTCCAGACTACATGGTCAAGTGGTTAGAGCACCCTACAGTAGTTGTAGTTGGGAGGTCTGGAGTTCATCCCCTGGCCAGATCATACCAAAGACTTAAAAAATAAAACCTTCTGCCATTGTGCTTGGTGTTCAGCATAAGTAGTGAGTAGAGAAAACAAGCCATTGAGCCACAAATGGAAGAGAGGTTTGATTGCCAGTGTTGTTCAAATTTATAAGGAGTTAACAAGAACCATCTCGTTAGGGGAAGATGTATGTACTGTGCCATCATGCCAGCTACCTTCAACTTCAAAGGGCGGGGTGTAGGTCTAGTGCTTCCCACCCTCATGTGAAATGTCCAGAGTTGGATGCTTAGAATGAGTCAAATTAAAGACTTATAAAGTGCACCTCTAGTCAGGAATTTTAAAAAAATTCATTTTATAGACATTGCAAAATGAATCTGCATCCAACATCCATTTCCATAGCTTATTCCATTGCTGAGACATTAAATGTTGTAATTTATTCACTTCAATCGAAAAAGTCCATAACGCAATTTTATATGGCTTTCTTGTTGTACAACTCACATTACCTGTTTTGTTTTTTTTGTTTCAAATTAAAACATGATTTTAATGACCTTGAATGCATAGCATGCTGTTTGTAGAGGGCTTTTTTAATAGTCAAGTCACTCCATAATGATAAGATTGTGATCATAGCTTCCCATAAAACAAAGAAATTATACAAAGACTGTTATTTGAGTAGTACAACAATTACATCACAACTTATTTTTCAATCTACCATTTTAAATGGAATGGAAGAACTGCAACATTTTATATCTTAGTTCAAGGACGTCCTATGAAGATGAGAATTGGACTTTGAAAATTTATTTTTATGTGCTTTGTAATATTTATTTTAAAAATTTAGACTTGAGGTACACTGGAACCTTCTGTCTTTGTTTATAATGTTTCACATGTGTAATGGAGTAGGGACAGCAATCCTGTGCTCACAACTGGCCACTTAATTGAACCAGAAGGTGAAAAGTTGTGATGTTAAACTCTCAGCAAATCAGATCCAACATTGAACCTCTGGAACACAGTGTTTACGGGAGCTAGGGAAGGTGATAGACCACTTCAGTAGTGAGTTTATGGCATTTAGAGAGTTAAAGGTCAAGAGCAGTCACCCCAAATTTATTTTGAAAGATAAGTTAATACTCACCAATTCTTCATTTCTCTTCCAAATGCCATTCATTGTATTCTATGCTTTGCTTTTCAATATCCACAGAAAATTTGCAAAGAGTTACTCCTCATAAATTTCACACTTTACTGTGAGAAATAGGCTGTTGCCTATGGTTCTCAAGTGCCATTTAAGAAATAAGGTAGACTTCTACATTAATTCAGATTGGGGTGATTGCAGTTTTCCTTTAAGGTAATGTTTTTTATTTAGAAATACAATGAAAAATGAAGCAAACATTAAAAATATTTTTAAAACTCCATTGTTTTATTTAAAAATCTTTATTAATACAATTGTCTTGAATGTATCTTTTAATGTAATTAAAGTTCATATTGTTGTTGAGATTGTAGGGTTTGTATCATTCTTCATAGTCTTGGTAAATTTTTATCAGTTTGTTTTCTTTTCTGTTCCAGGTGACGATGATGAGATCCCCACCAATGACAACTTCATGAATGTCACTAGAGGGGTCACCCCATTTACAAAATATGCTGTATTTGTTGTGGCATTTAATTTAAAGTCTGGCAGTAACCATTCTGATGTAATCATCGCTGAAACAGCAGCCGCCAGTAAGTATATTCATACATTTACACCATGATGACAGTAGGGAGACAACAGTGTTGCAGTTTAGCAAGACAGTCATAAGAGATGGGGGGGGGGGGGAGAATATGATGGGCTTTCTTCAGAGAAGAAAGTAATTGAAATATTTAGAACTTAACAAAAAACTTGCAGATTTTAGTTTTATTGCTGGTAGGGTCTTAATTTTGAGGAACAATAGGCTTTAGGGTTTTTTTCCTTTTATAGACATCATTTAAAGAAAATGAAATGAGAATGTGCACCTTCTGCACAACAGGGAGATGAGGATAACATCTACTATGAGACTACAAATTACCTGAGTCTGTTTCACTCTTCATAACCTCCTATTTTCATACGTATGTCATTGTTAAAAATTAATAGCACTGCAGTAGCCCTTCCAATAGAGGGCAATCATTTCCCGCAAACCTAACACATAGTCTTCATTTTAAGTTCACATTGTAAAGCATACCACCTAAAAAAGAAGACCCTTAAAAAACACCCCTATATCTTTTCCACTTGCAAATGTTAGATTGGCCCAACTTACCAAATGATGGGTGATTTTCCCAATTTATTCTGACACCTGCAACCCAACTGTAACAGGCCTGTGCACAGACAAGAGGTTGGCCAAACTCTTTCTAGTGGGGGGGGGGGCAGGAATTTTCAGTGGGGCCAAATGTATTTATTCAATCAATAGAAAACTTCCAAAATCTCTAAGGGGACAAAAGTTTTCAGGGCCCCTCTTCCTCTGACCCTTCCTTGGCTAGAAGCCTGGTCAGTCAGTGTGGCAAAACTTAAAACTATTGTTTCCTTTTGGGTTTTCAGAGAGTGTGCACCTGTCAAAAGAAGTGTGGGTTCCTTCATTTGAGTATTGGTGACCAAATCTATACATTATGTTTGTTTCAAACTGACTTTTACATTAATCATATTGACTTCAACATTCCACGAAATGTACCTTACCTTTATTAGGCCTTGGTATACATCCATTGTTTTAAAAAGAGATTTAGTACGTATGAAAGCTGATAAATAGGGTGCCTCGCAGGAGAGAGACATAGATATAAGCACTTTGGGAAAAATCCCGTAGCACTGATTACGTTAACCAGTGCTGGGACCAGAATGTCAAAATTAGGGGGGGGGGGGGAGGGGAACTAAGGGCTAAGGAAATATTGGAAGAAGCAACAATTTTTGGGCACAGTGTGAAGCCAAGCCCAAAGCTCCAACTCCTAGGGGCAGTGGTCCAGGGGGCTAAGTCCCTGGAAGCTCTGAGGTTAAGGCATATCTCTGGATGAAAAATTGGGTCTCAGGAGAGATATATCATTTCCGGTTAATTTTACCCTTAATTGGTCTAACTTAAGGACTGGGGGAAGGGCAAGGACAAATCCTTAGGGGGAAATTCTCCCCTTCACCCCCATCTTCCCCAGGCATCACTCTCACCCTTCCCTTCAAGGGATGTTTCACAGTTTGGTTAACTTTGTACATACTGTAGTAAAATTTTATCAATACAAAAACCAGTATGTAATATTTTATTTGGTGTTTCAGTTTTCATAATCAGATAAATTAACCCAATGTTTTAGAAATTTGAGTTGCCATTTACAGCAATTCTTCACAGCCAGGAAGAAATAGAAGCATATTGATGTATTGGGAATGTTTGCAATATGGTACTTGCAATGGAAACTAGTACTGACACAAGTATAGATATCATAAATAAGGGGTATTGGTGGCTGGTACCAATTGGGAATATGGGTAAAGGGGCCATTCCTAAAAGGAAGTGGTCAGAGGTTTTGGAAACCTGATTGGTGTAGATTGATGTCATGAAATGTGCAAGTCAAAACACAATCTGAAGCTTCTGAAAGTACCATGGATGTGTCTCAGCTCTGTCAGTTCATCATCGTGATATAGCTAGTTTGTTTTGATTTATGATACTCATTTTATTTCAACTACTGATGGGAACTAATTAGTAAAGGGGACACGTTCCTCATTTTCACCTCTCATGTAACACCTTGATGAACTCGGTCACCATTTGAACATTCCCAAATGACTGCAAATTAAATCTGATCAAATTCCTAGTACTTGACCAGCTCATCATGAAGAGACACTTAAAAGCATGTGAGTCACTGGGTTCAGTGAGAACAAAATAAGACCAAAATGTATTTAGCAGGCATTTAATGAAGATGCTTTTGGAAGTCAAACCTGTCGTCTTCTTTGATCAATAATTGATGTATAAAAACATTGGAGGCTCGTGTAAACATTGTAGAGATTACTACACTATGGTACCAATGCCTTCTTTGTCCATTTTCTGTTTCTGTTGATATGTATATTGAGGAGAAATGTATGACATATTTTCTGTGGGATTGTTATGTATTAACCTTTCTCAAAAGCTAAATAAGAGGAGGCAAAACTGTTTCCCTTTCCAACAGTGTCGAATTCTATTCGAGTGTTTTAAGGGATTTTCATTCTTGAAAAGATTATTTTAAAGTCTTGATTGCTGTCAATGAGTCATCAAGCTTAGTGGCTGTATTTAGAAATGTAAGTGCAATTATAGTCTTTCCATTTTGAGGAGGGAGTCCACTTCAGTATACATTAAAAAAAAAATGCTGGCAAAAAATTTAGGTCTTGATTGCATTTGAGAAGGTTAATATTAGTCTCTGTCTTGTTTGTTCTGGTACATGTATGGTAGTTGCCAGTATACTGGGAGTGACATGAGAGCTAGCATTCTTTAAGTGCCATTTTACTTGAAAAGTATTGAACAGTTTGACACTATAAAACACATTTGTGTTGGGTGTGTCATTAAATCTTACCTAACTATGAGGTTCTAAAACATTGCCAGTGCTATTGTGTGCTAGATGGAATTGCTGCCTATCTTTGTAATGGATCAAATAGTAGATTCTAAACCAAAGGGAAAATAATAGCAACATATATCCTATGCCCAGTTTATGGGGAAGGGGACTTGGGGCTCCAGCCCCCATTTTTTCTGCCATAAGACATTTTGGGCCACCTTATATCGTAGAACATATTGGGCAGGGCTGGAAAAAATGTAAATTTCCCTGCAAGCAAATCAGAATTTCCCAAAATCTTCACATGAAAATAGTTTATAGTTGTAAAGTGTACTGTTGTGTAAAGTTGAGTGCAGAACATTGTTTCATGAGTGACTGCTGTCCGTACAGAAACATAAAGCAGTCAGGAATGTGCAAAGTATGCTACTGCACTGATTCTACAGAGAGGCTTTATACAGCCATATAACTATGAATAACTTTTAGGAATTGAAAGTCCCTCACCGCAAAATTGCATTCAATCTAGTGTTTGACCGATCACCTGTTAAGTAATCGGCATAGGGCCGATTATTCCATTGTTGGTAAATAATCGGCATTGGTAAAATAACTAAAATTATGCTCATCAGCTGATCATTACCACCGATTATATGCAAACTGGAAAAAGGGGCTAAAATATAATTGAAACTTGCTCTTGGTTTCGTGAAAAATTCCCGTAATTACTCAATCCTGTAACTTCCCGCCAAAACGGGATGCATCAATAATTAAAAACGTGTAAATTTTACCCCCGCGATGGGAGTGATCGTTTGATATTTTCCGCTAAAACCCTGTAGTCTAACCTGCAATTATATTTAGAATTGCATTCTAGATGTATTCCTTGCTGTCTCGCAGAAAGCACCGCGTAATCTGCTGTGCAAACTGTGCTACACAAAACACATGGTAGAGACTATCGAGTGGCAGTGTTTGGCTGTTTTTTCAAATCCCCAAGCTTAGCATATTATCCGTGCACGTGTTGTACACGTAGCACCTAGAATCTTGTGCATTTCGGTGGTTATTATATTGCATAAATTAAGCCATTCCCAGCATTCCTTCCCAAATGTTATTTACAGTGGGACTTAAGCGATGTTGTCATACCAAGTCAATGCAAACGTAAACAACGGTGCACGTGGTCTCAGGCAGCAAACTTTTTGGCCCACGCATTCAGTAGACCTGCGTGTGTGTCAGTTTATACCGCCAAACAAGGTGTCGTATTTTTCTCGGTGACATCATATCAATACGATTCATTGCAAAATTTAAATTGGCCCGTGCATCATGATTGGTTCAATTGCGTTGATTCTAGCCAGCCAATCACAACTCTCGCCTTCGCCTATGTGATTTAGTGTGTGAAAATACTCCGTCTCGAGACAAATTTCCCATTGAGTTTGTGTTACGATGATCACACTTCACAAGCTTATACAGCCGACTAGGGCAGCAGGGCGAGCCCTGTGCTAAATTCACCAAGAAAAGACATCACAAATCTCTGAGAACGTGGATTTTTGGGGGATCTGACTTAAGTGCCTTTTTGTTGCAGATTCTGCAAAAATTGTATGGGGGTTATTTATAAAGGAGACAGAAAGGAAACATAAGAAACGTTAATCGGGTGCAATTGTTTTGCTGCCCAGAACTTCTAAGATTGTCATGATTTTTCTACATCGGGTTCGTTGAAGCAGGATAGTAGCCACAGTACATTTACGCAACTACAACCCAGTCCAGTAAAATAATGCAAATGTTCTGACATGATTGGGGGATGAAAACTAGGGCTCAACCGATAATCGGATCGGACATCGGATCGGGCCGATATTCGCCACCATCGGTAAAATATCGGATCGGTATTATTCAGCTAAGTTCACTTGCTGATGTTTACCGATATCCCGTATCCTGAAAGCTTTGTAAAAATCTCAAAGGAACTTTTCACTGCGTGGTCTTGCGCGACTGTACAGCTGCTGTATATACAAACCATTTTCTACGCCCCAGCTGCAAGAAGTTTCTTTTATCTGAAGTTCTTCCCCTCTCTGGCGCAGAGTCAAGGCACGTAACCTCAAGTTCGCTGCAGATACATACTCAGTAGAGCAGGGTTGTCCAACCTTTCGCAGCGATAGGCCACATGTTATGGTTATGATAGACGAGGGGCCGCATTCTATACTCGTTTTTTTTTTCTTTTCAAATTTTCCCAACGCCCAATGCCACAAAATGCAATCACCGCGCGTAGGGAACACAGTGATTCATATTCGTTTTTGATTGAACAAATAAATAAATTTTAGCAAAAATTGATGGTGTTGGGCAGAATATTCGGACAAAGATTTTTCATATTCCTCCTGAATCATTCTCAACCCTGTAGACAACACTCCAATGTAGCTACATGTAGAAGACATTTGAAATGAATTATTTCATTCAAAAGTGGGGCATGCAATAGCGGACGGTCATCAATTAATATGCTTATTGAAAAATTTTGCAATATAGATTATTTCTGACGGGCCGGACGCAGCCTTTTCGCGGGCCGGACCGTGGCCCGCGGGCCGTAGGTTGGACAACCCTGCAGTAGAGGATAAGTAAAAGTTAGTATTTACAAGCCTGCAAAGTTGTTATTCCGTAAGTAATATTTTACAAATTTCAGTTGCATTTTCCCTTTACTTTTGTCCCATAGTTGTTTGATGGCAGTTTCATACATTCCTTATGCTCAAATGAAGAACAAACCTGCAATACATGAACTGTATAATTAAATTTCTTTCAAGAGTTACTCCGTTGTTGTTACAAACTTTGCTCTGCTTTTTCATGATGGAATGATCCAATATTGGCATGGGAAAGACCTAGTGTTTGCACGTGGTATTAAAAAAAAGTTTCAAAAATGGTCCCGATCGCAACAGCCCTCAGGTTCGGTGATTACCCATTTTTGGTTCCTTGTGTAACAAAGGAACCTATGCAGTCACCTTGGCGTATGTATGTGTGTGTGTGTGTGTGTATGTGTGTGTGTATGTGACGGATTGGAATGCGAGGTATGTGGTGCGATAACTCAATAACCGAGTGATCAATTTTATTCAAACTTGGTATGTATGTTGCTGTTGTGGAGTAGATGTGCCCTATTGTTTTTGGTGGAGGTCAAAGGTCACTGGTGATCACCAGAGGCCAAAAACTGAATTTCTGTTAGAAGCTGTAACTCAGTATCCGTTGTTCAAGCAGTGGCACAATTTTAGGATAAGTTAGATTGGTAGAAAGTGAAAATGTTGGTACATTAACCAAAATAATTGGAAAGGGTCAAAAGGTCAAAAAGTAATGTTTTATTGATATCTTGCCACTGAAACATTTTAGAGGGGTGGTGTAATGGAGATTTGTGTTCGTCTAAGTAAAATGCACGTGATGACCCCCCTTGACCTCACCTGACCTCATTTGACCTTTTGACCTTTGTGACTTTTTGTGACTTTTTAGTGACGTCAAGATTTGTCTTGATCAGACGAACCAAAGAGGCTAATACACTACCCTCCTACGATGTTCTTTACTTGAGTTACTGACATTTAAGTGACAGGTTAGTGTGTACATGTAGGTCATATGTAGGCCTATTGCAATGCCAGGTATGCGGTGCAATTGCTCAATAAGCAAGTAACATAGTTGAAATAATGGAAAGTTGTTTTCGTCTAAGTAAAGTGCATGTGAAGACTCTTTGGGTCTTTGTTCAATTGGTTTAAAAGTCCATCTGAATTTTTATGCCTTTAGAAAAATGCAATGTATAAAAGAAAGGAAGAATTATAACCCCCTCTCGGTCTAAAAGCAGTTTAGTTAACAATCAGGACAGAAATTCAATTATTATTAAAAAAAACCTTTTCCTCACATACAGTATTGAATAAAGTTATTCGCAATGCAAGCTTAGATTCCAATTTCAATAGTAAAATATGACAGCAGTTTCTCTTCTTTACCTCTGCTTTTACCCTAGGGACTACAATGCTGTTTCTAACACCCTCTTTAGGTTAAAAGGTCAAGTTGAAAGTCATTTATTAGATTCTACAGAGCTATCTTTGTTTCTTGGTTTTCTAGCCAAATTGTGAAGAAGTAATTGGTGGTAATAAACCACTCTGGGGCTGCCTTTAGTAGCAGAATTGTGGACTTTTCCTTGTCTTTGCTTTAATGGCAAACACATTGGGTAGTCTAAAGGACAGCCATGACATAATTTCTAGTCATCCATCATAAACTTTGGTGGTCATGAATTACCAGATGACTGTTAAATTTCGTTGGTGCAGAAGAGACTGTTTATTTAAATTCAGTTTTGATCTACTTTGACTGTATTTGACCTTTGTGACTTCTTTTTTTAAGGTCTGGATTTGAATTGTTGAGATTGACCAAAAAGGCAATTAACTAACCTCCTATATTACCCCACACTCAAGTAAATGACATTTTAGTGAAAGGTGATGAATGTATTTGGGCGTATACAGTGTGATAATTTGAAAAGTTCCGTGTTTGTTTGATTTTGAAATTTAATGTGTCCCTTTGTTTTGGGGTGATGGCCATAAGTCATTGGGGTTAAAGGTGCAAATTATGCCTTCTTTGTGACTACCTTAATACAATATCATCTTAAATACAAGGAACCATAGTGCCCTTGGGCTCTTGTTTTTTCTTAAGTCCTCACGATTCTCTGGTGAAGAGTTTTTTGGGGAAAACAAGCAATACTCCCGAAGATGAGTAAAGTAGACGTATAGCAACGATTTGTTCATGCTCCTTTGGGTACTGTATATCATGCATATTTACAACTGTATGGGAGAGGTATCGATTACGTTCACAAGTTCAAATCAAACCGACAGATATTAGAAATATGACAGAAAAAACCCTTCTTAGAAAATCAATACTTCTTTACACCTTTGCCTTTTTCATATTTTAATTTTTGAACGTTTTTGAACTCAAAAAGTAATCCTGCTAACTCCACCTCGAAGCTGTTTGTGTTACTTCTACCGATCCCAGCATTTGTTTACGGTATTCTCTATCACGTCCGAAAATGACGTCATTTGTGTTATTTGCATCTAGCGTACACGTGTGCCAACACCCACGCTATCGTGGCCTTATTAGGAAGTCGCGTACCTGGGAGTACTACATAGGTTCATTTATAACCGCCCTGCCGTTCAGGTCGGGACACCCTTCAAACTCCTGTCGAAAGGAAACTCTCCATCACACGTGTGTATACGGCGATATTTTGGTGCTCACAAGATAATGAAATTTTCCTGAGATCGTTAATTTTCCCAAACAATTTTAGTGTTGGTAGTTACATCCTAGTATTTCATACATAATACGAGGTTTATTTGCTTCGTGGTAAAGAAACAAACCAACAATCCTGGTGTCTTAAATTATCGTCAATAATTACGAAATCATTGCAGTTAAATCTGGGCAGTGTACATATAGTGGAAAAGTGTTTGTTTGCATAATATTGACACAATAAACCATTATATCGGCCAATTCAAGGCTCGATTTTATTTCAAGGTTTGGTTTTCATTTCGATATACTCGAGGTAGCGTCCCATATTGTGTATTTTAGAAAATCGCCGTTAGTATCACAGTACGCAGGGTAGGGTTTAGAACTTTAGACAGAGTTGTTACAGATTCTTGCAGAATATACGGCACGCAGTACATCTTGTCTGCAAGTTTCCACATAAAAAAGAACTGACTTGCAGTTTTGGAGCGCCCTTTGCTACGGTATGAATTAATGTAGCTTGCATGCAGATTTTAAAGTTAGTGTACGTTGTAGCATACACTGATTTGAGAAGCAACACTACTGTACATCAGCACGATCGGCCCTCGCACCTGTGAAAATTTCAACTTAATTAAATAGAGTACAACCAACATTCAAACTCAAATGTAATTTCAGGTGATCAGTTCATTCACAGTCTTGATTAAATTCATACTAATTTGCAAACTATTAGACATTTTAAAGATGGCTTTAAATAGGAGTAAATGCGCGGGCATTGTACATAAAGAGGCATTGCTTAGAGTTACATCAAGGAAATCTTGACCTACTAGTAAACGGGGAAAAATTGTGGGCCTAAACGCATAGATACGGCGAGGTGACGAAAATATTGGATCGGATCGGATATCGGCCGATGTTGGGGAAAAAACATCGGACATCGGATCGGCAGTGAAAAACCACATCGGTTAGGCCCTAATGAAAACCAGACAGAGCGCGATGTTGGGCTAAGAAATAAATTATCAAAGAGCATGTGACATCAACTGCAAACAATTCTACAATATTAATTGTATCTACACTTTTGAAGTGAAAATATTACGATATTCCCTTTGCGAAACGAAGGAACTATTCCTTATAATTTCCATCCTGAACTGGTTATGGTAATACAATATGCACGAAACGCCTACTACAGTGACAAAACTTTTAGTCAATTAACCTTTTCTCAAAGTGTGCTTTCACACGGCGCGAGATCGGAGTAACGATCCGGAAGTCGAGGTAAGCCCAGCTTTCAAATGCAAAGCCTACGTAGCTGACTTTCTGTTTAGCTTTATTGGAAAAAGGAAAAATGAAATTTAAGATTTTATTCATTTATTAACACGCAAGCTCTTAACTGAAACTGGAGTAAATTCACTGTGTTCATTTCCAGTGATGCTCAGCTTGTCTTATTACACTGTGTACGGATTCTAAAAACAATAACGGCAAGGGCTACCTGTCATATTTTCAACTAGAAAATCTATGAGTTATTTACTTCATGTTTTGAAATAGTTCCATTTCTCAAATAGCTGATTTATTTCCTCTTTCACACTGAAGAAACTCCCCGCAGGATCATAATTTTCCAGTCAGGAGCTTACCATTTTTTTTTTGCAACCACTATCACCTATGGCACTGCCAGTGAAGCTCAAGCAGACTTGCCCAGTATCGTACGTACAGTATACGTAGGAATAAGCTATTTGCCTACTACTTTATCGATCGTACGGCAGACAGGTTATTGTTCTGTCTTCACTTATCCACACACCTTTCTTGCTCAAATAACCTGGACTGTTAAGTTAAAAATCCTTTTATGATACAATAGGACTTCCTCTGCTGGACACAAAGGAGACTAGACACACTGATGAAGGAATCGACTAGTAGAGGATTAGGGACCAGACTCTGCAGACATGGTGGACATGTTACCATGGTCCAATTGAAATTAACAATGAAAAAAGTAGTTGATCAACTGCCGTTGGTCAACCATCGTCAAACTAGCGTTGGTGAGTTGAAAGCGTGACAGATAGAGCGCCAGTACTGTATGTTGAAAGTAAGTTTTATTTGACTGCATATATTACATTTCATCAAAATTAAGATTGGGGCATCTGACTAGATTAGTTCTTCTAACTTAATTATCAGAAAACTGCCTAACTAAAGTTGCTCTTTTTGGGTTCATCTACTCCTTGAATTTGTGTTTTGTGAATGACTTGTTGAAAAAAACCTACCAGCAATACAGAAAGTTGTTAAAAATTAAAATCTTCAACCGCATATTAGGTCTCGTTTCTCTTGATAGAAATTTAAGTCTTTCTGTACCTTAAATATTTGTAGATGATAAGAGTGAATAGTTACAAGGTTTTTCCTCTCCTACCTCTTGTTCGATTTGGCGTATGCAAAGTTGCATTTTTGAGAGTCTTGACTAATGGATGAAAAGTAGTATTTTGAAGCATAGTATACACCAAATTTGTTTTCTACTTACTTGCTAGAAGTGTTTCACATAAAATGAAAAATAGGAAAAACATCACAAAGGTTTAGCAAATACTTGTTTTTTGCCGTGGGGAAAGGTAGATGAGAGGATTTTTCACCCTTCTCTGCTTTCACGAATGCAAGTTATGACCAGAAACACCAGAAGTACCTTTAGGTAATGAATCGGGTATAATTCAACATTAAATAAAGTAGGACATGCCTACCTATCACTATACCTAAGAATTTAGAAAAGATAACAATTTAACTTATTTACTAGTTTTCATCTAATTTCCATTTGACTTGGTAATACCACAGGACTAAAATTCTATTCCACATGCTCCACAGAAAATGTACCTTGGGAGATTGGGTTGTGATGGAGCTAGGGCAGAGATGGCGCTAGCACATTGATGGAGCTAGGGCAGTGATGGAGCTAGGGTAGTGATGGAGCTAGGGCAGTGATGGAGTTGGGGAAGTGATGGCGCTAGGGTAGTGATGGAGCTAGGGTAGTGATGGAGCTAGCGTAGTGATGGAGCTAGGGCAGTGATGAAGCTAGAGTGTTGATGGAGCTAGGATAATGATGATGATGGTGATAATCAATGATAATAGTAGTAATGATAATGAGGTAATAATGAGATACAGTTTTGATATGTGCCTTATGCAAGGAGTCTCAAAGAAATGGGAAAGATTGCATAAAAGATTATCATCAAGGGTACCTCTGGGTGGAAACTTTTGTTTTCGGGGTCCCATCTCATGTGATTCAGAGTTGGTTTTGACTTATTGACCCTACTCACAAGCTGAAACTGAATTTTACTAATTTCAGAGGTTGCTGGTTAAGTTCAGTTGTCTTTAACAAGTGTCTGAACTCAGATTTGAAGCACAGGTCCAAATCATTGAACTGTTAAAGCTTCATTAAAGAAGTGAATGAACAAGTTTCACAAACCCATTTAATTTGATGGTTGCCCACATGTGTGTATGAGAGTGTGCACATATATGTCACACTCCCATTCACAAACCCATTTAATTTTGATGGTTGCCCACATGTGTGTATGGGAGTGCGCACATATATGTCACACTCTACATTTTACCACAATACATATCCCACGATGTAAAACTCTGTCGCATCTCATACATTATAGAAGTAAGCAGGTCAGAAGACAGCTAGATATCATACTACTTTGCACATTTTAGTCTGAAATTAGATTTTTTGAAATGCCTCAATTTTCCACATCAGAAAACACTAAAAGTCATCTCTCTTGCATGATCCAAGAGTTAGTCCAACATACACTACCAGTAGTAGCAAATGTATTTGTTGTGCCAAGTGCCCTTTGCAGATGGTACTCTATGGGTAGAATAATCAAGTACTGGACAGACTTAATGTACTACCTAGCTTGCTGTGGTTGCTCTTGCCATTTAATGACGTATGAAGGAGGAGAAGCATCAAAATTATGCCCTGAGCTTCATTTGTTCTTGATTGATCTGATTGGTTGAGTGATTGGTCAATTGCATGGGATGATGAGCAAAGAGAGATGAGGTTGCATTTTGTGTATAACTTATAGCTGCATATACAGTACATCTTTGGCTGCCCACTTACTGAACTCATTTATGCATTCACTATGCTGGCAAGACAGAAGTGTTCCTTAAGGAAGATACAGGTATCATTGCAACTGATACAGACAGCTTTGTGTAATGGTCAGATAAGCATGTAGGTCTGTTGCACGAGTGTTTGTGTGTTATCGACATTGACTTGTTATCGGTATCTGCTGATTATGGCATTACTTGTGGTGGTTGGATATAAAAGTGTAGGAAAATTATAAGTTGCCACTGAAAACACCAACTGGTGTGAAATAAGTGTCTAAATTTCCCTTGAAGTTTTATAAGCATTATTGTAAACAAGATGGGTGACCTGCAAGGATCAATTATACCTGAAATTTCTTAGTGTAACCCTAGGGCTATGCATTAGCTTGAAAAAACTTTGCTTCACCCCTCCAACACTTCCTGTTTGCCAATAGATTGTAATAGGCTGCAATAACCACTTGGCACAAAAAAAAAAATGCACCACAGTTATCCGTGCCTATATACGGCACCCATAACCCATAGTTGTAACAAAGTAATTTGTTTTTGCCTTCTAGCTGAGGTGTAGCGGAGTCACAACCAAAGTTGCAGACTTTTGTCTTTTGCAGTAATCTTTTCCAGGAGAAAAGCTGTTTGAAGCTGTTAGCAAAAGTCTACAATTTAACATGTGCTACAGTATTAAAGTTCGGTACCATTAGACTCTGTTGTAGAGCTAGGGCCACCAATTTTCCGTGAAAAAGAGATTAAACTTCCATTTTAGCATTTCCAAATTCTGTGAAAATCTGCGCAAGCAAATTGTCAAATCCGTGATTTTCCGTTTTGCGATTATTTACGAACTGGAAAAGGGGCTAAATATACTTGAAACTTGCTCTTAATGTCGTCAAAATTCCCGTAAATACTCAGTCCTTTAACTTCCCGCCAGTGTTAGCACTAAGGCATTGAAACTGAGAGGGAATTCCCCCTCTAGAAAAATTTTTGGGAGGGATTTCCAAAATAGGAGAGGGATCTCATCCCTCACATAAATTTTGTTTGCGAGGGATTTTAAAAACCAAGGAAGGACCTCATCCCTAAAATTTGTGTGGCTTCTGTACCCTTAGAACGCTTTGCAAGAACTGCCGTCACAAAATTACTTGCATCCCTACAGTGCTTGGGGTAACACTTGCAATTTGAGGTTCCTGTGTGTACATGACGCTAGACGTGAATAGCAGATTCCTCATATGCAACATCACCGTCCTCAATCCTCCTCATCAATGTCCAGATTGTCACTCAGTGGTTTCCTCCTCCCCCCCTCCGTTTTTTGGGGGGGCTAACCACTTGAAACAATAGAGTATTGACTTCCAGTTACCCATTATTTTTATGAATCAAAGCGCCATTCCTATACCCTGTACAACCAAGCACAAAATACTAGCTTTCAATGTGCAGAATCAAGTTCATCCTGTGCCTTTAGGACAGAGATTCACCCAAAATGTCCCAAATCATTCACTCCCTTTCACCTGATATACAGCAAAGAAAATAGAGGTGGTCATCAAATTAATACCTTTTAAAACTTATGATAACCAGCAAGTTTTGAGGCTTCTTAAACCTTTACAAAGCCATCCAAAATGTGAGCCTGCAATCTCCCTGAGTTCTTTAAAATTTGAATTCAAGATAGTGCACTGGTACAAACTACTCTACAGGTGTTTCCTTCTCAGGGTAGCGAGTTCAAAACATTACTGATCAGCATCCAAAATTATCAAGATGACATTCACTTCATTAAATAGTTTCAGAGCAGGTGTTAATTCTAGCCCTGTCTAATACTTTCAAAAACTTTACACCAGCAATTTTCTTGTGTGATATGTTTTCCTTCAGAGTTGCTTGCTTTGGCTCCTATGCTATCCTTACAAGGTTGTATATGAAGACTTCTGAGCCTAGCCTAATCTCATGAACAAACTTGTACTGAGAGGGAGTTGCTGGTTTAGATTGAAGTGCGGCATGGTGCTAGGCTGCTTTGCCTGCGGTAGAACCATATAGTGCCGGATAGTGAGTTATGCAAGGTGAAAATAAGCATGACAAATTTATCCAGAAATCTATAATTTCAAACCATGTGTAAGGCCTGAAATATTCACACTTTTTAGGAGTTAAAGCATGCTGTGCAGTGTACACAAACAACGTTGTAAATGTGTACAGGGCACTAGAACAGTGAATGATCAATTGAACGAGTCAGATTCGCTCTCTGTAAACATAACCAGTAGATAGTATATACGGTGAATAATCTACGATGATATTTGCTGCTACGATATCAGTGCTTATTTTCGATCTTAATTCAAGGCAGTTTAGGAGTTACAGCTCTGTAAATATTCTATTACTATTTAGTGTGTGTCTCAGTTTTGGAGAAGTGCGTAGTATTTCTCCTTCATTAGATTTATTTTTGTGGGGGAGCGGAGATGTGTGCGGGAATTGGAAAACAAAAGCGGGATTGCCACAATCCCGAACGTTAGTGCGAACATTGCTTCCCGCCAAAATGGGATGCATTGATAATCACAAATGTATAAATTTTACCCCTGCCATGGGAATGATCGTTTGATATTTTCCGCTATAACCTTCTATTCTATTTAGAAGTGTATTTAGAAGGTGCATTCCTTGCTGTCTCCACAGAAAGCGCTGCGCAAGTTGCTGTACAAACTGTCCTGCACAAAACATGTAGAACAGGCTATCTAGCTGCAGTGTTTTGCATTTTTTTCAAATCCTCAAGCTTTGCATACATATCTGTGCAGGTTTTGTACACTTAGCACCTAGAATTTTGTGAAGTTCCGGTGGTAATTATCTTGCATAAATTAAGTCATTCCCAGCATTCCTTCCATAATGCTATTTACAGACTTAAGCAATGTTGTCATACGTTGTCATTGCAAACAAAAACAGTAATGCACAGTCTCTTGCAGCAAACTTCTTGGCCCACGCTTGCACTAGACTTGCGTGTGTGTCTGTTTTTACTGCCAAACCAGAACAAGGCATCATATTTTGCTTGGTGACATCATATGCATAAGATCCATTGCAAAATTTAAATTGGCCCCTGCTTGTGATTGGTTCAATTTCGTTGATCCTTGGCAGCCAGTCACAACTCGCGCCTTCGCCTATGTGATTTAGTGTGTGAAAATACTCGGTCTTGAGACAAGTTTTCCCGTTCAGTTTGCGTTACGACGATCCCGTTAGCGAAGCTGGGCGAGCCCCGTGCTAAATTCACCTAGAAACGGCATCACAAATCTCTGCGTATGTGGATTGTGCAGGGTTTGGAGATGGCTTTTAATTTGGAAAGTCTTTGACCAGACTCTCAATGCTGATCAATTCTCTCTCCACCACGGTCTTTCCTACATTTATATATCCAATAGCACATGTCAGGAACAGACATGCTGAACTGTAACAGATTCTCAAAATTTGTGAATAGTTTTATTTGAAGAGTGCAGTGGAACATATTTTACAAGTTGCTGTCATATCTTGCTTCTTTCAGCACTCACGTACGATCAGTGAAATCAGTTTCTATAGATGAGCATTTAAGCAATTTAAAGAATTATTGCCCACCTTTTTGCCCTCCTGCTGATTCATAGCCTGAGGGGAGTATCAACCCATCAACAGATAAAAAAAAGAAAGAAAAACAAAACACAAAACACTCAGAATTGATATGATGATGACTCTCATCCATCTCGCTCTGTTTGTACAGTAGTAAACTTCTGGTTTTGTGACCTGGTTCTGAAAATTAATAAGGTTTTATAGGAATGATTTAGGAATCACACTTTTGTAGGAGTTTTTTGGATTTAAAGTTTTGGAATTCTGAAGTATTATGAAAAGAATAACAACTGTGTGTCTGCTGTTTTGTTTCTACAGAACCACTAGCCAGCCCTTCCTTCTTCCTTTCCGTAACTCCATCACTGTCGGTAAATATCTCTTGGCTTCCTTTGGTGAAGGAGCTTCGTCAAGGTAACATCCTCAGTTACCGTTTGGAGTATACCCCAAAGGAATCTGGCAGCTCAACTCAGATTGTTGTACCAGGTAACATCTCCTTCCATGAAGTCACAGGCCTGGAAAGAGGGAAAGAGTATTTATTTCGTTGTGCTGCTGCTACCAGTGTTGGGTATGGTGCATTCTCCAAGTGGAGGGAAATCATGGTTGAGACAGGATTTGGTAAGTGTGAATCTAGTAGTTTAGTAGTTTAGGGACTCAAATGGTAGCAGCCTTGCAACATAGTTAGGTATAATAGTTCAGAAGTATTCTTCTGTGTTCAGTTGTTTGGTTATGCTATCCAAGTTCAAGTGTAATTATGATTGCACATAAGTTCTTTAACCCTTTACCGTTGTTTGGGTCCTTTTGGACCCATGCGGAGAGCTCGGCTGTCACACATCTTTACTGTTTCACGCGGAGCTCGAAACTGCGAGTAGCTACCCGAAAATTCGGCCACAACAGCGAGAGAGACAATAGTTTAAGGTCACGGGGTCAATGGCCTACGGAAGCCGATGCGGGGCGGGCTACGTCCGCTTTTCCGCCCACTCCCGAGGCGCGCAAATATGCCCCGATCGGAGCACAGCGGTAAAGGGTTAAGCTAAAATACCTGCACCACTCGGCTAAAGGTTTACGTGCACACACGCAGAGACAGTGGCATCAGCTTTGCAGTAAACACACTCCACAGGCTTATTTTAACCCTTTACCGTTGTTTGGGTCCTTTTGGACCCATGCGGAGAGCTCGGCTGTCACACATCTTTACTGTTTCACGCGGAGCTCGAAACTGCGAGTAGCTACCCGAAAATTCGGCCACAACAGCGAGAGAGACAATAGTTTAATGTCACGGGGTCAATGGCCTATGGAAGCCGATGCGTGGTGGGCTACGTCCGCTTTTCCGCCCACTCCCGAGGCGTGCAAATATGCCCCTATCAGAGCACAGCGGTAAAGGGTTAAAGTTAATTTTACTGATGCCCTTAATATCTACAAGAATTTGTTGAAACTAATCTTAGCTTGGCTTCAATCAGTTGATTTACAGAATCTACTCCACCCTTCATACCTTCTACTATGTATGTGCTTGCCTCTTGGTAGGTGATGTGTATTACTCTTCCACTCATATTACCAATGTCTTCCTTCCACTGCTGCTATTAACTGTGTATTTTTACCTTCACAAAACATTTTAAATACTCAATGAAAACTGGACTGAAGCAGGTATGTTTATAAAGCATTTCAGACAAACATGGTCAATGGGATTTCTGGTGAGTTATTTTGTGCTGCTTCAAGCTCACAAAATGAAAAAACTTTGTCTTACTTATGTACAGGCATTTTGGGTGAAAGAACATCAATCAGTTTCATTGTTGAAGTGGATATTCATTTATCAAAATCAATCAACAGATGGGGGTCAATTTCAGTTTTGGCTCCTGAATACCTCCAAATTAGGTGATTTATGTCATTGTATGCAGGTGTTAGAATAAGTGCTTCAAAACAGAAGTACATATGAGACACCTGCTACGAAGTTTAGACTGGCAAGAATAGTTGTGGGCAAAGAAAACGGACCGCAGTTAATCAATTCTTTGAAAATACATTGTTTAGAATGTTTACAAACCAAAAAAAGCCTGGTCATATGTCATTTGATTGTGTCAATACTCTCCCAGATAAAAAAGAAAAGGAAAAAAAAGAAGCTTTCAATTTTGTGACTTGAATGTGTAGAATCTAGAAAATCATTTTGAATGTTTGCTTAAACTCCTTTCCTTAATCTTCTGTCTTCTTCCAAACAGTGTTGTATTCATTAAAGTAACCTTGTAGTGCAGAAATATTTTGTTACTTTACCCATATCACTGACAAGATCTCTAGAATCTATCTACATATTTTGATCAGGACAGAGGGGGAAGGGAGAGGAGGGTAGTATTTTCTTCAGTTAACATTGCTTCCTTTGTGTGTTTCCTTTGTTTATCTTTTCCAACTCAAATCATTTGAGTTGAGTGTATTTAGTAGGTAATCTTTTTCACATACTCCCTGCTTCCTTTAAATTAGAGCTGTAACTATTTATCAGGTGAATGTGAGAACAAAAAGTAAATTTCAAAGTTGCTCTCAAACAAAGAAATTTCCCCTTCTTAATAATTTTTGTATAGGCCTAGTAGGACAGTTACCCCTCATGTATTTTTTCATGGCAAAACACTGCTAACTCACACTTTTGACAATTATCTGTCAATAGGTATCCTCATTTCTGCTTCCACATATCTATCTCTGATATGGTATGCTTCTTCATCCTGAGGAAAGTCATTTTTTTCGGAGGGGGGGGTGGAGAACTCTCATGGTTCTTTATGGTTGTCAGAATAAGGTGGAAACCTTGTTTGGCTGCTTCTTGTAGTTAAGTATTCCATCTTTGAAAGTGTGATTTCAAACCAAACAAGATACCATAGTTAATAACATATAAGATCTCATATATTACATATAATCAGCTGCATGTAAGGGTGCCAAGCATTTTGTAGGAGCCTATAGGAGGGGAATAAAGGAAAAGAAATGAAAAAGAATGAAGATGCTAAAGATTAATTTTATAACTTTTACTATATTTATCTTTGATTCTAGAACTTGAAAGACCTTTGCCTCAGGTTGAAATCTGTAATGGTACATCTGTATCCATTGTGTGGAAGCAACCTCCTGGTAATGTCACAGTGGAAGGCTACTGGCTAACTATCACTAATTTACATCATGAACCAATTAGCGGTGTGAGGAAACTTACGAACCCAGTATCTAAAGCAGTCTGGGGCAATCTTGGTAAGTTAAGTGGCCTCATCCTCCTGACCACTGAATCTAGTGAATTTGCAAAAGAAAATTTCTTAGAAAAGATAAGCAAACATAAAGCTCTTATGACTGTGGCCATATTATCACCATTGCAACATCATTGCAACATGGAATTCAGAGTATTGCAAAATTTCTTTGCTGGATTTAAGGAAACTCAACATACAGGTATGAGGAAAATGGCCTATACATCCTTCCTTACCTTTTAAATAACACAGATGAAGTTGTAGAGTCTTATTTTATTCTAACTTTGTGTACCAAATGTGTGATTATTTTAAGTTGAGTACTTGTGCCATTATAGCGGTGGAAATGGTACAAGATGTCCTGCATTATGCTTGATTCACACCAAAACCCAACCAGATTTTTGATACATGGAAATTGTCAACCAATGTCCAAAACTTTAAAATGGAGTTTACTTAATAACCAATTATGTAACTCTGAATCAGAAGAAAGTAACTGTCAGACTATTAGTTGCCGCAGTTTGTCAACACCTCACCATCGGCTAATAAACTATCTGTGCTTTGTGATGTAATTAGAGACTTGTCCATATGAATGTATTAAGCGTAATACCGCAGACTACATGGGATTGGAAGGAGGTAATTACTGTCCACCTTGAAGTGTGGTATTATAGAGTGGATTTCTAACATTTGAACAAAACCATGTACAATGTATCTTGGGAAGGTGGTTAACTACACTCTAGGGTTTCACGGTACCACTGATAATTGGTACCGTCGGTACCGCCACAAATGGTACTGGTAATACCGTAGTACCGGTACCAGAAGAGTAAAAAAGTAGGATTTTTATCACATGCAAAATATCCGAAAAAATACCATGCATTGACATAAGTGAAGTCTTCTGATAATCCCTGCCTCCTGTTTCAGTATTTTTATAACATGTAGTCACCCCACACTCAACAAATCGGTAAACAAAAAAAGAAATAACCTCTCTGCAAATTAGCATCCGATAAACATGGGACAGACAATAAATCAGCAACGCACTGCAATTCCGCACCGGAGCTAGACCCCACAAGATGACAAAAGCACTCAGAATTGTAATGAAGATTGCAAAAATAATTTCTACAAATAATGACAATCTCCCTCCTGAAGTATAACCAAAAGTTATTAAGTAGAACTTTACAAAAATATTTCCATAAAATACTGATTCTTCAAGCTTTCTTCCCGCCGAGTTATCACTATCAAAACTAAATCGAAGTGCTTCATGATTGAATTTACGAATGCATCCCGCAGCAATCCGTTGTACAATAACACTACTTTTCTTCACGGTAGCTATCAATACAACAAAGCAAGTGAGTTGATCAGGTGAACATGCGTGCCAGTGTCTTAAGTGGGATTTACTGTGTGTACAGCCCCATTGCTTCACTGTGTAAATTTCTGAAAGAACGTTCGTTGCGTTCATACGAAAGTTTTTCTTCCATAGACAGTGAGTGTTATGGAGCAGTCCCATTACACATCACTGTGTTAGAATCAGGAATCATCGATGCAACGTTCATGTCAGAGCTTGCAGTGCTATGATTCTTTGTCTGCTTATAACAAATTTTTCACTCGTATAATGTTGTGTGCTATCGTAATCAAAGTGAATTCAATCAATCAGTGCATGGTATCTATTCTTAATACATCATGTGAAAGCATTTGCTGATGAGCAGCTATCGTTCGGGGGTTGCGCAGAATGTCAAAAGAAAGCAAGGGCCCTGTTAGTGTGAAAGGTACTAGTTCTGCGAAAGTAACGTTAAACGGCACTTTCCGAAATTCTAAGGGGGATTTGTGACTGAAATAGCGCAAAACGATAATCAAGTGAATGTTCCCTGTTTGTATTGCAATGCTTAGAGACACAGCGCATTTATCAAATGGGTTTTTGTTTCATTCAAGTATCATTCTAGTTCAAATGCTTTATTTTTGAGAAAAGATTTTCACCTCAAAGTTCACTCTAATCATGTCCGTCTAAATACACAATGTGAAGACATATTTGTTGATGAGGTTAGCGCTGACAGGGATCGTTCTGAGATTGCGCAGAATGTCCTTTTTAGTGTGGAGGGTACAAGTTCTGCGAAAGTAACGTTAAACGGCAATTTTCGAAATTTCTATGGGGATTTGTGTCTGAAATGGTGCAAAATGATCATTAAGTGACTATTCCCTGTTTATATTGTAATGTTTAGAGACACAGGGCACTTATTAAATGGATTTTTGTTACATTTTAGTATCATTCTAATTTAAATGCTAAAATTTTGAGAAAAGATTTTCACCTCACAGTTGAGTGCCAGTCTCCACGATACTTCGGTACCTTTAGGTCGGTGGTACTGTACCGTACCGGTACCGGTATGTACCGGTACTTACAGAAATACCGGTGTACTGTGAAACCTTACTACACTCAAATATCTTTCATATTCACTTTTACTCTGTATCAATTGACTAGTCTTATGGTGATTACAGCATGTAAGTATAGATGAATTGATTAGTCTTATGGTGATGACAGCATGTAAGTATAGGCATGAGAGGATTTGACCTTAGATGACCCTTTTCAAGTTTTTGAATGACCTCAATTCTCTCCCTGAAAGCATGAGCTTATAAAATCAATAGTATTCTGGAAAAGATGACAATGATCATCATTTTTCAAGTGACAGAATTCATGAGAAGTTATTTCATTTGATATTTCTATTGTCCTATAATGAGACAAATTGATTACTTACCCTGATTCCATAACGGTTTACTACTAAGGAAGTTGGGCCTTTATTTGAGCTTAAGCATCACAAACCAGTTTGGTTTGCTAATAACAAACAAAGAATAATCAACTCTAGCAAAACATTCTTTCGTAAAAATGCCAATCAAGCCTTTCCATGAAATCACGTATGATGATTTCAGGCACTTCCTTTGAATGTGCAAGGTTTGTTGACCATCCATTTGTATTCAGACAGTGCACCACTCACCCTTACTTAACTTTAAGTTGGTAATGTTGACTAGACATCAGCCAAATGGTGTGAGTGCTTCATCTTAATGCAACAATTCAAAGCACAAGGGAACAAATGAATTGTACTTTATTCAGGGTAAATACATTAAAGCCAGCTCCCCCCCCCCCCCTCCAAAAAATAAAATTCCCTGTCTATGTGTATGTAAATGGGAAAAAATTAAAAAATCCACAATATCTTTCTGTTCTGAAGTACAGCAGAACCTTGTATATTGAACTCAAAGAACTTTGGATAGGGGAAGAATTTGATTAAATTATGGCTAGCTTTCAAGTTGAAGCTTCATCATGTTATACTGGAGCAATAATTAAGTGTCAGAGTGTTTCCACACTTATTTCAAAAGGACTTAACTTTTGGAAAAAAAAAATTGGTTCCTAATGGGAATCATCACATGAACAACAACATTTTATACTTAAAACCCTGAGATTTTATTGTCAAAAATGAAGTGTACAGTCTCATCAAGAACCATTTTCTCCGACAGGGATCCATCAAAACCTCCTCATTTGAAGTTAACCTGTACCCAGTAGTTATTCTTTTGGATCTTGCACATGCCAACTTTTTCCCTAGTAGAGTTATGTAGCCTCCAAAAACCTGCCATTTGCCTGCAAAAGCAGGTTTTTTCACTTGAATAGTTCACTAAGCAGTGTAATTCTTCTCGGTCTTCTTCTCTGGGAGAAGTACCCATTGAAATTTAGGTATTGCTTCAACATCGCTAAAACTCTTCATACCCTGTTGATACTTATTGGAGAATATCAGTTTGGTTGTAGGTGTTAATATGCATTCACATTTACTTTTTGTGTTCTCATGAACTTCCATTATTTTGTGCGTAAGATTCTACTAGAATATGTCCTTTATTTCTGAGTTCATTTGAATCTGCAACTCATAAAAAGTTTTGCTAATCACCTTTGACTTGCAAGTTGTTGCAAGTTAAGCAATACAAACCACAAAAGCTTTGGCCAGTTGGAAAAAAGCATTGTGCTATTTTACTCAATTTGCATAGGAATTACCAGATGTCAATGGTTCTTAGTGATTCTTAATGATTCTGGCTATTTAATTGAAACCATTTTATAGAGAATATTTTGTCAGAGTATTAATAATACCATATTATTGGGCACTGTTGAAGAACAGGTTAGTTTGTTAGCATGTGTTGCTGCTCAGATTCCAACCAATCAGTTTTAAGTCTGGAAGGCTGCTGTATTTTTTTCTAGTTGCAGTTCACTGGCTAGTTTTCCCTATTCCATTGCTAATGCTAAGCACCAAGCACAACGGCAATAGGTTCCATTTCGAAGTCTTCAGTATGACCTGGAAAGGAGTGGAACTTCAGACCTCCCAACCTTCAAGTTAGATGCTCTAACCACTTGAACGTGCAGTCAGTTGAAGAAAAAGTGGTTAAATGTGTGTTTATTAAAGTGTACAATCAATTGAGGTCCTCTGTCAATGTCAAGGTGGGTTTTGGAATCTCACAGGTTGGTTGGCATTGCAGATTTGGGCATGGTATTGAGGGCTGAAAAAGTCTTCCAGACATTCCTGGTTCTATGCAAAATCCAGCATTTTGCCCTCTGGACCCACCAGCACCAGAGGCCTTCAGGGAGGCCCCTGAACTCTTGCCTTTGGAGTTTCCTGCTAGCACACCCATGGGTGGTGTTCCCCTTTTCCACTCTGGCAGGTTGGCAGCTCTGTAAAGGTGTTACTCTATGCAATTCATGTGTGAAGTACTAGACTTAAGTGACACTGCAAATATTGAAGAATTTACAGAATAAACTGCATTTAGTTTGCACAGATTGACAGCTGCTGGGATGTCATCAAGACACTAGCTATGTACTAACCTTAGAAGCATGTCAGTAGAAGGTGCCAAAACATATAGTATCACCACTTAGTAATAGCAAATAAGTCCTTTGAGTGGTGGGTTCTTGATATTGACCGAAATTTCCCAAACCTATAATTTAAGTTTTCTTTGCATACTAGTTAGGGTCAAACTGAACTAGGAACAATTCCCTTATCCTATTTTATTACAAATATGTGTTTTATCAATGAGTTAGCAACAATTCATCTTTTAAAAATTTGTGATCAGACACTTCTTCACATTATTTGCAAAACTTCATCCAGACTACCAAGTGAATCAAAATATTCCCTCTCAACTCTTACCCCATATGACATTACAAGGAAAAATTATCACACTGTGGTCCAAATAGGCAACACTAGACACTGATTCAACATTTCAACTTATAAAATAAATTCCCAGTTGCATTTTCTCAAATTCTCTCCAGCTTTTTTTTTTTTGTCACAATTCAACTATAACTATTGTCACAGAAAAAAATACGAATGAACAACTTCTCTTTTAGAGGTATTTTGGTTGATTACTGGGAGTCTCAAACATTTGTCATTACTTACAAGATTTGCTGCAAGTGTCATTCCTCAGGACACTAGAAGTGCTCATCCCGCAGGAAGAATGTAAATAACATCTGTTTCATGAAGATACAACCTTCTGGGTTGATGGCAAAAGCAGTTCCATGTCCCTTTCGCTAGGCCTCTTAGGATGCAGGTTGAAGCAAACCACTTCGGGTTCTTGTAAATTGAATCCTTGAGTATCAGTTTACTTGTTGTGGATCTAGGACATATATCCAGGGTAAACTGTTGTGGCTGTAGTGGTATTGCATTCCTTGTCAAAGGTAGGTAGTGAAATGTCCTAAGTTCAAAGAAAGTCAGCTATACCAGGATGACTTTCATTGTGATATTAAATTAGACCAGGCAGTGTATTACAGCCTGTGACTGGGAATGTTGGACAATATATTACCTACAGGCAGTAAAAAGAAAAGTTATTGCAGAATAAACCAGAGAAACTAGATTTAATCACAGTTACGGATTATAAGGTGTTGGTTGGGGGTGTTTTGTGGTATACTTGAAATATTCCTTGTTCTGATGTTGAGTGAAGTTTTCTAAAAGATTAAAACCATTGGTGGTGGGGATGGGAATTAGTCTTTGAGAATGGAGGGAATCCTCAATGGAGAAGAGAAGATAGTGGTTGGAGATCAGTCACTATTAGTCATATCAATTTTGTTTCAAAATGTGGCTAGTTGGATTTAAAAGGAAAATGAGATCATCATATTTATATTTTCTTAGTAAGATTATCATGTCCTATACTGCCTATATACAGTGCATTCCATGTTGGAAAATAAGTCCTAAGTGAAATCATCATTTTGATCAACTCTGAGTTATTAATGTAAGCTCATATTGGTCAAAAAGGTAGGTCATAAATTACACAAGATTTCACTCCTTAACATTTTATCTACGATGAGTATCTTGCCCTAGCCTTGGAGGCAACATCTTTATTTTTGCTTTATAGGCCTTCAAGTTCATCTAAAGTAACACAACCTATAAGTTTGTATTACCACTAAGCTCACTGCTGTACTCACTGAACCATTGGTTTCACCTAAATATTAGTATTACACAAATAATTGCTGTACAAAATTATGAGAGATGGCAAATGTTACCTGCACATATGTTACTTACGAAGAGCCAACCCCAATGTAACTTGTTACACGTGTGGATTTAAATCTACACCATAGCACAAGAGCATAGCTTCAGAGAGATGTTGTCTCAGCTCATCTTGGGACCCCTGATGTTGTTCAATGCCCTGTAAGCCAAACCCTATGTAGCATGCAGATTTGGAAATTATTTCTCTATGTGATGTATTTTTAGCTCGAAGAGCTGTTTGAGCTACTGTAATCTGCCAGTGTCACTCTGTCTATCTATCATGTCTGTTAACAATTGCCTTTTATGCTCTCAGGGACACATTTGTTGACTAATTGTAACAAAACTTGGACACATTGGCCATGAAACATAGGGCTACGTTGTGTTCAAAAAGTTGAGGTCAAAGGTCATCTAGGGGTCATTCATTAATGGTTGTTTTGTGAATACGTTTTAAGTGTATCTCCTCCCTCAAATAGTGCTCAATGTCCTTGAAATTTGGCCACAATATTCCTTATGTAGTGATTTATAGGCTTGTAGTAGATTTGCTCATCCAAGGTCATTTGAGGTCATACGAGGACAAATGGTAGGACTATTCTTGAAATGTGCAATTGCCATGCACTTGTGAGACCAAAGTTATCAAGCATATCATGTTTAATCAACTTTTGAAGGGCTTCTAGCTGGTTGAAAAATGTAAGTCAAAAGTAATCCAAAGGCCATGTTTTGAGGCTGTAGAAGAAAATATTTTGAAATGCCATATTCTCCCCTTCATTGCAAAATTGTTCTCATAATTGCTCAGAAGGCTAGCATGTGCAAATTTCAAATTTCTTGTCCAATCTACATTGCCCCTCACTTACCTCCTGTTTACCAATGTAATCCCCACTTACTGCAACTAGACCAAATAGGAGGTAAGTATCAGGGCTCGTAGATTCCCAATCCAGGGAGTGTTGGGAAATTTGGGATAATAATTGTGACACCTTTTTGACCAATTTTCTGCTACCCCTCTATTTTTGCTAGTCTCACAAGTTCAGCTTACTATATGTCTCCCATTGAAATGGAGCACTCCCTTAAAAGTTGTTGGTGTACCTGTGTACCAAGTCATATGACACTGCTTCTAAACTAGCCTTACTTGTGGAAGGGATTGTGAGGATCAAATTTCTTACTGTGTTCACAGAGGAAGCTTTTACATATTATTGTGTTGTGACAGCCCATTAAACTTCCCCTCTGCCATGCTTATTACTAACTGAACTTACTGTTTCCCATAAAAATAGAAAGAAAGACAGTACATACTGCTAGAATTGAATAGGACGTTTTAGCCAATGTTACTCAAGAAAAAGGTGTTTTTTTTCGGGTGAAGCTGGTCTTTGTAACTGAGGCAGTTAACCCCATCTAAACCAACCTTGTTGCTTTATTGAGAAAATAGTCTTTGTCTTTCAAGGGGGCAAACCCCTTCAACGTTATTGAACTCAAGATACCTGAACAGGAAGTTCTCTGATAGATTCTGGATTATTAGTTGTCAGCTTGAGTTGGCTAAACTTGCTGTTAGCTTCTAGCATCATGAGGTCATTGTCATTTCACCTGAGAGAAGTTAAAACATTCTAAATTGTGGGTATTTCTGTTTAAGAAATAACAGCTGTGTATGACAAGTACAGTCTCAGTATAGGGATTAGAATATCCATTGCATGGGTAGTGATTTTCTTGGCATTGAAATTCATCATCACTCTGCAGTAATTCAACAGGTTTCAACTTCAACACCAATGGTGCTCTAGTTTAGCACTTGTGTAGCCTACCAGCACGATATGACTTGTCCTTATTCAATTTGTACCATTATTTTTTATTGCCTATTTTTGAAGCCTCTTCTTTCAGTTTCAGCCATGTGTTGTTTTGGCCATCTCAAAGAGAGTGATAGGTGTTACTGGCCAAAGGCTTCTAAATTCATATTAATGCATTAGTTCTTCTTTTTATATTTGGCATTTCTTCAATTGTTTGCCTTTTTCTTCTTCCTTGGCTTTGATATCCTTGCTGTAAAACTTAATCAAACCAAAGGGAATTTCCCCCAACAACTTCCAGTTCTTGCGTATTTTAATCTATCTTCCAAAGAAGCTAAAAAAGAAAGCCTTGAATGAGTGTTTTACTAAAAAGGTGAATTTTATCAATCTTCTTTTTGTAGATATTTTTAGTCATTAATACTCCAAACATAGCTTAGTTTAAACTAAGGTTGTTTTGGTACTACCTATAGTTTTTCTGTTATTTGGAGAACACCCACATTACTTTCATTTCAAAGCCTACATTTCCCTCATATTCTTTCAAACACCACAACTTGCAACTTGCTGAATCTCAGAAAAATACATTTTCTCCACCACAGCCTTCCTGTTCTGAAGAACCTACGTTTTCTCTTCTTTCCATTTTACCTGTGACAGATGTCAAGTGTTCTGTGCAAAAACACACATTTTCATAGCCTGCTGTTCCTAACAAGTTGTTCGGCACATGCGTATGGTAAAGCACAAACAGATGCTGAGAAAACACTGAATAATTTTATGTTGCTAATTTTCATTCAGAACGAGATTACACATACCTGCCTGTGTGTATCTCCGGCCTTGACAGATCCACACAATTTATTACCAGCAATTCATGGAGACCCAACGAG
This sequence comes from Holothuria scabra, assembly GCA_037179385.1. NCBI lineage: Eukaryota > Metazoa > Echinodermata > Holothuroidea > Aspidochirotida > Holothuriidae > Holothuria > Holothuria scabra. Next base: position 4,803,221 of record CM074187.1, on the reverse strand, counting down.
ATTGTCAGTCCAATATTATTGTCACTGGCTTGACAGGCAACCCTTATGCTGCCGTAGTGATGCATTCGGTGTTGAATCACTGTGCAGTCGAAAACGCTCTGGCATCGTGCAGGCAGTGCCTGTCATCTTTATTTTGTTGTGTCATAGAACAAGATATGAGATAGCAATGGTATGAACATTTGCCAGTTGTGGTGTGTTAAACCTCCTTGTTTTAGCAAAAGTGAATTAGTGCTTAGAAAATGTTTCATGAGAAGATTGTGGCATCTTTCAATATAAGGGAAACAGAAAATAAATTTGTCCTAATTTTGAACCCTTATTTGTTGGCAACACTTGATATTTATGATGCTGTGCAGTGAGACTGGAATCAAGAGAGATAAACACTAGAAATATACATCACCCTTTGTTATTGCCTATATGCATATCAAAGAGGGACTGTTGTTAAGTTATTGAAAAAAGATCCCATGGGGTCAGTGTGGGAGAATTGGTTGAACCAGGAGGGGGTGAGAAAGGGTGTGATTATATACCTAGTAAAGATCTATATCATGCTGGTTTCCCTTAGTTGTTAGTAAGTGTTGACTACCTACCTCATTAGAGTCACACTTCAGTGCTCTATGATTTTATAAAATTGTTTACCTTGATGCCTCATGTGTTTACTCAAAATCCCTAATACCCTATACATTGTCATGTGAATACCCTTTTCAGCATATGTGAGTACCCTATTCAATACTTTATGAAATTCAGTACTATGTGAAAATACTGAATACTACTTATCAGTACCATGTGAAAAGTATGTGAATACCCTATTCAGTACTATGTGAAATGAGAAGCATTATAAAATACAACATATTTTGATAAAATGAAGTTAAATAGAATATGGACTTAAGCAGTTAGCATTGTACCGTTTTGTATGTAACCAATCATTGCTCCTTTTTAGGTCGCATGACTATTGCTCAGTAGGGAAGAAAAATGGGCCACTTTCAGTGTCATAAGTTACAGCATAAACATTGCTGCATTATGTGGAATCATTAAATGTGGTGCACAGGGAGAAAATACTCTTAAGTCTGTTACTATGAGGTACATGTCAGTCACAATCATTTGTGTTGGTATTAGTTTTCAGTTTATTGATTCATACCATGCAAGTGGACAAAGAAAAATTTTGTTTTCACATGTTACCTTTGAAATAATACTGTAAAACCAGTAATATCAGGTCAACATTTGTACTTGTCTTGAAGGTTTCATAAAAAATAAGATTTTGTACTTGCACTAGATGCTATAATGTTTGCAAGCAAGGCAAGTTATCGGTAGTTGATAGTACATTATAGTGGCAACATTAGGGAGATAGAAAGACATTTGCCTCCAGTCAAAACCTTTTCCCCTAGATTCCCCCTCCTCAACCAGGAGACTTTTTCACCCAGATATGAGCAAAAACCTTACAGGACAGTTGCCAAGGCTTTGTCTGATGGAATCCAACAGGGTTCCTCTGCGGGACTTTATCTGCCACTAAAGCAAAATATAGAGCTAGGCTGTATTTTGTTTTGAAACAAAACACAGTTCAGCTGACTGTATTAAAGAACATTTACGCTCCATTAAAAAGAATTTCACAGGCTTCCTTATATCCACCCATTTTAATCCCCATCTCATTGAAACACTGATTTATTTTTTCCATATTGTAGCTATTTTCTTCAGAGGATCTAATTTTAAATGTCTTCTTGCTAAAAATAGACTCATGTTTTCTCTTGACACCCTTGCTCCAAAAGGCCTCAAACTCAAATTTCAAGTTCATTTTACTGTAATCCACCCTTTCTTCAGGGTAAATAGCTCTCTGTGATCTGCTTACACCAGTGCTAGGTTCAGTGCACTTTATTCTAGGCTAGTATATCAGCATATTACACCATTTGACCAATTTTTCTCATACACACATGTTTAATTAAAGTAACTAGTAGAATTCCAGACATTAATTTGATCTGTAGTGGGACTTTAAAAGTTCATGCAAATTAAAGAGAAAGGTATCCAAAATAAAGCTTGAGTTTATTGATAGATGAAACGTAGAGTTAAGAGCTGATGTGTATCTAGTAGCACATTCTCACAGGTATGTTAACACATTTTTAAGGTGGGTAAGATGGTATAACATCGATTAGAAAATTGTATTTTCTAGGGAGTAAAGCAAATATTCCACAGTTTCCCTATATTTTCACGTAAATAAAGGGTATGTGCCATTTCCCTCCATTGACCAAAATTTGCATCCCAATTTCTCAGGACAAAGCCTTCCAAATTCGCAATATTTTGACACATACGGTTCAGTCTAGTAAATCTCTTGTACCATTTGTGCTTTGTTTCATAAATGAATTTGCTTAATTGTAAAACACCTTAATGTATCTCCCTGAATATACTTGCCAATTTTAAGCTCTTCCATTGCATTAGAAGTCTTACTTGAAAGATTATTTCAATTATGGGGAAAATTTGTTCTACTTTATTTGTTATCATAATTGAATACCTCGTAAAAAATACAACAGAATGTTGTTGTTTAATTTTTAAACCATTAAGTTTTCAACTATAAAATCAGAAATTTTTCATGTTTTGGGAATGCTGAGACTGGAATCTGGTATGCAAAGGCTTACAATCAAGTTTATATACGACTTCAACCAATAAATTGAGCAAAGAAAAAAGCGATAGGGAGAAGTGTAGTGAGCATTTCAAGAATAATTTCTACATTAACCTTTAAACAAGTTTTACATGTACTTGTAAAATGAAGACCAAAAACAAGATGGAGCCTTGGAGGCTTTATAAAATATTAAGTAACAGTTAGATGGCCAACTACAGTATACTCTAAGTGTCATTGCTGATTCATACAGTATGTCTATTACTGATGTATAATTCATTTGGTAATTGTCCATTAATGGTCTCCCGATTCTTCAAGTGTGACATCCTTATATCCATAATATGTTTATGATACTAGCTGGCTTTTAGTATTTTCCTGTATAATTTTATTTTGTTCAGCTTTTACCAAAAAATAACTTTTATAGATATTATACAGTTTATTCTTAGTTGCAGGCTTGCAGCCCAAACTGACATATTAGAAATGAGGGCACTCAGTAAAAGTCAAGTACTTAAAGGTATGGTGACACGCACACCACCAAAGTGCCCAAACTCTGCTTGATAATAAAAAAATTAAATTTCATGAGGAAAAATATGTTATTATGCATTATCTTTTACCATTCTTG